>OZ038423.1:17892393-18584094 GCA_964036155.1 Diploscapter coronatus | reverse complement strand
GGTTTATTGCTACTTTTTTTAATGCTTTTATACTGTTTCAAAGAATTTTGTCATTCAGATTCCAAGTCCCCTGTGAGGTACTCTATTTCGTCACATCTCTCTTCATTCTACATGAACAGTCCAAAGAAACTTCGGTAAGAGTTTTTTGCTGAGTTTTTCTTCAAATATTTTCTTTTCAGAAATCGATAATCCCTGCCCGAATTCTGTCAGCGGGTCTGAATTCCTCTGTCTGCATCACAGCCGACCATCGACTCATGGTTTTCGGCGATTTCACCAATGCACAGCACAAACAGATCGAAACGAATGGTAATCATGAATTTTTCGCAAATTTCCATTTTGAACCTTCAGAAATCGGTGTGAAAAGAAAGAACGGCGAATCGACGCCGACAAACCCGACTCCGCCCACTCCCGTCAAGAAAGTCGTACAGGTTATTTCGCTTTGTTTCGTTATTGAAATTTACAAATTCTGTCTCAGTTACCGAAGCTGCTTCCGATGGAAGGCAGCCAGCCGCACTTCATCGTGTGTGGCACAGAGCATCTGCTGCTGATCGCTGCAGACGGCTCGCTCTGGGCCTGGGGCGGTAATCGATATGGTCAGTGTGGGCTCGGACATAGGGAAAATGCCAGGGATGTTGAGGTTCATATTGTTTAATAAAGGATCCATGAAATTGTAAATGTTTCAGCGAGTGCCTCAAGCTCCCTCGCGAATTCTCGATCTGTCAGGCGGCCAGTTTCACTCAGCTGCAGTCGATGAGGAAGGCAATCTGTTCACTTGGGGATGGAATGTTTGGGGACAGTTGGGACATGGAAATCGATCGACCGAAGACAAATTGGTGCCTACGAAAGTCGACGGGTTGACGTAAGTCTTGAACACTTACTAAAATTGCGAACAGATTCATGGTATTTCTTATTCTTCGAAATATCTAATGTTGATCAAGGTAATAGTTTTCTGAAAAATCGCCAAATTAATGCATAAAATCATTTTGAAGGCGACTCTTTTGATTTATCCACACCTGTATCGGAGCAAGGTTGTTTTTACTCTGCCAAGTTTTCACATTCGTTGTCTAATTATTTTTTTTCAACAGAAAGCGCACCAGATTTCAAACATGTGAAAAAATTTCGACAAATCTTTACACCGCACAAAATTTCTATCGATCTTTTTTTAAATTTAGATTATGATTTTGTCTAAATAGTTTTTCGATTAATTCGCTTATGGCTTCGCAAATGAGCCTTTCTGAGTTCTCTGCTTCCAATCTTCCTCTTCAATTCTGAAAATGAAAATTTTCAAAACGATACCGAATAATTGTCATTCCTGGTTGATATCCCTTGATTAAAAATTGAATTTTCAGTGAACGCGTAAGGAAGGTATGCTGTGGCCGAGCTCACTCCGTTCTTCTCACAGAATCTGGTCGAATTATGGTGGCTGGTAATGGAAGCTATGGGCAGTTGGGTGGCAATGATGATATCAAGAAGCGACATGCGTTTCAGTATTTGGATATACACAACCACAAGGCTAGTCGTTCATAAGACTGTTTGATAATTGATTATTTTAGTTCGCACACATTTCCTCTTCATTTTATCACAGTGTGGGAGTTACGGAAACTGGAGAGGTATTTGAATGGGGCAGGAACCCACAGGAAATCAAGATGAAGATGTTCTTGATGCGACGATTGCGGAGTGCACAGTTGAAGAACGCAACTGAAAGCACAGGGGAAAACGGAACTGAGCAGCCTGTTGTTAATGTAAGACGTTTTTCCTGTAAGAAGCGAATTTTACACGGCACATAATTTTGCCTATGAGTTGCAACGAAATTTCGTTTCAACTCCTATGCTAAAGAACTTCCTTTACAAATAATTTATTGTAGGTATAGAGTTTGTAAAAATGTCTTACCCAATTTATCAGATGTATTCAAACCCCCTAAGAATTTGTTAAGTGTAATCCCGAAAATATGTTATGTACGCAAGATGAAAGTCATGCCTGGCAAAAACAGCATATCACATGATTGAATTCTTACAATATACCTATAAAATTTGATAAAAATATTAATCATGTGCGGGCAAGAACTTTAAACCCAACTCCGTGAAAATAGAGGATGGAAGAGGAAAGATAATTTTCAGAAGGAGAAAAGTGCGGCAATGGAGAAGCCTGCAGTGCTGCTGCCGATGGAAATGCCTCGAGAGGATCTGGGAGTGCGGGAAGTGCAGCACATGATGGATGGAACCGTGGCCTGCATCGCTACTGGATTGTCACATTCTGCTATCGTCACTAAT
Organism: Diploscapter coronatus; assembly: GCA_964036155.1. NCBI lineage: Eukaryota > Metazoa > Nematoda > Chromadorea > Rhabditida > Rhabditidae > Diploscapter > Diploscapter coronatus. The sequence goes on along the minus strand of OZ038423.1, from coordinate 18,581,824 downwards.
AATGGCACTCTCTACACTTGGGGGAAGGTAGGGAGTTTTTTTCTCAATTTTTGATTTCACGAGATAATGCAAGACAAATTTGTTTCTTCTGGCTCAAATATCACATAGTGCTTTGTTCTCCTTGCCTTGTTCAGTGAAGCCTCCTAAAAATTGACTCAAAAATCGATTTTTTTCTAATTTTATATAAACAACTTTTGAAGATGTTCTCCGTTTATAGTTCCGGGGATATTTTCTCAAGAATTTTCCAGTAAAGAAATATTTTTCAAATAGTGCATAGATAGGGTTATAAGTTTTTTTTTCGAAAAAAGACGCTGGACAGCTCAAAGCACTGATCAACTTGGTTTTCTTTCTTCAGCCTAAAAAATTAATCTTCAACCATAATTACTTTCTATCATTTTTATTCATTATTCATTCTGTCATTCACTTTGAAGTTTAAAGATTTTCTCCCAAGTGTTATGCTTCAGGCATTGGAATATCAGCTAGGTCATGCGACAAAGACCGAGCGCTCTGAACCTCATCAAATTTTCGAACCGACAAATACGAAATGGGCCGCTGTCGCTTGTGGTAGGATCATCGTTTTAAATATTTATAATAACCTCCTAATGTATTTTCAATTTCAGGAGGCAATCACACGCTGGCAGTGACTCGAGAAGGTCTTGTCTACGGATGGGGTCGAAATGATTTCGGCCAAAGTGGTCTCCCTGCCGACAAGACTCCAGCTACTCCGAGAAAGTACTTCTATCAGGCTAAGGTAATAAAGATAATCAATTCATATTTCATTGATCAATCAGATGGAAATTCGTCTCATAAAATGAAAAAAAACGAAAATTGTAGCCTTGCTTTCATTTGGTTTAGAAACCTCCTTTTTTCTTCTCACTCTCTTATTAATTTCGGTTCGTTAATGAATTTTGCAAAATTAGGCGTTTTAATTGTAAAGAGATGGCTCGTTTGATCAGAACCATTGAATTAAATGAATCGTCACAGGAAGGCACGAAGCGTTCCATCCAACTGCCCGACGATTCCGTGTTCGTCACCAAACCGACCTGTGTCGTGCAGCTGCAGCTCAGAGGAGAGACGGCTGACTTCGATGCAGATTCGATTCTTGATGAAAAAGAACTCATTGACAGGATGAAGGCGGCGGAAACGAAGTCTCTGCAGGTTAGAATTCGTTTTCTACTGATAAATGATTTCTTATAGTTTCTGGTAAGATCAGATTATTTTTAGCCGAAATAACGTTTCCCAACTGAATTTGATTAGTCATGTTTCTTTTGAAGCCCATTCCTATGTCCTGAATTTCCCAAAAATTATATGATCAGACTTAAGCAGAGCTTAAATCAGATTTTCCGTGCGTATTCCCTTAAGCTAATATTTTTTGATAAAATCATGTTGTGTACCCCCTTATGTACCAATTTTCTATGGTAAAAATTGTTTTGCGTACCCTCACCCCTAAATTTGTTCGTTTCGGCTGAAATTCTGCCTAGATCTGGATATGATTTCAGACCGTTTGCCGACTCTTGGATGGAGGTGATAAAGGGACTCTGGACAGCGTTCCAATTGCCCTGGTGTATTTGATGGCTGGAGAAGTGGAGGCGGCTGTCGAGATGATTGGACGACTCAAACAGCAACAGGTTAGATAGTCATTCCGGTTGATAGATAAGCATGAAGGGAGAATTTGTCAGGATTCCGAATCTGTCCGCGAATTGTCATCGCTGGCCTGGCAGATCGTGGCGAACCACGAGGACGTGCAGTCGAGGAAGGTCCTCACGGCCGCATTCAAATCCCTGCCCATGAGCAACACAATGAAGAAGGGATCGCAATTGTCGCATCTTTGGCCAACGGTATGCCATCTAAAATTCGATTATTCAGTAAAGGATGAAGAAATTGCATTTCAATCCGAAGGATATAAATCGCAAGATTTTTTAATCTGAAAATAGACTTTACCTTTTCTCAAATGATACAAACATCAATCAACGAACAAGATAGTAGATTATTTTTTATAAATTGACTGCGTCTACTCGTAGTTTACTATCGTAATCGCCGCTGGAAAATATGCGCTCTAACTCGAAAACATATTCCAATCAAAAATGAGAGTGCTGTTCCCGTTTCTTCTTTCTCCCTTTAGTTTTTGAAACAGGGAATCATACTCTCATTCGAGTTAGAGCGCACTTTTTACAGCGTCGAATACTTGCGGCGAGCACGATACTTCATGCATCCAAATGGTTCAATTCAGGTCTGGAACAGTGACGACGCTCAATCAGCTTTGTCTGTAGAGGAGAAACTCGCGATGCTCAACAGCTGGAATGCGCCCATCAGAACGGCCAGCAGTGTTGTTGTAAGTGCAACATTACAATTTCAATCAGTACTTATCGTGCTCGCCGCTAGAATTCGGCGCTGGAAAGAGCGCGCTCCAATGAGAAATGGATATTACCTCTCCTTTCACCCGTTATTGGGAAAAAAGAAGAAAGGAGAAAACATCCATTTCGCATTGGAACGCGTTCTTTCCAGCGGCGAGCACGATAATGTCATTCTCGTTCCATTCTACTTTTCAATTAATATCAGTCTATGAAGCTCAATGTTGACTTTTTCAAAATTGAATCTATTTCAAAAATTTTCTAAAGATAAGTCGGATATGGTGTAATGTGGAACTTTTTCTGGATTTGAGAAAATGGTGGAACGCAACAATAACTGATAGGGACTGTGTTAGAAAAAGAAGCATTTAATCGTTTTTGAGTTTCGTCAAAGCTAGAAACAAGTTTCACCATTTGGAATTACGACATTCTGTCGACTTGTTCTAAATTCTTCCTCCCTTCATTCTCACTTATAACTAAGATAGGTTAGGATATGCTTGAGTAGGTTGAAATGCCCAAACATATCTACTTGATGAGCTAATCATGTTGGAACAACATATAGCCTACCCAGTCTTACCCCTAATCTTCTCTCAGAAACAACCCTTAAAGACGTAACGGCGAGTGGATTTTAGACGAGGATGAAGGGGTTGATTTTCGGAAAAGCCTATTCCGTCGTTACACCATTTCTAAACTACTGTTTATAAAATTATCTCAACTCATCACAGAAAGACATTCAGATTCCTTCCTCCTCCCTCCGATCTTCTTCCCCTCCAACAGGCAAATCAGTCAATTCGAATTCCTCCCACACCCGTCTGCGTGTGTTCGCCCCATGTGGCCATGCAGAGCAGGCAGCCATCGGAGGCAGCTCCATCAACGAGTGTCCCGTCTGTGCCGAAGAGTGGAAGCAGAAACTCGTCATCACATTGCTTTGAGATGGTTCTAGTGCGATTTATTTCCTATTTTTATTATTATTTATGCCATTTCACAGGGATTTGCTTTCCTATTTGCGAGATTATGCCATTTTATCTTGATTTATCTATGACGGAGACTATCGACTCTTCTAGTATCCTTTCTGTCAACTAGACTTGTAAGTTGTTGTCAATTTCTCATACCTGTTAGATTCTAGTCACTTACACGAATTCGAGACACGATCATGATATTTTGATATTGATTTCCGTTTTCGATGAGAAATCTCAGGAGCGCGCGAATATTTCGAGAATGATTCATACGGTCGTATTTGCTCAAAAAGTCCTTCCATTTTAGGAAGACTTTCCTTGCTGATTGCCTGACTGCAATTGTAACTTTACTTTTCAAACTCTTCTTCTTTCTTTGTTGCCTTCAGCTTTATCGTTTGCCACTCGCTTCACTGTTATCTTATTTTTTCGTCATTTCACTCGACATGTTCATATATTGATTCTAAGCATTGCAAACAAATCGAACGCACTTTTTCGTAATTTCTAATTGCCAATTTTCAATTCATTGCAACTATTCAGTGGAAGATTCGACAATCTTCTCGAGGTTTTCAATTTAAAAATCTAGCTACTCTGAGTAGTTGCAATTTTGTCGTTGCAGCTCAATAGATTGTGAGTTTCTGCAACAATTTCCTCCTCCTTCTGCTCTTTACGCAACATGTTCTGCCTTTTCTATAACAATCTCTTACATCGATTACGAGTAACCCAACATGTATAATCTTGTGAATTTGAATCTGTACGTTTGTATAAATGGTTCGGGAAAATGAATAAAGTCATTGTTACCGAGTGCAAGTGGATTCTCGATCGATAGTTCAAAGCTCCCAGTCTTCGATACGCTCAAGTTACTGATAAGAAGTGCTGCGAAAAAATGGCTATCAGAAATAAGTGAAAGGAGCTGTGTTTACTTCATTTCTGCCACTGGCAACATTGCATTCTTTTCACTCTCCATATTCTATGTGCTCTTTTTCTGCCAAATATTCCCCCACTTCCAATCATTTTCATTACTTGCTCTGCTTCCATCGCGGACGGTCAGTCCTAAAATTTCTCCCCATCTTCCACTATGTCGCTGCAACTTTTCGTTTTTGGGCCCAAAATTCTCTTCGATTTTTCCAAAATCGTTCAATTCCTTCGCGACTCTTCCTCTGGGAAACATCGCCAAATTCGGGATTCTTCTATTCTTGAACATTGGCGGAATTTTAGGCCAGTCTTTCGAAATTTCTCCAAGCTGCGCGTCAACTCAATCTTCTTGATCTTGCAAAAATCACCATTTTTGTTGAAATTTGAATTTCTCGTGACGCGATGTTTCTTGTTTCAGAACGCTCACAGCTCGCAAACAATCGGCACTCGGCGCCCTGCCACTTCATTCCACCTGCCAACTCAAGAACTGACGAAGTGAGGAAGAACATGGCTGCTGTAACTAACGTCTCTGAGATGATTGCCAAGATGAACAAGGTCAATCTGAAGGATCAGGACGAGGAGAAGAAGAAGACGGCCGAGGAGGGTAAGGACGGCAAGCAGGTCGAGATGGACAGGAAGAAGGAGGCTGGCAGGACTCACAAGGACTCGACCACCAACCGATCCAACTCGGGTCGCAGGGTCAGTCGCACATCAGAAATTTAGGCCCGATTTTAAATTTTAAAGGCAAATATCAGTTTCGTACGAGAATCACGTTTTCACAATGATACAATAAATGCTCAGGAGAGTTTTGTCCATTTCAGTCTCGCACCACCTCTGAGCAGCAGCGCCGCCCTCGCAGACCGCGTCTGACCCTGGAAGAGCGCCAGAAGAAGGACCAGGAAAGACTGGACAAGTACATGGAGGAGCAGAAGACGAAGAAGGTGCTGGAGACGGGTTGCAAGGGCACTATCAAGTGGTACTCGCTCCGCAACAAGTATGGCTTCATCGGCAGGAATGAGCAGGAAAAGGGCGATGTCTTCGTGCATCAGGTAAACTTGAAGAAGTGACAAGCAATCAATGCAAAGACGGCTGGCTGGCTGCAAGTAGTTGCCTCTCCCGAATGAATACATTTCTTCCAAAACTGGGAAAGGAAAAGTAGAAATGACTTTTGGAAGAAAAGTAACTCATTCATAAGGATTGTACTCGTATGACGAGACGACTACTTGCGCAGGGTGCAATGAGAATATCGATAAGATTTTTAATAGACTTGCTTACAACTTGTCGAATTGTATGAAACGAGATAGCGTCTTTTCGAGAAACGGAAATAAGACCACATTCTTTTTTTCTTGATAGAGGAAAGTTTCTTTTTCATGCGGTAAAACCGCGGTTCGAAATTTTCAAATCTTCCTCCGCAAAAGGAAGCGAACGGAAAATGATTTCAGATGGCGATTTCGAATTCTCGAGAGCGCAAATACGTGTTCCGCACGCTGGAGGACGGAGAGCCTGTCGAGTTCGACATCGTCGAGGGCAGAAAGGGACCGGAAGCCGCCAATGTCACAGGACCCGAGGGGGGACCTGTCCATGGAGTCAGGTGAATGCTTGACCTGATTGAGAATGCTAGTTCTGATCGAAGCCGAGTGAGGCAAAAATACGCGGTCATCGATCAATTTCAGATTCCGCATCTTCTACGTGCGCTCTGGACCTCGCTCCTATCCGAGTGGCCGTGGAGGAGCGCCTCGCCGCAGGCCGCAGAACAGAAGAAGAGAGAACGATGGAGAGAATGCAGGTAACCTATTGGGAAAATTCGTCTGCGTAATCTTTCCTCCCAAATAGAAGTGTCGAATTTTGCAAAGCGCGGGAAAAAAACGAGAAATAGTGTTTGGGAAGAATCATTACACTTGAAAATTTTGAGAGAAAAAACTAGGCAACCAAAAATTCGTACTTTTACTTTAAAAAACATTGTTCGCATCCTCCTGCAATCAATGTTCACACAAATTGAGCGCTTTGAATGATTTGTGGTTTTCAGAGAAGGACGGCGAGGAGACGGGCGCGAACAAGAAGCCGCGCAACAACCGCCGTCGAGGCGGAGGAAGGGGCGCTTCAAATGGAAAGGAGGCCAGAGACAAACAGGACGGGGACAAGGAGAGCAAGAAGCAGAGCAAGGATACGGTGGGCAAGAAAAAGGATTCTGACTGCTAGGGTGAAAGATGCACAGGGGAGCACATCTCTCGCTCGGAGCAGGGAGAATTACTTGGTTGACGGTTGAAAATTTCATATCGTGTTCCGTTCCCCAGTATTCGATTCTTAAGGGCTCGTTCCGAACCTTGAATCTCTTGGTTCAATAAAAAGTGACTAACTCAATGATAATTTTTGAATTAATAGTTTTTGTCCCGAATATAGTAAATCACATTTATATTTCAAAAATCATAACCCCTCCTATCGATCTGCCCGGATCGACGAAACTCGGACTTCTTTCTGTAAGAAGCTTTCGAAGATTCCGAGTTTCACGAATCCCCCCGGGCATTGTACAAAGTGTAGGAATTTGATGAACCTCCAATAAAACGTGCTGATTTGAAGAAGTTCAATTTTCGTTTCCAGGGCAAAGCCTCGGGCGACAAATCTGCTCCTGCCGCTGCGGATGGCCCCAAGATCGTTGAGGCTTCTGCCTAATTCGACCTTCTCACCATTCTCCATCCCTATTCCACTCGCCCTTTCCCATCCCCCATCATAAACACTCGCTACCGTTGCTTCTTCCCAGCTCACCTAAGCGTTCATTAAAACGAGTTTTCTCTATGTATTTAGTTAATCATTGAATGCAGGATTTTGTACGAGAAATGCAAAATAATGAAACTGCAACTCCTTATTTTGCATTTCTGTTGCAATTGACTGCTCCTATTCAAACAATTTTTGCTTTCTGATCTCCAGACTTCATGTCTAGGTATCTTTTCATTTTTTGCTTACTGATTTGCTTTCTTTTTGTTATTCATCTTCCAATTCCTTGCAGATCAACACCCACCTTTCCTCGTCACGTGAGGGGGGATTCGTGTCCCTGCATCAATTTCCCTGTTCCCCCGTTTCAGTTCCTTATCTTCTTGCAACAACTCGGGTTACTCGGTATTTCGCTTTGTTGCCTTTGTTATTATTGGTCTGGCTCAATTGCCTTGAATCTAAATAAATTCGTGGTTTGTTGATGAAACGTGTACAGTATTGTGACAGCTTTCATTTTTAATATCTTAGTTTTTTTAAATTACTTTCTTACATTGTAAAACTCCGGATTTTCTTGTGTAACAGGATAAACGCAGATCATCGGCAATTTCTCGGTGAGATTTATATTTTCCAATCCTCCATAATAATAAGTCATTTCCGAATCGGAAGGTGATAATTATGTTTTGAAAATGCCTTGACGCTCGAAAGATGTGAATGTTTGCCCGACATTTAGAGATTTCATTTCCTATATTTTCAAACGGGGATTTCGGATTTTTGCACCTACTAATTTAAAAATGAAGATCTTATTCACATTTTACTGAAATGTCGTCGTTATCTTTGGTTGAATGAAGATATAATTATGAAGAAAAGAAAAATGCTGACATATAGAACTCAACACTCGTCGTGATAATAGGAACATGTTCTAATCATAACTAAGCTGAACTTCTTTTACAATTTCATGAAAAATAATGTGACTTAAAATCCACAACTATAATTAATGAAATATTCGTCTGTGTGGATTATAATTTAGTTCCAACAGAAACAAACAGAAATGTAGAAGATATGTTGAGATAAATGAAGATACTCATTTTTCTTTAGCTATACTACATTCGCATTGTCTTGAAACTATTGATTGAGTCTTGATCAAATATTCCTATTCCACATTATGGATCAAATGCCGGAAGTGATAAAAAAAGAGACAAAACATATTTTTTGTATCCATTCACCCTTAACAAACAAATCTTCAAATGGTATGGCAGAGTAGTTATTCTTATATATATATATAACTTGGGATATCCCCGATCCAGAACTGTCCAATTCAGAACTTTTATATGGGCGCTTTTGAGCTGGGCATACAAAATAGTTCGGGATCGGGGGTGTCCCATAGATTATATTTGATAAATTTAATAATTATGAGATTAATTCTTTTGTCTACAGAACAAACGTCAGGGAATAAAAGTGTTTTTGGCGAAGTGATCATTATAGCCGCACTAGCTACTGTTGTACTAACAATATTGGCTGTTTTGCTTGCAATTTCTATGAATGCTCTGAGACAAGAAACAATCGTATGTTAAATCTATTTTATCACTAAAGAACATTATTATTGTAGGAATATTATTCTAGAATATTATGGCATTTGCAAAGGCTAACAGTAATTTACTTATTAAATCTTATTGTAGCCATAATGATAATAGTTTATGCATTTATTAGTACATATTTACTTCGGAATCGTGAGTTAACTTACAAAATTTTATGTAAACGAAAAATTTCTTTAACTAGTATAAATTTCAAAATAAATTAAAGATCGATTTAATTATTTGCTCTCCGTTGTATATCTTTATCTTGAAGCTTTCGATTAATCAAAACAAAGACTATTCTCCATAAAAAGTCATAATTACTGTCCGATTACATTTAGTAGGGTGAAAATTTCCATTCAAATTTTGTTCATATGTACCCAGAACCATATTTAACCTTTATATAACTTCCGAAACAAGTTTTACTGATATTTATTATGCTATTTTACATTAATAGCCTTTTATTTTATGATATTTTCTTAAAGAAAGAAGTTTAAAAAAATCCGACAATTATTTTTGCTCTCATTGTAATTGATAGAACTATTTTTAGCAAAATACGAAATATGTATCAGTGAGATACCCGACGAAATAAACGATATATGGATGCTAATACGATTAATTATAGCATTCTATCAATTTATTCAAATTGAAATAATTCTTGCATTAATTATATTTATATCTACTTTAATCCTAAGCTCAGTTGCTAGTACTGCAGCTACATTGTTTAATTCCTTTTTAGTTCTTCAACGTATGACGATTATATTCGATAAAAAATCACTTTCTAAATTTCTAACCAACAAGTAATTACGTTTTTATCGAACTTGTGATTATTTAAAAGATACTTTAAGAAAGTCCATGGCAATATCTATAAAAGTTATCTATGTATTTTCGGCTTCATTTAATATTATGATATTGGCTACTCAAATTTTAGCTATTATAATAACAGAGAATTGTGAATATATCAGTTATTCCTTGGTGTCTTTAAATTTATCATTATTATGATATTAATAGAAACATTAATTATATTATTTTTAGTTTGGACAACCAGTCATTGATGCAATTGGATTAATTATAACTTGTCTTTATATCGTTATGTTTCGAAAAATGCAAGAATTAAGTTCCATTTCAAGTCGCAGCTATGGAGCTCAAAATCGAAGGGTATTATATCAAATGATGCCGATACTTTCACATCATGTAAGGTTATTTAAAATAAGATATTTCTTTAATATATAAGGGAATGCTCTTATTTTCTCTAGAGTTGTTTTTTTTTCGAAAAAATACGCTGTCGTAATCTCCATATTCATTACGTATGATAATAATAAGATAAGATAAAAACAATCTCCGCTCGTTTCCCTCCGTGCGGAGAGCAGATTCATTCACGACTCTAAATAACATTATAAAGTATTTCTTTCGATGATCTCAGTTGTATAATCAGTAGTGTGCTCATTTTGAAGGTTCTCTACTTTGGTGGAGTGATAGTTTATTGAAGCTTCTTTTGTTAGATAAATGCGATATTGCATGCACTCTAAAATGTCATGTTTAATAGAATTTCCTATTTAAGCTAGTTGTTCTAATGATGTATTATTACCATGCTTACCGTGGTGGTTTAAATAACAGTAGGTGTCAAGGTGGAAAAGGAACTTATACCACAAGTGCCAGATGGAGAATTTTGGGTGGATCGCTGATATTTCGAATATTGGAATCAATATCTTGGGGATTCCACATTCCACTATCGCTCCTGTTGAGCTCACCGGCCCGTCGCAAGGCTATTTATCAGTTTTTCTCCAGAAAGTAAGATTAATTATATATATATATATATTTTTTTTTAAAAATAATTTTGCTAACTTTAGAAAAATATTTCCATCTAGAGTAAATAATTATCGAGGCACTAACAATGAAAATCAACGAAACGCACCGATGGAGCGCGCTGCAATACAATGAATCTTATAGAGCAGAAGTCCTTCGCCAGTTCTTGAAATAAAAATTTGGATTAAAGAAGTTTATCGTTTGTGCTACTGATTTCTAAATTAATTTGAAATTGTTCTCTATAATTATTATCCGCTTATCAGTTGACATCAGTGATAAAGTCATTAAAACAGAAAAGACAAGTTAATGATGATACAAAATTAGCCCACAATTTATATGCACAAAGTGAAGGTATAAATACGAGCGAAGGCGCAATTGATGCATTATTACGAAATCGACCAGCCGAGTAACGAAGCAGCAGCAGAAAGATGAGCGACGACGAGGACGAGGCCGTCGTGCTGAAGAATGAAACGGTCGTCGAGTCGAGCAGAGCCAAGTATAGAGTGCTCAAGAAACTCGGAGCTGGAGGGTATGATTGACAGAGACGAAACGAAAGGACGATGCAGTGATGACATAATGAATTGTCGAAAGTGACACTCATCTTATGGATATTGATGAAGATTATTTCGGAAGGATGATCTTCATCGTCCATCGATTCGCAACAGACACCTTTCAAAAATTCATATAATTGATGACATTAACCCCCTCAACCCGTTAATCCTGCCCATTTTCAGATTCGGCGATGTGTATCGCGTCGAGGACATCAGCGCGAAAGTGCTCTGTGCGATGAAGGTCGAAGTCAAGAAGGAGGATCGACGCCACTCCAAACTCAAAATGGAGGTGGGCATTGGGAGGGAAGAAGGGGCGCTGTTAGCTCGCTGTGTTTGTCAACGATTGGCCAACATAGCTGCTGCAATTGTCAAACCAATTTAGAAGTTAATGAAAGTAGGAAAAGAGCAGAGAAAATCCTGTGACAGCTACAGTCTTCGACGTTGATCAAGCGTTAACAACAAAGGCTCAATTGTGTTATAATGATTGAATGGTCGGAAGTGAAATTTTCACTTGTTACTTGTTGAATATTTTGGTTTTCATCATCCTCACAATATTCATTAACATGTTTGAGGATTTTGCTTACTTCATCATAAATTCGTTCCGATAGCATTCTATTTTCAGATAGGCATCCTAAAGATGGTATCGGGAGAACGGGCACTTAGCCACTTCACGAGGATCATTGACAGAGGCAAAAAGGACACGTACTTCTTCCTGGTCATGGAGCTAGTCGGCAAAAGTCTGCAGGATCTGAAGATGGGACGATCTGATAAAGTAGGACGTTCTGGCAGGCAATTTTAAAATGACAATATAACATGACGACGAGACATAAATAAGGATGGTCTCCTGTTCGGACTACTCGCAATCTATTCGCACCCATTTATCTGGACTACTTTACTTTTTCTTTTCCCCTATTTTCTCCTAAAAAGCGGGTAGTCCAAACAATTGGGTGTGGGTGGGTCGAACAAAGGATCGATAAGGATATTAGGAAGGAGGTGAAAATAGGACGAGATTGTGTGGGAAAAGGCAGGTTTTATCGTTTTGTATTTGTCGGTCGATCTGATAGAAAACTGAACAAGTCGAACTATGGTCTCAATTTACGCTCATGAATACTTGAATTTTGATTTCTAAGAGTTTACCCGACAATGCAATCAAAGTAAATTGCAGATCTTCTCTATCTCCACTGGATTGGGCGCAAGCAAGCAGTGCTTGGAAGCAATTGAAGACTTGCACAAATACGGCTTCATTCACCGCGACATAAAGCCTGCCAATTACGCTGCTGGACTCAAGGACAAGAACCAACTTCATTTGGTTAGTTTCGACTATCGTCTGTTTCCCACAAAGTGATCGTTCCCAAAAATTTGTTAATTCATGGAAATTTAGAATACATTATCAAAGCGCATAACTTGACAATTTACTATTTCCTCGTTTCGTGTCCTTCGGATTGCCGTTTTCTCCATCAGAATTTGCAACCTTATTCGATCGAGTGCTCGAATTCTGATGAAGAAATGAAAAAATCGGCAACCCGAAGAAGACGAAATAAGGAAATAGTAAATTGTCAAGTTATGAGCTTTGATAATATATTCTAAATTTTTCGGGAACGATCATTTCGTAGAAGACAGACGACATAAATTATGAATAATCAGATCTTAGAAAGGATAGCATCATAATAACTAAAACACAACATATTGCCGTTATTTCTTACTTCAATTCACTTCAATTAATCTAAAAAATCTCGATTTTTGCAGATCTACATCTTGGATTTTGGAATTGCGCGCAAGATTACGAACGACGTGGGAGAGCTGAAAACTCCGCGAACGGCTACCAAGTTCAAAGGCACCATCAAATTCGCTGCGATGAACTGTCATCTGCTCAGAGAACTCGGCTACAGGGACGATTGCGAGAGCTGGTTCTATCAGCTCATCGATCTCATCAATATTCAGGTTGGTTATAGGAAAGGATTATTGAGCCGAAAGGACAATTTAAAATCGTCCGAAAATGATGAAATGGATATCCAGGGAAAAGTTTCTTGAAAGTGATCAAAATGATTCATTCGCAGGGTCTACCTTGGAGAAGGTTATCGGAGAAGGATGAGGTTCTGAGAGCAAAAGAGGAAAGCAGAAATCTTAAAAAGGTGCATCGAATTTTTACCGACCTTTCAATTGATGGTTAGATTTCAGGACCAGCTGTTCTATGGAATTCGCTGCAGAGAGACACTGGGAAAGATCCTGTCCTACATCGACCAGCAGCAGTCAGTTTTCTTTTATAAATCTGAAGATCTATACGCGCAATGGTCAGAATGATGAGTAGGCAAACAGATAACTGTCATTTTTGATGTGTACGATTCTTACCAGAATTCCTTCTCAATGTATCTGTCATTAGTTGATGGACTCAGGTACTGCGACAAAATAGACTACTTCTACATCTACCAGCTGTTGGAGGCAGGAGCGAAAGAGTGTGGAGGAGACATTAATGCTCCATACGATTGGGAACGAGATTGACAGACAGACGAAGAGACTGCTACATTGCATCATCCACTCACTCATTCCTCTCCCTCTCATTCTCTACAGGACATCTATTTCCAATACAATAAAGAGCTGCGAGTCACAGATATTATCTAAACGATGTATTTCTAACATAGAGGAAACAGTATTGCGGTGCATATATGCAGGTTCCGCAAACACATTTTTCATGGCACTATTCTTTAGTAAAAAATCTATACTAACAACCAAGTCGAGGCGCAACTTAGGCGGTGGGTAAATTAAAAAATTTTCGGGTCCACTTTCACCTAAAAATTAACTCAGTATGTGAACACGCATTTTGCCTCTTTAAACTTGCATACATCATCTTGACTGTTTGAATCGCTCGAATTCCATACGTCACTACTCTCTTTGCTCATTTTGCCTGCGATCCCGTCACGCTGCATCAATTTGTCTGTGTACTTCCTCCTTGTGCACTATAAATATGGGTTATTTCTATAGGACTTCTGCACTAGTTACCCCCTGGCTATTCTCGTCTCTTTGCAGAAGTTACCCTCTTTTTCTCTTCCCCATGCTATTTTCAAGAAAAGGGGTAGTTTTTACAAAGGATAAAAGTAACTTGGGGTATCTAGTGCAATAGGGTTTTTTTCCAATCTACTTGCAACACAGCTAATTCTCCGTCGATTGCGAGGTATTGGCTGATAGGATTTCTTTTCCACACTATTTCACATGTCGTGCGGTTTACAAGTTGCCGATTTTGCCCTAAAATCTTAGCTACATTCCTGCGAGCATTTAAGCAGCAGATTTGACAATATTGTGCGCGATTTGGGAAACCGTTTGTGCTGCCTACCTATGGTGCGAACTTCGTCAAGAAATACGAGTTACAATTCGCGATGTTTCCTTGACAAGAGTATATTACACTACATTCTGATATTCATCTCATCATTCCACAATAGCTCTTCTCATGCATTATACGCGAATTTTCCTACAAAGTAACATCGTTGGTTAACATGAGATGGTTCATGTAAATTGACCTTTATTTTATATTCATCTTTTCTTCGTTCACGACCGACGTTTTTATTTCCCAATTTCAGTTTTCCACTTCTTTCTGCTTCTTCCCTTTCAGTCATTTCGTTTCCTTTGTGTCGATTTCTAGGTTATTCATTACTTGCATCTATGGCAGCTATCGAGTCAATTGGCTGTCTTTTCGGAGTCAAAGCCGTTCTTGCCTTCTTCATTCTCCCTCTTTCCTTTCCTTTATCTCCCCGTATCAGTCTCCGCTGCTAATTCGTCAAAATCGCTGACAGTTTTGTTGTTTCTTCCATCAAACATTCATCTAGCCCCATTCCGAGTTCCATTCGATCGTTTCATTTGTATCTATGCAATGTAATTACTCACTCAGCTACTAGGCTATGAAACCTAAAATGAACGTATTTTTATTGCATTTCGTGCTTCTCCCACTTTTCATATTCAACTCTTTGCCTTCCATTTTCTTGTTCTTATTTTCACTTATTTTTTTTTTTTTTGCATTTTTTGTTCTTCTTGGTGTCTCCCCTCCTCTTCTCAATAATCTTGTCAACTCTAATAGCTTCCTGCAGATATATTGCCTCGCCCTCTTTACTTCCAAATTGCAGCTTTCAACTTTCAGCTTGATTCATTACCAGTTCATTTATGCAGCAATGCACATATTTTTAAGGATAGATCTTGCCCATAAACTGCCTATTTTGCACTAGATCAGTTTAGAATTTCCGCTCCGTTTCCTAAAATCTCAATAAACTAATTTTCGAATAGTTCTGGTTTGAACTTTTAGTAATAGCTAAATTTCAGTAGTCTATGCAAATGTTCGCTTCATGTTATTTAACAGCCGGACTCTCATCGTATTCTTAGTCTCTTCTGTCAACCTCATGATAGTTGACAGGATTAATCGACAGAATAGTAATTCTCTGACAAATATGACGGTATGTTGTTTTAGAATTGAATATTGGTTTTAAACGACTGATGCATAGTCATGATCTTCATTTACTACTTTTTGAACGTATTTTTTAACGAAATAACAATATTTAGAAATCTGAGATAAACACAACTAATAATAATACCGAAAATGAAACTGGCCTAAACTCTATTGCAAATGATACAGATAATTCCCTAAGCTATGATAGTACTCAATTGGAGGACGACTTGATCGTAAGGCTTAAAGTATTAATTTTCGAAAGAAATTATCATCAAACTGGGTTTATATTTATACTGAAATAGTCGATATTTTCATAATTCTATCTCATTATCACTCGTATGACTCAGCCAATTTCAGAAACTTGATATTTCAAGGCTAATCAAGCTAAAAGTGAATGATTGGCGAGATGCGCATGGGGAAAATCTGATAATTTGGTCTCATGAATCACAATATCATCCCGAGTATAGCAAAGGGTCCCAGGGTCGGAGAGGCGAAAGTAGTAGGTATGAAATTTTTTTTTAAAAACGTTGCATCATCTGAAACATCAAAACTATGAGTCTGTTTATACTTAGTTGCATTGCAGCTAAGTCTGAACGGGTCCTATGAAAATATTTACTCATAATCAGTTCGCCGCCCGCAAGGCGGCAAGCGGAGGTAAACTATATTGTTTAAAATTTTATGTTAGGGTGCGTTCATTCTTTTGGCATCACGTCAATGTTAAAAGTGATTTTACGCGTAAACCTTTGACATCGATGTCAAAACGTAAGAACCCACTTAATCATTCAAATTGAGATCAGAATATATTTCTTAGCATTAAAAACAACAATAAAATCTGAAGGGATATTTGGAAAATTCGCAACTTCGCTACTTCAAAAATTCACGAAGTAACATGTAAGGCTAGGAAATGATAGAGGCAGATAGAAAAATTCTCCTTTTTCTTTTATGGATTGCGAATTAGCAAAGCTAGGAATTTTTCGAGTTACTGTTTGAGTCATTATCAACAACATTCGACATCCGTGTTTATATGTCATACTTTCATTTAGGTGTTACTTCTTACAACTTGTTTCGACTTGTTCCATTCACTTCTGCTACCTTGCCATTGATATAACGAATTTAGGCATTCCAATTCATCAAAACTGATGAGTTTCGTGATTCTTGGCTCAGTGATAGGTTTCATCATGTACACTTACGTGTCGCATGTAATTGTTCTTCGTCGATTGGCTGCTACTCGCAAGCAGAGTCAACTCAGGGAGCTCATACACAAGTCAGTCGTTTGATTTGAATGTTATAATTATTGCCAGTGCCGTTCGAAATGATGTTTCTGTAGATTTGGGCTATTCTCACTTCTTTTCTATTTTAAAATATTCATTCCACACTAACCGATATGTTATTTTCCTCACGACATTGCTAATTTTCGACAAAGTCTTATTACCTCAGAAATTTTATGCAAATAATCACTCTCTGAGTTTTTGATTTGATTTGAAATTATCTTGACTGATAAGCGTTTATGATACAACATGTTTTTTTCCGAATAATGATATTCATTAAATAACGACTTGAGGCAATTTTAATGTTTCAGATCAGCAGTAATAATGGCAGGATCTGCCAAACAGGGAGATTATTTGGAATTCAATGCACAACGCAAATCACTGATCAATATATTCAAAGGCTTCAGACTATAGGAAACCCATGTATCCCGTTTTTACTACTTTGCAACGAAAATTTTTCGTTTGGCAATTTATAATTCGTTAAACTTTTTCGTTTGTAATCACCATTTTGAGTGAAATGTTCATTAGTTTGTCAGCCTGCGTTGCTCCTCTCCTTCTCCCTTCCCTCCCTCATTTTTCTCTTCCCATTGTCCTCCTTTTCAACGACCTCTGACTCTGCCGTCCATTTAGCTCTTCATTCTTCATAGTCCTTGTTTTTTGCTTCATTCTTCATTTGGATCCTTAATTTACTTGTCTCAAAATACTTGGATACTCGTGCAACACTCGTTTACTATTGTCAAATTTCATGTTTATTTCTTTATCATCATGCATGAGTTTATAATAAATCGACTGATTTTCTAGGATCATCTTTTATGTTTGACGCCTTGAAAATAAGACATTTTGCGTTTCTAGTCTCATCTCCTCGTTAACTCATTAGTGCACAACTGAATGGCTTGCAGTTTTCGAACTTATTTTTCTGTCATGATGAAAAGCAAAAATGAATATTTTTGCTAAATTACATCGAAAAAAGCTTCGATAAACTAAAAATGAACCATAAACGATAGTCGATATAATCGATTCTATTAGCATAATCAAATAATGATATTACCGAGCTTGATAAGAGAAAGTTGATACAGCAAGAATACATTTCTGGGGTATTGAATTATTATGACTTTTCGTGTGTGAAACCTTAATAAGGTGTATGATTAATGAGACGTTTTGATGTGTTGACATTTTTCTATGAGAAAAGAGTGAAATTATGAAATTAGTTTTTTATTTACAAAAACATTACTGATAATTTTCATATTTATGCATTCACAATATCACGTTCTTTAAAAACGGGAAACAATGTCTATAATTTATGCATTTTCGTTGTAGAGCGTTAAAAATGTCATATCTTAGCGATGGTAATGGAATTTAGAAGAACATTTAAAATTCAAGTTTAAAAAATTGATATCCAAAGGATTATGGTTATCGATTTTGTCGTTTTTTTCTCCCCTTTCGCGTGTCGTTTATTTAAAAAAAAAAAAGAGACAGTGGTACTAGAAAAAATTCCTTTCAGTGTAGACTTAATCCAGTATATTTTGTGTCTTATTTCGTTTACACTAATTGCTAATCAATTAATGCAGTCTGAAAACAGCCCAATTTAATTTTGGCATTTATTGTAATCGAAAGAGGACAGTTGTTGCATTATTGAATTTCATGTCAAAGGATTTTTGGACTCTTTCTATTTCTAACATTTCTAAAGAGCTGTGTTTACGAGATTTTTGTTTCGATAATTCTTTCCGATTCACATGTGCTCAGTGCAAGGAAACTAAAGCATTCCCTTTTATAGATGCCCTTTTTGTAATAATAATAATTGCTGTCGTTACACCAAAAATGTTCTAAAATTCGAAGTTAGAACGTAGATATTATTCATAAAACGTTTAAATAAAAATAGCTGAAGCCCTCGTCATCAAGGTATTTCAAAAGGACTGAATGTATGTAGGCTGAACTAACTTTCCTCTTTTATACGAATATTTTATCTAATGTAGATTTCGCAAAGTCAATAGTCGGTTTTCGCGTTTGTCTTCAAAAATATACTAAATAATTCATAGCTTTCGCGGACAAAAATCTTACTTTACGCTCCTATGCTCTTGAATAATCCCAAATCTATCACTTTCATAAAGAATAATTCTAGGATATTATTTGTTTTTCTTTAAATTTATACCGATAGACTAATCGATAAACATCCTAATATTTATCTTTTTGGCGAAGTATCCACAAAATCGAATGTCTTAAACAATATAAGGAAAACGTACCATTTTACATTCTTATAGCACATAATTTTCCATAAGTCTTCCTTTATCATTTTTATATTCAAATTTTTATTGTGCTCTGTTCATCAGATATAAGCACCCGATACTTATTCCATTTCTTCGAATTTCCTATTTGCTTTTTCATTGTTGATAACTCGGATTCCCAGGAGAGAAGTCTCAAACAATTCCGAGCTAGACATAAAAGGCGCAAAAGTCGCGTGCACATTCAAGCTATTTGAGTGAAGAACGCGGGGTGTTTGAAAATTCAATTTCTCCCGTCAAAATAGCCTCTCTTCACTTTGTTTGAATGATATTTGAAAACTCATCGTCGAATTCTCGAGTTCAACCTCCTCGTTTTCGTATTTCTGACAAAGCATGGAGTATTCAACCGTCAGAATCCATCGGAGTTGACAGACCTGCGCGTCAACTTGGATGGCTTCGAACATCGGAGCAGGTTGCCTCCAAAGCAGATTCATTCAGCTGTCACTAACCGACTACCAGATAACCGATGGTCTGGACTTCATCTGCCATATCTGATTGTCTCATCTTCTCCTCTCTCCTCTCGCTTCCTTTCTCGCACCTAAATTGCCAAAACTCACTCAACCATGCCGTGCTGCTCTGCCTGCTCCTCTGCAGAAACGCAGACAATTTTCCTGGCCTCTGGGCCAGGACTCAGCAGCTCACAACTCATTCCACTTATTCCAAACAGCCACACACACACATTGTGTCTGAAGACAGACATCAACTGACGCTACAAATCGATATATCTTCATTCAGAACTTTTTGAACTTGTGATCCTGCCATTAATTCTCTCGATTAAGTTCATTATTCATTCGAAGAGAGTCATTTTCATTCGACGTCGCTTATATGCTTATATCGTAAATGATCAGTGCGAAATTTCAGGAAAGTTAATTATACTCAAGAATTACCTTCCATATTCCTATAGTTGCTCAAACTTACGCCAGTATCAAGAAATTGTAAATGCTAAATGAAAATTGCATTGGGAAACGATGTGACTCGTCTATTCCTGCAATTGTCACTGATCATCAAATGCAGTCTAAAGTCGGCGTTCGGAATGGTGAATGAGTTGGAGAAACATGGCACTCAAATCATGTAAGTCATAGTTATCCTGCGAGTCATTCAGCACCATTATATCATGCTCATTAACAAATGATCTTTATGAAATTAGTACACAAAATAGAATAGGTTAAAAATCTATAAACTGCAATCCTGTAAAGTGATTTTTCCTTTGCATGTTTTCTAATTCGTGGCGATTTCAATCATTATAAAGATAGGGCATATGATGAAATCACTTTAATGCTTTCTAGAGAAAGCGACAGACTAGGACGTTATTTTCATTTGTTTAGGAGCATGCTATAGCTTTCAGTAAGACTGGAGACCGACGGATAAAAGTTAGAACTTTTAGAAATTGGATCGAA
Source organism: Diploscapter coronatus (assembly GCA_964036155.1). Lineage (NCBI taxonomy): Eukaryota > Metazoa > Nematoda > Chromadorea > Rhabditida > Rhabditidae > Diploscapter > Diploscapter coronatus. The sequence goes on along the minus strand of OZ038423.1, from coordinate 18,561,598 downwards.
ATACGTAGATCTAAAATATAGAAGATAAGATTTTTTTTCTTAAAATATAATGGGACAAAATTCAATATCGTTGGCGTTAGATAAACAGTGATTAATTTTAGATTATCACAATCGACTGGCAACATTTCGCTGTGGTTCGAAGCGAATGCCCACCATTCGATAGAAGACTGGATCGACACTGAGGAATACCGGCTTAATTTCAGGAGAAGTTTAGGTATGATTGACGCATTTTCTTTACGAAATCCTCTATTTGACAAGTAGTAATCTATAGAAACAAATTTATCGTTTTCTACCGCAATATAAATACGCTCTCCTCAAAATCTAACTATAAGATAAAATAATTAACATTTTGGAAACAAAATCTCGATTGGGAAACCCTCGAAATTTGACAGGGAGGTCTGTGCGAAGTAAGTGAATGGAAATCAAGAATCAGGCTATCATTAACTTAGCAATGTTATTCCCAGCTTCTTTGTAACTTCATAATTCTATCGCTTGACGTGTCTATCTGTTCCTTTCAGCAAACGCATTCCATCTATCCAGCGAATTTTGTTATGTTTCCTTCATACGTTGTTTGCTATTTACAATATTTATATCTAAAAAAAACGTACCAGAACCAGAAAGATGTGGTTTACAATCATAAATAGTTACAGTGCTTTAGATAAGATGATTCTTCACAAGTGCGTATCTGAAACATTGAATCTTTGACAAAGCACTGTGGCTATAAAAATCTGGAATAAAATGAATATGCAGATAATAATTTAGAAGTCGATTTCACTGGGCTCAACGCCAGTTTTATCGAGGAACTCGAAGCCGAGCGAGAGCGATTCTACCAGGACCTGGAAACTGGTCGATTTTCAAATGTCAGAAGACGACTGATCGAGGATTTACTCGATCCAGAATACTATGAAAAAGCAGTTCATCCAAAAGTTAGTCAAGTTTGACTTTTAGGTTATTCAAATAAGAAACTATTGATTATTTCAGCGGAACCATCTCATGCCGACACGGGTAAACGTATCAATGAGTCTTTATCAGATTCTCGATGTGGTAAAATAAGTTGGATCAGCTATTTTCAATTGTTAAATTTATTCAGAATGAACACATGCAAAGTCTCGAAGTGAATGTTTGGATGGTGCAAAATTGGTACGATGAATTTCTCGATTTCAACCCTCGTGACTATGAGATGATCAATAAGACAATTGTGCCGCACGATGAAATTTGGATACCGGGTTAGGGTGATAATACGATATTTTAGCGTATTGGATCGTAGAAAAATCCTGAATATTTACATAATGGCATTACTAGTGCGCTCATTTAATAGTACCAAAACCAGACTTATGTTTTATTGTTATTTTTTAAATAACTATTGTATATTTTCTAGATCGTATAGGCATGAATTATGAATAATTTTTCTATTTATCTTTTTTCAGATACGTATCTCTACAATAGGTAAGTCTGGTCAATATTATTTCACAGCTTACGAAACTCCTCTGAATTGAATCTAAAAGAAATGTATCATCTTTATAAAAAATGAATTTCAGTGAGACATTAGAACAGAAAAAGGTGGAATCGATAATGCACGCACAAATCGAGACAGGTCATTGGGCGAATGACGGACTTGGCGCGCGTGTGCAGCTAATGTTTCCAGCCATCTATAAGCTATCGTGTCGAATGCATGTGCTGTGGTTTCCATATGATGTTCAAAACTGCACATTCATCATTTCGAGTTGGACCCATGATATGGTAAATCATTCCATTGATGAAATGACATCGAAATTAGAGAATAATTTTCTTGACTGAATAACGTGAAATTAAAGTAGACCACATACAATTCTAATAACTTTCAGGAGACAATTGACTATTGGCCTACAAGAAATGAAGTCAACCTGCAAAATATGGCGAGGAATGAGGAGTGGGAAGTGATCAGCTTCGATTTCGAGCGTGTCGAGCAGAACTTCAAGTGCTGCAAACATCCCTGGGTCATGCTCTATGCTCATTTGATCATTCGACGAAAGCCTCTCTATTACATTGTTAACCTGGTGATCGACAGGTTTCGGCATTTCAAACAATTGAAAACTATTCAGGTCATTCCCACGTCAATCATAACCATTGTGGCCATTGTTGGCTTCTTTACGCCTAGTTCTTCTTCCAGCGAGCGAGACGAAAAGCTCTATCTGGGAATAAATACTCTGCTCACGATGAGTGTCATGATGCTTATGGTCTGTAATCAGATGCCGTCGACTTCGACTTATGTTCCGTTGATGAGTAAGACTATCGCATTGTTTATAATAATAAGCAAAAATTGGAAAACAAATATAAGTTTTTATAATGAAATGAAAATAGTTTTTCATGAACAAATCAGGAATATACTGAAAAAGTTTTATGATTAGATGCCATAAAATTGTTTGCTAGATTTCCTCCAAATTGATAAATGAAAAGTAGGTGAATTTGGTAAAGCAAACTTACGATTTGTTACATATGTTTGTTTTGCCAGTTCATTATACTAAAACAATACTGGCGAGACATTTTAGGCTGGTACTACATTGGGGTAATATCTGTCATTGTTATTGGAACACTTCTTGCGACTATAGTTTTAGGTTTGGCAGCATTCTTATACATCTTAAAGGCGTCAGAATATTGAAACTCAAAATTCCTGTTTTATCGTTGAAATTCATTGTCGACTCATAAGGATTGAGATTTTCGAAAGCAAGAGACCTTTTACCAGTTTGTAGTTTTTACCCGACTTTTCACATGGTAAAAACTACAAACCGGTAAAAAGCTAGAGAAAAAGAGAAATCTGGTAATGGTAAACATCTGGTAAAAGCTACAAAAGACCTCGAAATTTCAATTTCGGATAAGCAAAAAAATTAGCATACTTGGTGTTTACGAGCCCCACCTAAACCTATGATATTTTAGCGATCCACAGTCAGAAGCACAACTGCAGACCTCTGTCCAGATCGGTTAGGAGACTGATCAACAATTCATTCGTCGAGACATTCATCTTGACGTTAGTATTGGTAAAAATTCTATTTCATACTGACATTTCACTTTACAGCCCGCCGACATCATTAATTGAATTGTGGACCGAGTTTGGAATCGTTACGGAACGGAGGATGTCGATGTCTAAATTGGATCCAATACTGCTTGCTCAACTCGATCCTATATCTGTATTTTCAATCAGTTTCCAATATATCAATCATGCTGCTAATTCCAGCATATGCCCCCAGCACCACGAGTCTTCTTCGGATCGATATCCTCACAAATCAGCGATTCATCATCCTTATTGTACACTTCGAGATTGGCTAATCTAACTCGTCAATACACTAATGTATACATCTATTATTCTAGCTTGACAATAATTTTGCATTTTAGGCTTGCTTGAATCGACCAAAAGCAAAAATGTTTCAAAATTTCTCTAGGAATATGAAAAAGCAGAAATTACAGCGAAGGTAAGAGAATTGATGAAATGATTACTATAAAAGTTCGGTTACTTGACGTATGATAAAAGGGCATTTTATGCACACTAAAATAAATAAGCTGGCATTGTACAGTCATTCAATATCCACGAAAATTGAATTACATAGATGGACGGTGGAAATGGTAAATGTGAAGGAGGGGAACTTGCAAATATCGGAGAGTTTTCTTGAAAATGTCCAGGAAAGCTCTCCGATATTTACAGATTGCCGTGAAGGAATAATCTGAAAATATTCGTCGCACTTGGCCAATTTTTAAGTTGTAAATAAGTAGGAATCAGGACTGTACGAAATGGCACTTTGAGATTTTTGAATACGGAACGCAGAACGGAAAATTGCCGAAAATGATCCGGAACGTCGTATTCCGTACAGCCCTGGTAGGAATCATGAACTAGTCCAATTAAGTGGCATCGAGCAATCGATTTGTCAAAATATTTTTAGTGATTTGAAAAGTATTAAATTATTAAACAAATGAAATTACTTATTTTAGATGTGCATTAGAATATGAATTTTTGGCAAATGTCATCGACCGCTGCCTATTGACACTCTTCAGTGGATTCACGGTGCTTTTCTTCATTTTCCTCTCTTGCTTTGACTATTTATTTTCATTTCATATGACTCCATTTAGAAGAGATGCATAATTTACTTATTAGGAATTTAAAGTCGTATTGATATCATTGCAATTATGAGTTTTTGCACACTTCGTTCAATATCGATTCTTATTAAAACGGGCAAAATGTCGATTATTCTTGATTCTGAACACTTAACTATGAATTTGTATGTCTAAGTGATGTTTTCGAAGTTTATGATTTTCATAAGATAAAGTGGTTGAATCATTAGATTTTGATTTTTTATTCAGGCAGCATTTTGTATAATTCAAAGACATTTATAGAAAATGAAATATAGAAAATAATAAATAATATAAATTTAGAAGCATTTGCGGTGAACGATCGAGGGACCAGACTCGTCGTACTCCTGCTTGGAGATCCACATCTGCTGGAAGGTGGACAGAGAGGCCAGGATAGATCCTCCGATCCAGACGGAGTACTTGCGCTCGGGCGGGGCAATGATCTTGATCTTCATCGTTCTGCAAATTGCGAACATTATTGTGGGAGGTATTGGGATATTTAGAAAAGTCTTTTGTAAGGAAAATACATAGAAAACCTTCTTTCCAAATCGAAATATAGTATGGTAATTTTTCGTTACACTTCGATGTTTTCTACTATAGAATACTGCTTACACTGGAGCGAGGTGTTGGATTTCCTTTTGCATTCTGTCGGCGATTCCTGGGTACATCGAAGTACCGCCAGACAGGACAGTGTTGGCATAGAGATCTTTACGGATGTCGACATCGCACTTCATGATCGAGTTGTAGGTCGTCTCAGCGATGCCAGTTCCCTCCATTCCGATGAATGCAGGCTGGAAGAGGACTTCAGGGCAGCGGAATCGCTCATTTCCAATTGTGATGACCTGTCCGTCAGGCAGCTCGTAGGACTTCTCGAGGGACGACGAGGAAGCGGCCGCGGCAAGTTCCTGTTCGAAGTCGAGAGCGACGTAGCAGAGCTTCTCCTTGATGTCACGGACGATTTCTCTCTCGGCTGAAGTTATTCAATTTGTGATTAAGATAAATGAAATTCAATTTTTCTACTCTAAACTTTTTGTACAAATCTCTTTGATCAGTAACTTTCAGCTAGCCTCACAGATAATCGAATAGGAAGTTTGAAAATTGCATGAGATTTTGCTATCTTTAACGGCTACGTAAAATGCGAATTTGATTCAATAGAAATCCAAGATCGAATACTTGTTTTTGGTCTCCCGTTAAATTCTCATTTTTCTTTGTCGGTTCCTTATCACATTAAAGTGCTAAGCGGCGGTGCCATTTTGTCATTCCGCTTCCTGGAATATCGCTCTTTGCCTTGCGTTATCTCATTCTACACGACAAATGGCAATGGTTTGATAAGGAAATATGTTAGATGGGAGAAGAACTAGAGCAGGAGATTGTGAAATGGAGAGGGAGAGGAATTGATAAGGATATTGCCAATAGCACACATACTATGGAAGTGAGAACATATTTGCTGATTTTAGTGACGACCAGAATTGGCACATTGGACTATACGAATGCACAAAAGAAAATGAATTGAGGAGTTGTAAATTTAAGACTAGTGGGAATGTAACTAACCGGTAGTGGTGAATGTGTATCCACGCTCTGTCAAGATTTTCATTAGGTAATCAGTCAGATCACGTCCAGCCAGATCAAGACGCTGAATGGCATGGGGCAAAGCGTATCCCTAGAAAACAATAGCTAATATTAAACGTGAGGTCTGAAGTTGTTACTTCATAGATAGGAACAGTGTGTGTAACACCATCTCCAGTATCGAGGACGATACCAGTGGTACGGCCAGATGCATAGAGGGAAAGGACAGCCTGGATGTTGACATACATCGCTGGAGTGTTGAAGGTTTCGAACATGATCTAAATACCAAATCTGATTTACTGAATGAAGATTCTAGTATCCTTGATTTACCTGCGTCATCTTCTCTCTGTTGGATTTGGGATTGAGTGGGGCTTCAGTGAGCAGAACTGGGTGTTCCTCGGGAGCAATTCTCAACTCGTTGTAGAAGGTGTGGTGCCAGATCTTCTCCATGTCGTCCCAGTTGGTGACGATTCCGTGCTCGATGGGGTATTTCAGGGTGAGGATGCCTCTCTTGGACTGGGCCTCATCACCGACGTACGAGTCCTTCTGTCCCATACCAACCATGACACCTTGATGCCTGGGGCGACCGACGATCGAGGGGAACACAGCTCGGGGAGCATCGTCTCCGGCAAATCCAGCCTTGCACATTCCGGATCCATTGTCAATAACAAGGGCAGCGATTTCGTCTTCCATTTTAGGATTTCAGAATATGAAATAATCTACCTGAAATCGAAATATCCTTCGCGAAGCCTAAGAAAAATATTATTCGAAAGAAGAGTGATTTTATGCGTCGGGAATATGACTATAGGTGCAAAAAGATGTTTGCATAAGGGCTGCATGAAAATATGTCTAATAGAAGAAGGAAAGGTATTGTAGACAGGGTGAATTCCTACTGATGTCTAATATAAGGAGGAAAGCCTAGTCATCGAAGTCAAGATATCATTGCTTTGCGGAGGTACTAATTACATATTAGTAGTGAGTCATTTACAAAATAGCACGAAGTAATTAAACTTCGAAATAATAAAAAAGATGATAATAAAGATTTGTGCGGCGATTTGAGAGTGAGTCCTTGCCTTGGCTAAGCACCTTAGGCACGGCCCTATATAGTTGGTTATCAATGCAATTCCCAGAACGCAGCCAGTAAGTGGAATTAGTGGCGTCAGTGCAGGCAAAGATGATAAAAACGATCGAGAGAGGGGGAAGACGCCTACAGTCAGACAAACAGACAGGGAGATGGAAGGAGGGATTGTGCGTCGCCCATTTCCCATCGCTGTTATTGTTGCCAAACCCTTGGCTGCATCCTTCTTCTCTCACTCTGCACATTTGCCAGTTTGTGAATGTGATACTAGGAATCGCTTTGGGTTGTGTGCACTGATAAGGACCCTTCTCCTCTGCTCTTCTTTCCTAGTATTGAGCCCTGCTGTTTCTGCTGCACAATGCAAGTCCTCACGGTTTTCCTAGTATTGGAATAAGACGTTGCAAAAGAGAAAAATGCCATAAAATAAAACGACTGATTGTGGAGATGAAAATGAAACGGCAAACAATCGGATCCATTATTAGATTAGAATTGCATTGTGGTGTCTAATTGCTATGCAAATTGGTTGCCTACACAGCGTGTAAATGAGTGAAACACCGTCATAAGCAGAAAGCATCTAACAGACTGCTGCGCTGTTTGGTGTTTGTCTGGTGAGTCAGAATTCACGAAGGCGAAGAATTCCTAAAATGGGTGAGAAAGATATCAACTGACTGGTTGATTGCGAGTGCGAGCAGAGCTTTCTTGGAAAGTAAACTTGAATGCGAAGGTTGAAATGGAGCAGACTCATCGATGACTGGTCACTGATTGAATGATGAAATGAAGTTTATGGCGAGGAAAATTATTTTCTCTGGAAAAGGTTCGCTTACCTACTTTTGAATTTTCGATTACGAACAACGTGGCAGATTCCATACGTCAACTTGCCTACTAACCAGAGATGTGCGCGAGTCCTTTAGAGAAAAAAAAACGCGACGAAATAGTGCGCCAAATTCTAGTTCAAGTTCGAATTTGAGAGAAATTGCATCATATTTCGGTATTATTTTTGTTCAGAAAAATATGTTCTGGGGTAGCTAAGATTTTTAATAAGAAAAGAATAAAATAAAAGTTGATTTTGAGCGAAAGAATCGGCATTTTCCGGACTCCAAAATGAACACGTTTTCGCAAACTTCAAGTTACTTACAGGTTTTTTTCCGGAGAAAGTTATGCGCTAATTTTTGGCACAAAACCGTTTCAGAAGGTTTATCGTCGATCTAGGGATGGCTTTCATGATATTCGGCCTTTGAAGGATACTTCCCATTTTTGGGTTTCCTTAGCTACCACTTTTATTACATGTCGCACATTTGCAGAAGAGGCGAAGCTTGCGCTCTCTAAGTAAAGACCGTTTTGATTCGCTTGATATAAGCACGACTTTCAAACGTGCTACTAAGATTTTAATTAAAGTTGAAACTTCTGACGGTTAGCATTGAAGTGGCATGCAATGAAATTGTTTGAGGAAGACTAGACTTTACAGACGAGTCATCAAATACTACTAATTGAATTCATCCAAATCATTAACATCGCTACAACATCCAAATTAAATCCAGAGAAATATTTATTTCGCAGATAATTATGAACATTATTGCACAGGTATGAATATAATCAGCTATATACCCGAACTTGCATTGTTATGGTTTAGTCTACTTCAGTTTCAGAACAAATTATGAGGAAAGGAAAATTTGACCTTATTATGAAAACGTATTTCAAAATGAAATATATAGCAAAAATCATTGGAACCAATTTAGGAATCTCAAACTATATTTTGTTTAATTTTAAACAAAGCTACGCAAGAAATTATGCTAAAAATGAAAATTTCACTAATATTGATAAGTGTTGTAGGTTCTCTACCATGTAACTACTGAATTCCGACTAATCGAAATTAAAAGTAGAGATTACAAAGTTGAATTTTGTGCAATTTTGTGCAGACTTTCGACAACATTCTCATAGTTTGTATCCTCATGACGTTGTGGATCATCAAATATCTGTTTGATCTTGTCAGTTGATAGGAACTTTTCTCCGACACATTTTGTTTTTTCTTCTTCTAGTAAATGTTGGACTCTTGTCGAAATCTTGTCAGCATTCTTGGTCCATGATCTGGCCGAGTCCATGAAACAGAAAAATGAATCTAAAATGGATTAATTTCGAATTTTAAGAAACTTCTATTGATTGATCTCACCCAATTCCATGCTGTAACTCTGCCTATTCAGGAATTGAGTTTGGCCGCTGCACAGAATTTCCAAAATGGGTTGTAGAAACGGTAGACAGACAGCAGAATGATCTGGCTGCAAAGCTCGGTCTGCCAGCTGCGAGCGAAGTTCCGTCAGCCGATTGAGTTCTTTTCGAGTCTCAGAGCTTGATGCAGATATTGTTTCATTTGATATAGATGATTGCTAAAATATTTGTTGAAAAAAGCGGATAATGTAATTTCAAGGATTCATTTTTGAGCTGCAATTAATTAAAACTCTTGCTTACCATCCACCAAACGAGTGCATCGATAACGTTGACGAAACTGAAGTAGTTGCCAATTGCTTGAAGATGAGATGCTACTTGGACCCAGACACTCAATAGATGACAATTGATGGATAGACGATTGATATTTGGAGTTCCAACGAGAAGGGAAGTCAACACCGAAAGGGTTGTTAAGCGACTTCTGAAAATTGCCAAGAATAATTATTTTCCCTTTCACTATCTTACCGATTAACCATAGTCTTGCGAAGTGACACTCCAACTGGCAGCAAAACTTGTCGTAATCCATTCTCCATTCCGGATTTGTGCAGTAACATTAGCTCTGCGTCCTCTCTCGTCAGAATCAGGCAGATTTCTTTCGGCGAAATAGCAAGCAATTCATGTCTCAGCGAGCCAACCTTTCCAAGATCGAACACGCCTTTCTGGTTTCGTTCTGATGGCGGACTTGGAGAGCTAAAAACGCTCATTTAGTCTTAAAATCTGAATTAGATGAATTTGATTTTATCATGGTGTTTGATGTCTTAATTTAGAACTGAAATTCTTGCAGCTCGGAATTTGAATGGGAATTTAAATTATAATTTTCTCATTTTAAACGAAGCTTTCAGTTTCAAAACGCGCAGAATTAAGAATCCTCGGGATCGAAATAATCAATATACTTGCGTCGCTGAACTGACCTGTAAAACCCAGAATCAGCATCTGTCGAGGTGCCAATGGATTGTTTGCAGAAATCATCGTAAGAAAACTCGGAAGTGAGTGCAGAAGAGCTAGTCGAACTCTGTCCGCAGGAAGAATCGCTGCCTCCTGACAATCGCTTCTCACTTGGCTTTTCCTTCGGATGCTTCTGAAAACTTATAAAATAACGCGAGGACCCGATGGGATTCTCTTACATCCCAATTTGCTGATTGCGCTGCAGGACGAGGCTCATCGTACTCTGCTTCAGCTTCAGATTCTGCTGGCACATCGTCAATTTTCACGTTCAGTTGACTTTTTGCCTTGAAGAAGACTGGCTTTGGAGGGATGAAATTGGGCCTCGGAGGCAGAGCTGGCTTTTCCTTTGTCATTTTTAACCGCCTCACAGAAGGTTTACTATTATCGTGATTAGAAGTAGGAATAAGTTGATTAAGCGGCGAATTTCGACCTAAATTAAAACGAATTTTAGGGATTCTAGCATTTTTGACGCGTTTGATTATGAAACGTGAGAGATTATTTTGGGAAAGACCAAAATCGTACAAAAGTTGGAGGGAGCGGCAATCTTGGGTGAATTGAAGAGTAAGTAGTAGCATTAAACGCCCCAGATATTTTTAAAGGCTTAATCTTTTAGTGTCTTGCTAAAACAGTTGCAAAGTCGATAGAAAAGTGAATTACCTGAGGATGTAGTGAGATTCGTGCACGAACGAAATTGTCGATGAAAGTTGCCGATAGATCCGACCGTAGATGGAAACGGACTTCGAGCACGACGGGCATCGATCACCGTCGACTTGGTATCGGCTACAGGCAGCATCGCTTCATAGTCCATTTCGTCATACTGCAATGAAGATATATCTTTAAGTGAATTTGTAACAATTCTTGCATCATTCTGATCTTCCTCATCAGTTGAAATCCGGACAGGCAGAGGCAGTGGTCGATTAGCCAGAGACGTAGGTAAAGGTGGAACTCGAATTGGAGCAGAGCGTTGTGAGCTAAACCAGAATATAGTTGTATTTTTTATTTCTGATTATAAGACGACGACAATTTTTATTTACCTATCGCTTTGACTTAGAGGACGTTGAGCAGCTACACGGTTTGCTTTGTTCAAGCATGCTCTCTGCATTAATGAATTGCTAGATGCTAAAATAATCACTTTTGAGTTACAACGACCCTAAAGTTAAACCATTTCGTTGAGCTGTTGAACTAGGCCTGAGGATATGCATATAGCTCGCTTCTAATTCCTTCCGTTTCAACTTTGAATGATCGACCTAAATTTTTTTTTTCATTTTGTAGATTCAATTTTTTTTTATCACAAATGATTCTCCTAATTTATACGTTAAACGGAAAAAAATGTTAAATTTTAAATATGCTGGAACTTTATTGTTGGATATTGAAGAGCGGGGAACGATCGTTGCGCACAAAATGTGTATTTTACAAAAGAAATTACTCTTATCCGTTGCATTAGAATACTGATTTCAGATTCCATACTATTATAGACCAATCTTATGACATTATCTCATTTTTCAGCATGCAATTTTCTACTGTTGTTCCTTTTAAACGAAACCCTTGCAAATGGTTAAGTTAGTAATATGTAGAGTTTCATAAAAAAAAAGTAGTAATAACTCATAAAAATGATAGTGATAAGATATAGACTTGAGGAAGGTAAAGAGTAATGCGAATAAGATACTATCTAATTCATCATACCGATATTCATTTGAATTTCATTCAAAATTCAAAAGTCACTTGTTTCAATGAAAACTGCGAGATCTTATTCTGTCAATGTTCAAATATCACTTTGTGCGCAACGACATACACCCTTGAAGAGCTAAATCACCTTTCTGGCACGATTAACTGGATTTCGAATTATGCATCCAGACTTTAGGGTGATTGACCGCTGATGGGAGAGGTAGAAATTGATAAGACCTTCAATCGCCGAAAACGATTCTTCTTCGAACTGAAATGAGAAAATATTCAATCGCGGGAAGCATCAATTTTCTGTAAGTTCATCAAAAGTAAATCAACTTTTATTCTAGCTACTCATTTTCTGTTATCCACTTTCTCCCTGCCATCTGTCATTATTTTGTCGTCCCAGCTCTAATTCTTGTCGTTTGTCTCGTTTCTCCTTTATCCCCTAATTTCCCAACTGCTCTTGACTTGTTTTGTCCAAACAGTTGGTTGATTATGAATGGGCAAAATAAAATAACCAACTCTCTTCATAAGTGTCCTATTCGATAAAACTTACATGATAGACTGTGGACCCTGTTTTGTCAGTCGATCGATTTATCTGAAAATGCATCGCTTCTCCCTTGTGTTGAGCTGTCAGCACAAAATCTCCTATCGAAGATATTGAATCTCGAACCTATAAACATTAATGTAAAAAATTATTAAATTATTTAGCATTGCAATGTAAGGTAAGTATCAAATTTCATCCATCAGTTACTTGGAAATATCTCTCGATTTCACACACTAGTTTCCATGAATTTTATGATTTTGAAAAAAATCGCATCAATCGAACATATTCATAAATTCAATGACTGACCAAGAAATCTCCATCTTTCTCAAGCAACGACTCTGCCATAATCCTCATGATATTTCCGTGATAATAAACTGCGTCGCTTATCGAACATTCACTTGTGCTAGGTTTTTCATCCATGTTACTAACTCTCTGAAAATATAATCTTTACACAAAATCGATAAAAAAAAAGAAATAAATCTGGAAGTGCTGATGATAAAACGAAATTATAACATGATAGTAAGATTTCAATTTGCCTATGCCAGAAAGCTGTTGTAAGGATTTCAAAGAATTGAACATCAAAGAAACGGAAGATAAATGGTAGTAGCAATTGCCCTGCTTTTCCAGAGATTCTTTACCTCCGTTCATTTATTTAGCCAATATTTTGCGTAATTTTCCTGCATCTTTCATTCGATCTCTTCCACTTCTCCCCTCACTTTTGCTGCGCAATAATCCAAATGTCTGCATTCTGCATAGCGTAATGCAACAGAATGAATCATGGTCCAAACTTTCGAAGAGAAACACTGTCAGCCTCCAGGAACTGCACTCTCAGCAATAGAAAATGTTGCATAATCGAAATTAATCATGCTCAATTCGAAAGGACATTGCGTGAACTATAGCGAAGAATATAATGCAACAGATAGTTGGACGAGATGAAAAGCAGAACGAAGAACAGACGTCTGCAAAGAAAGAAAGAGGGGCCTCCCAAGGGTAATTGTGTTAGGGGCATAAAAATATATACAGATGCAGATGGAAATGGATGAATGACCAACACATTCTCATGGCTGCTAATACTCGAATCTCTAGAGAGCAGAGGAATGAGAGGAAGCCGTTCAGTTTGCTTATCACGCACAAAATCAGCAGCTCAACGACTGAATGAGTGGGTCGAGTCATCCACCGCTCACATAGTCGTTTATTAGTCAAAGTGCAGCCTCCTCCCTCTGTCCGAAGCAAGCACTGCTTTATGTGTTTTACGTACGACTAATTGAGCATTTTGCATTGTCCACTCACACAAATTGTGCCATTTTCTGGCTCATAAAACAATCGAGTACATAGGAATTGTGCAAAGATGTAGAGGGACAGATGAATAACGAAAGAAGGAAACAGTTGCTGCTGGCCTTTGACTGGGACAGAGCAAGAGACAGCACTTGCGCAATCACAAAGCTGCCATCGAGAAGAGAAGAAGAAAAAACCTATAAAAATTTTGAGTCTGGGAAAGGAAACATCTGACAGGCAGATCTCAAAACATTTGAATAGGAAATGCAGAAAAAGTCAATGAGAAGTCAAAATATGCATAAGGAGGAAGGGAAACAAGGCAAGGAGAAGAAGAAAGGGAACGCCAGAAGTGTTTGCACAGACGAGCAAAGACGTCCCCCACACAATACTGATGACTATGTTGGAGGTAATGAGAGAATATGCAGATTTGGGAAGGAGTAGAGATGGAGAACAAGGTAAAGAGAGTTAGGGAGACAGATAAGGAAATTTGGAGGGAAGAATGTACAAAGAAAACGAAAGAAATTTCGAACCGCAGCAATGACGCATAGCAGAACATGTAAATGCAAATTCAGCCTGGGAATGGTCGAAATATCGTTGCAAATCCAATTGAAATCTGTTTCCGTCTACCCGTTCGTATAACTTGATCGTCAGAATTTGGGTAAGACAACAATCAAATGGAAACAATTGGAATTTGGCAGACTAATGAGACTTACTATAGTAGGGTCCAGAAGAATAATTTGTTGGATGATTTATTTAGAGTTTTAGAAATTCTGCTAACTTTTACTATCTGAAACATTCTAGCGCAATAGGATTTGAGTTTGGAAGATATTGCAATTATTGTGAAAAATAATGATTTTAGAAAAAAAAACGAGTGGTTTTTATTTAAAAATAAATTTGATTAATGTGGAGATCAACCAGAATGGATTAGAATGAGCAAATGACCAGATGCCCTGTTCTCTAGAAGGCAAAGGAATAAAGGAGGGAAAGAGAGGAGAAGAATGTGAGAAATCCATTTGTATCACTTGCTGCTATTGTTCCGAATTTTGGGATCTGTGGGAATCGAAATTTGGGTGAATTCCAATCCAAAAAGAAACAAGGCAATTCAAGCACCTAAAATATGAAATGAAAAGCCGTCAATAAATACAAATTTTACCTAGGGAAAGATATAAGTACGCGAAAAATATCATGAGAGCACAAATTTACTTGGATACAAAGAGAATCCGACTGACAAATTTGCATACAGATTGAAAGGATCGAAATGGAAAGGGGAAGCGAGAAAGGAGTGAAAGGAGAGAAAATGAAGAACTCAAGCAGCGGCCGGAAATCTGCAGACATATGGCTGGGCGGCTCGGCAGGCACGAAATCGGCACAAACCGATTCCAAAACAAATTAAAACTCCAATGACAAAAGCCGCACAACTGAGAAATTGGATTAGCATCAGATGCAGATGAAGAGGATTTGAGTAACGGAGAAAAACGAGTGAAGAATGAGACCCAGAGGTTATGACAGGAAGACATTCAATCTGATGGGCTGACTGGGCTGATTGAGATGCAGGAAATGAATCTGCTAATCTGACAATATGAACAATCTACAGAAAGCCATCAGCTTCTCCCTCATTTGCATGCTTGCGTCCATCTTTGTGATTGACAAGTAATAAGATGAAGATATTAAAGAATAATCGTAAATTTTTACATCTAAAAATTCTATTCGCAGCTAACAATTATAGCAGAAACGATATTCTATGCATCTGAACAAAGCTAAGATTCGCAGTGATTTATGTTTAGGGACTAAAGTAGCCATTCGATGACAAATGGCATAGCGGTGTGAGCAGGTGGTCAATTGGCAAAGATGAAAAAGAAAATTGCTGGAGGGCAAATAAGTGCTTGGATTATTGGCCTGAGAATGTGTCGCATGAATGATTCACACCTATTTGACACTGGTGACTTTTTCGATAAAATGGCGTGTTCATGGGAAAATACTAGATACTTCAAAATTGTTTAGTGAATTTCGGAGAATTGGGGAATTTCATTAAGCTGCGCAGCGGGATAGCCAAATTGATAAATGGATGATAGCTGATTAAGAAAGAAGTGGTTCTGAATTTGGGTCAAAAATGGAAAAGTGGGAGTGAGATATGAATAGTCAAACTGCATGAAATGAAAGGAATTGCAATGCAGAGGTGGAAGAATGCTGAATTTCGGGTGGTTTAATGCAGATGAAATATGAATATCCATTCAGATTTAGACAGACATCATATCGTTTTCGCTCGAAAATCGATTTGGTAACTTTGCTGATTGAAAACGTCGATTAGCAATAAAGCTAGATATAAAATGATGAAAATATGATGGGCAGGAAGTGAATCATGGTGCCAAATGCACAGTGCATAATTCGAGGGGAAATGCTGGCAGAGTCGGAGAATTGTATGCATGATACATTTCCGAACACATTTGCATCTCTAGTCCACGATATTTCCATCTTATCATCCAAAAATATTTGCCCATAAATGCTATAACATTATGAGTAAATGCTAGAGATTAGAGACGGAAAGATTCGTACGAACAGTCAACACGCCTACAGCAAAATGATGAGTCGTAAATCTAATAATACGAAATTTGAAATGATGATAAGGAATAGGAAATGATTGAACAAAAATAACTTACTGCCTAAAACGACTTATAAACTAAAGGCAGCGGTGTTCAATTCTGAACTTTAATAACCAAGGATACATAGATAGATATTCGCCGTAGGAAGGAAATAATAGGGTTTGGCTATGCGAGCAGTCGCGTAGTGGGATGATATGTATAGCGCACAGCGGTTCTTGTCTTCTTCTGTCATACCTGCCCTTTCATTATTCTTCACTCTCTCATTATTCCTGCATATTTCCATTCCTTATCCCTTTTCCTAGGTTTATTCTTCATATCTCGGCATAATTGATTGCAATGACCTCGGATGAATCACTGGTCAACTTTTACACGGTTGTCAGTGGTCGAAAGAAGAAAACACGCACATAATACATTTGTACATGATTTATTCCCAGAGCTAAGTATCAAAATTATTACACCGTTTTCATCCAAATCTGGCCCTGACTCATATTTTCCTAGCTTCTCATTCAGTCTCAATTTTAAACGTTCTCTCGCTCCTCCTTCCCTGAGACAGCTAGCTTTAGATGACGAGCAGAGTGCCGCGATTGTAGCGGCAGTAGTAGTGCTTTAAGTATGAGTAAATCAACTAGCGACGCTTTCGATTCTCTCCATTAGGATAATTTTTTTCAAAAGCTAGAGAGCTTCTAAAGTGAGAAAGTGAAAATAAACAAAAACAAATGACAGCCAGGGTCAGGTTTGAATGAAAACAGTATGACAACGTTCTATATAAATGCGTTTGTATCATTTGATTATCATTAGAATTTTAGGAATCCACAATTAAACCCCCAGAAGAGGTTTTCAGGTGTTAACTCTCAGATTGGCTGAGTTATTCGCCAATGGGGCCATTTCATGACCCTGATAATGGTTCTGAAATCAGAAAGTTCCAGACTAAAGACTTTCGAGCAGGAAATTCCGAAAACCGTTCCACGCATTGGAGAAACGGCATGCAAAATTGAAATTAAAAATAGCATATACTATTTTTCTAGTTCATAGAATAGCTTTAGTTTACGATTTTTGCCCAAATGATTTTAATCGGACACTTTTAGACTTCCAATTCGTGATTAGGATGATAAAATACTTCCATTGATAAAAATCAGCTAGTTTATGAGCTAACACATGAAAATCTCACCTGGAGAGGTGAATCTTACAAAATCTACAAGGAATTTTACAAATGAGGATCGATATGTGTGAATGCACAGGATAAGTGTTGGAAAATGCAAGGCAAGAAATTATCATGCACAAATGAAATGGAAGCCGGCTACTGTCATCGGATAAAGACAAATATAGTAAGTTGACGAAAAATTCAAATGAAAATCTTGGTTATTGTCGAAAATCGGGCAATTTGGACAGAATAAATTACTCAACCCTGAATAGATAAAACGCTTCATTGAGTAATATTGCAACTGGTGTTGGAATAAAAAAACTGATGTTGCCAAATCAAATGCTAACGACGCGCAACTTAATATCGTAAAATCGGTATTATTTATTCTATCGCAATTGCTCGATTTTTAGTAAGATGTTGTCTATCAACTTTTACGCATAGCTGTAGAAATGCCTCGTGTTGGGAATGAATTGTCCTGTGGGCGATCGAGCTGGAGGAATGTAGTTACCGTGGGAGGTGTCCAGCGCGGGTAACGGATGCATCATCTAAAATATTGGCATTCAGATTAGTTATATACATGTCCTTCTAAGTTTTGAAAGAAATAATAACAAAAGCTTTCAAAATTATAAATGCCTGAATCAATGTTTTTTCACCTTAGGAAATTTACCTAGAGAGGCCAAATGAATTTTCAGGGTTGGTAATCATGGAAAGACGTTGTATCAGTGTAATCGGTAAGATTAACAGAAGTAGAATGCTTCTTAGATCTCCGAAAATTGTTCAAGAGTAAAGTTATGGTTATTTTTGTGCGTTTTATTTTTCTAAAGTCGCTTTTAATTTTCTTCGGCCGTTCATTTCTCATTGCGCTTCGATAAAACATAGAATTTGAATTTCATCATTCGCATAACTATCATTTTTTGCAAAGTTTCGATGCAAATTTTCGCTACTCAAATGGGTTGAGTAGTGTGATGTCGCTCTCTGGTGAAATAATTTTAAAAAATTTTTCGTCCTCGTTGTGCTCGAGGTTAGTAAAAAACGGTGAAACACGTGGTAAATAAATCGATATCGTAGTTTCAGGAACCGTTGAAAACTATGGAAATCATGCTTTATTTTCGAGATATCGGGGTCCTGATATCAAAATTTAGTGATTTTTAGGGTTTCGAGAGAAGTGTCCAACTATACAGTTTGAGAGAAAAATCTAAAGAATATGACGCAAAAACAATTTTCCATGATTATCAATTTGGGAACCCGGCCAGCAGAATCGGAAAAAAAGTGGTCGGGATTTTCTAATGCATAATTTGAATGCTAATTTTGCCATTATGGCATTTCTAAATTTATCCTTTCAACTTCAAAAATGTTATGATTAAAAATTGGAAACTCGTGTGAAATCTGATCTCTTCTAATCTATTTCGCGTAAATTTAAACATCTGGATATAAGACGATTATGAGAATATCAAACGTACCCCTGAAACAGGCGTTGATGTGCCTCCTTCCCAAGTATTGTTCAATTTGTCTCGGTACAAATCGTGCTTCATAGCGGAAGGCAATGGCTGAAAAATAACTTACAATAAAACTGAAACTTGACGTCACCATACCTTCTGAATCTGTTCCTCGAAGTACTGCTGTCTAACTGAGTCTTCATAAATTGATGGGGGGTTGATGAAGAATGCGTATGTGGTGACGAGAATGGCCATCAGACAGGCCAGGCAGATGGAGAGCAAGGATAAACCTGCTAGATAAAATGAATAGCCGAACTCTTTCTGAAATAATAACTGATGTTATCAAGCTTAATATTGTAATTTACTTCAAATGCCCTCTTGTGGCCAATCAAATATTTCGATTCGAGCATTTCTGCATTCGCCATGAAAATCCCCAAGGATATGGCCAGCAGGAGGCCTAATTTTTAGATTAAACTAAATTGCCAGCAACTATTATCTAACCAGCAATCGGCAAGAATATATCCAGTACAATCGTAGCTTTTCTGATGTAGGCAGGCTTGAAGTAGGCAACGATAGCCGCAAGAAATGATATGCCCAACATAGCCATAACTACTATGTTCATGTACAGAACGGTGTAGTGCCATGCTAAAATAATCTAATAAGTCATCGATATTTACATACTCATTTCGGATATTTTCTGCATGCGATTCATATATAAATTTAGCCAGGCAGAATAATGCAGCTTACGGAAGAAGAAAGGCGTTCTCAGCAGTTTCTTTCGACAATCGCCTATGAGAAGAAACCGACAAACATCGACCTGGATTGGCGAATTTATCTTGGGCTATGTAAACTTTATTAACTAACTTTCTCATAATAATTATTGAGAGCATCACTGAATATGTACCAACATTGAGTATTCCCAGGACAATAGAGCCATAATCCAGAATCGACTCGAGTATTCACATCCAAATCATAGGCTACCTAAACTACATCAATTATTACTTTTCTTGAAGATTTAAATATCTTCACCTGCCATGCAGGAGCCAAAGTCGCTACAAGCAAAAAGAAATTCGATAAGAATGTTGCAATAGCTGTCCCTAACTGGCATTGCTGCAGCCGACTTAAATTACTGAACATTTCTGAAATAAATTAACTGATTTTGCAGAAAGGAAAAAAGCAATTCATAAAGATATTCCATCGATGTTACGATAAATCAGCCAAATTAAATGAATATATCTTAGAGAAGTTTATTTTTTTTTAAATCAGAAAGAAGCTATGTCATAATGCCATAGTAGACGAGCATATCGAAAAGGTGCAAACACTAATACAATCTGACACAAAAGTAAAAATAAATACTTTAGGCAGTTTTTCAAGATATGATCAGAATTCACCCGTATCGCATAAATGAGAATTTCAAGAAAGTAAAAATAAGGCAAACGTCAAATGCAAAATTTAAAATACCCCAAAAATGTATAACTTCACATTACGAAACACTAAAACAGCTCAGAAATTAACCATAAATAAATAAATCTTTCCTTCTCAGAATATTGTTGTCGACCCCGTTCTGTATTTTTGAGTGATAGTGGGTAGTTCTGGCAGAGCCCTCATAGCAAACTGTTCTTCCCAACTATTTCGTGGAATGGCATTGTATCGATCACTTGGAGTGTACTGAAAAGGCTAAACAATTCAGTTGTGATAAAGAAACGATTTGGCTTATTGAATGATGGTGAAAAATAACTTGTAACGCTCCAAAATTATTGGCTTTGACAGAAAAAACGAGACGATTAAATTTTATGGTAGAAATCAGAATTAAAGCTGATGCTCAACGATTTCAGAAATTCAAGTTTTAGTTCTATTTCTATTTCGTCCAATTAGCTTATACCTTCAATTTTTAATTCGCAAATTTCTATACTATGTTATAGATGGATTTTTAATTCAACATTTGGCAAATTTAACCATTTTTCTCATAATTTTATGAGAGTTAAGCGAATTTTCCGATCTACCTGTGTATTGAATGTCTGCAAACTTCCACCAGAAGCCCATCGATCCTCTCTGAATTGTTTGACTGCATAGACTAATGAGAATATTGTTGCAATCAGGTAAATAATTGCGCCACAAACTGCTATGAAATAGGAATAACCGATATGCTTCTGAAAAGAAACAAATGCACAGTTTGTACTACATTACTTTACTTCATAAATCCCGCTGACGGAGACGTGATAGAATCGATATTGTACCATGAAGCTGAATACCATGAAGGTGAGCATGCAGCCGCAAATGATCAGAGCTGAAGTTTCCAAGTGGAAAAATGTCAACGATAATAATGATTTATAAACGAACTTGCAATGGCCAGTAGAATTGTCTGTCCGATAGCTGCATACTTTCCGCGGTAATTCATGTTCCCGATGCAGAAGAACACGAGACTTATCACAGCGAATAGCTGACCGAGCAGAATGAAATAGAGCAGAGTGCGTTGCCATTCTATAATTTAAATTTGATTCATTATTGTCGTTTTAGTTTTCTAGATTTATTTTAAAATGTAAACAATCGAGAATTGTCTGTCTTGCAAGCTCTCATAAATCTTTACGCGCACGCGAAAATGTGCTTGGATTACTAAGTTTTTTTTTTCGGAAGGCTAAATCGATACTACTCTATTTTGAGAATTATAAATGAATTTTTAACGTATGAAATTGTTTTACGGTAGAATGCAGGCGTCCGAATGTTGACAACCTCAGCAGAGGTGTAGAAATCAAAGTCATCCTTCGTGAATGTGTAGGTGCAACTGTACATCCCATTTGGTCTAGGAATTTAATAGATCAAATATGTTAGCATAAAATATGTCAGTTACCTTGTTTGGCAACTCAGCCACAACCCGCTCTGAATCCATTGACGCAGCTCTCGAGCATATGCTACCTATAATAAGAAAATTTATGCGTTGCTTAAAATAACAAAAAAAATGGAAATACAATCTGAAATTAAATATATGATCCAAAGGTCCGTGATTATGCACATCATGAATTTTTCGATTTCAATAATAATAATAATAGTAATAAAATAATAACTCTGTTTACAATAGCTTTTTCATAAATCGATGTGGAATCAATAATTACCTGCCAGGCTGGAGTAACGATTGCGACGAATACGAGAATGAAAGCGATGAAAGTGAGGATAATCGCAGGGATTTGCAGATACAACCGGTCCTTCGACAACTTCATTTCTTCCGATCGTTATTCAACGGTAATTTCAACCGGAAATTGCTCATCAACGAACAATAAATGTGACCTATTCCTGAAAGAAATCAAATATTGTGATAAAATGAAAAGGTGGTAAACTCAAGAATGGGCGAAGAACAAGCGAAATAAACAACAAGAAAATAGTAAGTCACGTGAATTACTGGTCTACGCCCGCTTTGGCGTGTCTGCCATAGCAACCTCCCCTTGGCATGTCGGCTGCTCTCTTCCTCGCTCCCCTTCATTCACTCACCCATTCTTCTACCAGCTGGTTTATGATTGGAAAGTGGAAAGGTGAAGTGGAAGGGGGAGGGTCGCGTTGAACCGGGAAAACTAATTACCTAAAATCTATTACGGAATTGGAAGAAAAAAATCCCGAATAATCAATAGGACAATTCAGTGAAAAACTAATGCTTTTGGTAATGGGAAATAACATTTATCTGAGATGATAAAACTAAATTATACGCTGGTAGATGCGGCTAATAAAGTTCACGATAATTTTTTCACAAATAATATTTAGAATGGGTAACAAATGAAAGTGAGCCAAAGTGCAGTATCATGAATTTACTCGATAACTTTCTATAAATGGAAAGTAGAGGAAAGTGAGAGAAGAGGGAGGATCGCTATTCGCGATGCGCAGAGACCGCGGGACGCAATCGAATGTGTGGAATGAGCGAATGAAGGAAGGAGAATCGATTTTAACTCAACGACCTTGGTTGAGGAGAAGAAGAGACAGACAGATACAGAGAATGGTCGGACAGAGGGAAAGGGAATTGGAAATAAATGGGGAGGACTGCAGAGATCTGCATAGATCCTGCATAGCCGCAGGCAGACTATGTAGGGCACAGGTATGCATTCCTTCAATACATGAACATAAAATAGAAATGGGTTCGCTAAACCTACACAGTCGAAACAATGTTGAATTTGGTGGATAACGCAGCTATAATACTGTTAGAATACCGATTTAGTGTCAAAGAAAATATTGGAAATGCACATTTTCCATGTATGTGTAGTCTGTTGATTTCTGTGATAGAGTTAACTAAATTTTTGCATGTTTTTATTTCTGTCTTCAAATAATTTCCATAAATCAATTGAGACATGCAATGAATAAGTCAAGTTTACCAAAACAATGTTCAACTTACGCGATTTTATGCATATGACATCTTCTGTTATGATAGAGCTTGTCCACCGTCAGCTGTACTATGGATAAATTATTTGCATAGATGCATAACATGGATCGGATCAATTTCACTTAGAAGTGATGACCTTCTTTGAACTCTGCCGACAACACAGTGTTTGGACGTCTGATTGAACATGCCAAGAAATAGGTAAAATTGCCTGGCATGATTGAATAGTCAAAATATATCGCGACGAATTATGGCTTAATTGGATTTAGCTTGAAATTATTATTACGTTAAAATTTACGACACTGACGTCTAGCTTGTTACAAATAGTGTACATAACTCTTAGGCATGGTATATTATTTTGTCTGTGCTACAACATAATTTAAACATCCTAAATTTTCCAAAGTGATCGTCTGTTTAGATTTTTAATTATATTGTTCCCTATCTCATCATTACTGAAATGAATCAGATAAGTCTTCGCTTTTTATATTATATTTATATTTGTGACACCTCGTTTTATTTTCGGATTTCCTTAATTTTGTTCATCTCATGGCTCGAGAAATGATGAAGAGGCTGGATGAGTGAAGAGGGGCCGATAGAGACTCGATAGGCACGGACAGTGAATAAGTCATGCGAATATGGAGATGGAATGGAAAGGGGAAGGCGATCGAGGCCGGGGCTGTTACAAATAGAAGCTGGGCGAATTAAGAAGAGGCCCAGACTCAGGAAAGGGCGGTAATAATTCATTAGATTGGTTATTGAGGAGCGGGGAGCAAGCCGATGGACTCCCCAAATGTGTTACATCGAATAATTAGGTGCCTGGCAGGAATTGAATTGAGAGATAAGAGGGATTACTGTAGAGGGGTGAAATGGGTTCAATGAACTGTAAACAAGCAGCAAGGCAACAGGCGGCAGCATCTGTCGAGATATTTGACAGGAGCACAGGAATGTGTCCTGCTGGGAGGGAATCTGAACAGAGACAGGAAAGGTGAGAGATTAGTGGATATAGGGCGAATTGAGATGATAGGGGATGGAGGGATGAATTCATTCCCAGGCACACCAATTAGCAGGTTGCGTGTTTGACAAGGGCAACTCGAGCAATTGAGCAGTCAGAGCGAGAAGAGGGGAAACGTACCTAGCTGCGAGATGAGATAACGATTACAGCTGATGAGAAAATATCAGGACATTAGGAATGCCTAAACCTTTTACACATGGTGTATTTAGAGGATATTTGAGTCAATTGCCAATGCTCGCATTATATTAAAATTTTTGTGCATGCATAAATTTTTTTAAATTTCGTTATTTTTATGTGAATTTTGCAATTTATCTTCATCTACAGTATGTGAAATGTCAAAAGCAGAGGCGGGAAATGTTCAGAAAGCCCTGAATGACAATGCAAATATTTGCATGCTTAATCATGTTATACCTAAATTGAAATAGAAGAAGACAGGAAATATCGCTGATTCGAGGAAGTCGACTTGTTCATTGCAAGGAAAAGGAAGGAAGAGAGGACTACGGTAGCTCCCTTGCTTTGTGATGAGCCGCAGTGCAACACGCGCAGCTCTCCTCTCCTTCCCCCTTCCTTGACTCCTCCCACTTCTTCGGCTCTTTCACACGCTCACATCCATATTTGTTCACCAACAAGCTTCTTATCCCATAATCCCGGAATCTGCTTCACTTCTGTAGCTAGTAGCTATCGTATTTTTCTCAATTTTATCTGATTGTCTGGCAATTTTTCATTCATGTGTTGAGTCAATAACTACCCTCACAATGAGTTATCACGCACTTTTACAACACACGGTATATAAACGAAAATAACATTATTCAAAAGCTCTCATCTAATTTTCTAAAGCCAAGTCATACATTTTATTACTTTTTCTGGAAATCTTGTGAGATAAAATCATCAGATCTTTAGAACAGGTCTTCAAAGAAGAGTAAATCATATTCTTGCACAAGCGCAATATAAAAATCTTGGAAAACTTCTGATTTTAGCCTCATCTTATTTATTTTTTTTCGATACCTTTATAATACATGATTTTAAAAAATTTGCGATGGTTTAAATGAATGAAAATGAAAATCTTAATTTTGAGCATCATTCTACATCGGGAATTTTCCGAATACAGTAATCTTTCTTCCGATTTAATTAAAGCTGTCCTAACCAAATAATGCTCTTCCCAATTTAGCATTGTCCTTTCTCTTCGGTTCATCTTCCAACTAATTCCATTTTATTTGGAGCAGTTTCATCTCAATTTCACTTTTATGCGTCTCCTTTGAGTCCTTTTAATTTGCTCCTTCGTTTTTTCGACTTCTTATCCTTCTATCCTTCATCAATTTTCCCCTTTCCCTCCCTCCCTTCTTCAGGCTTTATCTTCTGACTCCAAATTGACTGTGTATTTTATTGCTCGTAACATCGCTGCCTCTGACGACGTTTCATTCCATTTTTATAGACGACGACCCCAGACCGATCCAAATTTGCACGACAGCAACGCGTCGACTTGTGGTGAAGCTCGAGAAGATGCCACTGCCCACGGCCACAGGCGGGTGTTTCCTCATCGATTCACTGCTCGATCCGCCCTCGAACATCATGCGGAATTTCGATGATGAATCTACCAAATCTGAAAACCTCAGCTCTACAACAGGAGATGATTCTTGCACGTTAGTTATATTTTCAGGAAAAATGGAGGATGCTCATTAACTTCTTAGAGTGACTTATATTTTGGACTATTTCCCTAAATTCTGTTTATTCGTTCATCTTCCTAAGTGGGAGCCCAAGAAATATTTGACCAAATGAATTGTGCGAAGGTGTGAAAATAGCTGAATTTCGGATGAGACAAGCAAATAGCTGGCATTTGTTCGGAAGTGTAAATAACGACGGCAATGATTTCAGAAAACTCGATACGGTAAATGGGAATAAGGCTGAAGAACAGGAACAGGAACAGCCATGCAGTTCATCTTCACCGACAGAAGTGGAAGAAACAGAGGACGAGGAAGGAGAAGAGGACAAGACCAAGACCGACAGTGGGAGTGACGGGGGCAAGCAGGAGGAGTTCAGAAGACTCATTGCTTCACTCATTCATAAACAACAGAATGAAATTCATGCCAATAATGGATTGCCTACGGTAATTTAATTTTAGAAAAAGCAGATCAAATTGCCAAATTTGAATTTGAAAAAAAGAAAAAAAACTATAAAATAGTCAATTGTTGTTCATTCTCAAACTATTTTCTTTCTCTTATTGAGAATTTCGTTATTATTGTTTCTAACAAAGTCGCGATCAACTTCTATGAACGATACGTAATTGCCCTAATTGATACCTGTCTAGCTTCTCCCATATGGTAGATTCAATTTCTAATGGTTAGTTAGCGTGACTTCCCGTTGCTTCTCCACAAATCATCTCATCGATTTGCTCATTTTTCATGCATTTTCCATTTTGGGACTCGTAATTTCATTTCGAGAACAGGAAGCATAGATTTAAGAGGGAAAGCCGTAGGTTGTGTGAGGATTCGGCAACAGATGTTGCAAGAAAATGGGAGGAAGAGACAGATCTGTATGAATGGCTGACACTAATACTGTAGCTACACACACATTACGCAACCAGAATCATGAGGATTATAACACAAATTGAAATCATAACTGTTGGATTAACACAATCCAAATCGATATTCTAATAGCAACTAAACTTGTGGAAATTTGAACTGTCAGAATAGAATTGAAGATTCTTTCCATCACAAAGAACGAGTAGAAACATCTAGAAGAATAACAACAATATTATCGCAAAATTCCTGCTCATTATGATAAGTAAATCCTTCTTAACTTAAAAAAATGATTTGACAAATGATATCAAGACCCAGTTCTTATCTTTAGACATCAGCCGTAGCATTTTCGCCGATGAACAGCTATTTTGCTCGGCTTCAATTTGTTCAACAAGCCTTACAATTCAGTCAACTAGCCTCGACTCTTCGCCAACCTCCAATTTTACCATTGATGCCACTTCTCAAAAAAAGTGAGATGAAATAGATTCTTCAATTTCAAACCTTATCAGCATTTTCAGATATTCCATTAGGTATCTTCGGAGCTGTGCAATCACAGAGAAATGCAGTAAATGGCCATCAGACAGGGAGTCGGCATTATGGTCGAGGAACTGGGGAATCGAAAGGCAATGTCAAGAAGTATCGATGCGATATCTGCGAGAAGACCTTCTCGAGATCCAACACCCTGCTCACCCACAGAGTAACTTTTTAAAAATCTATCTTCCATCAATATTCCACGCTACAGTACTTATTTTCTTTGAAGAATATCGTAATTTTTATCTGAATCCAGAAGTTTCCTTCGTTCAACCCGAATCAACTTTATCCATCTCTTTCCATTTCCTTCAAAGCTTATGCTATGTCTTTCAATGATGCAGTGTGAATATCTTTCCTTCTTCTAAATAGCATTTCTTCCATTGAATCGGGCCCTTTAGCTTTTCGGTTTCACTTCTTTTCACGTAATGAAAGGCTCTGTTCATAATTCAGCAGGTGCAGTGCCAGTTCAGTTCGTATTCCCCATTCCATTGCATTCAAGGCATTGCCTTCACAGTGCGGTTCAGTTGTGGTATCCAAGTGCAACACAAAAAAATTCACACGCGATCTATTGCCTTTCATAGACTACGTGGGGAGTTGTGGAATTGCAAGGATGTCAGGAAATTCTAAATTTGTGAAAACCACGAGTATTGGGAGGGTTAGAAAGTTTTCTGTTCCAAACACAGAATCCCAAGTAGATATGCCAAAGCATGTTTAGGAATACAAAATTTGTGAAGAAAAATTATTTGGGTTATAAGGCTTCGGTGAAGAAAAATAAGAATAAAAATCATGATCGAAAATCACAGAGGAGAACACATTTCATAAACGAAATGTCTTTTGTGCTCTTCGTGTTTGAATATTTTGGGTTAATTTTTGGTACAGATCCATTTTATCAGGTTTATCCTCGATCTAGATAGTGCTATTCGGACTATTTGAATTTGAAGGACACTTCTTTTCCAAATTTCTGGTTTCAAACTATACGTATTTCTGTGAAAGGGCAAACCTTGGGGACCCTACCCAAAAAGACATTGTTATCAACTGACCAGAAAGATAGAAACATTTAGATTATCATCAGAGTAGCAGTTGACAAAATATGTCCAGCTTTCGAATACTCAATTGTGTTCATGCGAATAGGAGAATTAGCTATTCTCATTATGAAGATCATCATTCTGTAATGCACAAGGGATGAATTGCAAGGGGGAGAGAAGCAATAGAGTCGCATTAGTCAAGGAAGGAATAGTATGACGATATGCTAGATTATGCACGATGTGCATAGCAGCCAGCCTGTGGAGTGCTTTTGATTCCCTTTCTCTTCCTTCCTCATTCAGCCCACTTCTTCCTCCAATTCGATGATTCCATTGTTCTATCTCTTCTCGTTACAAAACTGCAGGGAAATAACCACATGACGCGCAGATTCTGTAGGTCTCTCAAAGTCAATCAGAGCCACAACACAGGCCATATCATCATAGAAATAGAGATGCAAGCTAATTAGAGCGACCCGGAATTTCAATTGTGGAAAAGATATGGAATGTTTTTCCTCGAATTCTCGAAAACGAAATAAAATCTTTCCTGGCTATTGGAACGTTGTTGACCCATCTTTTCTCGTTTACCTAGAGCCCAAGCTCCGCCCCTTACAGAAGTGCGTTTGTGGTAGAAACGTGGTAGTTCGAAAGGAAAAATTTAGAAAGGAAGTACCCTTCAAACTCCGAATGTCTCAAAAAGCCTATCTAGATCGACGATAAATCCTAAAAAGAATGATTCTGTGCCAAAAATTAGCTCATAATTTTTGCGTTCACGCGCGTCCATGTAGTTAAAAGTCTGCCAAATGTATTCATTTCGAACATTTGTTTTTTTTCTTCACGCAAATCTTATTTAAAGCCTCGGCAATATTTCTGCACAGGAATGTTGTCCGAAACATCAGTCCGACATATTTACTTGGGGACTCTACGTTTACCATCCCACTTCGATATAAAACTGAATGAACTTTCTTGAAATTCGTATTAGTTGCAAAAATGTTTGCTTTCTCAATTATTTTCAATTTTAGCGTATTCATACGGGTGAGAAACCATTCAAATGTGAAGTATGCAGCCGAGCTTTTCGACAGCCGGGAAACCTGACCAGACATAGGCTAACTCATACAACGGTAGATTACCATTAGCTTAAACAGTTCAATAAACTTGAATTTTAGGCCAAACCGTATTGCTGTACGATCTGTGAAAAGGCCTTCAACAGGGCATCAAATCTGCATACGCATATGAAAGTGCATGGAACATCAAAATAATGCCGTTTTTCACTAGAAATGATAACACGATCTAAAGTCAGTCGAGTTCATAGTTCATTTGATCTCATCTCACCATTAGTAATAAATCATTATCGAAACAAATATTATTTTAGTTCGATATCAGGCTAAAGCCCCATTTATACGATTTGGAAAGATTGTGTTGGTCCATAATTTTTTGCAAATCGATTTTTAAAATATTTTTTTTCCTTAAACTAACCAAGGATAGGTGGTAAGACCGTTTCATGAGTCTATCACCGACTTAGTTTGAGTTTCTGCGACTTTTTCAGGTTGACGAGTATTTGCTCCCCATTTTAGTGGTCCCCGCACTACCACTTTTTGAGCACTGTCTCGCTTTTGCAGAGGGACGGAGCTTGCGCTCTCTCTCTAGTTATTTGCATTTTTACACATAAGAATTTCAAACTCGAATGTTTAATCAGTTTGTTCCAGAAAAATAAGTCACGATGATAAAGAAAAATAATCGACATAATGAAAGAATAAGAATTGAGAAAGAGTCTCTTTGGGGTAAGTAAATCATATTCTAAATGGGTTTGGAATGAGGAGTGAGCAGTGAGAATATCCATAGGGTTAGCAAATGATAAGTACCGAATAATGCACACCTTTCAGGGAGAATTAAAGAGGGATTCAACAAGTGTCAGCTGGCAGAAACAGGTAAAGCTCAGCTTGAGAATTAGATAGAATGGAAGGAATACAGAGCAAATTACATGGTACTTTGGAAAGAAACCAATGAATTAGTAGTCAAAATGACTAGGGGCAAATAGAACAAAATAGAATAAGTCAGTTGAATGGTGAATAGAAAAGGAAGACGTTTACCCGAATTAAATTATGTTCTCAAATAAAATACAAATAAATTATGTTGCTGCTTGAAAAATAGAGAAACTATCATCCGAATGATTTTCAAAACGGCAACATTTGCTTAGTTTCTTATGACTAAATGACTAAATTGATAACTTGTAGTATGAAGACACGGGATTGTTGCTAACTTGTATGTATTGAATTTTGTCCGAGCATTTGGCAAGTGTTAATCAGACTACTGAGAGCTAGTAGAACAAATGGTAAATAGGTCGGATGATCAGAAGGAAGTGAATGTAGAACAGGACGACCCAGAAGACCTGAAACATTGAGAATATTTATTTATATACCAAAAGTTCGTTGTTTTTCTCTTCAATCAGTAATGAGATTGACCCATTTCTGGGTTCCAATGGCTTTTTAGAACTTGTCTTGGAAATTGCTAAAGCATTTTCCGAGTTGTGGTTTATTGCTAGATTCCATATCGTATATTCCGAATACTTGTATTGAAATTTCCAATGTTTGAAGGAACATTTTTTAATAATTCCCTTTCAAATTTCATTTTCAGATAAAACTCTTTTACCCCCTAATCTTCTCCACATTGTTGGCATTTTAATTGATCACTTTGCTTCTTTCAGGGTTGCCTCTAGTCTCTAGTTTCAGTTTTGTATTAGCCGTTATCAAATGAAAGGTGCAAGTGGACTTTTTGCCAATTCGCTGCTATACTATACTGCATCAGGTGATCGGTTGATCGACTAGACCGAAGTTAAACAATTAAAGAATTCGATTTCTAGTTTCGCTGAGAAGTCAAATTAGCCCTTTGGACCGCGGGAAATTTTACATTTTGATATGAAGTTATATCAATTTAGTCTAAATAATTTGCAGATTATGCGTATTTCACGGCCTTACGAGCCCTATTCCTTAATAGCGCTCTGCGATTTACGCCTAAAAAAGAAATGTCTAGGAAACTGGAGAGAGCATGCGAGAAAATGAATGCATGAGAACGAGGAACTATCTGCGCGGTTACATGGAGATGCACAACAGCGCATCGAGATTGCAGACGGGCGGGGCTAAAGCCTAACCATAAAGAACATAAGGCCGTGACTTTTATCCTTTCGAGAGCAAGTATCGTTAACGCGCAAAAAGAGGTTATTCGAACATAGAGGAAACAAGCAGACTCGGGCAATCCTACCACGAAATAGTGTGTTCAATGAAGTGAGCTAGAGACAGAGTCATAGCGTTTCCTCTGCATGCTCTAGCTCCTGACGATCGCTTTTTTCCGCGCCACTAATATTTGCAGTCAATATAGAAAGTATAGTCCAAAACGAATCAACGTTGCGCAAAGTTTCTATTTTTGTTATTGATATTGCTAATCCAAATTAAAAAGGGAAAGACACTTGAATTTGCAAAAAAAAACATCTTTAAATTTACCTGAGAGAAAATCATGGCCTGCCAGGTGATTGCCTCCGTTCGATGTTCGCCCTCAAACTTGTCGTTCTGGTAGAAGTCCTTCAGCATTCGGTCCTTCTTCTCATAGCGGTCGTATAGGAAACTCTGAAAACGACAGAAATCGAAGAATGAAATAGAGGACAAGCGAATGTGCAGACCTTGAGAGCCTCTTCGTTGTAGCCCCACTCCGGCCGCACGGGAATGGCCTGCCAATGGATGTGAATCCGATGCGAGCCGGGCATAGGCCAGTCGCCCGCAATTGCGTTTTTCAGCTCAGGAACAAGGCCCTGAAATAAAATTGAGATATAGATAGTGCAAAAATACAAATTAGCTTAATCGCAATTTTCTCGCTTTATGTTGGTCACTCACCATTGTCTTTATTGCTAAATTTATAGAAAAATTGATAAATATTCGGCAATTTATAAAATTTTCAATTCTAATGACTCGTACGATAAATCAAATTGAGTTTTATTACCTTCTTGTATCCGATGGTAGCATCGATAATGTACTCGATGGGCGGACCATTTCCACAGCGGGATTGGTCGGGAGAGCCTGCAGACAAAATGAATGAATAAACATAAATACCATCGAAGAAAAAAACCTTCTTGAGGTCCCAAAACACTAAGAACTGCATGAGCAGCGCCAGTTCGAGGGAAGGCGCAGTTTTTGAGCGGAGTGAGGTTGTTCCTCTCGGCAAATCGCTTGTTGCTCTCCTCGATCAGGTACAGTCGAGATCCCTAGAAATTTCAATATTTTTCAAGAAAACGCAATCATACTTTAATCCACTTTTCAAAATAATCACTACACGATTTACATAGAGTGCACTTGTTTGCTCTGAATTTGCTCTTTCCCTTTCTTTCACCAATGGAAAGGAAAAGGGAAGAGGAGAGAAGTGAGAATAGGTAAAATCAGGGTAAAAAGTGTACTCTGCGTAAATCGCGTAGTGAGTTCCTTGGAAAGCATGGAAGCGTGAGGAGAAAAATAATGCATTACTTCTAGGCGAAAAAGTTACCGGGCGGTCGACCTTCCAATACCGTCCGGTAACTTTTCTCCGAGTTGAAGATATTATCAAGATGAGTATTTTGCGTTATTTTAATATCCGAAGAAAGCTTTGCAATTAGATAAAGGAGAAGAAATTTGAATTCTTCCTATCAACTCATCAGAGCTGCAAATGTGAGTGACTACCTCGGGATACATGACGATCCAGCTGAGGTCGTACTTGTGGAAGTAGCTGCTGATTTGCCTCTTTAACTGAGCCAGGACGGCATCTCGCTGAGAGGCCCCTCCGTTGATGAAGAAGTTGCCGTGCAGCGTCCACATAACACCCAGCGGGGTCCACTTCCAGATGTTGTAGATTATCCACAGCCACTGAAATCAAGAAAATATTGAAGGAAAATCTCGACTCCTTGAATTTTTTGCGTAAATCATATTTGTATAATTCGTGTTATAGGGAACGTGCCAAAGTCAAAGTAAAAATGAATTAAAAATCGAATTTCGCCACTCTTCCTTAGATTTTCTTCATAAAGATTCCAAAATAATGCCGCCTACCCTTCCAGGGACGGAGCCCTTGTTGTTGAGACTGAGCATGAGGGCGAAGTGGTCGACGAGACCGAGGTGATTCGCTAGCAGAAGGCACCGCTTCTCCGACAGGTGTTTCAGGTCGTCGCCATATTCGCGAACTGAAATTGATCTTGAGTTAAAATCAAGACTTCTTATTGTACTCAGCATTTCCAATACCAGTCGCTACTGACTGGTTTTACTTTGTATTACCGACCAGTACCGATTGGAGTTTCTCAAAAATGACTACTATCGGTTGTCGAACTGGTACTGACTGGTATTGTGAAGGTTGAGTATACTCCATAGCAGGATTGAGACGGAATTTAATTTAAAAAAAAAAAAAACCAGAACCGCTATCGGAATTGAGGCCCAAAAATTTTCGGAATAGGAACTAGAGCAGAATCAAATTTTACCAAAATATGTTAGAATTGGAGCCGGAATAGTTTTTGTTTTCTTCAACTTTTCACACTAGAACTGGGACTTTGTCTCATTCCTACTTTACAGATTTGCAAAATTTCCATGTTTTTCCTTTAAATTTTCTACATTTAGAGAAATATACGTACTAGTCATGCCGCAATATGACGCACAAGCTGCCCAATGCCTGTTCACCATTGTACAGAGCCAGTGTTCTATCGTGTTGTACCATTTAATGCTGAATAAAGAAGCAATAAACTTTCTGAGAAGTATGAGATGATTTTGATAATAATTTGTCGGTTTCAGGATTTTCAAAGAAAAAGTTCATGACTACTCTACTTATTACAAAACAGGTAAATAATGCAGAATTTAATTTATAAAATTTATTTACAAAAAATTACTTGATAAATATGAGGATGCTGATTGCAGCGACAGAGGCAAGACAGGCGAAAGGAACTACCAGTACAGTCATGATAAGGAAATAAAACGCACCTGAAAACATTACTATTTTGTCTATCCTGGAGAAGAAGCTAATTAGCATTTTGATTTAAATTTCCAGCGACAATAACCTATTTAGTTGAACTTAGACTTGCGATTTTTTCTAAAAGTTGCCAACCGCGGTTGTGGCTATCTATTTGCAAGTCTGGTTGGGCTTGACAAAGATATAAACACATTTTGTCATTTCTTAATAAGTAAAACATAAGAACTTGAACAAGATATCGAGAAAAACAACTAACCGACGTAGGAGATGACCTTCTTGAGATCGAGTCCACCATTCCCGTCCTGCTCTGCTCCCGAATCGTTCAAAGCCCTCAGATCGTGTCCTCTACTCGCCTCTCTATCCAACACTGGGTTGGCGGCTGCGTTCATCACCTGAAAAACCATATTTCATTCGGATCACCGACAGTAAAGCAAGTGTAAAAATAACGGCGAATTGAACCGTCAAGAGAAGAATAAAACACCTCTAGCCTAGACCAAAGTAGTTTTTTTATTCAGCTGACGTTTTCATACAACGACAATAAAGCAAACGATAGGTGAAAGATTAGGCCGTATTGATAAGAGTGGATGAAATGGAAAGCTGATAAATGGAATTGAAGCTGAGACTTCAATCAGCTGGGCAAATATTATCGCGCACAATTCAACTGATAACGAGCTGTAAGGGAATTCGTGGAGAAGAGTTATTCGAAGCATCTGATTGAAATAGCTGACGCTCAACAAAATTAACGCAAATCCTACTTGATATAAAGAAGAATACGAGCAAAAATGGGGAAAAACAGGGAATAGTTCAAATTCATCAGGTATGAATGAGAAGCGGCATTTGGGAGATTGATAAAAAGTCGAAAGAGAGATTTCGATCGAAGCGCCTCATAGGGGGATTTTGGAAGGAAAGAGAAAACTCGAAACTGAAAATATTGAACGGAGAAAAGTGACTGAAATAAAAAATTAATCGATGAATCTAGATGGCGCAGCCAAACGCAGCGCTGATTCACAACGATGCAGAATGTCTGTGGTGAAGGCAGAAACGTGAATATAAATGAGAGTTAGAGAGGGGAGAGAAGAGAACTGCAACGAGAGGGAGGGATGTGCAGAGTACGAGTAGAAAGAGTATGAGCAACTGACTGGCAGAGCAACATAAGATTCTAACACTCAACGGGATTAGAATGATACGAAAACTATTCATAAGAAAGATCAAAATTTCAAGTAAAAATCCAATCAGAAACGAAAGAACTTTTAAAATTCAAATAAGTGAAGAAGCGTGAAATTCACGTGAACGAGTGTTACAAAAGGCCAACGAACTTCCACTTTGTAGATCTAAACAATTCCCAAAGGACTGTCCTTTTGAGTTTAGAAAAGAAAAGTTAGCGACAAACTTCAACAGTTTTTGCAGATGAAACACCACCCCAGTCAAACCATCGAAACGATTGAATGAATCTACAACGAAAAGGGATCGATTGCTGCAGGGACAGAAACATCGGCCAGTTGGAATGGGAAGAGACTGGCAGAAAGTCACCATTACACAAGCATCGCCAAAGCAGAACGCGTCTCACTCCTCTATGGAAACAAGAAAAACTGAGACGGCATGGATTTCCAATAGCAGCAATTAACTTAGGATAATTTTATAGAAAACTTCAGACTTAAAATTGGTTTTTCTTTATTTTGCAAAAGACAACACAACAAATTATGCGCAATTAGTCAATTTTCCGAATTTAGATGACTAATAATGAAAAATCTAATTCGAGAAGTTTAGGTCTAGAAAATGGCTGACAGCATTCTTATCGAATTTCGAAATTTTCCTTCAAAAGATTCATCCATTCATTTTCAAGAAAGTATACAACTCGTTGCATTTTCAAGAAAAAAGCCAGAATATAAAATAAATTTAAAAAATCCACTTTGATAAAAATATTCCACTATTCCCGAGCAAAATTAAAGCTAGCAAAAGGGAACAACCATAAATTTTCACGAAGAAAGTAATAATCTAATAATAATAATCTCATTGGAAATTCCTTCGAGGCATTTCTTCTGCTGCTCTGTATCTTAAAGTTCACATTGAGAAAATCAGCATCTTTTTCATATAAAAGTTGCTATGGAAATCTAATTTGCAGACTCTTTTTATGAGTCGGTTTATTATTTTTACCGTTTAGAAAGAAAATTGAAGGTCTAAACTCTAGTGTTGAAGAATAAATTGTCCCACGGCCTGTTAAGTG
Source organism: Diploscapter coronatus (assembly GCA_964036155.1). Taxonomy (NCBI): domain Eukaryota; kingdom Metazoa; phylum Nematoda; class Chromadorea; order Rhabditida; family Rhabditidae; genus Diploscapter; species Diploscapter coronatus. The sequence continues at coordinate 18,525,401 of OZ038423.1, read as the reverse complement.
GTGCACAGTAATGAAATTACTCTAGCCTGTCTCGCTAACAGGAATGTATGCGGCTCGTAAAGATTGGGGCCCAGGCCGGACTATTCCTCAATTTGTATCTTTCTTTAGTGATAAAATATGCGTAGCCTGTTTGTGCTTCGACCCTTCAGCTCCCGTTGGAAATCGGATTAGGAGAATAGCTGATATGAGTTATTCAAGAAAGTATCATTCGCTTGTTGTCGCGAATAAAAACAAAAACTTTATGTAATTGGAGGGCTAATAGATTTTGCAAGAAATAGTCTTTAGTACATTTTAAAATAGGCTTTTCGTTCTTTGTTCGAGCAACTTTTGCAAATTTATCGGAGAATGCGATCCAAAAACGAAGAAATGGGAAATTGTTGATCGACTTGATATGAAATAATGAGACAATATCAAAAATCATGGTTGTTTTCAACATAGTCCATTAATATCTCTTATCTTGAAAGCCTTATCATAAATCATTTGATCAATATTTTTGTTGTTGTTTTTTTACCTTCTTATTTTATGACGGCTTTTATTCATCAGCGAAATCACTTCTCATTGTTTTATGATAAATCTAGTGGATTTGTCTTTTTCAAATAATTTATTCCCATTTTATCCGTAGTTGTTTTTGTCGAAAGTCAAATGAAATGACTCGTAGGGAAACTGGCAAAAAGTCATAGAAAATGTGTATCGCAGAATAATTTGAAACACAGAAAACTGACTTGAATATTCAAGAAAACAGTGATAATAGGGAAAATACTAATTGCATTGCATTAGCTAATTATGAGCTGCCTTATCGTATTTTATAACCCATCAGAAATGTAAACATTGAGAAAATTTTGGGAAAGAACACTGGGAGTGACCATGAAAAGGCGAAATACAGAGTTTAAAAGTTGTGATACTGATGACGACTTTTAAAATCTCTCATCAATATTCTAGAATAGAGGAAGGAAAACTGACTCAGATAATCATAACTTAATTGATATTGAAGTGCCAAAAATTTTAAACCCTGACGAAATATCAAGGGCAATTATGTTATGAAATACCCCCAATGAGTATAATATTCGTGAGGATGAAATACATCAAGGGCAAAAAATGCAAATCCCTAAGAAGAAAAGAAAACGACAGTTTCATACATGTTCTTTACAAGATTATATGAACTTCAGTGTTTTTAGTCTGCTCATATTTTTCATTAAAATCCATTAATAAACTAAAAAATGGATGCAATTATATACAGATCTCATTTTTACTGTCAAAATGGTTGTGATATCATAAACTGCTCTCTTTACTACGCTGTTACCTTCAGGATTGTTACGCGAATTGAAAGTCTTACGGTAAAATCTCGAGATTTTTGAAATTGCGATTTTTAATTTCGAAAACCCATGGTCCCACCTAATGATTTTCAAAAACCATAATCAGATGCAATCTAGCGAATCCGATCCCATCAATCCTGCTGATCTGGTCCGAAATGAAATTATGATTTTGTTTTGAAAAAAAAAAACGTATTTCGAACTTTCAAGTTTTCACCTCTGTTGATGATCTTCATGACATCACAATACCCTATTTTTAATTTGCTATTTAGGAAGTGAAAATTCGATTCTTTCTTCGAAGAGTTGACTTCCTATCATGGAGTAGGAGCCGCTGCCACTCACTCCACTAGTCGTTATGCTCCTGCTGCTCGCTGTTGAAGTTGTTGGCCCGCGGATTGAAATTGTCTTACCAGTGCTGAGATCGACGCAACTGTGGGGAATTTGGGCTCCACCCATGCTGTACTTATGCAATCCCTCTACCGCTTTCTGTTGAGCCTGTACGATTGCCTCCTAAATTTCTCTCATCATTATGTCTTCGTGAGGGAAGTTCGATATAAATTAAGTCAGATACGGTAATATCATTCGTAATCTAGAGCAAATTATTGACATTACTAGGGAGGACAATCGTCAGAAATCCCTTACGACCTACCCTATAATTTGTTTGCCAGACCAAACTACTTAGGTTTGATTATAAAAAATGAATCAAATAACTGTATGATAGCCTCGCTTTAGATATATTTTTTCTTCTAAAATATTTTTCCGAACCTCTTGCTGCTGAGCAGCTCCGAATTCGATGTTCTCCAAATTCACAGTCAATTTGCGCATCTGCTCCTTTATCTCTTGAACTTCATCAACCTTGATATTGGATTGCATCTAAATCAAAAACGATTGCACTTTGTGTCAGTTGAAACTGCGCCGAGAAAATCTCTCTCCTTACTCTCTTCACGCAGAATATGGGCATACAAAGGAAGAGGCGGGTTTTCTTTGACACAGCTTCAACCGAAGAATACAACTTTCGAATGACTTTTAGTTTGATTTGTTGATGAGTTTCGAACATAGGGATGCTACAGAGCCTTTCGAGTGAATGATGCAGTTATTCTCTCAATCATCCGGTCAATTGAAAACAAATAGAGTAAGATACTTGACATATAATGTATTAGCTGAGTTTAGTAGAACGGCACTTCGTTCCTGATCTCAGCTGATACATTTTATGCCGTATAGTTAAGTCTGCTCTACATAAGATGTGGGCTAACCGAGGCGTGATCTTGCAGATTCCGAATGTGTCCTATGAATTGGGTGATAATGTCGGTGACAAGGACTCCATTTGATTCGGCAGGTAGGTTCATCGCCATAATGGCTCTTTGAAAGCTCCCAAAAGACGTGGAAAGAACTTGAAGCTGGGTGTTCAAAGTTCGTTGTGATTCCTAAACACGAGACAATTTTCTGTAAATGCTAGGAAAATCTACCTCGAATTTTCCAGTCAAGTTGGCAATCTCAGTTCCTTCTTCAGAACTTGACGACTCTGAAATTAGGAGTCTTATGCTTGGAAGTAATCTCTGAGTTGGCTTACGCTGATCTTCATCGGGCTGTCTTCTCGTTGTCATATCAGAATACTGAAATTGGAACATCAGATAAAAGTAAATCAATGAAATCCGTACCAATTCGATGAATCGAACAATACATTCATCACAACAATAATTGATTCTCTGCAAGAGATTGCCAAGATAATTCTGTGTATTATGCTGCTCCTGTATTCGATTGTTCCCCTCCCTGAACAGCATCAACCATTGCTGCCAGTCCTGAGCGTTTGCGAGTGGCTGATTCATTCGATTCTGAAATCTTCAGCATTGGTTTGACACGCAAAATTTATAGCTTAAAATGACAATCTGGAAAAGTAATAGCGGTGGTAGTAGCCTGCGAGATAGTATGGTTTAGGGAGAGGGTAGGATAGAGTAGGAGGTAAAGAGATTTTTTCTTATACTATTTCGTAGGCTACCAAACCTAGGGGGGACGATCGTCAGACAAAAAAAATCTACGGAAGTAGGTCGTAAACTTGAACGTTTACGTTATTGATTGATTAGAGATACAAAATTTTAAAGGAAATATATAGGGGGTAGATCGCAAGGGGTTTCTGACGATCGCCCTCTCGAGGTCTGACGTCATGTACAAGAAGTCGCTCAATCTAACTAACAATAAAATAAGAGGATTTGTCTAACCTCCGGTTCAATTCTTTGGACATCATTTCCCTCTTCATTTCTTTCCATTCGCCGTTTCATCTTGTGAGAACAAGCTTCTATTTCCGAGGTTCTAAATTCATAAAATATTGAATTTTATTAATTGAAAACAATAAATAAAAGTGCCATCTACTTTTCGAAGAAAGGTTTTCGAAATGAAGTTTAAAGAGGGCAGTCGATTGATAACAAATATCTGAGTGGTGATGAACATTAACTGGTGGCCAAATGTTCGTTCTGTTGACGAATGTTATGGCCAGCTCCTTGTAAAAGACGAAATAAACGTAAAGAGGCCAAGTCTTCCCTTTTCAAAAACAAGAAAGAGCGCATGAATTTTTCCGACGTTTCAATTATTGTTAATTAGTTTATAATTTCATGAAACCAAAACACCAATTAGGGTAATAAAATACGCCCGAAATGATGGCGTCGTTGGTTTTTTGAAAAAAAAAAAAGTCTTCTGAAGGCATGAACGACGTCGAAACTCTAGTAATATAACTTTTGATAGGATGGGCCGTTTTTGAAAATCGAAAGTTTTGAGTTATTCACGACTTCGGCCATCACACTGATATCAAATTTATCCAATTCAACCTATTTTGAAAAACCACTTGACCTCTCTATTTATGCTATCTCCAGTAAGATATTGCTAGAGAGAGTATAACTAGCAGTGAATTTCAGTAGATGAAGTTTTCACCCTCAAACCAAAAGGACAAACTCCAGAACGCACTCTCGGTGCTACTCTACTCTACTATTCCTGCACTTCTCTGCTCTACTTCTCGGACGACTGGTCCACCACTCTTTCTATGCCTTCTCAGTTTCTTCCCACAAACTTGTATCTCGTTTAATAAATAAATCTGTTTGTTGTTTGATTGCGAATATACAGTTATACAAGTTACAAAAAAGTTAAATTTTCAAATTGATCTTTCTTGAAAAATGTTTACTGAATTATCTAGTAGAGGTATTATGAAATTATATATGAGGTAAATCATTAAAGTTTCAGCAGATAATTTTTGCAAAAAAAAGGACTTGAGTAAGTGAAAACCATGACAACTGTCATATCTGAAAATAGTCGAAGTTTAGTCTTCACTCAAACAAGACAGGTGATTTTTTGGAATAAAAGATACGCTGAAACGGGGCAGAAGACTCGAAGTTTTGTGAAATTCACAAAATTACATCGAATTTCGCAATATGATGACGATCGAGCCTAGAGCCGCGCAGTGTTGCTGTTGCAATGCGAGGGTATGCTAATTTCATCCATGATCTAAAGACTATAATAATTAATTAAAGTTCATTTGAAATATTCTATGTTTCAATAATTCTGAAGCTTTTAATATCAGTTCACAAAAAAATCTATTACCCATGCTTCTTTATCAAAATTTAGGCTAACTGAAAAATTCAAAATTCCCAATTTCAGATCACTCTGATCGTTCTGCTATGTGTCCTCATCTTTTTTGGAGCGATTGGAGCGATTTACTGGATTCCTGGAACATCCGACCACGCGTATCAGAAGTACCACACGTATTTACTGTGTTACAGAGTGTGGGGGGTAATTTTAAAATTATTTCTTCTAAATTTGACTTTTCTATTAAGCTTGTTGGACTGGCCCTTTACATCCTCTTCCTGTACGGGACTGTGAAACGTCAGCCACACATCCTCATGGTCGGCTTTATTTTCGAAGTAAGTTAGATAAATTGCGTAATTGGAAAATCGTTTATCGATTTTTAGATAATCGGAGCTGTTCTGACCGTAATCCTGTGTCTGCTTATCATTGTTATGCCGTCAGGTACGCCAGTAGTTTGACTTGAAAACATTTTAGAACGGTCGACTCTTCATTAAAAACTAAAAAATATATTTAAATAATAAATGCTTTTTTCATCCCATTACTATTATTTCAACTTTTTAAAATTATATTTTATTTTTTCCTTTCTAGTATTCGCCGAACCTTTCATTGATTTGATGAATATGAGCATGAGTTCGGCAATGGGCTCAGCACAGGGATCGTCTATGTCTTCGCAGGAGAAGCAGCAAATGAAGGAAGCGAGAGCCATGATGAACACCGATTCGTTCACCGCCATAATCGCCACTTCCATGATCATCGGACTGATCATTGGGCTTGCGAGTAAGCTTCTTCTATCTATTTCATTTTGGCTGGTGTAGGACGTCTTTCAACAAAAACGAGTTACTCTGAGCTTTCCCTGTTACAAATCGCGTCCTACGCCCACAATTTTGCTTGCTTCAAATTCATTGAATATTAACAGAATCAAGGAGCTCTCAATCTATTTTAAACTACAGTAATATTAGAATAAAATTTGAATTTATAACTACGATGAAGGAATTTCAGTTCAAAGCATGATCTGCTACTTGTACCTCATCGTGTACCGGGAGGCGAAGCGCTTCCAAGACAACCAGGTGACGGTTTGCGCTGTGGGCGTCGTCATGGAGCAGGGCAACTACCCGAATTGCCCCAGCTACCCGGCATCCAATTACCCATCTTGTGAAAAGAAAACTCCCATGGCATGATCTTTATAACAATGTTACTTTCTTGTAACTTTAAGTAACTTAAAAATGCACACTTTCCACTATATACTCTATTTTATTTAGACTACAAAAATGAAACAGTCTGTAAGATTTAAATGTAGATAATGATGGTAATAAATCTGTTAATGAAATCGAATGGTCAATTTGGAATAAATTATACGTCTCCTGAAACAACATTGCATTGTACTCCTTCTCGCTTTTGTAAATCTTGGAGAACTGATAGGCAACTAGGGCAAACACGGAATTTAATTTCCTATTTTAGTTTTAAGACATTACTTTTAAATAGGTTAGAATTGTTTTTATTTTTATAAAACTCTTAATTTTTCATTTTCGTTCAAAAAGTGGTTTTTTCAGGGCTGTCGGAAGTTCGAAAAAACAAATGCATGTAATTAACGTAATTGACTTAATTACCTTTGGAAGAAGAGTCGCTGCGAAGCAAACAGAATAGCGACAAGATTGAATTCTAATTTTGGAATTTTAATGTCCGTATTCTAACTTTGTTGACGTATCGTGAAATATGCACTTCGCAAGGGAAGTGAACAGTCGGAACTCACAGATCTTGATGAAACTTTCCAAATGGAGGTTTTCGATGATGGGGATCACGACAATGAAGTCACAAAGTGCTAGATAGGGACCTGGAATCGGGAAATTTTAAATCTTTTTTGCTCGTATTTTAAGTGAGAAATGAGAGCACTTTCTCATATTTTCCGTAGTTAAGAATTGGAAAAAAACCAATCAGCTTCTTCGCAGCCAGGTGTGAACAAGACTTTGTTTTTATTTTGAAATTTTTAGCCTTAGAGGGTTTTTCGAGTCCTTTTCTGTCTTTGACTGTGATAAATTTGTTTAATCTGTCTTTGGGGTAAAATTCTTAAAATTTGAGTCTGTTTACCCCTGTTCTCAGCTGGTCGTGAATGTCTGTGATTCATTTTTGATTAGTTATTAGCACAGAAGGAATGAAAAATTTCTAAAAATGCAGTAAAAAACTAAGAAAATCACTGAACAATGCACAAATTAGCATAAGGATAATTGTTCATGCAAGAAAATGAATGAATATAAATTCATAAGTTCGGAATTTTACAGCAAGAAAAGTCACAATGAAGCCAAAAAAGAGTAGTGGATAGACTGAATCGATTCTGTAACAGTCACATATCCCCACACTATTCCACCCTTATTACGAATTTTTCTCGTTGCGATGCTCGAATTTTGCAAAATTTCAAACAATTGTAAACTTGATGGAAATTTATTGACTGGCTTGACAGTGGAAATAACTTTATTCTTTGAGATTCGAAATTTTGTAGATCATAAATTCCTATTGTGAAATCCAAGCAAACATGACAAAGATAAATGCGAATAATGGACCTAAACTGCTCAGGATTAATTCCGAACGATGAATTTATATTCTTACCGCGACTAAACTTAGTTCCTGAATGTGGTTTATCGAATTGATAAGTGATGAAGTATCCAGAATCAGCGCCAGGATCTTCTATGAATGAAATGAGAAGCTGATTTCCTGTTGCGCTCATTAGAACTTTAGGAGACGGATCAGTTGAGTTGAAGCTAAACTTGGTGATGACATTTAATGCTACGATAAATTTGAAACACTTATTGAGGGTCATTCAATAAGTCTATGGAATTTTCAAAATTAGCATTTTCTAGATCAATGCCATCTTTATTATGGAGAAAATACACATGCTCTTTTTTCAAATTTGAAAACATTGGATGGCGGCTTTTTGTAAAAAAAAAACACGAAATAAATGTTAGTCTATCCACCCAAACGCTAGCATTTATTTTGTGTTTTTGTATCTTTTAAAAGGAGCCTTGGATGACCCAATAGTAGTTTAATTTCATTTTTTTTGTTGCAAAAATGGATAAATTACTTACATTTTGTAAGAAATGAGTTGGTATTTATCATTTGTATTGTAAACTGAACAGGATAATCCACGGGTGCCATTGCCTACTTTAGTTACGTTGCCATTGAAATAGATTTTTTGGGATTTCACGACAAAATTGAACTCGTTTTCTGGGTGGGCTGAATAAATGAATATTTTAGTGCAGAAAAGATAGCTCGAAGCTATATTTTTGAAAAATTCAAAATTGAAATTCGACACTTGGATTCATAGTTAAAGTTTTTACGTATCTGGAACGAAGAGTTTAAAATCTAGACAAATGATATCAAACTTTGAAACGTAGTGTAGAATGTGGTGATTACGAAAGATCCCATATTCGCATTGTGGGGGAGTATAGGGTTAAGGGTAGGGTAAAAGGTAAGTGCTCCTCTTTTGCATACTATTTCTCCAACATGCAATCTTTCGTAGCACCCTGAAATGTCATCAGGTACGATTTGAAAATTCTAACCATCATCAGAGAAGAGGTACCAATCCGTCATGGCTAAATTCTCGAAGGGATAATTGTTCGAAGTCAGGAATCCGGAACGACCAATTTTTGGTAAGGAAAATGGTACTGAAACTACATTATTTTCATAATGAGATAATTTCTCTAGCTGCAATTCATAGGATTCTTGGAAGAATTTACTGACAAATGCTCATGCTCATGACACTAAATTTCTACGGTATATGTAACTGGCATTTACAATGCGTCAATGGTTTGTGAATCAATAAATATCTTCAATCTTCTTCAAATAACAATAACCTTGATTTGGTGTTGTGTAGAATTGGAACGTGATGTTAACCGAACCATTCTCAACAATATAAGTTCGCAATTGACTCTGATGTAATTGAGGAAAAACCGAAGACGGGGTTGATGCACTAAATTTTAATAAGTGAAGGTTGGAATTCTGATTTTGAAAAAGACATAATTCAATTGTTTTTTTGCCTTTGTGATTGTGGTTCTGTGTCAAGAAAAAGTAATTCTGATCTCAAATTCTTCAAAATCACAATTCAACCGGTTATATTTTTAATTTTGAAAAATGATCAGCTTACTTATAAGTTGCAAGAGCGTAACTTCTGTCCGCTGTAGGTCCACCAGCTTCGATAGTCAAACGTGCATAATTCTAGAAAAACTCACATTGATAAAAAATGGCTTTTTAAAATTTTGGTTGGATTAATAAGTTTTGCAACATTTAAATAACCCTTTGTGAAATTTACAGGCTTATTTTTCAAATATTTTCTGGGAAAAATTCTCATTTGAAATTTTGATTAATCATCTTGACGATCACAATGATCCACTCAAATCTTCCACAATTTCATAATCAAATTGATTTATATCAATTGAAAAAATACTCACCGAAGAGAATGTCATATTCGCGATGTATTGTGTTTGTGGAGAACCTGAGAATAATGATAGAGCCGAGGGTGAATTCTTGGCTGCATTTAGTTGATAAGTCCAAGAAGTGGTATAAAGATTTTGTATCCCATAATTGTTATTGAATTGGCGAAGATCTAAATTTTCATTTATACTGTTTTAAATTCTTTCTTCAAATTTCTTTTATAGTTTATGAACGTCTCGGCCAAATTATAACCAAGAATATGAAAAAATCAGGACCGAGATGTAGTAGATTTTTAGAAAAGTCGGAATCGGAACTTCGTCTCGACCGTCAAAAGAAATCAGCATCCGAAAATTTTTAACCGAAAACAAAACCAAATTTCCCAAGAATGTTTTAAATCGATTTTGAAACGAATGCCAACTTCCATCGCGTCTTTGATAATGATCGTTCAAAAAAGCATTCTGTTAGGAGTGGAAGAAGAATCCCAAAATTAGCGAATTATCATTCCCCGCTCATTTCTTATAAATCCGAACCTCAAACGATCTCACGTCACTACCAAAATGGATAATCAGTAAATCGACTTGGTAAATTAGTCAGCTCTTCGACTCATCAAGAAAGAAGTGTAAAAATCAGGCAATAGTTGGACTCAAAAGAGCCATCGAATCAAATAGCCCAAGAGGCATAAAATCAAGTTGGCCCACGAGACCAAATCCAATAGCCAACCCAAATAATTCCAAACCAAACCCACTAGACCCACAAACAACCCACACCCACGCGTTGCGAGCTTACTATTCATCGTAATGAGTTTTAATACATATTCGTACTTGTGTAATCGTTTATGACCACTGCAGTATAATCTGATGGATATTTGAAAATTGAACCATCAAGCTTCACGATTGTTATTTGTTTACGTCCGCTTGGAAATGGAATGCCGCCAGTAGCATAGAAGAATAGGCTGAATTATGAAATTGTTTATAAGCTGAATGATAAGGTATCTTGAAAAAGACCTCATTTAGTAATGACTGAATATGGCATGGCGAAATGACTTTTTTGTAAGATATTGTAATGAATCCTACATTATTTAATAAAAAATGAACAGTGTCATCAGACATAGACAACATTTAAGCCAAAACCCCCGTGCGCATCCCCTCCCCTACATTTGATCGGGTTGGCTAAAACTCTGTCTAAGTCTGAATGTCATTGGGTCTTTTCAAGACTGGCAAATAATCACCTTCCAAGTGGTTTAGCTTTAGTGATATCAGAACCGTCATAAACTAGGTACTGCGTATAAGAAGCTAGATTCAAATTGGATAGAATATTGACGACTAGCTAAATGATTGTTCATCAAGCAATTTTGTCAGTTCACTCCGAACTTTCAACTAACCGTGCTACTTTTGGACGTGATTATATGGCTCATTTTGGGTGCTATGCTATAGATGATGACGGGCTTCATATTCTTGTCGGTTGAATGATAGATGGCATTTGTCGTGGGAACTAAGTACACAAGTTATCATTATCCATCTTTAGGTAATTTACGTTTCATATAAGTAGCATTGAATGCAAAAGTCGATATACGTTTAAGTAAGTTCGAAATTGATAAAGTAAGCACATTCTTTCCAGAAGGTAGGTAGTAAGTGGCATTATTTGGTATGAGGTTCCCCCTAAATTGAAGGTTTTTAATCATGTTGGGTTGATGTATTATATTTTGGCTAATATTTATCAACTGTGACGCAGTTATTATTCATAGGGAGTTGAACGAAACCAGGTAAGAAAATATTTTTGAAGATGATATTATCCATAAAATATACCAAACTTTCTAGACCACTAGATTCATTTGAATAACTAGAGGTAAGAAAATGTTTAACCGAAATTCAGAAAATTATTATGCTTCAATCTAATATTATAACACTGAATTTTTACGTATAATTAGATACAGCTGCACTGTCAACTATGTAGTATACGTCATTAAAAGCTAAATTTCCAGTGATATCGAGCACTACATATGAACCATTTGGTACGATAATCTAAAATGTTAAGATCATTATTTGAATAACTTGAAAAATAGCCAAATGGAATTTTCTTCAAATTAATCATTTATAAAAGTAGTCATACAGAAAATACTAATAAAAGACAGGCGAGCTAGGAGAGACTTTTCTCACACTATTTGACAGAATGGCTACTTTTTTAGATGGCTATTAGATGAAGAATCTAAACCGCTGAAAAAATATCATACATTGAATGTGCATGATCGATTATTTGTAGGTTGGAAAATCGTAGGTTTCGTCATATTTCCTCTACTAGTTGTGCTAGTGATATCAAAATTTGGACCACAAGCTATAAAATGAGCTTTAATATATTATTTTGGAAAAAAAATCTCACTCCATCCTGCTTGCCCATTCGTAAATGATATAAAATATGCGAGCGTAGTAAAAATAATTATACGATGCATATTGTGCCTAAAATATAGTTCAAATGAATTTTACACCTAAAAACGTTCATAAATATATGGTGATTATGAAAGATTGCATATTTACATTGTGGGGGAGTATAGGGTTAGGGGTAGGGTAAAAGATAAGTTCTCCTCTTTTGCATACTATTTCTCCAAAACTCGATCTTTCATAGCACCCTAAAATATTAATAAATCAAGAAAATCATCATTTGTGATTCGGAAATGATGGGAAAAATTGATAACCCCCTTTCATTGGTAATCTGCAAGATTTCGACCAGGCAGATTAAAATTTTACAATTTGAATCCGAATTCAAATGTTCAATGATAAGAAATGTGGTCCTAATATTGTACTCTGTCATAGTCCTCAAATAAAATGTTCATTCAAAAATTGAATGGCGTTTTGAAATTGTCGCAACACAACGATGACGCAAGGCTTTCCTGGAACTGTCGCAGCACGGTAAATAAAATGTAACGAGAAATTTTATTGATCAGATAATAAGTCGAGTTCTCAAAAACTATGCCATAAAATGTATGATTTAGTTTAACCTTGATGTTACCCAAACTTATCGAATTCTAGAATATTTTTTAACGAAAACAACCACATGCTGCTTAGGGAGTTAAAAATCATGTAGGCGTATTTTCGCTAAAATTGCTCTACAAATTAACGTGGAATTATATTAATTTACATGTACAATCACCGAAAACCCAAAAAAAAAGTTTCAGAAACAAGGAAAATTCGCGGCTTGCAGCGAGTACAAATTTATCGGTCCGATTTGCGCTCACTTCTTGCCTGATTGCCTGCGATAGGCTGAACTATTCGAAAAATCATCATTTATAAATTATCAATATAAATAAAAAGCCATTAGTAAAACTCGTACAGTGAATGTGTTATGGGCCAGAGCTGAGACGAAGTTTCGACTTTGACTTCGACTTCGAATTTTAAGATTTCAACTTTGTCTCAGCTTTGTTATGGGCTATGAGGTTAGGGCATTGTACGGGTTTTATTAGCTATCATCTAAAATGGAAAAATAATTGAAGAGATAAAAAAATCGAGATGACAAGACCAAGTTATTCACTATTTATAGAGTGCAATAAGTGATAATGCCACATAAGGCCAGACACACTCCTATTGATAATTATCATTTTATGATGAGATAGTTTTTAACTCCAACACCTAATTTCATCGATAACAGAGCTGAGACGAAGTTGAAATTTTCAAATTCGAAGTCGAAGTCGAAGTCGAAACTTCGTCTCAGCTCTGATCGATAACCTTTCAGTACAGTGTCAATTTGTCAAAGAATTTTATCTAAAACCATATCGATAAGCTTTTGCCATTGTGCATTATGGTTGATGACTCTAATTCGTTTGCATTAGTCAATTTTTGAGCCGATTTTAGAATGTTCGCGTGAGATGACGTAATGCGAACAATTAAACCCAATTTCAAAATTTGCGTTTTCAAACCATTACGTCATTTTGAATTTTACAATCGTATCTTTACGAATGTTGTGGCAAGCACGGAAAACAACTGCATTTCTCCTTCCCGATTGCTTTCTCAGGTGCTAGCGAACGCGCTATTTCCGTCAATGCGAATTGACTTGAGCCCATAGTCGAATCTTTTGGAGAATTTATTTCATTTTTGGAAACAGGGCAAAAATAACAGAGCAGCCTGTTCTGTCCTGTCCGATAGAAAGAACCAAGTTTTAGGCGCAGTAGAGTATGATATCATCCCTCTATCGAGGGATTGCAGAGAAAAAGCAATAAAACAACATATGAGTGGTATGGGAAAGACACTGAATCAGGCAAATGACGAAAGTTTTCTAGACAGCGAAGAAATCAAAATATCAACACCAAAAAATTCAAAAACTAAAGGAAATTCGGTGCGATCGGCACAGTCAGAATTGATTTGTATTTTCCAATTTGATCAAAATCTGTAAGTAACACACTGATCCATTCCCTTGGGGATTCTGAATAAGCAATAATTTATCGTGTTTTACGTAATTCTGAGCTTTTTCGTAACTTTCTTTATGACTGATAACATTTTATGAGCAGGCAATTCAAGCTGATAGCAGAATAAAGTAGAAGAGCGACATAACAATAAAACAAGAAGTAGCTATGAAAGCGCGTGTTAATCACTTCAGCCATTTCAGTGCTTATATTGACTTGCCATCTTTGCAGTTAAGATAGACAATAATTTTGCTCCGCGTATCGATCAAAATATGATCCTTTTATTCCGATTTATTCTTTTGGTTCTATGTTTTTATTTTTCTAATGCAGACTGTCGGCCAGGAGAATATAAATATAACTCAAGGTCTGACAATATTCTAATATATTCTAGAAAAAGATCAAATGATTTTGAAGATGCTTCCGATTCGTAAATTCCCCGAGAACCTTTGACGACAGTGAAAACTATTGTAAATCGATTGGATATCATCTAGTGTCTGTTCACGAGTGAGGAAAAGGATTTTGTTCGAGAAATTTATTATTCAGTATGTATTAATTTCAGCGCATTTGAAAACGCCTATTTACAAAGTAAGTCTATCAGTTTGATAAGGACTGTGAGAGGTGGTGGGTGATAAATTGCAACTCCAAATCAACTATAAATTCGGCCGAAATGATCCTGGATCGGAATTGAACCTTTCTAGTTTGAAATTAGAATTTCTAACTTGTTTTTTTTGCAAAAAAATAACTCGATAACACCAATTACAGATCGTAGTTATCAAACTTTAGTTTTGAGTAATTTGGAACATCCTAGATTTTCATCTAGGATAATGTTTGATCATTCCAGATATTTCAAAGTACGAATTCGAGCTGTCTGGTTCGTATTTTCGAATTGGCCTCAACACTTCTGATGATATCACCTGGCAATGGACAGACAGTACCATTTACAATTATTGGATGTGGAGTCCTGGTGAGTGGAATCCATCTCCGAGGCTCATTGCATTGAAATCAACTTATCACCGTTACCATTTGTAAATATCGTCAAATTTTGTTAGCTAATCCACACAAACTTACAAAGTTAGGTGGCATTTACAAGTAACCATCTTTTACCCAAATTTCTCATAATCACAGGTCAACCACCCATCGGAGGAGATCAATGTGCTGCAATGATTATTGCAGATGGAAAATGGTAACTTTTCGATGAATGAAATATCGACTAGAGAAGAAAATGTACTTTTAGGCGAGCATATCCATGTTCGAGAACATTACATTTCGTATGTGCTGGAAATGCGTCAGGACCAGAGTATATTATAAAATTTTATTAAAAAAAACTTGTGACCACAGATCAACAAATTCGCCTCAAGTGACTACTGTGAAAGTTACAACTCCTAATTACATAGGTAGTGGGGGGAAAATAACTTTAACTATTTTATATTGACCGTCGATAATCTATTGTTTAGTTCCTGACATCAATTGTATGTTCATCGGAGACGCCCTATACCTTGGAGATCCATCAACCGATACAACTAAACAAGCAACATATACGAAAGTAAGCTTAAAACATTTAAAATTCACATTCCAGCAAATAGTCAAATATTTCTAAATTAAATTTCATATTTATTTTTAGCAAAGGGACTTAATAGCAAGCGTAGCGGCACAATTGTTTAACATGACTGCTAACAGCACAATCAATACTTTTGGCGGTCGAAGTCAGTTCTTTGGATATAGCGAAGGCGGATTTACTTTCTACGATAATACTGACCCATATTTCAACTACGATATTTTCCTAGACGATTTGACTACGAATAATTATTGGGATAGTGATACTGATTATAATAGTGGGGATGTTAATGGGTATGATTTATATATGATCAACATTATTAGAAATATCTAATTGTATTTTGAGTGATTTAGAACAATTGACAAATTGAATAACTTATTCGGTTGGAGTTCATCAATATCACCCAGTTCTACATGCATCGTATTCTTCTCGGGAGCGTATGTCAAAATTTCCTAATTAACCTCAAATATTCGTAATTCAGGACGGATTTAAATGGAGTTAGTAAAATTTCTAGCGATATTTTCAAAACGCAAATTGGAGTCGGTATAGATAGTAAGCGAGACTTTTGAATGAACAAATCTCATGTGATCTTATCAGATACGGACTTCTCCAGTGTGGTTCCAAACTCTATAAAAATATCGAATAGTTTTACTGATGCCGACGCTGCACAAGTTGTAAATGCGATACTTGGAGCATTTTTATAAAAATTAAACAGAACGATGGAAGCATAGAAAATGTTTGAATTTTCCAGGAAACTGCATCTTATGAAATCACTTCATCATATTCATGCCATATTTTGTTAAAAATTTGAACTTGGTTGACTTTACTCTTGTTTATTCATGCCTCATTTACTGCTCAATGTCAACAGCTATTAATTGTTCTGATTTATTATTTTAACTAAGTTTCAATTGGTGTTCATATTCTATGTCCATTTTAGTATTAATAGAATAATGAATAAATTGCACATAATCTCTCAAATGAATGTGTTGACTCAATGCTGATGTGCGCACAACCAAACGGGACATACTGGAAAATTTCGATCTCAAAGCATAAAGTCCGTGAAACAGATTACGATGATTTTCAAAATAGCTTTATTCTCGGCTCAGTTAGAATCAAAGCTTGATAAAAATCAATTCTAATTTTGTTGACTCTGAAAATACAAAAGGATAAAATTACATTTTCATATTGATTGGCAATGTCTGTGGAACACATATGTACATACTTTGCAAAAGAAATTCAAATATTTTTTCCCCAAAATGATTTTTGAAATTATCATTGGCAAACAAACAACATAGTGTGCAGGCCACTTAGGGGATGTCAAGCTTATGCTACACTTAGGTTATAATAAGTAGAACTGCACGAAATAGATAAGACTTATTTCTCAACACAGAATACAATAAAAGGTAAAAGCGAAGCGAATACTGTAAACGATGTAAGGAAGAAGTGGGTTAACTAGTAAGGGCACCGCTTTATATATGGCTCCGCCCTCTAACAATCCCATCCTGGCGTCTGCACCTCTGGACGAACTCTCAACCTTTCCTGAATAGGTTCGAATTGCTGATATTCCTCCCCCCAAGGTGTTATGAAATATTGCAAGTGACTGACGTTGCAATAAGAGGGCAGTCAAAAGTCATTGATGACAAGTTTTAGTATATAATTTTCACAAAAAAGGACTTGAGTAAGTGAAAACCATGACAACTATCATGTTTGAAAATAGTCAGTTTCGTTTTCACTCGAATAAAACAAGTAATTTTTAGAATAAAAGATACGCTGAAACTTGGGGTAGAAGACTCGAAGTTTTGTGAAGCTCACAAAATTCTATCGAACTTCGCAACGAGATGATGACGATTGAGCCTAGAGCCGCGCGGTGCTGCTGTTGCAATGCGAGGGTATGCTAATTTCATCCATGATCTAAAGACTATAATAGTTAATTAAAATTTATTAGAAATATTCTGTTTGAATAATTCGGACGATTTAAGATCGTTTTACAAAACAATTTATTACCCATGCTTTTTTATCAAAATTCCCAATTTCAGATCACTCTGATCGTTCTGCTATGTTTCTGCGTCTTTGGGTATACGATTTACTCGATTCTTATAATGCTCAGCCACAATTTCTCACTGTTTCACAGAGTGTGGGCGGTAATTTTAAAATTATTTCTTCATAATTTTACATTTTTTTCTTAAGTTTGTTGGACTGGCCCTTTACATCCTCTTCTTGTACGGGACTGTGAAACGTCAGCCACACATCCTCATGGCCGGCTTTATCTACGAAGTAAGTTAGATAAATTGCGTAATTGGAAAATCGTTTATCGATTTTTAGATAATCGCAGCTGTTCTGGCCGGAATCTGGTGTCTGCGTGTCATTATTATGCCGTCAGGTACGCCAGTAGTTTGAATTGAAAACATTTTAAAATGGTTGATTCTCCATCAAAAACAAAAAGAATATTTAAATAATAAATGCGTTCTTTTTCAGCCCATTACTCTTATTTCAAGTTTTTTTTAAAATCATTTTTGATTTTTCATTTCCAGCATACACCGAATTTTTCGCTGATCTGATTAATACGAGCATGAGTTCGGCAATGGGCTCAGCACAGGGATCGTCTATGTCTTCGCAGGAGAAGCAGCAAATGGAGGAAGCGAGAGCCATGATGAACACCGATTCGTTCATCACCGGGTTCGTCATCGGGTTCGCCATCGGACTGATCATTGCAGTTGCGAGTAAGTTTCTTCTATATACATTTCATTTTGGTTGATGTAGGACGTCTTTCAATAAAAACGAGTTACCTGAGTTCCCCCTGTCACAAATCGTCCTACACCCACAATTTTGACATTCTTGAAAATTATCACCAACTTTCAAGCTAAATTGGTAAGAAAAGATGTCTGAACTCTCGTAAAAGTCTTTAATTTTTACATACTGACAAGCACACATAACCAGTAAATAGGTTCAATTTTGCTTGCTTCAAATTTATTGAAAGCCCATTGATTTTGTTAATATTCAATCATTTTTAAACCACAATAATAATTAAAATACAATTTGAATTTCTAACTATGATGAAATAATTTCAGTTCACCTCATGATCTCCTACTTGTACTTTATCGTGTACCGGGAGGCGAAACGCTTCCAAGACAACCAGGTGACGGTTTGCGCTGTGGGCGTCGTCATGGAGCAGGGCAACTACCCGAATTGCCCCAGCTACCCGGCATCCAATTACCCATCTTGTGAAAAGAAAACTCCCATGGCATGATCTTTATAACAATGTTACTTTCTTGTAACTTTAAGTAACTTAAAAATGCACACTTTCCACTATATACTCTATTTTATTTAGACTACAAAAATGAAACAGTCTGTAAGATTTAAATGTAGATAATGATGGTAATAAATCTGTTAATGAAATCGAATGGTCAATTTGGAATAAATTATACGTCTCCTGAAACAACATTGCATTGTACTCCTTCTCGCTTTTGTAAATCTTGGAGAACTGATAGGCAACTAGGGCAAACACGGAATTTAATTTCCTATTTTAGTTTTAAGACATTACTTTTAAATAGGTTAGAATTGTTTTTTTCTTTTTATAAAACTCTTAATTTTTCATTTTCGTTCAAAAAGTGATCATTTTCAGGGCTGTCGGAATTCGAAAAAAAAAGATTTTAACTTGAATTGTGAAGAATTTTCGCTATAGATTTACAAAGGAAGATTTTGACTTCAAATTCTTACTTTAGAATGGGACTAAGTAGAAACTACCAAATCGACATCGCTGATTAGTAATATGCAAAAAATTTCTGTGGACGTGCAACTTTATTCCTCAAAGATTAGCATAATTTTGCACATTCGTAATCAGCGATATCGATTTGGTAGGTTCCACTTAGTCCCATTCTAAAGTAAGAATCCGAGATCAAAACTTTCTTTGTTAGAGACCAGAAGTCGCGCCCACTTGTTCCTTTGAAAAAAAGAGGACAACAAATTATCTCCCGACATTCAAGGTGATACACATAAATCAGACCTTGTAATTTTCGGAAATTTTCATCCTTTTTGAAAAATCAGAAACAAAGATTATATCCTCTGCTCGTCACTTAAAGGTCTTTCTGTAATTATCCAAAACTAGTTCATAAGATCCCAAATTATGGGTTTGAACTGTCATCGTAAAGTCGAATTCAATTTTAGGATAATGGCCACCCTTACTCTACCATACCTATTTTCATTTATTTTCCCCTTTCCTTTTTCCCTGCAAAAACCTGCAAGCAGTTTGAAGTTTGAGAAAACATGTCCATTTTAGGGGTTTAGAAAATGCTGATTATTTTGTTCAGAATAAATTTTTATTTGATTTGTTTCTTATCAAGTCTTAATTACCCCAGAATACGCCTCCCTGAGCAAAAATAATACCGGAATATGGTTTCTGTAAACTTGTTTGCGCTCTCTATCCATTCCATTCACAACACTTCTAGAAATTTTGAACTGCTCCGCAATTCAGGAACTCCGAAATTCTGGGAAAAAAATACGGAAACAACGAAGGAGAAGAACGAAATCCCACAGGCGAATTCAAATGAATGGTCCCACCCACTGTGCGAAATCGACGTGTTCCGACATTGCATTCGTAGCCACTTGTGTCTTTCGTTTATTTTCGTGCTTTTGCTTCTTCGTCCTAATTTTTATTTGGCTTTTCTGAAGTTTTCATCGGCGTGTTACAATCACCATTTGGAAATGTCACCTGAAATTAGGGCTATAGATGGGGAATCCGGTAATGAATGAAAGTGGTGATTGTGACGTGTTGGTGAAAATATACAAGAGGCCTAAAATTCTCCATTTCTTTATTTTTGAGTTGTTCAAAGGAATAAAAATCATAATTTTCAGCGTGCTGTGACCGCGATGACTACTGTGGAGGCCCTTGCGCACGAAGCTCTCCCCACTTTGGAGTCCAATTTGGCCATCAGATCTGCTGGCCAGGTACGAACATTTCAATTTTAAAGAAGAAAAGCGTGATGCAAGTATGCATTTCGTTTCCATTTTAAAATCGAAACGAATACTTTGACTTCAGAACGAATTGGGGACGCACACGGTCTACACTCACGTGGCGACGACCTCGACTTGCAGCGACCAGTGTGAGGAGGGCGGCAAGAAGAGAAGGGGCAGCAAGGCCGGAGATGCCGTACAGTCAGGTATGTACACCCTCAATTCGTACTGCAGCACTGCATTTCACAGCTAGTAATCAGAATGTCTAACTCATCTAAACATCAAACTAAATGCACCTCCAATTTCACAGCGAATGCGAATAAGTACTCGTTTGTGGCCGAACTACGTGACTTCTTTCTCTTGCATTTCTTCACCCTTCTAGTATTGGCTGATTGTAAACAGTGGAATGCTGTGCGTCAAAATCTAATCATATTCTTTACAAGTACCATAAAACCTAACATCCGCCAAGTGATCATTAGAGTTTCTTAGTTTTCTAAAAAAAAAATAAGCAGTATTTATAGAGATTTTTGAGGTATCTTCTTGCAAATATCGCCAAAATTTTTCAGAAGATATTTTTTAATCACAAACGTATCATAATAACATTTCCATTGTTTTTGTTTCTAAAATAATGCAAGCTAACTTTTCTGTCAAACTGTCTTCATCCTAAACAAATATTCACTGATTATCATTGCAGTGATCGACAATGCAAAGAAACTGATCACGAATGTTCTGGGCGGTCACAATGATGGATCTCATCACAAAAATAACAGCCATAACAGTTAGTCATTCTGCTCGTTACTTACTCTCACTCGCAATGATAATCAACTCATATTGAATGAGAATTGGAAAAATCCTTGATGTACTTGGAATATTTTGAAGAAAAAAGCCACCAATATCAACTTCTCAGCACTCTCAACCCGCAAATCGGTCTATAGAAAATGATGCATTTTTTTTTCCAGAAGAAAGGACTTTTCACGGGTTGAGTTTTGAGAAATCAGGTTAACATCTTGAAGGTTAGTAACGGAATGCTGATTG
Source organism: Diploscapter coronatus (assembly GCA_964036155.1). Lineage (NCBI taxonomy): Eukaryota > Metazoa > Nematoda > Chromadorea > Rhabditida > Rhabditidae > Diploscapter > Diploscapter coronatus. The sequence goes on along the minus strand of OZ038423.1, from coordinate 18,504,169 downwards.
AAAAATAACTCGAACTCGTTCTTGCTCTCAACTATTCATCCCAAAATGAGCTTCCTGATTCAGGCGACGACGAGCTGCGCAACCAAGTGGCGAATCTGCAGGAGGAGAACAGCACCATAAAGCGGGAAGTGAGCGAACTGAGGAAGATGGTCGAGAATCTCCAACTCACCATTAAGAACCTCCAGGTCAGATTTCTTGGGCGATAATACGAAGTTGACTCGCGAGTTAAGTTACACAATCCACAAAATACACCACGCATCATATTTACGCATTTCATTACATATCAGGAAAAGTCGTAATTTCAGTCAGTCTCCGATAGATTAAGAAAAAAATATTCAAATCACTGTCTTGATTTTCTTATCGTAATTGTTTGTGTGTGTGCAGCTGCTTCGTGATTACTCTACATGTGGCTCTGTGCTCGTGCTCGCGGACGGCAACCTCACCTTCTCGGCCTCCTTCGCCAGCCAATTCCCCTCCACTTCCCTCACGGCCACGGTCATCGAGAGCTACGACCAATTCGTCGCTCGCTATGGCAACCCTGAAGTGGTCGAGGCCATTCGGGCACAGCCCCGCGCCCGAGTCGAGTTCTGCACCGATGCGACCCAGCTCCCCACAGAATGGACAGGCAAATTCTCCCGAATTCTTATGAACTTCCCGCACCACGGGGGCAAAACGAATCATCGTGCGTGCCGCCGCTTGCTGAGCGACATGTTCTGCAGCATCGCCTCGATCATGGACGAGTCCACGCAGTTGCATCTCGCTCTCGCCAAGGGACAATCGGGAATCCCCTTCCAAGTCGACCAGGACCGGAGCGTCGTCAGACAGCACCCACCCGACCACGAGAAAGATTCCTGGACTGCCATCTACCTGGCTGCTGCACACGGACTTGTGCTGCACAGGATTGAGGAATTCGATCCAAGGTAACCAATCAGTTAGTTGGCAATTAAAACTAGAAGACGAATCATCAAATTTCAGACTGTTCAATGGGTACATGTCTGCTGGCTTCCATGCGACACACGGAGGCTTCAACAACCACGAGAACGCACAGAGAATGATATTCGTGAAGCGAGCAGTTGCAGGCAGTCTGGGGGAGTTGCGGAGCATCGAGAACGGCAGTCCCGCCGAATTCTGGACAACTCGGACCTTCTTCGTGCACGACCTCTGTGTCCGCTTCGGTGGAGACATCCCTCTGCTGGAGCCACAAGTGCTGCAGATCATGCGCCGCCTCGCTGGATCGTCCCTCATTCGACTCGAGGAAGTCGAGGAGCTACGCGGCTTCTGCCCCGAACCCTACATGCCTAGTCAAATCTACCGAATGCATTGGCAGCCCAAAATCACCCCCATGGACAGAATATTGTCCAGCAAGATTCAAAACGAGTTTCGTGATGAATTTGCGAAAGAACTCGCTAGGCTCAATCTCCCTGTTTACGTTGGTTGAATGATAGATAAATGTGTTGGTAAAATGAGCGCCTGTAAATTGTTTGAAACAAAATGTAGCAAAAACATTTGAAAATGATACTTGATTTAATGGCGAATTATTCAGGAAACGAAGCATTTTGATTTCAGGGATCTGGCTCTGCCTCTGCTGCCAAGTCTGCCCCTGCCCCCGCAAAGGAGGAGAGCAAGGAAGACGAGGACTTCGACTTGTTTGGAAGTGACGATGAGGAGGATGATGAAAAGAAGAAAGTTGTCGAGGAGCGTCTGAAGGCCTATGCTGAGAAGAAGGCCAAGAAGGTGAGACGAGTTCAAAGAAGAAATGATATCTTTTTTAATTCTCTGTCAACGACATTCGAAAGTTGATTCGAAACGAATCACTATTTTTCACTGATAAAATTCTTCTCGCAACTTTTCCAAAATTATTCTAACATTTTCATAGTGAAATATTATTTTAAAATATCGATTTTTCAGCCCGGCCCAATCGCCAAATCCTCGGTCATCCTGGACGTGAAGCCGTGGGACGACGAGACCAACATGAAGGAGATGGAGGATCTCGTTAGAAGCATCGAGATGGACGGACTCGTCTGGGGAGGCGGCAAACTCATCGCCATCGGATACGGTATGTCAAAAATAGAATTACAGCATTTCTTATCAGCGATGGCAATATCATACTTTGACACGATTTTCATTTTCAATTGAGAATGTTTCGATGAGATATTCGACTGAAGTCCAGGATAACCTGACAATTGACTTGCAGGCATTTCGAAGCTGCAGATCATCTGCGTGATCGAGGACGAAAAGGTCTCCGTTGACGATCTCATCGAACGCATCACCACCGACTTCGAGTCCCATGTCCAGGTACTGCAAATCGAGCATAATTGAAACATCATCGACTCATTTGTGATTTGAAACCAAGCTATTCAGAATTTCAATTAAAAATGAGAATCTGAATCAATGTCGAAAATTAAATTTTACAAATCATCGAAAATTATTTTTATTCGACCAGAAAACAAATTTCAGTCCGTGGACATCGCTGCCTTCAACAAGATCTAAGCGCTCTGCTGTCTGAATTCGTTCAATCAGCAATCAGTATGGAGTCAAAAATAAAACTTTCGCTAATTTTCTCTAATGTAAGATTTTTGTAATCTTACAAATCATTATTTTTATTTCAAGAGTCGATTTTCTTTATTAGTAGGTGCCTTTTTGTTTTTAAATTATTTGTTAAACTCGTTAAACATTTAACATAAGGATAAATTTTATTGGAATAAGTATTAGTTGATGGTTAAGCATGATAAGAATAACCCGTAGTGATCGAATAGTTGTGCGATTTTAGATTAATTCAAAATATTGTAACGAAATTTTAAAGTGTGCCGATAGTTGGAAAGGTGCATCTCTTAACTGATGCATTTCTTATTGGTAACTTCGAAAATTTCGTTTTTGGAATTCAAACATTTCAAAATTGACTGTACAAATGCTTTTCTGAAACACTAATTGTAAGCTTCATTTCAAACAGGCGATTCTCTGTCACTGTGATTTTGTACTGGGGTCGTCAAAATGTAGTAGATTGCCGACGAACAACAGAAACAGGCGATGGCCATTGAACCGACAATGTAAATTAGTAGGAAGAAGAATGAAAGATTGACCGCGAAGAAATCACAGACATAACGATCCGGGTCCAGATAGGCTGGAATCGACAAATAGCATCCAACCATGAAGCTAAACTGGGAATATTGATTTGACGGGGCTAAAAAACTTACCATGCAAATAAGCCAAAATCGAGAAGGTTTTCAAACAGCCTCAAAATGTATGGCTCTCTTTCGCCGTCCTAAATTAACGAATTATTCGGAACGATATTGAATCGGAAAATATGTAACCTGGAAAATGTAGTAATACATTTTGATGACGGTCTTCATAATGGCAGACAACCCCATCACAATCAGCCAGATGGGCAACAGAGGCTGTCCAGAACAATCATTTTGATGAATTATCCCAATTGCGATCATCGTCACAAATACCACGCAGCATGAGGATAAAGCCACTGGCACGCATGCTAAATAATCATGTTTCCGCTAATTTATTGTGAGTGTGCAGTGAAACATTCTGTCTGTAATGAAATGTGAAAATAGACGCAAAAATGCGCGACACCAATGCTCAGAGCCAGACCTGCAAATAAAACCCGTCCCATAGGTCGAATACAGGTGTGGAATTGTAAAAAAAAAAGTTGTAATTCTGCTCAGAGCGATAAACGAGGGAGAAAAATGAGTGATAAAGAAAGAAGAATCGGTGTTGCGCAAATTAGCACACGCACATTTACATATTACGAATATTTTTTCACCGCGTACCTATAAATCACGGTAAGATAGCATTTTTAGTTGTCGACATTTTAACATATTTTGCAGCTAGACCTTTATTTCATTTCTAAATTTATACATGTCTAAAATTTTAGGACTAGATACATCAAACTCTAACTGAATTGAGTTGAGTACATAATAATTTCTATTCTTTCCTAACATGCAAATTCTTATTTATCCAGCGCAGAAGGTTAAATTCACATATGAGAATGCATAAGGTTCCAGTTTCGAAATTCGGAATCAAAGATCATGCACTCCTGTGAGCAATTTGACCAAATTTAGTATTGAGAATGGAAATTTGTAAAAATTCATTGACCTATTATTCTTGATTGGCGTTCTAATCTTTATTTTCATAAAATATATGCTTACATTTTCCGCACATTTTCTTCGTCGATTGTTGGGCGAATTTCCAAAATCCCGATTTTGAAGGATTTGAGGGTCGTCTTGGGCATTGCAGATGAGAACCAGACTCATCCGAACTTGTCTGCCTAACTTTCTTCATAATGATGAAAACTCCAGTATTATTAGCTGAGCCCTAAATTAATATTCGTTTGATTGCTTTGGGTCTAAAGAAAAATGGTCAGAATTTGTTTGCGTTCATATATTTCGCTAGAAAAAATGCGTGATATGAAATAAGGAGAATTTGAAATGAAATGAAGCACGAGGAAGATCGAGTAAGTAGATAGAAGAAAAAGCCGGAAATCCCATGGAGAAATTAATTAAAACTCAAAATTCATTAGAAAGTTGCAAGGAATTAGAGTGAAATCTTGTTTCGGCTTTTTATTGATTGCAAGTGCGAGTGGATGATTAGGTATGCAATAAAATTCCGCAGTTTTTGGGCTCGTGTCTGCAAGTTAAATCAGGCGGCGGAGTAAAGTGAATTTTTAAAATGAAGAATTTTCGCCTTTGTTGGGACAATCGAGAATGTCCATAATCAAATACGAATCTGATTGTTACAGCGACGGATTTCGTTATCTAATTAATAATTCCCATAAGCGAAAGATAAAAATAGCCCAGCAAAATGTTCAGGACTCTTTCTTACAAGTTGGCAGTTGTCGACTACTGGATAAAATTATTGAACAACTTTTTTTGAGGAAAAGGATATCCGCCATGGCCGTCATTGTCGCAATTTATGCCTATTTATCCTCTTGAGCAACAATAGAAGATAAAGAAAATCCAAAGTTTAAAATGGGGTAACGAAAAATTTGGAGCTTACACAGGAAGAAAATTGAAAAGTCCAGCAGATTGTTCAATACTCATTTGAATGTTTATAAGAAATTACTTTTGAAAATGATCAAGAAAACGGAGTTTTCAAAGTACACATTTTTAAAAGTAATTTAGAAAATTGTTCAAAATTAGCCGGCTGAGCCTGCAGGACACATTATTGTTGTTGTAAATCGATGTTTAGCCCGCTGTTTGAAAGAGGAAACGAAGGACTTGAGGATAGGGAAGAGAGGAGAGATGAGATGGAATAGAAATAGGTGCCAGCTCGGAGCCGGTTGATTGCCTCAGCTGCAAATCATTGGTGACAGAAAACGACTGATGAAAATGAATGAGGGACAAGATGAAGAAGCAGAGATGAAGGCACAAGGGTTAAAAGATGAAGACAAGTTGAGCGCGATCCGATCAAACTTCACTAGAATATACACATGATTGAAGAATATTTATTGGCATACTGAAATATTTCAATAAATAACCCGCTAAAATATAATTAGGTGAAGTCGAGATCTACAAACCAATTAGTTAGTAGTGATAAATGATCTCGGTCGTCTCTGAATCATCCTCCTCTTTGCCATCATTCATCTCTGTCTCCACTACTCTCTTCTCTTTCTCCACCAATTCCATCTCCTCTTCTTCCAATTGCCTTTCATCTGCCAATTCTTCGGTGATTGCTTGTGGTTGAATGGGTTTATCAGTTGAGCACTTCGAAGATTAGCCACATTTGGAACGTTTTGCATGGCGAAAGTCCAAGGCGCCTGAAGATATGCTCCGTGAGGTGTCTGAGTGATCTGCTGTTTTATGATTGAACCCGTTGCATCTTCAACTGGGCTTTCTTCTTGTCGGTGTTCTATTTGCTTCTTCGTCAGCCTTCCAGTTTTCTCCCCACATCCGCAATCTGCAGAAGATATGAGTTGTTGGAATAGTCGACTATCGGAAAGAGAATATGGTTGTTGCTCGACTGCCACTTCTACTGACGGCTGTTCTCGTCCATTTTCATCAAAATATTGAACTTTTCGTGAGAAATATGGCATTTTATCGAGTTGGTTCGCCATTTGTTGCCAATTGATGTAGAGGCTCTGCATTGGGGTCATCTCCATATTCGGAAAGTTATAGCCGAAAGGAAACTCGTTGAACACTTCGACAGGCATGGAGTATGGATCGATGAAATCATGGAAACTGTAAGGCACAGGAGGATAATAATCGACTGTTTGCATGGGTATGTAAAAATTGAAAGCCCTAGGACGTCCTGCACGTTGTCGATTCATAAATCTAGGCTGTGTGAGGTAACCCTTGAAGGTTCTGGCTGCAGGTTCATTATTCCACACTTTCGAGCTCTAAAATTTGGTTCATCTTGAGAATTGAAGAGGGTTTTGAAGCATAATTTCAAATATGTTGTTTTTATCAGGCGATGCGAAAGTACGACTATGCCAGAAACATTATCGTGAATTCCTCTGAAACGTGTAATAGTAAATCAAAGTGCTCTCCAATGCTAACAAACTCGCCCCCGCCTAATCTGGGTAAAAAGAAAGTAAGAAAAATAGTAAAAGTTTGTAGATGTCTAGAAGAGATCGGGATCTACCTGTTTTTATGACTATACTACCTACCGAAACATTTTGACACCTGCTACAGCATTACATTTCAATAATGAAAATAGTAAAGAAAACCTTACAAGCTGGGAATGGAGCGTGTCCTTGTAAAAGTTATTCCCAAATATTTTGCTCAGTTATGTAGACCTAATTCCTTCTAGACATTTTTATACTCTTTAACTGCTTTCAGTCCCATTTAATCGAAATTTTAGGTAGAGTCGAATGGGGTTAGCACGAGAGAGTGCACGTTTTAGAGGCATTCACGATATTCAAATCTTATTAACAAAAGTTGCAATCGGAGTTGGAGTTACAATTTTGTTTTCTTTTTGGAATCGGAACTGAGATAAAAGTATGACAATCGTCCCCCGAGCGGTTCTTCTTTCAGGGTAGGAATCAGTTCCGACAAGGCACCGCTCAATATTTTACAACTAATTGCAACTCATGCAACCATTCTTCCGTCCAAAATGACCCCCGCATGCATTTCATTTATCGCAGTGATGTGTGCATTAAAAAAAAGAATTTTTTACGATGAAAGTTACTTGGGAGTATTGAATTTCTCGCTTGGTCCTCGGAATTCGTAGTCTTGGATCTCGATACTTTTGATAGTCGAAAAGACTCGAGAAAGGTTCGATTGGAGACAGCTGATGGCCGTACGAAACCGTGATGTTATCGCGATCTACAAGAACCGATTTATCTTTGCTCAATATGCAGTATTCATTTACGGTAATAGACTTTTCCAGAAAGTGGAAATCTATAGGCCAATCCCTTGGAAATCGGAATTGGAACATCAATATCTCCCTCGACCCCATCTGACCCTCCGAAGTCGTGCTCGACCTATAAATGAAATTCGTTTGATTTATCAGAGTCGCTTTGAAAATACTCCTAGTCCAAATGCAGCATGGTAAGGATTACACATCGGCGGCTTGCAATTTAAGGGAACGTATGATTTGGCTAGTTTTCCTAGTGGCAAGCGTGGCTGGACATCTGAAGAAAATACCCTATGAACTCTAGAGAATTAAAAGTTTTTTTACTTCGATTCCAGTGGAGACCAGGATCGGACATAAGCTTTACGAAATCTTCTGGCTCGAGATCCATCATATTGACTGGGTAATTCAAATATCCAAACTTTGTTGTTGTATCGGAAATTCTGAATTTGAACAAAAATTTAGAAGATTGAACATAGTAATTTTCGATTTAATCGGTCAGTGAGTAGTTTTGAATATATTCATTCCGAATTGGCTCATTTTCTTGGTGAATAATTTTGTTCCCCTATCGAATTGCATATTTAACCAGTTTCTTTGGGCAATGATAGAAATTTTGGTTCCCTTAAAACTCCAAATGATTGCGTTCCCAAGAACATCGTAATCGAACCATCAGCTATATAGTACTCATTGACCGAAATAGTATTTTAATTCATAATATCTAGAGTTAGGACTTCTTCTTTCTTAAGCAGTTCAAAAGTCTGTTTCAATCTATATAGAAATCAAATCCGTGTGTCTAAATTTTCGACAGTCGTTTTATAGAGGAATATTTTTAAAGAAAATTACTTATCAACTACTACCTGTTAAAGAAGCGCCCGTATATGTCTAACATGCCCCAACTAGGAACCGCTAGATTGAGGTCTCCACCAATGTGCTAAAGTTATTCGGTAATGGTTTGCAAACTGACGAAGGCTGACTCGTGAGATTGAAGGGTCCAAATCGAGTCCTCCAGAGAATTGATTTTGGAATGGAAATACCTGAAAAACAACTAACCATTCTACAATATTGTGCGCACTTACAGGCCAGTAATTTCCAGGATGACTTCTGCCTGGTAAAGGCTCTTGAGGGCCTGAAAATGCAATCTTTCAGACCACCAATTTCAACTATCTCGTATAATTATTCTTGCATGAAAACGATTGTTATTAGTTTGTGTTGTTAGGAAATTAGTGAATAATTCTTTGAAAATCACCAGGAATCGTATACGGATCGGGATTAAGCTTATTCTTGAGCGGGATAACGTCTTGCTTCATGCGCTTATAGAGAAATTCGTAAATGCCAGACTTCTTTTCTTCATCAGCTGTGACAGGATTTGACTCTGGAATTTACCGAGGTCTTGTCTTTTCATCGAGATCTGCCCAGTTTTTCTTTTAAAACGATTTTTACCTTCACTTTCCGCTCCTTCTTCTTCTTCTTCTTCACTAGAATCGGATATTTTTGAATTAACGAAGACAGAAGTAGCATAAAAATAGAGCAGCAATAATTTGACGACTTTGTTCATAATTAGTTGAAGTTTCAGTTAATTTAATAGGAGATACTTATGTTGACATGAAGACTAATGACTGGAAGATAATTTAGACGTCATCTGACTAGGTTCAGTGATAAGCCTAGGCTAGTTTCGTTTCTTGAGATGGGGTCATTTCGAAGGACGAGGTGAACAGGTTCTTCCCTCCGCTAATCTGCTAACAATAAGAAATAGCATATCCAGTTGTGACTGCCTGATTTGACAATGAGTATTGATAGGTGTTCAATATCAGACATAGTTAGCAAACTGCCACATCAATCTAATTACTTTTCTATAAGATTGATCATTTAAAATTAATCAGAGAGAATATGTGAAAATATTTATTTATTTCTTTAAACCAAAAGCATTTCGCTGTTTGTAATTGTGGTATAGCATGCAACATGATGATGCGATGGATATATTTATGTAAATAGCTTAAAATCAAGTTATCAAGAGTACATTGGATATGAGATCATCATAGAAAACACTTGTTTTGATATTTGGATATGCAATGAGTAGGAATATTGGTAGATCATGTTAAGATAATCACTAATATAGGATATGCATATGATGACAACATCATTTCAACAGAGTTTTATACAAATAAGCTTATTTTTCTGTATATAATTCCTTTTCTCGATCTAAGAATGAAAAGTTGCAGTATATGACTAAAATTAAGGTATGATAGCATTCGAAACTAAGACATGAATCAATGAGATATTTCAACACATTATATGAGATCAGTTCAAGGAGTAACCATAACACGATTAGATTCTTGAATACATGTAAATAAGCCAGATAAATCTCCAAAGTTATGATTTCAACAATTGAATTCGTGACATACATCGTATTATCAGATAGTAGCAGTGAAGTGCAGATAGCAAGAATCAGAATAGTCAACGTTCGATAAAACTGCGGTGCTTACTTACAGCATGGATTGGAATAATCAAGCTAACTGTGTCGCACAGTATTCATTGTCCTGTGAGAATTGGGCCATTTGTGCAATAAATTGACTGCAAAGCAGTGGGTTTAGCAGTATGGACTGCAGCAGGTTGGTACTAGTCGCGTTCAGCAGAGTTGAATCCGAAGACAGAACTTGTGAGAACTAAATTTGAATAACTCAACAAGGTGGATCATGGTAATTATTTCTGAGAGTAGATTATAGTATTTGATATTTCGTTAGTTTTCGAAGCATTATTTCCTGAAAATATTCATTTCAACAATTTCAAAATTCACATCGGTATCTTCATGATGAACTGAAGCTAATTTCCCAAAAGAATATTTCATGGGGTTGGACACTGCTTCTCCTCCTATCATTACATGTCGCAATAAGAATACCTTGGATTGTTTTAGTACTGGCTGAATTTCGTCCTTGAGCATGGAAACTTTCATCGCTGTTCTCTTTCTTCGTTTTGGCCTGTAGACGTAGTCGGGATGATCTCGGAAATGCTGGTCCCGCAATTCTCGAGCCTGAATTCCGAAAATTTAGTTAACTTATCTGTGACGAAAACGGAGCATTTCATACTTTTTCAACGTAAGGCTGCTTGTCCTCGTCTGCCATAGCTCTCCATTCCTTGCCGAGAATCTTTGAAATGTCGGAATTGTGCACCTTTTCTGTTGTCGACGAGATTTCAGCCCTGCGCATTTGAGACCAGATCTGTGATAACTCATAACATATCTTTCAGGTAATAATTGCTTTATACCATGAAGGCGTTCATCGGTCGTTTGATTCGCTCTTCTGCGGAATTTTGATTGCCTGCTGATTTTGGATTTCCTTTAATATTTTCTGCTTCGACTGACGTCTCTTTAGCAATTGACAAGCCCGTGTTTGCCTGCTGAAATGTACGCTATTGAGAGACTCATGAATGATATAAAATTCCTACTTTCTGGAAAAGTTTCGATGCGATTGAAGATGGAATAGTTTGCGAAGGAGGAATGGGAAGTGTAGCTGCCATGAAGGGATTAGAGTTGACTCTGACTGGCAGATGACAGACTGATGATGGAACGTAGATTGTAGGGACTGCAGCACCGACAGACAACTGCAAATTGTGTTGTTTATTAAATTCGTAGAGCTAATCTGGCATTTTGTACTCGTTATTCAGGTAAGAATATACGCAAATATAAATTCCCTACACTGGTCAAAGATTTCTTTTTAAATAGTTTTCTAAAAATTTTCGAATAGGATGCTTAAAATGATGTATCAAATTTAAGTAGATAAAATAGCGAGCAAAAGCATTGAACTACCCCTATTTCAAAGTCGATTTTTAACCCGAGTCTATGCACTGATCGAATTTGGCTGAAACTTGACATGCTTACATATCTTACATTATCAGACATGTGCACAAAATTCCAGCCAAATTTGATCAGTGCATAGACTTGGGTTAAAAATCAACTTTGAATAGAGGTGGTTCAATGCTTCTGACCGCTACTGTATTCACGTCGAATATCCTTCTGAGTATAGAAGCTAATGAAATAAGCGACGAGAACAAACTTATCAAAATATCCCTTGAATAGTTGTATTTTCCTTCATTATCTTCTATACATTAGGACTAATATTAAAAATATAGACAAAAGGCATATTGCATTTAGTATTTTTCAGAGTTTATTGCAAAAATAGAAATGCGAAATGTATGTGGAGCCCGTTTTCTATCATTGATTTTGTTATCTTTATGTTCAGAATTTTTGTAGAAAGGAACGCAAAAGAGCAGACATGTGCAAATGCAGAACAATGAAAGGATCGTAGAGAATAAAACGGAATGGGGAGTAGAGCAGGGAGACGACAAAATGAGTACAAATGATGAAGCGTAAATGAGACAAAGGTGGTGAGGTGGGACACGTCACCGGTCGAGAAAAATAGGCAGGGCTGGCTGAGATTGTAGGAGTCACGATAGCTGGCAACAATTCGCGAGTGCAATAAACAACCCCAACAATACAATTTGCAAACAGCTATATTCAGAAATCTTTTGTCGCTTTTGAAATAAGGAATGAGAAAACGTTCATTGAGTTTCAAATACAATAGAATGTTTTCAAAAAAAAAATCCAAACGAAACGTCTAAAGAGCTGAAATTATGAAGTGTGAAGCACAAATTTTGCCAAAATGCAAATGAAGTAACTAATTCCCATTTCAAATGGCTAAATATCTGCCGCACGAAGCCTGCCCAAATACTGTTGCATTAGTGCGGAAGAAAGTCAGGTAATACAGTGATTACAATGATTATGTCGTATTTCTGTTTGATTTGATGCGCTTTTCGACGGATTTCTCAAGAAAGTGCTACAAAATAGAGCTTACTGATAGAATTAAAAGATAAAATATTCCTAGCATACAATAGGATTTCCTTTAGAAATGGCAAAAATAAAACGTATAAAATAAAAACAGATTCCTGTAATTCGCTGTCTCATTTCTGCTTGTGAAAATTCAAAGCAGAACGTGACAAATGCTCGCGCCTTGTGATATATGGATGAATGCTGGAAGATATTGTACGAGACAATGACAAGAGAGCGAGATGAGTGGAGCAGAGAAGCCGATTGAATGAAAGAAGAAAGAGGGAAAGACAAAAGGGAATAAAAGGGGATTTGAAAAGAATAAAAGACCGATTGTGATATTCACTTTCGTATATGAATTCGCTCTGATTGTTAGATATCAATAGCAACGACTGAGGACAACAATGAAGCTGTCGAGTAGTTGGAGAAGCTAAATTTATAGAGAAAGTAATATCTTCGAATAGATTATGTCGAAGCAGTGGGCATTATCCTTTCTCGAACATGGGTTTACAGAATTTGATCAAAACTCAGCTTTACTTTACTCAATGATAATACGAATAGGGGTAGGTAAGAATCGAGTCTGATCACTTCAAAATCTGGGAAATCTACTGCTCCCTGTACTTAATCTCAGATAATTTCTCGCCTATCTTTGTCGCTTTCGCGCTTTCCTGCATGCTTATTTGCATTTGGCATTAATCTGGCTATTTTTCGAGCTCGACAATCCGCATTTAGGTGCAGAGTTTCGTACTTCTGACAGGCGAATGAAGTGCACAAATCTGCTATTTTCTCAATTTCGTATACCAGAATCGTCATCAGCAGAAGGCTACAATGAAGAACAAAGAAAGTTTGCGCCGAGGCATTCATCTTGTTACGAAATACAAATTCGCAGAAGAAAATGAATATTCAAGAATCTCTCGATGTTTCCCAAATTTCAAAACAAAATCTATAGCCTGTCCATAAGTGTAAATAGATCGTTTCGTTTCACGCAAATCTTAGCTAGCAATTCGTTACAGAATGGGAAAAGTTTGGATTAAGTCGTGGGAATATTTATCTCATCTACAATGCAAGTGTTGGTTGATGCAAAAATCATTTCTAATTAGAAACGCGACACTATGGTTCGAGAATGTTACCAAACTGAATTTTAGAACACCCAAATAAGAGATTTTGAAAGTATTTTTGAGTCATTTTAAACCTGATCAAACTATGCTCTACGCTAGACTCAAACAGCGAAAGTGAAAATTATGCCCTGCCAAATACGCAATACAGATATGATAATTTCATTATTTTGATTGGTGAGTTTCAAACAAAGGTAAATGAGTACCCTCAGAGAGACATCCGGCACAGGATATTAGTAAGGCAACCAATCGGGTGTCAACAAAGAGAAAGGATATGATTATGAAAGGAAGCTGTAAGCAGGTAGAGAAGACGAGGAGGCATAGGCCAGGAGGGGCTAGGGGAAATGAGAAACGAATAGACTGACTGAATAGATGAATGAGATGAAAGGATACTGATTAGAGGGTACAGACAATGGACATTGAAAGGCACAGAACGGATAAATGATCAGAGCAGGATCTCGAATGCATTCAATTCGCGGACTCAACCAATATTAACTTACTGAAAGTCTAATTGTGTAGGCGACAGAATGAAAAATGCAATTAAGCCGATTCATGATCATGTCTTTTAGTTTAGCTGTTTATCCTCGCATTTTTATATTTGTTTGTTTGTTCGCACGAGTGGCCATCTTATAAATAACAGGATGCATTGAGCATTATCACGTTTCATCCATGATAATGCCATCTTTGATCATCTATAAGCTATATGCAATCTAAACCCCTCAATTATCACACGATAAGCATTCGACTGGTGTTTATGTATGTTATGCTTTGTTCGAGTTTCCAACATTCACATGGTCTAACTATAAAAAAAAGAAAAAATATAGACGAAAAACCAATTTCCGTTTAAGTAGTAGGCTTATTTCCGGAAAATTGAAACGTATGAAAGAATGAATCATGATAATCATTATAATACCGATGTAAATATAGATGATGATTACTTATAAGCTCACCAAATGATTTGGAAACAGAAACTCGTCGCTATTTGCCATTGTCGTTGCTGTTGTTGTTGTGGTGGGCAGAGTTAAGGATTGAGCTTGCATATCTGGAATTTATTGAATATTATCCAAGTCATGAATAACGACAAATTATATAGAGTGAATTCATATGCTAAGTAATTTTTGAATCAAATAGACATAGTTGTGGTTTTTGAAAATATTTATCTGGCATGATTTGTATGGGAATGTTAACAAAGACTGGTGTGAGGTAGATCCGTGGGAAAAACTCGAATCGACAATAGATTGGGCAAAGTTGCTGTTTGTGGGAACCTGCTCAGGAAATCAGTTTTCAAATGCAATTCAATTTTGTACATAAGCAAAAACTGCCTGAATTTCATCAGAAGGTTTCAAATTAGCGACTTCGGAGAGGATTTCACTCTCCAACATTTATTACATCAGTGAAAATTTCATATTATTTTAAAATGAAATTTAACGCAAAAGGCAGCAGTACAGCTGTATCATGAGCATGCTGATGTTCACACGCAAATGTTGGTGATTTTAGCTGAAAGGTTTAATTTGACGTAAATAAATGAAATAACGCAATTCACTTGTGTGAAACAATGAGTCTGCTCACGTTGACAGATTCATAGAGCTGACAAAGTGCTGCTCTTTTTCAAGAAAATAGAAGAATTCGACTGTTTACGGTTTGAGTGCCGACGAATTGAACAGGCAAATGAAAAAGAAGAAACGAAAAACGAGCGGACTATTGAGCAAGAATAATAAAAAGAACTGAAAGAAAGAATTGCAGAGTTGAGTCAGTCAAACAACAAATCTGTGCGTATTGCCATTGTGACATGGGGAATGGGGCATTGTGAAATCGAAATGCAGAAATGAGGAATGACAAAGAAGAGAAACAGAGGAGTTCAAATCGAAGAAACCGACCAGGCAAATATTTAGAGAATGAAGAAAGAAGAGAATGACAAACCGAAAGGTGCTCAGAACGAGAATGACTGTGCAAACTGCGCAAAGAAGCACACAGATTTATGGAACACACGTCGATTTGTCTGACTGCAGATTTGCTTGGGTCTCGAACTCGAACTTGTAGTGTGATGCACTGATGGTGACTTTGACGACATGATATTTCAGAAAGAAGTACACAATAAAATCACAAATACAAACATAAGTTAAAAGTAAATGCTAATTTGCACAATGAATGAATGAATACAATTCAACAATGGTAATAACATTGAGTTTCATTCGAAAAGAATAACGTGTTCGATCTTGAATGTATACACGCGACCAATTTCAACGAAGTATTGGCATTTAAATGAAAGCGGTTAGTATAAAATGAACATATGCATTTATACCGTATTTCATGAATAATATCTCGCAAATTTCACTGCATTTTTGTCTGACTCTTTTACTTCTATCTCGAACTATTCTGACATTTGAAGTAAGTCTAAATAAGCAAATGGAAAGAGTAAATTTATCATCTCGAAATAAAGCAATTAAAATTACGATCTTCTGAATTTCTGAATGCTACCTCAGTACAGCAGCTAATTGCAGCTGTTCTCAGATATACCATTTTCACGGGTTGTTCTCTTCCTTTTCATACTTCCAATTAATTTCAAATGATATTCGAAATAACAAAAAAGCTGGCATTTTAGCGTAAATGTGAATTGGAATTGTTTGAAAATTGCATTCGAGAAATTAAGTATCGAACCGTGTTTCTCGAAATAAAATGATAGTGATATACAGGTGGAAACCTATACGCAAAGGACACCTTCAAAGACAAGTTGAGGGTGGAAATGTCGAATGAAGAATTCGACCTATCCAACCACAGAATGCCGATATTATTATCGTGTCTCGAAATATTGAGAAGAACTTTACGAAAGTTCCTCTTCTGGCCTGGTAGAGCAAAGTGCCATTTGAAATTATGACATTATCTCGCAAATTTGAGAAACCAATTAGCATTTAAATGATTATCACAAATATGTTTAAACCTTGAGAAATAACATCATATGCGAAATGCTATTTAGGTAAATGTTGTAATCGAGTTGTAAAAGTCGAATTGTCATGCTTTGGAATCTTTCGATTTCGCCGCGATTACTGTACTTTCAATAAATCTCTCGGTTTTTGTTGCATCTGTCAATAGCCTCTTCGTTCACGATCCTCATTTTCCTTTGTCGGTCATTTTTTGTAAATCTGAAATCTCCTTTCCTTGAATTCGCCTATATTCGACTGAAGATTCTATCTTTGTATGGGCAGATTTTGCATCTTTACTTCTCCTCGATCTTCTATTCCCTCGTCCTCCCTTCCACTCCCTCATTCAACCATCTATAGTCATTCTTGGAAGGGGACAGGATGAGGCTTCGCTCCTCCACGTCTCCAAACGGATCGATGGCTTCGTGTCTGTATGGTGTGTATGCAATTCTCAAGCAGCACTTCACTCTGCAGCTCGTCAATCGGAAAGGACTCACCCCGTTTCGACTGCTCTTCATCGCGCTAATCTGGCTTCCTCCATACTTCTTCGTAAGTGTTAAAATCTATTTCAACAATATTTCGTTTCAAATAATCATTATTGGTACATTCATTAAAAAGGCATCTTCTTTGAAACTTTGCTAGTTTATGTATGGAGCAAACTCATACTGAAAACTCGAAAGAAGTTGAATGCTAACTTTCTGTTGAAAATCAAATAAGGCTCTAATCATATCTATTGTATTAAGCGTATATTCCATCGTTTGCATATTCGACTGATATCTTGGCTTTAAGTTAGGCTAAAGGTTGACTATTGTGGCAATTCGATTACTTGATGAACTTGTTAGAATGCCATTTTTAGTAAATTCAGAAATTTCCCAATTACTGCTGCCCATATGCACATTAGTTTATTAGTTGACGATAAATCCCTATTTTCTTTTTCTGACATGTAATTCTGTCAAAAACCGCAAAATTTCACAATAAATGGTGCAGTTTAGAAAATGCTTGATATAAATCTCGTAATTTTTAACTTATCGTTAAAATCATTCTTCGAGACAATGAAGTACCGTATAATTAATTGCAAATAGCTTATTAATATTCGTCCATAAAAATTAGATACCTATTATTGTCTCGATCGATAGATATTTGAAAATAATATACGTTTACAATGGATTTATCTTCTCAATTTCTGAGTTATTTTAAAATTGTACTTTTCATTTTTATTCAGTAATCGAGCCTCCAACCTTCAAAATTGCTCATAACACTACTCTTAATATTTTATTTGCACTTAGCAATGATCATAATAATCAATTTATCGAATTTGAGTAATTGCAAAAGAATGAAGTTTCAGTATGCCAACTACCTCGAGGCATATTTACTTCCTCTTCGGTTACTCTGCTACACACAGCCTGATCTCCTCTCGAAGCAGCCCATATCGAAGAGTTTCGACGAATGTAAGTTCATTTGATTCTAGATTGCTTCTTATTTGTCATTCTTAAGATTTTATTGAAATAGATTTTCAAAACTGATATCTCCCTTGCTGATCTTTGCACCTTTTCCTCGTTTTCACAAATTTCTTTCTTCACTGAAATTCGAAATGAGAGATGCGTGCCAACGATCCTATCTCGCGAAAATCTCAAGAGAGACTTAGGAATTCGATAAATCAATATTATCGAACTTATTGTGAACGCATAAGATGTAAAAAGAAATTACCCAGTTTTTTTTTAATGAATTTGCCGCATGTATGAAGATTAAAATCGATACTCTGAGTATTTTGAAGACGTCAATCTTTTAACATTAAATATTTTGGAAGAAACATCTACGAATCTAAATGATGAATATTACTATGCCTATCATTCGTCTTGGCAAAATAATAGGACAAATTTTATAGTGTAAAATGAAGTTTCAATATTTTCGCTTTCTATTTTTCCATTTTCTTCTTTAAATTTGCTTATCACACTATTTTCTAGCGTAATTATTATCTGTTAATAAGCGATACCGATTCTGGCATAACTATTATTCAAATCTTCTTATTTCAGGCGTGAATAAAATATTTGGTGGAATTCGACAAGTCGACACATCGGAATGCCACTTGGATAACGTGCCGGAAGTGCTCATTCGACCCGAACTGCCCAAAAATCCTCATGTAATTCTAGTCATTCGCACTGGACCTGGCTCTATCGATTACCGGAATTTTATTCGCAATACCTGGAAACCGAAAGTAAAAGAATTGGCATGAACAGATAATTTTTCATGACGAAATCATAATTCTAGGTTGAAAGATATTTTCCCGTAGTGTTTGTATGTGCAACATCACCGAATCACGACGTTCTAGAGGAATCGAAAAAATACAAAGGTGAAGATTTTCGAAAATATTTCTGTCATAATTTCATTGTAATTTTACTAAAATTATTCAAATATTTTTTTTTTTAGATATTCTGCAATTCAATTTCGAAGACTCGTACCATAATTTGTCATGGAAAATGATGTCGATATACGGCTTCGTTCTGGATGAACTTCCTTCAGTTCAGAAGATTGTTGTGATTAATGACGACACGATAGTCAACGCGACAGCTCTGAACCAGGTGATATAGTTTATTCCCTCAACGCTTTATGCATTTTTATTCGACGAACTTATCGTTTTCAGCTGGTAGCAGATGCCTCGAAATCGGCCTATATGCTGGGTAAAGTCTCTCGAGGTTATCCTCGAATCTTTCTGCCTTGGTTGACGTGGCATGTTCATGGGAAAATGTATCCGAATTTATGCTATCCTCTGTTCATACAGGTAATAGTGTGCTAGAAATTCGACCTTCATATTTATTTAGAGTGTAAGTCGTTATTCACCAAAGATTTTGAAAGGGGCGTTATTCATCAAATGACGTCATTATTAACCAAACTAGGCTCTTATTCACCAAAAGTTTTGGTAAATAAAGATCGCCCTCCTTTATTTAGGGGTCTTCATTCATCCTTTCCCGCTCGGGTGCTCGTCTGCTCTTCAGAAGCGTTTGTAAAGTTCCATTTTTCCATCTAGACGATGTTTATATGGGTAAAATTATATCTTCCATCATTTATTTCACTGATTCAATTTAGGAATAATATCGAACTGTGTTGGCTTGGAGCTGAGGCACAATCCAGGATTCGATGTTCACGAGTTCAATAAGCAATTCGTTGTGTATCATTATCAATATTCGAGGCATTCAGCCAAGTACCTACAGTCGCTATGGAATTCTTCATCATTAAAATAGCTTTCAATAATCGCTTAGCAAGATCTTGTTATCATCAAAACATATTAACAAGGGAATCTCCCCAATGTTGAATTAAATTCTCCGGTCAAGACCCATATAGTTTTGAAGTACTCGGCAAGTTAGGCTAAATTTATGTCATTTCGTTCGAATACGATTTCAAGCGGAAATCTTTTCTTTGGATATTTACGATTTTATCACTTTTCCTAAACAACTCCCAAAACTTTCTCAAATATAAAACTCATACCAAAATTAACAAATTGACGATGATAACATGATTAGAATTAGCAATTAGATTGAACTTGACCTAGTCCTGCAGGTGTTATCGTGGAGTATCAGGGTGTTGATTAGATCTGCCTATTTTTCTTTCTAATTTATCTGTATATTTGCTCTGAACTGTCAAATGTGTTCGATTATAAATTGTCGATAAATAGTTTTTTTCCAATTAATTATAGAAAGGGCAATGTGTATTGCCTTGTTAAGGAGAAGATTCCGTAACTGAAAATGACGATTTTCCTTAGTTTAAATAAAAATTTTGATAAGGAAATAGTATCATCGATTGTTGAGTGAAAATTTGCTCTTTTATCTCGTTTTTAGCGATTTTTAGACGATTTATTGAAATTTAAACATTTTTTATGATTTTCTTCGACAGAACTTTTAAAATTATCGATAATTGGTAGATATTTAGGAAATAGTTACAGACAGACTTCAACTTCGTCTTATTCCGTGTCTTTCCTAGTTTTTTGTAATTTTTCGCGAGTTTTTTTCGATAAAATGATTCCTTGAGCATAGTTTTCAGGCATGAGCAAGTCCGGCCATTTGCATTTCGCCCTTCACGAGCCCTCCAAATTAGCGTCACCGTTCTGTTCAAGTTCGCCTGCCACTCGTCTAGAAATCGCTAAAAACGAAATAAAAGAGCAAATTTTCAGATATGTAGACTGAGCGATCCAATAGTTCTCAGCTTGCTGCTTGAGGGAAAATGGAGGAAAGAGGCAAGAGAGAATATAGTTAGAGAAAGAGAATAAAATAATTCTTTTGTCTGTAGAAATCCAACATTGATTTTCTGTAAAGCCAAAATAAGTGAAACGGGTCGCAATTTGCGACACGAAGAATGATATGGACGAATATTGATTATGGCAAGTTTATTGTCCCATAAATTAGATATAACATCATAATAAAGTTTATTTGAGGAAGACCAAAAAGAAATGCATAAATTTTAACACAAGCTAGGAAGCAGGGGCATGTAGTGGAAGGGGAGCACGTACGACTGACTGTCCTGTAACAGATCGATTGGAGACTCGCCCGCGTACATCCACGCGAACGCTTGCTTCTGAGGGAGCGCGAAGCTTACCGGCATTACCGGTGCAGAAAAACAATCCCCTAAAATAGAAGTTACAGTAAAAGTTTAATAATGCAATGGTTGCAAATTAAAATCTCTAAAAAAGGACCCTTCCTCCACATGGGCAACGGGAACGCTGGTCAGCAGCCTTAGCAGAGACAGCTCCAGCGCCTCGAGGCAGTCCTCTTTTCTTTCGACGATGTTGTGATGAATCATTCGTATATTGGTTCAGTTCGAAATATTACGACGATTTAGACATCAAGATTTGCCCAATTTAGGTGGACAGTAGAGTTAAAATACGATATCTGAAATTTAAAGGAATAAAAATGTTGATAAGGTTTGATGGAAGGTGGTTGTTTTGCACGATTTGAATGTGAGAGAATGGCAAAGATGGACGATATTCGAAGGAAACAACTAGAGAAATTTATTGATTCATCTTCGAAATAGCAAGGGAAAAGATGCAAAATGTCTGCGGTGAAGGCAGATAGCTCAGGACCGACTCCTCCCACTTTTTAAAGCAATCACTTTTCTGCCACTATGCTTTATCGTTCAACGAGTTTTTGGAGAGTGGGGGGAGTAGGGGCATAGTGGGGAGAGTCGGCCCTGAGCCAGATGAATAAGCCTGGGAACTCAGAAATAAAACTAGAGAGCACAAGCTCCGTTCCTTTGCAAATGTGTGGCAGTTAAGGGCCCCCAAAACTGGGAAGCAAATACCCTTCAATCGCCGTATTCCATTAAAAAACATATTGGAGGTTTAGATTGGTGGGGCATAACTCTGAACCCATCTTGTATGCTAGAATGACTAGTCGAGATATTGAGAATGCCTATCAAAAAATTTGTGACCGTTTACGGAGAGTGAAAGTGCGAAAAAATAAAAAGCAGAGAGAGTGAAAGTTGTCTGACGGGATGAAGTATTGCAAGAAAAGGCAATGTTTTTAAAGATTGAAGTATTTTTGAAGAACCAGGACAATGAACATGAGATACGGGTTTATTGAATCATCAAATATCAAAACAATGAAATTTAGATTGGCTACATTGCAGATAGTTATTTAAATTTAACGTTATGTAAATATTACCAAATCATGAGTTTTTCTTCTTTAAAACGTATATAGCCCTAAGTAGAGATTTACTGTCAACTATCTTATTAGAATGTTTATATATGCATCAGTAAGGTCAAAAAGCAAAAAAATATGATCATTGACATTCCTGTTGAACTTGTTTTATCAGTGATTCTTTTCTTCACTATCTAATCACCTCCCCTCGACCAGATTTCGAGAATCACCTTTCCCTTCTCGTTTCGCAGCTTGAAACTCCCATTTTCGCATTCGACATTTCAAGCATCCCGTCAGCCTGTCAGCAGGCCGTCCTCTTCTCAATATGCTATTCTTCTATTTTTCCTCTAATCACTTCAATGTCTTTCAACCTCAGAGCTAATTTCATCTCTCTGTTCTCATCTATGTTCATTTTGTTCATGTTTCTAATACTCTCTCATTTATTCTTCACGAAATTTTCTGTAGGTTTGATTTGGTAGAGAATTCAATACGAAATGTTGATTATAACTTCACTCGCCTAATTGTGTATTTAGACCCACCCAATTGAAGTCAGAATTGAACAAAAATCTCCGATATCTTGAAATTGCAATTCTGCTTCTGTAAAATTATGATTTTTGGGAATTTGAACAGGAAACATAGGTAACTTGGATTTCGCACGACGTCGAGACTTCGCGTCTGTAAATTGCGCAACTCTTTTCTGGCATAATTTTCTTTAAAAACGATGGTTGTGAAGTTTCTGTTTAAAACACTGACTTTAGGATGATTCGCGAAAAGTCCGAGATAGGGCTGCGCAAGATCCAAATAGCCAAATAAATCAAAACTCATGAAAAAATCACCACACTCTGAATTTATGAGTAGAAGCTCAATTATCATCAGATTACAGGGTGCGGACAAATTATGGAGGCACTTGCTAAAGCGTCGATTTTTCACGAAGTGCGCAGAGTTTATATGCTATTTTTATTTTTTCGTCATTACCATGTATTTCGTGATCATTTTCATGTATTATTTACCATTGGTAGGTTTTCTATTCAGAATGGTAGCGCCGAGTTCAAAGCGATCTATTATCATCATATTGTATCAGGCTGGGCATCAAACGAAAGACATCGTCAAACTGCTGAAAGTCAGTCGAACGATGGTCCAAAAGACTGTAAAACGGTTCAAGGAGACTGGATCTACTACTGACCGTCCAGGAAGTGGCAGAAAACGGAGTGCGAGGACGGAACGGAACAAGAAAAACTTCGTGAGCTGATTCGACGAAATTTCCGCAGATCCATACGAAAAATGACCAAAAAATTGAAAATCGACGAAAAATCGGTCAGAATCATCATCAGGAAGAACTTGGGACTCAACTCCTACAGAATCCAAAAAAAGTTCACGAACTTATGGACAAAATGATATCAAACAGACTTGAAAGATACCAACAGTTTCCCAAGAGGCTTTCTTCGGCACGCTACAAAACGATTATTTTTTCGGATGAGGAAATATTCATAATTGAACTTTTCATGAATCGTCAAAATGATCACGTCCTGTCCCCAAACATCTCCTCTGCTAATTCCAATGGTAAACTGGTCGGAAGACGGGCTCATCCTCAGTCAATCACGGTTTGGGCGGCTACCGCCTATTATGGAAAGTCCCCCCTCGTGTTCGTCCCCCAGAACGCTAAGATCAGCACCGAAACCTATCAAATCTTATTTAAAATAAAGCTCTTATTCCCTGGACCAAAATCCATTTTAAATCCCGTCCCCCCTGCTTTCAGGAGGATTCGGCCCCTTCCCATAAGTCAAAATCTACCTAGTCCTTCTGAAAAATTCACTTCCCAGATTTCATCTTTTCTTCCGAATGGCCCTCCAACAGCCCTGATTCGAACTCATTGGATTATCCCACTTGGTAATACTTTGAGACCAAGGCCTGCTCTACTCCCCACAAAAGTTTCGGCTTCTTGAAGTCTTTCCTTGTCGAAGCATGAGACAAAATGTCCAACGACTAGTTGCGTGCCGTCATCGATGCCTTCCCCGAGCGACTCAAGGCCTGTATCAACGCTAAAGGCGGCCATTTCGAAAACTCTTAGTTGATTTTTTATCGTTATGTTATCAATAAATTATTTTAAAAATTTGAACTCGATTACTTCAATATTTCGGGTTAAATCTCAATTTATCGGTGCCTCCATAATTTGTCCGCACCCTGTAAACAATCCAAATTATTCCCTCTGAATCTTGGTTATGTTGAAAAGTGAATAATCAGCTGGGAGATTATGTGATAATTTGCCTAATGGAATTTCTTCTGGCCCGGCTGATTAGTAAAATCCCCCATCTGCAGACTGCCTATTTAAATGTGTCCATTCTGCTGGTCGTGTCCATGTAGCAGTAGCATTTTGTCCTATGGGCTGTATGTAGAACGTATCCAAATCATTTTGCTTTATCTGAATCAAATCCAGCAGATCGAAAATTCATTTTCATATTCAATTGTCAAATGTAATTTCAAACTTTTCATCTCATTAGCCAACAAGTTGATTACTCTGAGTTTCCAGATTCGTTCTGATTTTTACGTTAATTTTAGCATAAACTTTAGTATATTACTTACTTTTGCTTTACATTTTTGAACCTCAAAATGGCAAATTCCAGCTAGAGTTTGCATAAATTGAACCCCTCTAATTTAATGAAATCTTCATACAAACAATGAAAGTGCATTCATGACAACCCATGATCTTAGCCGTCAAAAATAACAATTCACGATTAGCATAAGATTGAAAGGTTAATGGATTTCAACAAAGATCTTATTTTTTCTCAATGTCAATTCCATATTGCATATAATTTCCTTGGTCAAGATTATATAAAAGCACAAAGTTCGAAAATGGCATTATTCTTTGATTTCGATCCGACATTAAATTTCCTGTAAGCGTTATTACAAATCATTTTTTCTTAATAATACCGCAAATACGTGACTTCTTCATTACCTCCATTGAAGTTCTGCTATCGCTCAAAAACGGATATTTGTATTTAAAAACCATAATGGATGATAACTTTAGGTATGACGAGTCCTCTCTCAGTTTTCCTCCTTGCGAGTCTTCTGCCAGTTGCATTCACCTCGTTCTGTGGCAATTCTGCCATTCCGTTTTCCTTCGAGGTTCTCCCCGATGGCCAGCCTGTGTTGGGCTGTGCGAGGCCGAGTTGTTTTGGATGGAATCCTCAAGGAAACCCAGCTACGGATAATGCCAACTTCTATAGGTCTGTATAAAATGAAATGCGAAATTTTTATTGCGTCGTTATTTTAGGGTTAATCAACGACCCGATGGGTTTATGAGGAAGGATCGCAACAGCATTGCGCCTTGGAACACAAATGATCCGAGAAGATACAAGGAATTCACTGCAGTAAGTTGAAATTTTATGGTTAGAGGTATGATAAAGAAATTCGAATGAGCAAAGCCGGAATCAAAGATTTAAATTCAACTTTTTTCTCAAGCCAACATTTTTGCTATGACAAGATTATGTCATGAAAATTGATATTTCCAATATTTTATCTTTGGTGAATTGGAAATCTTAATTTTTCCTTCTAAGAAAGTTATGAATTTAAACGAATCATTAAGAAAATGGTGCTCCTAGGTTTGCCCAAAATGCCAGGAAATAGATTGTTTTAAAATTGTATTTAATGCAAGGGGAAAAATATTCGCAACGAATCAAAAAACATTTTTCATGATAGAACAAGCACGGATTATTTTATCCATTAGCTCTCATTCTTTTCGGTTTCCTGCCAGAACTTGATTATCTTGTTTCATTTTTTACGCACGTACGACAGGTTTCTTTCCGCAGGTTTTATTCTTCTCTCATTCACTATTAATCTGACCATAATCTGGTCATTTGATGTTCTTTCTTTCGTCGTCCACCTCAAACAGAAGCTTCTGACATGATAATAATGTTGCAAAATATGGCATGGTAAAAATCAACAAACCATGCCATTATTTATGAAGAAAAACTTTCACACACATTATTCACTGACATTAATAATAAAATATACCATAAAGTTACATATAATCTTCATGACATCACGTTGAAACTTGAGAACAAATGAGAAAAGCCTCCATTGGGCTACGATATTTTTTCAAAGAAAAGTGATCATAACAGATTTTCATTACTCTTGACTTTCATGCTTGTTGTACATTTCTGAGTCATTAATTGGTGGAATTTGAAAAGATACATAATAATATGCTAGACAGTAATATGAGATGCCAAATTTAGACCTGCGAGCCAACATATCAATCGACTTCATGCGATTCTGAGACTTCTTGGGTGGGAGGAATTGCACCGCTTCTCAATGCATCGTCCTACTCGTATGTGTTAGAATCATCCTGAATTGCTATATATAACAATTTGTTATGAAAATAACCAAAACCAATGTTCAAATATGTTATAACCTAAATATCATTTTAGTGCTGTTCTTCAATGCTGCACATATCCACCACTTCGCCTGTCCACTGATCGAGGAATTGCGACTGTTGCTCCTGGGCAGATTGTTGTCGGAGGAGAGGCAAGAAATCGTCAAAAGATCAATGATGGATAATTGATCATTATGGTATTCTAGGTGTCGAAAAATGAACGACAATTTGCATTCGACTACATCAGCGATTTGGAGAAGGTGATCAATGCAGATGGATCTGTCAGTTACAATATCAAAATCAGACGGTTGCCTTGTCTGCCTGTTTCGGAAGGAACTGGAAATAGTATGATTTTATTATTTAGAAATTTCCTGAAAACCCTTTTATCATCACACGCAGATGATAAGTTAGTACTTCAAAGTTTTTTTTTTTAAAACTAAATGCCTTTTGTCGTCATATAGTAGAAATGTATGAGTGAAAATCATAAATACCCAATACCTAATCTCTATCAATCAATTTATTGAAAGAGGTTGAAACATTTCAGCTGATTACGAGGATTCCGAAGCTGCCATTTTGAAATTCAACCAAGGATCCTCATCTAGCAACAGCAATCAGCACAATAGCAAGCCAGCAGTTGTAAACTCAGTAAAGATCGCGACTTGAATTACTATAAGAATCTAGACCCCGGTAGCTAGCGGCGGGAAACTTGTGCCACTTGAAGGAACCAATCAATTCTCCAATTCTATTAGTGAGCAAATCCACGAAAGTCAAGAAAACGTAATCTAAACAGGAATAGTTTGTAAAAATAAAAACAGAATCACTTTAGGGACTGGAAGGACCATTTGAGGAGCTGATACCTCAGGTTAATTGATGATTTCCAGATAACGAATTTTTGCCTATTGATAGTAGTCAAATTTACAAATAGTTTTCAGAGTTCTGGAAATTCGCGACCAAAGACGCATGGTGTAAGATTTATTCAAAGTTGATTAGTTCAATGATTCTCAAATAAAAATCAGGTTGGAACATACAATGTCGGACCACCGCCAGTCAGCCAATATGCTCAACCTCCGTCCTATGCTGCCCCGCCTCAGCCCAACTATGCTGTTGTATGTTTTACTATCTAACGTTTAGCTAAGCCTCCAACAATCTAGGCTCCTCAACCAGCTCAGCCATACTATCCAGTCTCATCGTATGGAGGCGCCAGCAGTGGATGCTGTGGAGGAGCTTCGGGATATTTCTGCTTCGCCAAGGATACTGAGGTAATGAACAAACTCTTGAATTAGAAACACAAATACAGCGCCAATAACACACACACACACACACACACACACACACACACATGAAATCAATATAATTACCGAAAGCAGACTGATTTTTAGAATCGCTATAATAGAGATAGGTTTCACGATATTATGACAAAGCCATACATTCTCAGGTGCGGCTTGCCGATGGAAGCACGAAGCGAATGGACCAACTGACTTCGGATGACTGGATCGAGACAGTCACTGATACCGGAATCAAATACTACCCAATTGACTTCTGGCTGCACAAACTCCCAAACCAGGAAGCCGAATTCCACAAAATCACCACTACAGATGGAAACAGTCTGAAACTCACTGCTAAGCATTACATATTCAGGACATCTTGCGATAATTTGGATGAGAAGGTCAGCTAATTACTATTAAGAAATTTGTTTATTTATTTATATTGAATATTTTGAAGGTTAATGTAAGGACGTTGTCGAATAATCCAGTTTTGGCAGAGGAATTGAATGTCGGAGACTGTCTTTACCGAGTTGAAGGGAAAGACATCTTCAAAACTAAAATCACCAGCATTACAATTGTGAATGATACTGGTATCTATTCTCCAATGCTACAAAATGGACGGGTCAGCTTTTAATTTAGCCTTACAGGTGTATTTTTACTATATGGTTTTAGCTAACTGTTAATGGAATCTACGCATCGTGCCATTCGAATTGGGAATCACACTCGTTGCAAAATTCTTTCTTCACTGTATGAATATGACTTCATTTATCCAAGCTTATGCAAATTTAGCATGTTGAATACCTGAACAACTTCTACAATTCATTTTTCGGAACAACCGATAATAATGTAATTTTTACGTAAATTTTGATTAACATTTTATCACATTAAATAAAGCGTGAACCAGATAAAAATGGATTTTCAGAGGGATGTTCCATTCGGAATGGAAACAATTATCGATATGATGTCCCTCGTGCTGCCAAAGAATCTAGTCACGCTCTAAACGGTTATAATAACAAAGCAATTAACTAATAAGATTCAAACTCCATCAAGTAATTAAGTTTCATATCTGACACGTGCTTATTAGTGTATATATTATTTAAACATTCAAATAGTTACCTAATAATTTATTAATTGTTAATTTATTCCAAAGCATGTAATCATTTCATTAAATATTGTAGATATTGGTTTATATTGAATAATAAAGAATTTCCATATTTTCATAGGGGTTAAAAAAATTAAAAATAGAAAAAATGTAGCTAAATATATAATAACATATAATGAAACCGAAGAAAGTTTATTTACATCATTGTAAATACCTAATCAAGAACGTGAACTGATCAACCACTTTCCTATTCTAGTCTATCAAATAAGATTCAATATTCAAATCAAAATATCATATTATCACCTTATAGCTTGAAAGAAAAAATCATATTAGTCCGTTAAAAATATAAATAGTCTTGTGTTCAGTGCTGTATCCAAGCAGTTGTCCAGTTACTTGGATTTAAACTAATCAATAAAGGAGAAGAATGCCCTACAGAGCAGAGAAACACACATCAAATTGCTCTTCTCTCCACTCTCTCTTTCCACTGGCCTGCAATAAGACATTCAGACGTGTTTTCGCCCTACCCTTCATCCCCATTTCTCTGTACTTCAAAAATATCGATTTTGTTATATTCACCGTTTGAAAATGTGATCTTCATTTAGAAAATGTCAACCAACGCACCGAAGAAACAAAACTATAATCCAGTTGCCACCGAAGAAGGTCAAAATGTGCCAGCAGGTTAAAAGCTTTGAAAATGATCGATTTTTGCGGGGGGTTTGTGCAATTCAAGACATAATAGCTGGGATAAAGTTTGTATTTTATAGATATACAACCGAAAGTTTAGTTATAAATTGAAAAATTTTAATATTTCCATCATAATTTGCATAAAAATACCTACGTTTTGTAGATGCGAAACCAAAAATAAAGACAACAACTCGACAATTGAGCAAAGTTGAATCGCCGAGTGAAATGGGCACAATCATGAACACCTTCACAGGGGCACATTGTGGGTCCAGTAAGTTTTAATTCTTATTTCTTTGTGGACCACTTTTTGTAAGTTGCCTATGATTTATTTATCGGCTATCAAAAGAAGCATAACATTCTGAAATAATTATAAAAGTAGACTTACTCCTTCGTATCTTTTTACTGGAATTCAAATTAAATGATACTCGGAAGCTGATTGTTATTCGACGAGGTTTATGAGTTTTCCAAGTTTTTTTTTCAAAAATCAGTACAATAAATCTAAACTGATGAAGCTTATCAGATGTAAAATAATATCGCAAGCTCCTATGAAATTCTGTACGATGTCTAATTGCTTAATTTAAGGGACAAATTATGTAATATCTGGAATATATTGACTTATATTTGATTGAAAAATCGAGGCAGAATAACAATTTTCAGGGCCTCTGACTGCAATCTTGGGTATTCTGAATCTCATTCCAGTGGCTATGATCATCATTGGCGTTCTCAAATACAACAAGTGCCAGGACAAGCCCGAGCTACCGCTTTGGCTGCTCGTTTTCGGAATTGTATTTCTGATCAGACTTCCTGTCAAATTATTCTCCAAGGATATGGTAATCATTTGTGATTATTTTAACTATTAGTTCTGTCATACATAAAGTTAATAATTTATTTATCGTTTTTATCTAATTATGGTATTTTTTCGTGAATGCTATTACAGATTATAACATTTGTTGAACCTTCAAAAACCTTCAATATCATTAATTTTAGGAGGGCAAAGAAGGATTTGTGCCAAGGCTAATCATGGGAATCAGAATCGTCCTGAAATTATTCATATTCGTCTGGTAAATCATGCCATAATCAAATAATAATAATATTATCAGAGATCGACCAGTTAGATAAGATTTATGACGTAAAATTTTATATAAGAATCGCAGTTGCGTATTTATAGTTGAGCCATTGAACTAACATGAAACAATAAATGGAGGTGTGAGATTTAACTTATACGCGAATAATTACACTTGTAATATATTCGTCTCTGCTGATTTATCATAGAAGACTTATTCACACCAAAGAGAAGTTATCTTCAGGTTCGTTCTCGGTTGCATCCTTGCAATTTCTGCCGTCAAAACTCCAAATCTAATATGCTCCAGTCTCGTGGTCTGGTTTTCATTCACTCTGGTTGTCATAGGTCTATCCCTCATTTTATTTATCATCTGTGTCCAGACATACTTTATTCTGCGTTTTAAGCCCAACGAAAATAAACCGCCTACCCATGAAGGCGGTAATTAAAACATAGTCTCCCCTAATTTTGCATTAATTAAAAAAATCTATTACTTATTAGTTAGTTAAATAATATAAATAGAGCCCGCAGCATACATTTTTCATTGTTATTTTGGCACAAAAATTTAATCTAGTTAGATTGGGTGTAACTTAGATATTTGGATTATTGGACAAAATTTTCGATGTATTTTTTACCCTAAAAGTAGATAAAAATTTCGCTCAATAGGTGAACACGTATTTTTTTAAATTTGCATACACCATTTTGACTGTTTGAACAATTAGAATTCGACTTATCATTACTCTCCTTGCGCATTTTTGACGTGCGACCCTGCTTGCTCGCTCGCGAAATTGTGAAAGTTTTTTGTTTGCGGGCTCCCGCGGGCGGCAAAATTATGCGAAATTTTTGTGTCCTGTCAATTTGCCACCGATTGCAGATTGACAATTCGTGACAGTTTCGTGTTCTAGTGAAAAAAACGGTAGACTCACATTACACTTTTTAAAATCAAGTTTGAGGTGAGCAAGAAAAATTAGCATACATTGTGTTTACGGACTCTAAGTATAAATTTGTATTTAATCCAAAACAGATAATTTAATTCTAGCATGAGCACTTATAATGTACTATTGTAAGAACCTGGCATCTCATGCCCAAGTAGAAAAAATAAGTTTCATGCATCTTACGATTTTCTCACCAAGGATTTCTCATAATCTCAATATCAAACTACTATTTATATATAAACTTGTCTATCTCAAAACTATTCTGAAAATGTTTGAGTTGTATTCAAGATTTACTTTTAATAACTGCCTTCATTGTTTTCCTTGAAAGTATTATTACTATTGGTCAAAGGTATGATCATTTTGATTATTTGGCATTTGATTAACGATGTTGTTTGTTTATTTTTTATTTTTTTTCGCTTTTTATTTTCATATAAACAAATTAATTTAATCCCATCTCAATATTTAGACTACATATCATTCATCTTCAAAAATTACGTGAGATTTACATTACAACAAATTAGGCTGATTTTCAATGCTCGAGTTTTTAACAAATCAACTTTACTTCAAGCCTCATATCTACTCCTTAGATTAAGCGTTTTTTTCTATATAGAAAGCTAGTCGGCCACGATCCTTGCATCTTCATGCAATAACAGCAATATTTGAACATTGCGTTCAATGTTCGTCAAGTAACACGTACACCTATATTCGTTATTCGCAGTGTTGTTATTATTAGTTGTCCATGTGACGGTCGCGTTTCTTTCCCTACTTTGTCGGTTGAATTGCCAGTCATCGGACAGTTTCTCGATCTTCTTCATTCTTCATTTGCCCTTTTCCTCCATTCACCTGTCCTCTCCATCTGCGTCTTTCGTTCTATCGATATGTCATTGTGTTTCCCCTCATTTTTAACTCGAGGCGCCACGCCCTGTGCCCCTGAATTCTGCCTTCCAATTCCGTCCTCATCTATGTTTTCCTCTCTCTCTCCAACTCTTGTCGAGATTCTTCATAAGTTCTTCTCAAATTGTTCAAATAATTTCTACCAACCTTGGTCTGATTTTCATTGTTGTTTTCTTTGGTCTCCAATTCGTCGCAATTTTAAAAAATCCACTGAAAATTGTTTTCGTATCGAACCTTATTTAAGTTGGTCGAGAAGAATATTGTCAGCAAATCGATTTGTTCCAATGCGCTTCTAAATCATGGTGAAAAGCATATCTCGAGAGCGCAAGTGCTCTTCCAAATTTGATTTTGGTGGGATTTGAAATCCGCAGGAATATTGCGGGGCCCTTCAAATACTCAAATCAAAAAGAAATTTTCGATTTGGGACGGTCTAAACCACCTAGCTCAGTCGATAATTGCCTTTCTTAATATCCGTGATCGTCCGTCAATGACAATTGAACTTTTGGTTCACTTTGAATCAACTGTATCAAGGGTTGATCATTTCTCTTTAAAAACTTTCATCCATTCCTCAAATAATTCGACTCTTTGCTGGCGGTTTGTTCTGACAATGACAAAAATCATGCTCGCAACTAACAAAATGATGAAATTGTAAATGCAACGCGTTAATTTTCACGACCTTTGAAAAAGAAAAGGAACAGTTCAAAGCGATGTCCGTTCGTGTCCATTGATCGTAGAGGCTCGAAACTTTCAGAATAAGATCTACATCCTGCTGACTTCAATCTATTAAGTGCCGAAAGTTGCCGCCTCAAGGAATCGAATTTTCGATCATTTTCGCAACCTTTGAACCCCAAAAGGTGGTTTCCGTTGATTTTCTAGGGTCGACCAGGTGGAGGTTTTTGTAGAGCTCGAAATTTTCTACAAAATTCCTGTTTTGATGAAATCCCACCAACTTTTCAAGCTTCCGCAGGAATGGGGTTCGAAAACTTCACTTACGAAAAAATTCCAATTTCTTCATATTCGAATTTGAGCATTTGCGGTTTCTAAGTATATTAACCCAAAATAACTTTTTTCTTTAATTTCTAACATCATATAAACTTTTCGACATTTATCTTCGTACTGTCATGACTTACTAAACTTATGAGCTAAATAATTCTCTTAAAATCTGTCTAATTATCTTATGAAATTTGGTATTCTTCTCTCTATAGATCTTCACCAATGTTTACTATCTCCAACATCATTTGGTAGTCTTTGTTACTAATAATATCTAAACAAATGCACCTATAGTTCTTTCTATTATTTACCAGAGTTGATTTTCTTTCTGAAAGTTTCTCTATGGGGCTTTTATCGATTTTTTATTTATTAAACATATTTTCTTCAAAAATAATCTAACAAAATTCGATTATTTCCGGGAATAAGCGAGAAATATTTTAATAGCTAAGTTAGTCTTCACATTGAAATGTTGTATGAAATCAGAAATTAGAACGTGAAATGGGTAATGGGTGAAAATAAGTCTGCTCATTCATCTTTTTCCTTCTCTCGTCCTCTCATTCCCTCATCTAAACAGTTTTTAGTTTTGCATCAGAGTTTGGCTCCACTTGCTGTTTGCTCAACAGATCTGGCTGGTCTCTCCTTCTTTTCTTCTCACACTCTGTATTTCTGTATTTTCATCCTGTCTTGTATTGGCGCAGCGCCTTCCCTGCCCCTGCCCAGGTGTTATTTCCCCTTTCCATTTCCCCCCAACTTCTAACTTTGTCTCTATTTTCCTTTCGGCTACCAATTCCTCACATAGTTCAGTCAGTCAGTCATTGACTCGTTCACATATTATCTGCCAAATTGCTGTTTGTAAGACATCCACTCGTCACTTTCCTGTGTTGCGCGGTGCAGGGGCGGAAGACACTCGTTTCCCCGAGCACAAACAAAACCGTGCTACAGCACTCGCCACCCACATGGAAGATTATCGAATCTTGGGCGCGGCGGCCTAAAATTGTCAGAATTCTTTTCATTTTATCACTGTTTGGGTCATGAATCGAGTGATCTTGTTTCCTGTCTGTAATGATCGATTTACCATCTGAATTGTCAGCAGTCATCCAGTCAGCCCCTTTGCACTGCCAACTCGCCCTGCCCTACCCTGCCCCTTTTCAATTTCTCTCCCAACCTCCCAATTGCCCCGTTTCTTCTTCTTCTTTTCATTTTTCGTTTTGATTGCGCAATCGCCAATCGGCCGACTTGTGCCGTTCAATCAATCGATTACAGTGCAACCTTGCAGCATCCAAGCAGAGCACTGATAAGACAACTATATTTCTGCTAGCTTCTCTAGCACTTCCTAAATTAACATTCTTAATTTTAGAGAGATTTTCTGATATGTAATCGCGCTTGTTGAGGCACAAAGAATACTAATTTAATTTCTTGCGATCAAATATCTCAGATTGAATTTTGCATTACCTTATCATTTCCACTTTTCAATATCTCATTTTAGAATGAACATTTATCCAATTTTTCCATGAATATGATATCTGAAATATCATTGGAGATTCCGTTCAATCGATATATTTACCAGCTTAATCTTGCCTGTTGACGATGCGTGTAATTATCGATTAGGTAACTTCCGGTGAGAATGTTCTCGTGTCGAAATGAACGCATCATGCAGTCAGTCAGTCAGTTGGAGGGAGAGAGGCAGTGGATGGCGCGAAGCAATGCAATGTGAATCTGAACACCCGTTCTGTTTCTGTTGTTTTCTTCTTACCGACCTCTTCAGTTATGTCGTATTTTCCACGCCCATCGAGTCTTCCCTCGTTTTTTTCCCGTTCCCTTTCCTCTTCTCCCTTCCCATCCATGCAAAACCTGTTGAAGCAAACCATCTTGTCCAAAAAATCTGAGCGACTCTCCTCCCAATCAGCCTTGGCCCTACACAGCCATATCCATTTGTATGTGTTTATCTAACGCTTTATTACTTCTAGTTACTTTTCTATGCTGATTATTCTTGTCATAGAATTCTTTCAAATTTTTCTTAAAGATGAGACATTTGTACCTGGGAACATTGATGAACGGACTGTTATTTTTTACTCTGTCTAGATTAGAGTATCTTCAAGATTTTAGAATATTTATTCATCCATAATTTTGCCAAGATAAATCTCATGAGCAATTACGATTCATGATTTTCTTATACTTTCATCAGACAGTCAGATCTCTTGATTCTTATTCTGAATCAAAATCACAATTTTCTTTGAATTAATTCTAGGCGGTGCGTTTATTTTTCTTTAATAATGGGAAAGATTTCAAATTTTCCATGTTCTTTTCGAAATTATCATTGACGATCGATAATTGAGACATAAAATTAACGCGCATGTTAAAATATGCAAAACTATTGCGTAATATTCAATTTGTCGTAAAAATTCTTGCTTGAACTTTGAAATTTCGTTAATAGGTTGCAATAACATTCTAAA
Organism: Diploscapter coronatus; assembly: GCA_964036155.1. Classification (NCBI taxonomy): domain Eukaryota; kingdom Metazoa; phylum Nematoda; class Chromadorea; order Rhabditida; family Rhabditidae; genus Diploscapter; species Diploscapter coronatus. Next base: position 18,468,639 of record OZ038423.1, on the reverse strand, counting down.
TCTGCGAGTGAAATTTATGCGACATTTATTTCAACTCAGTTGATCAATATTCGAATATAGCTCTTCATAAAAATTAGTTATGTAATTTAGAAAGATCTATAATTATAAGTGAAAATTTTCATTGTAAATGAAGGTTTATCTCGTATTATTTCATCATCAACACAGTAATTTTATGGTTCAATGACCATAAGACATTATTCGAATTTTATTGGCATTCTTCTAGATACTTTCATTGAAATCTATACAATAATTTGTCTCTGCAAACCTTCCACGAATTTTGCAGTTAATCAGTCAGATAAGAGAATGTTCTTATCAGAGAGAATAGATGCCGACCAATCGGCGCCTGTAGTCACACAAACTCTCAGAAGGGGCAATTCCCAATTTGATTATTCTTGCGAAATTCACAAACATTCATCCAGCTCATTTAACGTTTTCTCTTCACTGCCAAGGGAATATTGCGCTATATTTGTATTGAAAACTTGATAACCCAATTTGTAAATTATTGATCGCAACTGCTGTCTAATTTCCTGAATGAAGCTCTTGATTATCTTGTATGGGGTGTTCAAATTTGTTGCATAAAGTTTTTATTGACTGCCATGCTAGAAGCCCGATTCTCATTTTTTTTTTCTAAACATAAGAAAGGCATTCCTAGAAGAATTCCTATAATTTTCTGAAACTTTATACTGACTGATTCACATTTATTTTCCTTTATTTATAAAATAATCCATGTCTGAACTCTAATAGACGACACTTTCAACAAAGGTCAAATTGAAACATGGATGATGGATTGAATTACGAATTGCTTGTAATTGCCAGATCGACATCGGTTGACTATCATCATGGTCTGTGAGTGCCACTTGTCTAGCTAGTAGTTAGGGACCGCAAATGGTTTTGCATAGCTCAGTTTTCTTGAATTTCCAGCTCGAAATAACCAAATACGATGTAACTAAGTCATTCGAAGAGAAAAAAATAAAATAATAATCTTTGATCGAAATATGCTACCAAAATTAACCAGTAAAATAACACACAAGTTCATGATATATAAAAATCCCATGAGTGTCTGCGGACGCACTTTCTGATGAGATTTTCTAATGAACAACCATTTCTGTGGGTGGTTCATCGATTCTGATAGTGATCTTTCATGAACACCAGTTTTGAAGGGTGCCTTCTTCCTATTGGTGCTTTCGATGGCCACGTTTTGTACGAAAGCAAAAAATTCAAGGGACAGAGTTTGCGGTCCCTACTAATAGTAGCTAGCTTTTTCTGGTCGTCTGCCACACCCATTCTATCCCTTCTCCTTTTCATTTCCCTACTTCTCATTGATAGTTACTCTTGTTCTATCGTTCTGTCGTTCTGGTTGTGGGTTCTTCGATGCTGGAATTGGAATCATGTTCAACGATCATTATATTTCAGTTATAGAATCGGAAAGGTGGAATTCATATTCTTCTTTTGAAAATGATATCATTTGCTTTGCTTATTATGGTTTATGAACATGAATGAGTGGAATCTGGGCATCTAGACAATTTGAAAACCGCAAGATATCATGACCAAGGATGTCCAAACTTTGAATTCGTGGAGTTTTTACCAACTTCGAATTAAAATGTCGACTTTGACCCCGATTTCGAATTGGTTGAAACTGAAACTTCGACTTCAATTTCTACTTTGAGATTTAAAAAAAAAAGAATTTAGTAGCAGTTTATACTTCAGATTTAAACCTTATAAAATAAATCTTTATCCATAAAAGGATGAAGTGGAAGCTGAAAATTGAACAGATCGGACTTAAAATTGATCTTCAAATTTTTCTTACATTTTATATTCGAAATAATTCTTTTTCCTATTGTGCATAATATTTTACCTCGATTTATTCTGATTTCGAGCTTACTGGCTAATATGCGATATCGCTGGACCTATTTGCATCATGACAATAAAAATGCTAATATTTCATGCTCAAGAAATTGATATGAGACCTAAACCCCAAATCGGTAATTTTACTCAATCATCCAAGATAAATCTATTTTAAAGCTAGTATTAGTATCGTTGTTCGCTTTCTACTTTACATATTGATTAGCTTCATCGATATCCTTATTCTTATCAACCCCTTTATAAATCTGTCAATCGCCGATGTCGCTCTATCATTTTATCAATCGATTGTATCCCTGCTTATTAGCTGATATCACTTTTATCGTCCCTCTTCCTCGTCCCCTTGCCTCCATTTCATCAACCCCTTTCCTTCGCATCCCTAGCCATCAAGTCTAGGGCGTTGCGTCTATCGTCGTGTGTGTAGAAATGCGTAAACGTAAAATTGCGGAGTGAAAATCGTATCGAAATGAATGGCGAAAATATCGGCTACACTAACACTAAAGAAGGGCAACTGGCAAATGGAAATAGAGGGGTGAGAAGCCAATTTTTATTGGTCTTGTTTTGGCATTTCTTTCTAAGGTCTGACTATGAGGCAGGCCATGATGCTATTTTATTTCGATCAACTTTGCCACCGGAACTATATCGCCTCTTGGACTGTTTGACTATTACACATAATCAATTCAGTTCAGTTACTGTTGGTTTATCACATGTCAGACATTTTCTACTATATGCTGTAATCTCGAACATTCAATAGTTTTCGATGATAAACCAACGAAGGAGTAATTATAATTGTGCTTGGATAGAAGATTTCAGCCGCCAATGCAGCATTCAAACTCTGCCGATTTCTTATCGTATGGAGACAGTGACAGCGACAGGAGCGTCCCTCTCTCTCTGCCCCTGTCCCGCCCATCATTCGAACTTCTCCCTTCTCTTTTATCAGTCACTCTTCTTCTCAGCCCTCTCTTCAGTCATCCTCTATCTCTCGTCTCTCTTATCGTTCATTTCCTTCGAACCACACCCTTTCTGCCTTGTCTGTCTCTTTCAATCTGCTCTTTGTATTTCCCCTCCCTTTCTGTGACAATGTGTAGACTCGTCTTTTCGTCTTTCGTGTCGAGTCATCCCTCCCCGACTTTCTTCATGCCTCCCCCCCCTTTTATCTGCTCTTTTCTTCGGTTATCAATTTTGCATGCTTTATCAGATTTGATTTTGAAACGTGTATTGGCTTGATCGCTTTATCACCGACTTTAGTCGATCGATTCGAGCCAAATTTTGTAATTAAAGAATATCACTAAACTCATTAGAAAAGTCGGTTATGCAGATCTGAAGAATCTAATACATCCTTAGAGCGTGATTTTTTGATTCATAAAACTGTTTCAAATCAATCAAAATTCATATACTTATATTAGTATTAAAAATCCGTAAATCTCATTTATTTTTGAAGTCTTATTATTCAAGTCTAAATATGCGCAAATTATTAGCCTTCCATTACTATGCCCTTCATTAAAAAGTAACTATTTAGAACATCTAATAGCGTATAATAATGCGCGTATGACTGATTTACTGATAGATGATGGAAAGTGACATTAGTGACATTGAGAGATGTGAGATGAGTGATGTTGCCGGATCGTTCGCCCTGATGGAATGTCCTCAGATTTGTGAGATCTTCTCCTACTCCTTCATCTGACCGCACCCATCTTCCACACTCCCTGATTTGCTTATCACGCATTTTCCCTCCAGTCATTTTTTGTTCTGACCTCATTTCCACAACCGCACTATTCCACTATTCTCCTTCCACTCCTTCGTCTTTTCAATTCCATTTTCACTAGCGGTCTCGTTTCTTGGCGAATTCCTTGTGGATCCTTTGTTGTCTGTCTGCGCGGCTGTACAGGTCACGTGCCTATATTTTTGTACTTCCCCACAAATCAGTCGATCATTCATTCCTTCCTCTGATTTCTCATCCCCGATCCTTTCGTTCCTTCATTTCCCTTTTTGTCCTTTTGTCGACCGCAACTCGAGCCACGCCCATTTTCTTCGTCACTCGATCGATAATCAGTTGGTTTGTGAGTCGAACAGTCGAAAACAAAACAGCCTCGCATCATCCACACTTCCGTTAGTCATTCAGTCATTCCTCTCCTTTCGCCGCAAAGAACTTCTATTCATGAGAGTAATATTCTTTTCTAATTATGGTTTCACACTTCGACCACGTAATAAATCAATCACTTTTGACATTTTTCTAAAAACACTTCTCCATTACGAAAATTACTCTTGACTTGTTATTTATCATTCTAACGTCACCATAATAAATTCCATGCATTTTCAATTTCACTCAAAATCATACAATTTTAAACTAGTTACGCGTTTTTATGCTTATCGTGATTTTAATTTTCCATCATTAAAATTTTCATTGCGCATTATCACCATTAACGAAGATGTCCATTTTTATTTGCATTTTGTCTATACGTGTGCAAGTTCCATTCATTCCTCGATTTTAAGATCTCTTTAGTTACAGTTCTAATAATCGACTCAAATTTCATATAAATTCCCCGCTCTCTGGGTGTGGCCTTTGTTCCCACGATATTTCATTCTGTCGTCCGTCATTCTGGTGCGATTGCGTTGTTCGTTATTTCTGCACGTGCCCTGCTTCCCTGATTCTCGTCCTTCATCGTCTTTTCGTCTTTCTGCGGCTTGTTGTGGGCGTTTCCCCTCTTTCTGCTGACCGCCAACGTTCGTTTTTCCCTTCTCCCATTTGGCGCCACACCCAAGCAGTCCTGGCCACGCCCACTCATTTGGGGCCAAATGGCGCGAGCTTTTCATGAATGAAGAAGTGAAGCATGATGGAATGGAGAGTGAAAACCGCAGCGAGGCTAGCCACGACGCAATTTATTATCGTACAAAGGTCGAAATATCGTAAAATATGGACTAATTTGCATTATTAGTTATCGTTTTGCGGTAAACAAACTCTAGCACTCTTATTTACTCTCCATTGTTCTCGAGAGATAAGCCTTTCATATGCACTGCGTCTATAACCTGCGAGACGCACGCGTCGAGACTAGAGGGAAATAGGAGGGAGCAGAGAGCAAAAACGAGCAGACACATAGCTAAGGCTCGCGGGTTCTTCTTCCTTCTTTCTTTGCAAGGGTTCATTTCGGAGACAATGGAGAGTAAATTCATTTGACAGTTTTATCAATACTTTATCTTTTATTCAAGCCTAAATGCGTTATAAAAATTATCGTATGGGGATTCAAATTGTTTTGGTGCTCAATTTATACTTCTGAATTCAAATAAAATAGTGGGGCGTTTAATTTACCTGTATTCATTGTTATCTTTAAAAATCATGGGTATTTTTAATATCTGCCCTATTATGCCTATACTGATTCAAATAATATTGATTTATTTATGACACATCGCAGCGACTATATTTTTCCTCGTTCATTTAAATATTATCTAATCAATTGTTTTGTATTTAGAGCTCGGGCTCTCTGGTGTTTTGCATGTTCACCGACAACCCGGGAATTAACAGCTCGGAGAAGTTCACTGCCTCTCAGAGCGGGATCGGCTGCTCCTCGACCTCATCGACCTCATCCACCTTCTCCCTCGAGAAACTCGAAAATGTCGTCCGAATTCCTAACAAACCCAGGCTGTCGATCGATGCATCGGCTAGGGCCACGGACGGCATTCGACTTTCGCCCGAATTTCTCGATACATGTAAGTAGTTTATAAATAAATTCATTAGATTTTTCATCATTTTTGGATTCTAATATATCCCAGACATCTTAAGAATATTTTACTCAAAATTGCGTTTTATAAAACCTCTAAAATAAGACAGCCATGAAGATCAGCTTTATTTGCAAGATAGTATGCAATTGCAATATTTGTTCATATACTACATAAGAAAAGATAGTTTATTCTGAGCTAGAGTAGCAAACAAAGTTATTAGGCTATTTTATTTTGTGCCGATGATATTCAGCTTAGCTTTTTACACTTGTGGGATTGAATTGAATTTGTACATATTGGTACACGTGTAGGACATGATAGTATTCCAAGTTTTAGCTCAATCCAATAAGTGAAAAGAGCTGGACTGGATATCGACCTCGAGTAATATTATCTGTTACTCTTCCAGCTATTGCGTGCCATACCATTTTTATTTTTATATAGAAATATTTTAGTATCTATACCGAAAAAGGATGACAATGTAATAAGGCAGTTGTCCGATGCAAATCGATTATTCTCTACTTTTGGACCTTATTTTGATTCGTAAGTAAAATAACCAGAAGAAGGATTATTTCATGACTATTCAGATTCTATGGGGTGTCAGCCTTGGAGAGGTTGAGGAATGGCTCACTACGACGTCGGTTATTGGCTCAGGTATAAATGAAGATGATTATCGCTACTTTATTTTCGTTTCGTAGAATTTCCGTATCAGTTTGCAACATAGTGATTTTTCTTTTGAAATTTTACCCAGGTCTGTTGAAATTTTCTGAAATCGCAGTGAAGCGAAAGTTAAATTGATTTTTGTGTCATGTCTTCTCAAATTTAACTTGATAATTCGCCCTAGAACACCGCAAAAACGAGAATTTTGTGATGCTATTTCTAAACCTCCCTGACAAAAGGAATTCCTGTTACTGTAACTTCTCCTTTTCGGAAATTTATTTCGAAGTTTCGGAGGCCATTTTGAAATGATAGATCGACAAGTAGATATGAAGTCGGTATAATCAGCAACTAATAGATGATTACGTATAGTGATGGAAATGATAAATTACATAAATGGGTTAATTTCGTCCATCAAAGTGAAAATGATCAGTAATGTCGAACATAGATGATGTAGTGTTTTCATAATCGAAATAGGTAGAGCGTTCCGTCAAGGAATGGGGGAAATGTGAACTGATAGATGACATCACCAGTGACGAGGACAATATATGACTACGCTTTCAGGAGCCAGACTTGACGAAGCCGACCACTTCGAATGAAGCGGCGTCATCCATGCAAAATGACGCAGAACAAGAACACGGAACAGGTAGGAATTAAGGGTGATAATATCGAAATTCTTATCAGCAAAATCGGTTCCGACACAAGAAAATAAACATCAATGTATGTTCCTATTTCCTTGGCGTTGGTCATAGCGATAATTCAAAATTTAAGATGAAATATGCATCTATCCAAATAGCATTAGATCTTCAAATTCGAGATTAATAATAATATAAAGCAAATTTATATTCAAAAATGACCACACCCCGATTCCGCATTTACTGTCATTACATTGCGTTTATATTTGATGACTTTTCTTGATAAGCTCACAAAAGACGTCTTTTCTCTTTTGACCTTCAGTTCGCCTTTCATTTATTACCGCCGCTTCTATTGCGTAGAAAATATTCATTTCTGACTTGATGCTAGATATTCCTAAGTTACTGAATTATTGCGCGAAAATATGGATGACAATATGGAATCGAATTGTGGTGATTCCTTCAATCTGCGGCATGAGCAGTTTGAGAAGAGGTTTGAAGGTTTGGTGAACCGAAATGGGGATGCATATTCATGAACTTATTGGATAAAATATAACTGTTCTTCTTCAGCCTTCCGCCCATTCCGTCGCACTCGTTTGGGCGATTTCCCCTCGACTCAATCCCTCTTCGAAATGAACGATCTTCCATCGGCCATGTCAACTTCTTCACAATTCGAGGAGTTTCGACGAAAAGAATCGTTTCATGAAGAAAGTATGACTTTGAATTTGACTGTTTTATTAAATTTAGTGAAAAATTGACGAAAGATCTAAATATGAATTGATTTGCAAGATAAAATAGTTTACAACTTTCAGAGTTTTCTTCATCGTCAGGATTCCAAACACCTACAACGGCGCTTGGAGCTGCATTTCAGGATTTTAGTTTAGGAAAAAGTAAGTTGCGTTAAGCTATTTTCGCTGATTACATATTTATATTTAGGTGCATTTAACCCGGTCCTTTCGAACCGGCATCATCAGCACAAAACAGGATATCGAATATCAGATTTGTTAGATGTAAGGGGTAGTCATGAATAATTTAAAACATGACTAAATTTAGGATACACCTCGAAATTTGCGACGATCGGCCGATTGGACGACAGACATGAAGAGCTTCCCTTCAACAGAAGCAGCTACAGGGGAAGGAGGCGCTGTGGTGCCACCCAAAATACATCGAGTGCCTATCAAACTGATACAGCACTCTGCATCTAACATAGGTATGGGTTGTAAATAACTCTGCTTTATCACAAAAATGTCTAATTAAACGACAATACTCCCACGATATGGTAAATATGATATCATTCATAGGAAGTTATAACTTTTGCTTCATTATTAATGTGAAATCTTAAATTCCATTTTGAACAATCTAAATTTTATCGAAAAGAGTAAAGAACAAGAGAAATAAATGCGTAGACTTTTTGGCCGGGGTATATTCGCGGAGCGATATCATGGTATGAAGAAAGAAGGACATTTTTCTAATCTATTGAATATCGTGCCGTTATATAAGACAAACGTCGTGATGTAACGTGTTGTCACGAGGTATTTTAAAAACTGTCGACTTCTTGTATGCGGGATATCAAACTAATTATCACAGCTTATCCATTACTATCTGATGAGTTATTCGGAGATACTGATTTTTGCAATTTAGACCTACCATCCTCGAGTCGATCTGTGTCGTTTTCTGCGAGTGAGACGGACAATCGTTTCTCCCCAATGAAGGAGGAAATCATCGACGAGATCATGGAGAGTCCTTCTTCGCCACAGGCCAAACATGCCAGAAGTCAGGCATTCGGTCAAAGTCATGGTTTAAATATTATGTTTAGCATCCTTCGTCGACCCCCTGACCATCAACGTGGATGCGCAATCAGCCACCTCAGACCTGCCTTCCTCTATCTCCAGTTCTGTCAATTCATTCGTCTACAGACCCATGGCCGACCAAACAGCCAGTCTGCAGAAGCAAATCGACGAGCTCACTGTAAATTACACGCGCGACAACGGTGCAAATGATCCAAATTAATTATAGGCCGCTTCATGTCGAGCTGTGATGCCGAATGCAAATGGATTCGTAGATCCTGAATTGATCAGAGCTCAGTTGGAGAATTGCCGGAAACAGATGGATAAAATTCAAGAACTAATTGGGCAGACACAGGCGGGATTGAATAACATCAAGGATGAACAATACAGCAACGCGGTAATCAGCTGCTATCAAAAATATTCTTAGCTCCGAAACAAATTTGATGACAATTTCTCAACCCATTTGAGAAAAAAGAACAAGTTCGTTTGAGAAAAAGGATATCATTATTGTAGAATGGTAACCTGAAGAATAATTGCAATCGTTGCGTGTATGAAATAGTAAGCGAAAGAGCCTCTCTCAAATCAAATCATGCCATATTTCGTATGCAACGATACAATGCCTTTCTCAAGCTATTATCTTTAGAAATTGAAAAAACCATCCCTAACTTGCAATAATGACTATTTCTAATTCAGGATTCCGCGATAGCCGAAGATCTCTGCGAGCCTTCACCATCTTCTTCTCACGCAGATTCTGAATCATCTAAGGATCGCCGATTGCATCACTGCACGCATCCTAACTGTGGAAAAGTCTACACTAAAAGCAGTCATCTTAAGACCCACGTTAGGACGCACACGTATATTCCTCATTATGAGATCGTCTCAAATCAAGATGAATTGCAGGGGTGAAAGACCGTATTTATGTGAATGGCCAGGATGCGATTGGAGATTTGCACGATCAGATGAACTGACGAGGTGGATATTAAGCTCCAATTATAGTCCTCAAATATCGCTTAAAACTACATAACTTGAACAAACTATTCGTTTTCTTTATGTAAAACATTACTTTAGGCATTTCCGAAAGCATAGCGGAGAACGACCGTTCAAGTGCTCATTTTGTAGCAGGTAAGTTAAATTTTACAATAACTGAAAGAATAACATACAAGGTTCTTACATTTTAGAACGTTCTCTCGAAGTGACCATCTAAGTCTGCATCTGAAGCGTCATACGTAATTATGTAGCTGAACTGAGTCAATTTTACCTCCAAATTAATAATCTACTTACTGCTCTATTTCCCGGTCGTGTAATATATACATATGTGTACCTTTTGATTGGTCATTCCTCTTCAGAATTTCTTGCCGTTTCAGATTCAATTACAATATACTCTTGACGATCATTCAAGTACTTACTTTCCACTTATCCGAGTACAGCAGTTATTACTGTTCATATTTTAGTGTCCTAAGAATCTGTTCTTTTCTTTGCTCTATCAAATGGTTGCCTTCAAATTTCCCTAGTCAAATTTTCAATGATTCCTATCTTTGCTCTATCGAAATCCGGGTAACTTCTAATAATAATCCGACTGCATTGCCTCGTCAATGCATTTACGATTCACTTATGAAAATTATATGGTGCATATCACAAGTCTATGCGCATTTCTGAAACCAGTTAACGATGAGATTTGGGGTAAACAATCAATTTCGGTTATCAAGTTTTGAAAAATTCAGTTGTCTAAATTCTTTGAATGTGATACTGTTTGATGTCAAGGAGATTTTCTAGAAAGATACATTATTGCATGTTTCTTCGCGATATCAAATAACCAATCCTTGGAATCATAAATCGTTCCGACTAAATTATTACTTGTGTAACTTGCACATCCAGTCACTCGAATAAGTGACGTAGAATAATCATGTTTGATTCAACTGGGTTTAATGCATTTGTGCCTAGGGACATGGAAATATGTGCACTTAATTTAAACTAATAAAAATAAAATAAAGAGTTTAATAACATTTTTACATCATTTAATGTAACTATTAGTCAAAACCTCCAGATTTAATACTTTACTAGGCTTCATGTTTCAAAAATGAAATGAACCCTGTAATTGCATCATATGACAGGACAATTTCGATATTAAAAATATGTCGCGAAAATAGAAATTATCACAGATTTTGAGCGGTGAGAAAGGCTGAAGATTGTTTGAAATTATCGTAGCATCAAAACAATATTCGTTAGGCTAATTTACCCGTAAGAATTTTAAACAAGTTTAAAATTTCGATCTAGAATTTTACATATAAAATTGAGGAATCTTATTATGGTTATATAATTGAGACAGATGTCTAAATAAAAGCTAGAAGAATTCTGTAAATGTAAATACTAAACGATCACTGACGAAAATGATTAGAAGGCAAGGACTAGAATCAAGCAATTTGAGCCGGAAAATTCGCATAGAAATTCCCACATTTCATAGAGAATTGTTTATACAATTTGTATTAATGGCACTTGAATTGCTCCGTAAGAATGATTAGGAAATTCGGTGATGGACCTGTAGTTTCGGTATTTTGGTTGATACCGATTGTGTAAGGGCTGAGGGATCGAGTTTAATTTAGACGGGCTGATTTTGTTCCTCCTCCTTCTTCACATAGACACTGCACTCTTCGGGCGCTGGCTCCAGTTTCTTGCACAAATTCTCCGTCAAATCGTAAATCGCATCTGTGTTCCTCTCTCCATCAATCATTATCCAAGGAATGAAATTTACTGCTGGCTAAAATCAATGAATGATCATCGAAGTTGAAAATCATAAACAATACTGATAAAAAAAATGTCTTGTACTATTGTTGACTGAGTAAGTGAATATTGCATACTCTTTGCAACTCGCTTTTCTTTTCCCTCGTTATTTCTTTTCTCCTCGCTCTTGTTTTCTTTTCGCCTCTCCGGAAAAGTGTAGAGAAATAGAGGCGGGGCATGGGGGAGGCAAGTTGCAACGAGTATGCACTGTTCACTTACTCCGAGTCCACTATATAATGTACCTTGAGACTTGCAGTCCTCGAACCAGACAGGGCCAATAGTTTACTGCCTCGAGGGCTCTCTGTGCATTCTCGCATCCTGGAATCATAGTCATTCATTTCCTATGAGTAACAAGTACCGAGTTGACCATAATTATAGCCCCCATTTATTCAACCTGGCATAAAAACGCATCTATTGAATATTTTTTCAGGATTCTTTTTGTGAAATAATTCCTTTTTAATATACCTCGTAATAATAACACAAAAATTGTAAAATTCCTTGTTGGCTCATTTACAGGGATAAAAGTAGTGCGAGCAGTAATTAATGATTATTAACGAATTATAAACACCAAAAATTTTGCAAACAAAATTCAATAGATGGGCTACGGCGCCAATTTTTCGCAAACTCGTAGCAGCATCCTAACTAGCGTTAAATTCGATGACGTCATTTGCAAAATAATAAATTTAATTGAAAACTAATGGCTGTTCTGAATTCGCCCTACATATACGACCACAAAAACATAAAGTTTATGGCATATAAGTCAAATAATTAAATTTTAGTTATAAAAAATCAACGATTTGAGGCTAGAATTATGGTCCACCCTGTATTATCTGATTCAATAGACATTGCAAATTGATTATAGTACCAAAGCTAACAAAGAATCAATCAAATCTACCATCTGACTTTCAAACAATTCAAATAAGACTAACTGTTGAGTATCGAGCAGAGAGCTGTTGTCGATGCACTGTCTCAGAGCGTTATTCAATTCGCCTTTGCCCTAAATATATTAATTGATAACTTAATTTCGAAAATGCCTATTATATCTACCTGAATACAATCGATAATTGGAAGATACTTGTCAGGATATCCAATTCGATCGATCACACAGTTCATCAGTGTGTTCAGCGTGCATTCGTTCGGACCGTGCTGGCATGAACATCTGAATAATGTAACAGTAAATCGACTGATCAGAAATTACATTTCAATTAAAAAAAAAAATTCTTTCAAATAGACATTAAATTAATAGGTCTACAGTAATTATAATCGAATTAACGAAATACTTACTCGTAATCACCTCCCTTCTCGACGCATCTGGCCTTGCCGAAAGGAATGATCGTCAAGTCGATTCGACCTGTGTGACTCAACTTCTCCCAAGCTGGCATCATCTGCTTGTGCATGAATCTGAAATGTTGAATTAGGTAAAAATAAAAATAATAATGGTAAACCATCATCATCTCAAAGTTAATAACGTTTGGAATAATTGATGATTACAAATTTGTAGATGTTGAAATAAGATATGAATAAGTAAATTCTAATTCTATCAAACCAAACTCTTACAATACAGTGAAATGAAATTTAATGCTAAACATATTTGAATTTTACCTAATTTCAAAATTTCTACTGTTAATCAACAAAAATATCGATACTGAAATCTTCGGCGGATAGGAATAAGTTTTAATTCAAAAGTATACCAATAAATGAATGGCTTATTAAAATTGACGATAATAAACAGAAAGTGAATTTCAAACCTAGTAATAGGCAAAACAAATAAAATTAGATCGTCTCCTTAACAGTAAGCTAAAATTACCTGGATGTGTCTGGACATTGTGACTCCATATAAATCTCGAGATTGACAGAATTTAGCTTCGGTTCTTTGTCCTTTGGGGCTACTGCCTGAATAAACTAGAATATTAACAGAAATAAACTCATGGTTGGTTTTTAATTTATTTGTATAATTATGCCTCAGTAGTATATTTCTAAAAAGAATAATCCTGACTCTCCAAAATATCCTATCAGCAGCAGCTAAATCAGTTAGATGGTCGGGACAATCCTCTCGGAAGAAAAGACACGAGAGTTTGATAATATCGCTGTCGGAAAGGGCGATATTCTCGTGTTCTGGTGAGGTTGCAGAAACACTAACAACGATGAAGATCCAGAAGCAAAAATGGGGTAGGGTCGGCATTTCGAAATGAATGGAAATGCTAAATAATTTGTATGTTTTGACAAATAATTATGCGAATTCAAGGAAAAATTACAATATTGAGTATTCCAGTAAAATCTTGCTACATTGCTAAATGATGAAAAATTCGGGGAATGGATAAGAAATAGCATAATTCTTACATAAATTCTTTCGTCTAGCTACTATATAAAATTTTTGACAAAATGGCTTCCAAAAATTAACTTTTAAACAAATAAGGATGAGGAAATTGGGTAAAAACTAGGGGAATAACAAATAATGAAGTATGCGAGTTACGATTTGAAAAAAAAAAAAATACTAAAGTCGGATGATTTTCATGAAGAGTGGATGAGCCGTGTGGACGAAGCGAGGCTGCTCAATCACACCTCTCCCATCCACATCATCAATCCCATCACTGCCTGCCAACTGTTGTTGGGGGAAATCGGAGGAGATCGAAGGAAAGGGAAAGGGAAGGAAGGGCCACAAGGCCACACAATTGGCGGAAAGCAGCGGACACTTCAACCACTGAATGTCTGAATGCAAAGCTGAAAGGCTGCAAGTGTGAATGTCCACTACTCGTTTCACTGCTTCTTCACTTCCCTTCTTTTCTCCAAGAAATTCAACCTTCCGCCCAATTCGTGTTTGTTTGTTTTTACACGCGCACTTCACAAATTTCCTCGTGCAAATCGTGTTTCAAGGTTCGAGTGTCCGAACCCAAACTCGAACGATTTGACTGGTTACTTGATTGGCTTGGTTCCAGCCCCTTTACAAGTAATCGAGCCGCCTCAAGAACAGATCACAAAGTGAACTAATTAATTTTGGAAAATGAATTTTCTTCTGTGAGAATTTTCGATTAGTGACTTCGGATACAAAATAGAATAAGATAGAACAAAATATCGACGAAATTATGCTCATTTTGAATATCTAGCAGTAAAATACTTTCAAATGTTAAAATTTAGATAGATAACGGAAGATAAGTTTAGAAATGAAAAATCTCTTACTAATTTCTAATGTTTTGCCGAAATTAAATGAGTCATCGTTATATATTGAATAAAATTTGTGCGTAATTAGAAATTAAATTGATTTTTCCCATTATATCAAAGCTTCGTTTGCAGATGATGTGTGAAGGTGAATTCATATACGATTCAAATAATTCAAGAGAAATTTAGGAATTGATTAAAATTGAAAAAGAAGAAATAAAATGGAAATCGGAAACGCTTGTTAGATGAAAACAATTGTTCTATCGGTAGAAGTTTTACGCATTAGCTAGACATTCAAGTACACGTGCAAATTTTGGCAGTCAATTAACCCTGAGGCATAAGTAAAATTTCAAACTACTTTGATATTATCTTCAAAGACGTTAGACATTGATTGCATTTCAGAACTCGTTTCCCTCGGTATAAAAACATCCAAGTCATGTTTTATGCATCTTACACAAACGCGATACACCTTAGTTTTGAAGAAAATATTCACGCGAAATTTTTGTTTTGAGTATTCTGTTACATAATATACACGCTTTTATAAACTACTATGCAGAAATACAGTATCTCAATTTTTCAATAAAATATCGGTTTCGGAGATAAGTTTAGAAGGCGCAAGTGGGCTTTGAAAGGTGAGGTATTATTGATGAAAATCATTCCATAAGAAAACCCTATTTTGACAGGTCCTGCTATGAATCAGTCGGGTGCCAAAAAAGGAAAGTTGTTTACCCATTAATCGGTTATATTTTTGCAAGGAAAGTTCCCCTTGAAACTGATTTATTTTCGAGATGAGCCTGGATGACGAAAAATCTCCTTATAAAGTTTGCTTCAAAAGTGTGACTCCACTTGCGCCCTCTAGATAAGCTTGTCAATAAAATTTAAGCATGATTCAAATTATTACTGCTCAGTTTTCAGGTCAAATTTGTTATATGTTAACTATGATAAATTCTTGGATTCATTAATAAAAGAATTGCGAGTTCCGAAATACAATGCCAATGTCATCAGAAAAGGGGAGTATATTTAAAAGCTAAAAATACATTTAACAACCGACCTCATCTTTATATCCTCGATGCGTAGATCTAAGTTCTGTCTGTTCTCGTGTGACTATCCGATAGAGCAGGAAAGTGAGAATAACAATGCCAACCAGGTACAAATAACGACGCATTGCGTAACGACTGTACGGACGCATCTGCCCTGCAATGCAGTGATGTTAAAAATGACCAAGGAAAATGATTCTTTTTCAAATATTCATATTTCTAGTCAACTAATCAAACATAGTTAATAATCACTAAATCTGCATAAATTATTGAGCAAAATAGCTACAGGGTATAACATAAGTTCGCATGACAACCATCAATCAATCAGATTTTGTACTGATTAAATCGTTTGAAACTCCTTAAATGGAGTACCAGTTTGGGGCCTGATATAAGTAGATCGTCATATGCGTTTTATCTTATTACTAGTTCACTTTTATCAACGGTAGGAAGCTGATGTCTCAATGATGGTCAGGAAGATTGAACATCGCTGACTATCGTTGAGATTCAGAATCCTGAAGCCGTTGTGATGCTTCGGATTAAACAAATTTACGACTAAAATAATTCTTTGTTCGATAGAAAGATATCATATAAAGCCTTTCTTAATCTTTTGCTTATTTTCAACCATCCTCAGAATTTAAAATATTGGAGTTCTCAAAATGTAAAGCTTATAAAAGCGTACTTGACAGAAATGATACCGTACTTTTGGAATAGTGTTTTCAAGTTTCACGAAATTTTTAATAAACACTACCCATTTAGCTGACATCTGAAAAAGAATAAAGTTGATCTATTGCCTATTTAGATAACCCAAATACGGAGTATCGAAAGTTATCATCTGAACTTATGTCACACCCTATATCATTTTGGAAATAATAGAAAATTTTTCTTGCATCTGCATTCTGCTGAAAGAAGAATATGAGTGTGTCAAGAAATAAACAAAAGAAATTCTGACAGAGCAATAGGAATGGATGCTAAATGTCAGGAGTTTTTCATTATGCAACAAATTGATAATCAACGATTTTGTATGGATTGAATATTGAAAAGTTTAGGGTTAAAAAATACTCGAACCTTTGTGATTTGTTAGTTCATCTAATGAATTGTCAACTTTGATGTAAGCGATCGATGGCATGTGCGTGAAGAAATAGAGAGATTATGGAATAGAGAGGAGAGAAGCAAATTCAAAAGTGGCTTATCATTGGAAGGGGAGAGAAGGTGATATGATAATGTGCTGCTGCTGGCAAACACGTAGATGCTCTTACAATATGATGAAAACATAAAATCAAAATTGTTTGCTTCCTGATTTAAAGCAAATTGCATTCTCACTTTTTTATATCAGAACTCGTTTTATAAAGCTTACCTTCATCACATTTCGCTTCTTCAGAATTAGATTTTTCACTATTCTCCGAATTTTTCACTTCAGATTTCATAACTTCCTCGCTAACATTAAGATTTGACATTATATCATTTAGAAATTAGCAGTTCAAGATAGCTAGTGAAAGTAAGAAATAATACGAGAGACTAGTGAATCAATTTGCAAGGATATGGAAAAATGAAAGCAGCGTGGATTTCGAAAATAATGAGCGATGGGCTAATCCATGAAAAAGCTGAGAAAATAGCAGCTGAAGGAGACGCAAAACGAGCGGATGAAAAGATTTCAGAGTGATAAAGTGGTGATAGAGGAGATTGGGATATACTTGGGAAAGCAGATAAAAAATTAAGATCTAACAGATTAGTGCAATTAAATATAAGCAGTCTCATTCAATTCCACTTATGCCCTTTTATACCATCAAGCAGTCATCTTGCATCTGTTGTAACATCGTCGAATGTTTTAATAATGAAATCTCGAATAACTTACAATGTTTCTTGGCTTTTTCCATGCCGAAAATTAATAGATCGGTAATCATAGCAACAATAGGAATGATTTAGGAGATGATGAATGAAGAGAGGGAGAGTGGAAGGGAATGGAAGGAGAATAGACAGACTGCAGACTGAGCACGATGTTCTTTCTCTCTCTTCTTTGTTATATTAGCATTGCAGGTCAGCTTTCTGTCAAGAATTGAAGGATGAAGAGATAATGAAAATAGAAGGGAGGTAAAGAAAAAGAAATTGAGAGGAAATAGAGAAGCAGAGATTTAGAAAGAAGAGCAGGCAGCAGAAATGAAGGAGAGAAATGAGGATTGGTTGTGAGTGTTGATTTGAGACGGAAGGAACGCAATCGCGAGAAGTCGGGAAACCCAGTGCTCTTTTCGAAGCTCGACAGGATTTCCCAGTCTTTCTATCTTTCCTCATTTCACTTTTTTCCTATTTTTGCGTCCTTCTCGAATTTCAAAAACGTTCGCTCACTTGGCTACTTTTTATAGTGGCAAATAATAGAAAATTACTTACGTAACGATTGAAGAACTTAGAAATAAAGTAGGAAGTGAATAAAATACGCGCGAAACAGCAAAGATATTTAGGTGTCGGTCTCCATAAGGTTCGTTCGAATTGACTTTTCTTCTTTGGTTATTTACTCTGTCCACACATTTAGTTTGGACTATGAGTCAGTTAATGTAAGGAAAATGTGATGGATTTTAGAAGGGAGTATATTGATTTAGAGTTGTGAGCAAAATACAAAAAAAGATTTAAGAGTAAGTGAAATTCAACATACCAATTAATGGCTCTGCCCCATCGAGAATCGTCCTACCCATAAGAGGCTATTTTTGAGCACCTGAAAACAATAATTAAATATCAAAAAGCGGAAAATCCTAACCGAAGATCGTTAGAACCAACATCGTGTCAAAAGGCTGTCAAAGGAAATGTGAGAAAGGGAAAAAAAAGTGTGGAAGGAGATATTAAGGAAGGCAGAAAACGCGGGGGCAAAGGGAAGCTGAAGGAAGATGAGATATGCGCAGAATGGAAGACAGAAAACAGGACAGACAGACAGGGATAGAGATGGAAGAGATAGAGATAAGACAAGAAATGAACCGGCTAGGCAGGGGAGGCGAGGAAAGCTGAAGAATGGCAGAAATCGAATGAATATGCATGCCAATTGAACGATTCAATGGGGTCGAAAAAGACTAGCAAGCAATCGAAATGGCAAAATATCAAATCCCATCATAGCCTTTGTCCTCAGTTCTCACGACTCATCAACTCATAAATGAGGTGCAATAATATAACTGGAAATGAATGAACTCATCCCAAAATAAGATATATGCACTTTAGAACTTCTTTCGACCATAAAACTTCTCTCACTCATTATAAATATTGATCAAGTAATTGCACGAAATGGCTGAGACAGGCATATTAAACTGACTGGCCTCAAGCAAATTGACCATTCTATGAATAGAAGAAACTGGCAAAAACAGGTTACAAGCAGATCTAGGAGATTTGCGGGCTAATATTACATAGTTGGGGAATGATGCATAAAAATGGAAAGTCTGAAACTGAAACGAAAAGGAGAGAAGTAGACTTGCTGACCTAGAAGATCCAGTAGTAGGAATAGAATGAACAAGAAAAGAAGAAAAGAAATGAAATAGATACAATGCAGCGAATGCAGAACATAGATGTAGAATTTTTAGGCAGTCAGTGAGAAATCGTTTTTGGAAAGAGCGAATTGAGCGAAAAAGACGAAAGAGTGGGAGAAATGGTGCATGCATCAATAACCTGAATCGAAAAATGAGCAAAAAAGTACATTTAACCAGAAAACAGACGAGTCAAAACGGGAGTGGCCAAATTGGCGCTGCATTTGATTCGCCAACCGCTAATTACAAACGGGAAATGTGTGAAGAATTAGCAAAATCCTTCACCTCAAAATAGAATATTTGTGGAGTTTTCACGCGCTTTGGCTTCCTCTAAACGCCTAATATGAAGGAGGATGGAGACTCGAAGAAGTGGGTTTGAGGTCTGAGCAGAGAGGGACTGAAGGAAAGGGCCAGCAAAGCAGAGCAGAAAGGGTTCGACTGAGGGAATTAACGAGGGAAATAGAGAATTTGAGGCAGGAAAGGGATTCGAGAGAATTTAGAGAAACAGACAAGAGAACGGAAGAAAGAAATTTCGATTCACCATCCCAGAAATATGGCTAACATGTTCACGAGATTTAGATAAAATGTAAATTCAAATTTGTGATAAGATAAATAAATCTTTAAATAACATACAATAAACCGTCAAATCTGCATTCACGTGGCATTGTAGGCCAATAGTGGATTGGATAAAGTAAACAATGCAGTTGCAAATCTAAACCAAATTCGTGAGATTATTAGAAAAGCTATTCTGAAAAGCATTAGTAAGTAGCCATGGATCTGAACCAGCCTAATTCGAAATCACGAACGAAGAATTGCGTCACAAATCAAACCATTTATTTGGCAAACTCATTATGGCACAGAATAATTTCCACTCAGCTGACTAGATCATACAAAAGACGTTTTAGAGATCTTAGATGTTCTGAGAGTCAATAATAAAACTAAACATTTATGAAGTTAGAATACATAAATATGCAATTATGAACCCGGATATACTTAATGAACTTTCGTTCTATCATAAATAACTTATAATTTTTAAAGTGATCCTTATAATTAAAAAAAAGGTTCCCTACTACTTTAATAAACTCAATTATGAATAGAAATTAGCTTAACAGTGCTTTCAATTTTGCCGCATTTCGTTCTCTGAATTTCAAAATAAACTAAGCATATCTAAAATTAATTACCTCTTTGCACTCCTCGCTCGAGGTCGAACTTCTGCAGAAGGGGCTCCTAAATCGTTGCGATACGAATAAAATAGGGGAATCGTTTGGTTTCCAGTTAGCTGAAATGCATGCTTCTTCTTCCAGAATCAAAATCAAAATTCCTACATCGTATGGAACAGCGACGGGTGGAGCTGTTACACGCATATTGTTCCCCGCATAGGCGATTGCTTTCAGCTGCCAATCGCCTATCTAAAATTATTTTCAGATAAAAACATCCTATGTGATGCAGGTCAACCTCTTCATTCCAGCTGACATATTTCTCGATCAATTCGAGATATTCGGGCGGAATGTATTCATCGATTATAGTCAGATTGAGGAGGAGCTCTTTGCGAAGCTGTCTAATCGACTCCAAAAGACCTTCAATTTCTCTTTGATGCTCGCTTTCCATGTCCTTAAAGTTATTTCCTTAGGAATGGAATAAATCATCCATTTTGTGTAGAAATGAAGTTTCAGATATCTGAAGACAAAAAAACCTGAAATTTCGAGTACCAATTTTGAAAAATGAAAGCAAGAGAATTTCTATATTCTTCTAAATTATCAGCCAACCTTGAGTTCAGCCTTCGCTTCATTCAACTCATTCCAGACCCGTCTGAGTTTCTTCGTTTTGGCTGCAGCCTCTTCCTGCAGCGAGGCGAACTTATCCTCGATTTCTGTCTTCGCTGCTTCTTTCTCCTTCAATTGACTTCTCAGGAATGATTCCTGGTTTCGGGATTTTTCCAATTCCCTAAAATGATTCGAAATCATAAAGATTTTTTAGAACCCTTACTGATTGTTCTCTTCCAGCAATTTGGCCTGTTCCTCAGCCTTCTCCAGCAGATTCTCGCCTCCAACGATGAGTTTGCTCTCGATCTGATTCAGTTTGGCCCTGAGCTTCTCATGCTCTGCCCTTGCGCGCTTCAGCTCAGCCTCGCTGCCCTTCAGATTCTCAGCCAATTGTCGAGTCTCTTCATCTTCTTCCAGTCCCGCCTTTGCATCGAGTTGCTTTCGTTTCATTTCTAAGAAAGGGATGTGATCATTAGATTTCTAGTAAAAAATTGAACTCATTTCATTGTTATCAAATCGCAAAGATAGATCGCATTAGGAAAAGTTAGTGGACAAATAAAATTCGTCGTGAGTTTTTTTTATTAAAATTGTCTAAAATATTTCGTTTACCAATATCTTGCTCGAGTCCCTTCATCTTCTGTTCGAAAGCCTCCTCATTTTCTGCATCGCCATCCCTGTCTTCTTCTGAAACCTTCGTTCATTTCTCGTTTTCTTCTAATTGAAATATTCAACCTTCCAGCTGCTTCCGTAACATTTCGATCTCCACTTGGAATTTCCTGAGCATTGCATCCTTCGGGTCTTCATTGATGCGTGCAACGTTCTGAAAATCTCTTTGCCTGGGAAAATATTTGAATTCGATTTTTACCTGGATATTCTTGGCCCTGTTGGCATATCTGAGTGTCGATAAAGTTTCATCGTAATTATAATTTGCAGGCCCAATGTTAGCGATCTGAAATATATGCCTGAGTACCTTTAACACTCTCTCCTCAATAATTCAATATGAATTAGTTTAGAAAATTAGACATTCTTACACAAACCGATTTTAGAATGATATTTTAAATGCATTGACCCACTAAAAGTAGGCTAGCTAGTTTATAATTGGGTCTTAGGAAAAAAACGAATGAACTCGAGCTTTACTATGAGTTGAAACAGAGTTCTTGATATTATCAAAAATTGTTATGAGGGAATTATTATTAGTTTTTTTTTTTCCATCTTTGCAGAATCAATTCTATTTCAAGTAAATTTTCAGGCTTCTTCAAAAGTTTTTTTTTCTGGGACGGGTAAATCTTGAGGAAGCCTGTAATTTTTTAAATTCCCATACCATGACAGTTTTTGAATTTCCTCCCAACGAGTCTTGCAGCAGCCTGGTCAGCTTCGAGTTTCTGTATGGAATGTGAGTGGATTTGTTGTCGACCAGCGCACTGATCACATTGCCCAAAGTCGACAGGGACAAGTTGATTTTGGCTGCTTCCTGAAATCGATTACATTTGCATGGTCTATGAAAGGAATCTAATAAAGAAGCTGTCTTCAATAAGAAAGCTTTCCGCTAAAATAAACAATCCCTACTTTGAGCCTCTCGCCTTGAGCCCCCGTTTTGCTCTGCCTCTCGCTGCCAGCCAAATCAACCAATTGCAACTTGCCTTGTGTCACATGTCCATCTTTGCTGCTTTCGATTGTTACCTGACATTCTTCATTATTTACTGTAATCCCCGTTAATTATCTACCGTAAACATAGCATGTGATCGACTGCTTTCAACATTCATCATTGTAGCCCCTACTTTGCCTGGAAATTTCAATCTTGTGCAATTTAACGAAAAGTTAAAAGCTTACGATTTTTATTGCCGAATTCCATGATTTTCTGCATGTAAGATGCCGATCCAACTGTAACAGAACTTAGATTCTTCACATAAACACCTATATCTGAGCGCTCCTGAAATTATTCTCAATTTCAAACATTTGCAAAAAGCATACCTTAATTTCCAGATTATGTCCAGTGCCATCCTTGGCGAGCAGGTCCCGAGTCTCTTCGTTGTAAATTTCGAGATACGAGACTCTGACGAGGAATCTGCAATCAGCTACTTTTCTGGATGAATATATAGCTTGAAGTGCCTACGTAGTGTCGTGTTGACACTTAGCAATGTGGTCGAAGATGTGCGCAAAGGAGTTCGGAATGATGCCCTGCTGCTCGCTTCGCTCCAAATCGCCTGTCATTGTCCAGGTCTTTCCCGTACCTGTTTGACCATATGCGAATATTGTACCTAAAATGGCTATAAAAATTCCGAAAAAAAAGTTTCATAAAATGGTGCGAAATTTAGATATTTTACATCTTTAGTTTACGTTAAAATGGAATAACTTTGTCATAGAAATTCTCAGCAAAAACTTATTCACTTTGGCATTTATCACCGTCTTAGAAGTCTTGTGCTTTTTTTTTATAACTGATATCAGGGGTTTATGAAAATGTTCGCTTCATTTTCGTCATTATCGTTTTAGGGCGTTTTTACTTGCGTATTGGCCAATTTGAGAGATTAGTTGTTTTCGAAATTGAAATTTTATCCTCGTCCTCACATGATTGATATAATCAACCATTCTTTACAGCCAGGGAATAAACTAACTCACCGTTGTATCCTTTGAGAACATTTTCCACGATCGGCCTGGCGGCCATATTGTAGACGGTCATTTGATCGCATTCCGGGTGGAAAACTGCATCGAAGAAGAAAGTACGAGGGGGTTCCTGGATAATTTATTGAAAATACACAATTTCAAGGAAATACCCACTTCAGCAGTAGTTTGAAGATGCTTGATAGTGACCGAATTGTTGACTGTGTCAGTCTCGACGGTCACTCTGTGCCCCTGTCTGATTTCCTGCTCGGATATCGGTCTCAGCCTCACTACAACCTTCACTTTTTCTGCTTCTTCCATATCTAAAATAGAAAAAATAAATCGTTCAAAACGGGATGAAGTAATATTGCGAGTGCGTTTGTTGTTTGCCATGGCAATGGCATCTCTTCTCTCCCCTTTCTTTTCCTTTATCCCTTCGCGCAGCTGACTATCGATCCGCATAGCTCCGTTTAGAGCCCTGGGATAAAGATATATTTGAGAGATTGTCATCCAACTCTTCAATATTGAATCTTGTCATTTATCAGGTGCACAAATCAATTGATAAAATATTTATTTTAGATTTTAGCTAAATCGCATAATAATGAACACTACGAGAGGGGAATATAGAGACCATGATCCAATAGCCAACAAAATAGAGCAGGAAGAATGAAATCGAGTAGAATTGGAGATAACTTCAACGGGAAAATTTTATGTAATTTACTTTACACAAATCACGAGCCTTACCTTGAATTGTAACTAGAAAATCAACTTTTCAGGTAACAAATACTCTTCAAAAATGATCACTTTGTTACTTGAAAAACCGATTTACCGAATACTGTCTGTCGCTCCTTTCATTGGATTATTCAATTACTGTCTTGAAAAGGAAATTTCAACTTGCAGAAATCAACAAATGCGTCCATAGATTAATTTATGTACATTTCGACTATCACCTAGTGCATTTCTGAATGAACATCAAAATGGAAAGGATTAGCAGCTCATTTGTTAAATTAAATAATGCCTGACTGACTAAGGAAATTAAAGGAAACGGAAACTACCTGTTTCCCGAACACTACACATTGCGAAGAACGAAGCGAGTTTGCATAAAAATTAAAATCTTCAATGAAAAGCTTCAATGTTGGGATTACAAATCACTTTCTGCAGCTAACGACTACGGAGCAAATTGTGTACAAATAGTGAATTCAAATGTAAATGAATAAATTATGTTTGAGTCCAAGGAAATACTATATACAAAAAGGGTGGCTGTTTTGATAAGGTTTTGAAAAAATGTAGAATTTTGACATTGCTGATGAGTTAACCTTTAGTAATTCACTGTCCAGGAGGAGTGATAGCTCGAGTGACGAACTCCATGAGTCTCTTTGCGTACTGCTCAGGTCGCACCGTCGAAATGTTCTCTGCCTCCGCACCGTACTTCATCGTCTTCGCTGCTGTTGCTGTTCTCTTCTAAAATGATAAAATGTATCACAGACTTTTCAAAATATAGCTGAAAATCAAATTATTGAGCTTTGTGAGTAAGTATTTAGAGACGTCAACTCAATTTCCGGAATTGATAATGATGAAAAACTACCATTAGGGCGTATGTGATTGGTAAGATAAGCCGGAGTAAAATGTTTTTTAGATCTCCGAAAGTGGCGTATCCCCTTTTTCGAAAGTTGTGTCCATTTTTGCATGACACATTTTTCTGCAGTCGCTTTTTCAAAACTCTCACCTATCGTTCAGGAAAGGACAAGAATCTAACTCGTTATCTACTACACCACATTGTCATGAGAAAAGACTCGCATTTTTGCGCTATGCGCTTAGTCAGCAGGGGTGAGAGAACATTAGAAACGGAAATGTTAAGAGGGTCGGAAAGGGTAAACGTTTCTGTGAAGGCTTCTATAACTATGCCTAATACTTGTATTTTATCAGAATAATCAAGATAAAGATGTCGAAAGTAACCTTGACTCCATAGTAGGTGAGGATATCGACGAGTCCAATGAAGTATATGAGTTTCTTGTCGCTGTCCGTGCTGCTGGCGATCGCGTAGAATTCATCGTCCAGATCAGGGCCTCCAGATATTGGCGGGAATGCGCCCGTGGAGGGAAGGGGAGAGTCGGGTGGAGTGGGGGCAAGCTCGTCTGCTGATTCCTGCAAAATGGGAGCATGTGAAAGTTCCTTTGAAAGAACACATTAAGAAGTAGCATAATTTAACTAAGAATTTCTCGAATTTTATTGGTTGAATTGAATTTAAAAATAACCTACTTCACTAGTCTGTTCGATGGGTCGATTAGCAGCTTCAGCAGCAGCCCGTTCGCAGTCGTGAATTCCCAATAAAAGAGAGTAATCCATCAAATGTCCCTGCAATATAGACGACAATAATAATCCTTGCAAAAAAGTAAGACTCTACCTTGGACAACCATTCAGTGTCGCTACTCAGCATGTCGAGCAGTTGCTGTCTCACTTCCCCAGGCAATTTCAGTTTGATGTTCTGATCGAGGAAATCATTGTCCTTCAAAGTTGGCAGCTCTTTAGCTTTCTCCTTGTCAGAAGCAGCCCGAGACACTGTTGAACCCTGAAAAATACAACTAGTCAGCTTGAAAACATGCATCAATCATTTACACAATTCTTTTTAAATAGTCAGCAAAGAATAATACGGTTTTCTTCTAATCACTAAATTTTAAAAATAATATTCATACTCTAATTGACGTTTTAATGTATTCCTTTCACAGAAACACTAGTTTTTCTAGAAACTATCAAAAAATAAACGATACATTTCTCATGTCTTCTTCAAACTTTGAAAGATGTTCCCCTTTCCCATGCTCATTTACTCACCTTCAGATCGAATTTCATGTGTACATTATACTTTCTGCCGAAGACATTCCTCATCACAACAAAATATGTTTCCGAATTTTCGATTGTAAGTCTGAAAACGAAATAAAATTGATGCTGAAGTTCAAGAAAATATTCAACCTATAAAGCCCGAGGTACTGCGGGAGGAGCGTTTTCCCCTGTCTCTCGACGACATAACAGTGATAGTCCTTGAGGATGGAGTGTAGTTCGGCAACCGCTTCAGAGTCCATCGACTGAAAAATAATACTTGTTCTTCCACCAAATCTTTGGAACCCAAAAAATAGTATTCATATCTTCGCTACACTATTGTTGGTCAGAAAAAAAAATGAAAATAGCACTGAGGTTAGAGAATTCTATTATTTTAATTCAGAGGTCCTATACGATCCAATAAAATAAGAAAATGATACAAATTCTTGCCTTGATAA
Source organism: Diploscapter coronatus (assembly GCA_964036155.1). Lineage (NCBI taxonomy): Eukaryota > Metazoa > Nematoda > Chromadorea > Rhabditida > Rhabditidae > Diploscapter > Diploscapter coronatus. The sequence goes on along the minus strand of OZ038423.1, from coordinate 18,441,891 downwards.
CGAATTTCTTGTCGTAAGAGGTGAAGAATCTGGGAGTGGACCCAGTCTTGGACCCATCAGTTTGATCAGGCTCAGGTTCGTACGAAGTCAAAGAGCGCAGATATTCGAACTGATCAACTCCGAACTGCTCCCGCAGGTTGCGGAACACATTCGGACAGTACTCTTTCACCTGAATTAAAGAAGTTGTAAGCTACAATACAAAATATATATTTCTGCTCAAGTTCATTTAGCCTATCGTTTTAGTATTTCTACAATTCGTCAGAGAAAATTAATTAGAGTAGGAGAAAGCGCCTGGTAAAGTGGAAATCAGAGTCGTACCGATTTTTATTTAGGTTTCGAAGAAAAACAATAATCTTGGTCGATTTTTTTTTATAAATTGAAAATTTCGATTTCGAACATTTCACTATTAGGATTTTACATCTTATATGCATTGTGCTTTGACCTGTTCGATGCCACTTTTTCTTTCGAAAAATTAACTGAAACTTTCCATCCTTCCATTATTTTTAAACTATTTTTTCGCTGAAATATTCCAACAATATATTCTCTACAATTCCTTTAAATGGATTTTTTAAATCCATCAGAACTTAAGACGGATAGATTTTTGAGTCATTTTTAAGGAGACTTCATCGCATAAAGCAAAGAGAGGGCGAAACACTATGATATGAAAATGATACCAAGATTATCGACTTTTCGAAGCATCATTAGTCGCGATTTCTTTGACAAAGCCTACTTTCCCACAACTAAGAACATAGTCCTGATAAGCTGCGGCAAACATTCAAAAATTCAATAACCTTGTAATGACTGGGCATGATGTCCTTGTTGAAGTTGTGGTTGTCGATCTTGACTTTGGAATAGGCCTTGAAGTCGTCTGGCATGAGCAGACCGGGCGGGGGCACGTGCATCAGCTGGTCGATGGAGTGGTTGACTCCCCACATGAACACGGACAGAAGCGGCTCCTGAACAACCACCTGCTCATTCACAAACATTCTAGTTGCCTGCCTTTGCTCGGAACAGTTTCCATTTGGGAACAAGCACCTTCTTCTTCTTTTTGCCCAAACCACGCGGCGTCTTTTTGGAGGACATTTCCAGTTACACCTGCAAATTACCGAATTTATCGCAATCGGACAAGTTATAGTGACGAGTTGTTATCACGAGGTATCTTCACATTTGAGAGAAGAACGATATGAACAATGTGAAGAGAAGGAAAAGTGATTTGTGATTTGGAATTGCCGTATTTGATGGTGTTGTTGTAAATTGGATTGATTGAGAAAAGAGGGGGGAACCTGTCGACGAAGACACAGTTTAGAGAAGAAGAGGGGACTGTGAGAAAAAGGCCGAGGGCAGAAGTGTCAGAGATGCACCCTGCACCCAAAGACTGAAAGACAGGCACACCAAATGTGTGATGATCGACAATCGAGTGCGCAAACAGATGAATGGGGAGACGCGCTCGAACTGCCGGGCTGCACTCGCAAAACTAACTGACAAAATGACAGGACAGAGACAAGAGGGCCAGAGCAGGACTGAATGGGGATGGGTTGGTATATCTAGAGCATGAACTGCAAACACATGCGGGCGGGCGGGCGCACTCAGCTCTCGCTTCAGACACAAATTAGCCGCTCCACTTGACTCTATGCAAAATTGAAAAGGTTAACCAACAAGTGCGAGAAATGAAAACGAACTCGAGCATTTCGAGTGAAGACAAGTAGCCGAAAGGTGAGAAACTAAAGAAGAACAAGAAAGGGGGAGATGGCAGGGGATGTAAGGCTGAAGGAAAGCAGAAGTTGGAGATAGGCAAATGGCAGGAGAAGGAAAGGGAGAGTTCGAAATAGACGAATTGCAGAATTGAAATAGAAGAAGAAGAGAGAAGAGGGAAAGAGAAAGGACGTGAGAAAGAAGGAAAGGAATCGATAAAAAGAAGAGAGAAAAGAGAGGAGGCGAGAGACGGGAAAAGCTGCTGCAGGGTTGCAGACAAACAACCAGAAGCTGGAAGCACAATTAAGCTGACTTAATTAAATGATGCAAGGCAGAAGTTGATTAATTCGAAGCTTAGAGCGCTGAAGTCATGACATAGTGTTTGCAGAGAGCAATTACTTCGTAGGGAAAGGGCAACTTTGCAGGAATTAGACGTGTTCAGAATCTTATCCTGGAAAAAAGCTGGAAGTCGGAATCGGAAGCAGAAACGCCCTGACAGAAAGTGAAGTAACTAGTTAGTTATGTGCGTATCATTAAAAGAATTCGGCGAAATTACCACACTCTATCATATTCTTTATGTTAGCGAAGAAAGACAGGCGTGACATGATCCAGAATGTTACAGAATTATTCATAATCACAAACAAGACGTAGATGAGTTCCAAATAGTTCATTTCGAAAATTAGATTGAAATGGACCTAAAATCGACACGGTATAAGCGCATTAGTTACGTCCCCACTAACAACTTGCAATCATTATGGAGGGAAGCGTTCTTCGTTAACGAACATGAGAGTGGCCAATAATCAATCGAAAATCCACTTGAATCTGTGAATCTGCAAATCGAATCGAAAAGTTGTAGATGCGATTAGCTAGCTGCGGCTAATTATGCAGAAGCAGAAGGGAAAGTAACAGATCAGACAAGCGAGAGGAAAGGGGAGGGCTGACCTAAATCTGCGAGAGCGAATGATGAAAAGGAGAGGGGAAAAGTGTTCGGATAGTCGGGTGATCGTTGCAAAGAGATGTGCACATTATTTATACAAGCAGTGACGATCGATGGAATCATTGACGTGAAAATTTAAAAGTTGCTTACAAAGTAAAAGGCTATTCTTAATGCTTTAGAATCTAGTCCTCCCACTTATTTCCCGCGCTATCGGTACATTAGTAGATAATTTTTGCTGATCAAAATACTTTAGCAAAAAACATGCCGACGCGATAAGGATTGTAATTTTGAAGCGCGTGTTGTAAAAGAGGGAGGGAATGCACAAATTGAAAGAGGATGCGCATGTAAACGGGAGGAAGTGAACGAGGAGAGCGGGTTGGAGGGATGGAAAAGTTGCACCAGACATAAATGGGCAAAACAGGTCATTGATCAGCAGAAAAGGGAGAGGTTGAAATATTGAAAACCGACTGACTGCAAGGGAGGCAAGGCAGAATGTGTGAGAGGTTGAATCAACAAGACACGAGGATGGTTTGGGAAAAACGTGGTAAAGTGAAAAATCAGATAAGTGGAACAGAGTGTGCTTGCGATTGACACAACTACAGTACCATAAGAGGTCAAGAAGAAATTTACGACAAAAATGAAGTTTTCTTTAAGTCATTCAAAATTGTACCTGCTCGTCAATCCTGTGAAATCTGCTCCAACCAGCTGCAGCTGCCTTATGTCGTCAGTCAATGTGACAGTCCTTCTCTCGCCAGAGCAGCTGATGATTTGCCTGCAATTTATCATATCAACAATGGGCTTGCCTCGGTTCTATGCAACAAGGCCTGCGTTTATTTGGGGAAAATGTGCTAAATGCAAATCCTCTTCCTCCCTCCTTTAATTCCCATTCACGTGCCTGTCTACACACACCGCAATGCCCCATTTTCAAAGGGAATAAAAACAAAGAAAGAGGCCTTCAGAATTCGAGAAGAAAGCTGCCAAAATAAACTATTCATTTGTGCAGAGAGTGCAAACAGCTCCATGATAATGATATTCTACTGCCATTTATTGTTCAGAAAGTTGTATTTCAGCCTAACTAAGACGTTTAGAAAGAAAAATAAAACCAAATCGTTTCTGACCGAACAAACAACAATTTCGGATCCCAAAATGGATACGTTTTTGAAATCGAAAAATTGGTTGTACGCAACTATTTTTCGCTGGTTTTCTGCACAGACAAATCTCGTTGGGTTTATGGCCGATTGATTGCGATATGGATTTTTTTGGTCTTCGCCTTTTAAATATGACTTGCTTCCTTTTCGGGGGTCTCTTCACTACCACTTTTTGTACACTTCCGCGCTTTTGCAAGGGACAGGACTTGTGCTCTCTACATTTGCGGAATGAAGATGAAATGAGCATGATAAAGGAAAGGGAATAAGGGGGGAGAAAAAGACAAAATGGCTTAAGAGCTCGGGCAAATCGACCCTCCCCCTTCTGCAAATTGCTTGCCTAGGCCTAGGCCCGAGGCCCTGAGGCAGAGCCAATAACTGAGTCGTTTCGTTTAGCTTTCCAGCCTTTATTCGGGCTCTTTTGCACCGCAATTCGCCTTCTCTCTAGCCGAGTCCATTATCCTTCAAAAAGCTGTTTTCAATCGAATATTTTGGATTTGCGACGAAAAAACATGAGAATTTTGCCCGAAGAAAAGCATAAAGCATTTAAAATAACCGAGACACGAAATCTCGAGAAAATGCGAAAATAAATGTCAGCAACTTCACAAAATCAAATATTGATGCTGTTTGCAACAATGCGCTCGAAACAAGCAATCAATCATGGACATTTGATAAAACATTTATTCAGCTTTCTTGGTTGAAATTGAAACCGATACTTATTCTTAACAACAAGGAGAAAATCAACAAACTCCTGATAGATATTTAACTTTTTCATAAATAATCATTCAATAAAATTATCAAAGAGATAAAGAATGACTAATCAAAGAAAACAGAAATTTATGTAGAATAATAAAAGCAATAAGAATTATCTGTTGGCCTACCGGCCTGCCTTCTCGCAGAATTGCTCGTTGAAATATTCAAGGAGTAAGTCGTTTGGGATCGCGAGGGAACAGGGAGCAGAGACGAATGTTGTGGATGCCCAGGAATAACATCGTCACTCGCTCCAGGCCTGAAAAACAACTATATTTTGAACTCATAAAAATCCCAATAGCGTATAATTTCTGCATAAAAATATCAATGATAAAGGGTGAAATTTGCCAAAAAGATAAATACCACATTTTTCATAAATCAAGACTAGAAGAGCGAACCAATTCCTCCTCCAGCATGCGGGGAGCAGCCATATCTGAACGAGTCGATGTAGGCCTGTATCTTGCTGATGTCGATTCCGTGGTGCTTGGCCCGCTCCGTCAAGAAGTCAGGGTCGTGGATACGCTGTGCGCCTGACAAGATCTCCTGAAAACGAGGATGAATATATCTGAAGTCCGAATAAATTCCCTACCTCCCCACGCATGAACATATCGTAGCTGTTGGAATATTTGGGATTATGCGGATCAGGCATAGTGTAGAAAGGACGCACGGCCAGGGGGAACTTGTCCAGAATGTAGAAGTCAGTCTTGTATTTGTCCTTAAACACACAAAATCGTTACAAAATAATAGTCGTATTCCAAAATTAGCCCAAATATCAATGTCAGAATGCAATAATCGACAAATTTCAATATCTTCTTGATGATTCTCGAAAAGAAAAGATGTGCAATCTTCCCCTACCAAACGCTTTTGAGAGGAAAGATTAGACTGCCCTCGAAAAATGGACGTATTGGAAGATTCAAATCAACGACGGTGATATCACCAATTGGATAAATCACGTAAGTCTTTTCAACGTTGATGAGGTTTTTTTTCTCAGATCTCGGAGAAATTATCAAAACATCACATTTTCTTCATATGGAAGTGGAAAAGTGCTTACTCTGACAAGTTTTCCGAGGAACTTCTCCTGTGGGGTGCTCAGATCGTCCTCGTCGCCAATCTCGATCCCATTCTCCCTGAGCAGAGCAATCGCATCTGCAAACTTGAGGACGAGAGCCGGCTCGGCGAATTTGAATGGCTCAGCGGGGTATTGCTGATTGACTGCGGCGATTTCGTCCGCGAACTCCGCCTGCAGACTCTTGAAGATGCCGATCAGCACTTCGCCGATCGTCAACATCACCTGAATACATCAAATGGAGATTTCATTAGCACTCAGAGACAACTTCCCCAAAATGGGGAGGGCTGAGAAAAAGATCTCGCTGACTTCCCCAAACTATTTCGCGCGGGACTCTTCTCCAGAAATGGAGAACTGTTCTCTGAGCAAAAATTCGTTTTTTTTTGAAGAATTGGGCAAAATTGAACATTTGAATTACAAAAGATAAACGCACTCGAGAGTATCTAAAATGGACAAAAAAAAAGTCGAAAAGATAAAATAAAATGGCCGTTGTTTAGAAAGGAAATCGAATTTTTCTATGTAGCCCCACCTCATGATAATGGAACTTGAAAGCCATTTCCAAGTCGAGTCCAACGAATTCAGTCATGTGGCGATGAGTGTTGGAGTCCTCTGCACGGAACACCGCTCCGATTGTGAACACCTGCAAATCACATAAGTGAATTTCGCAAATGCTTTTAACAGGAAAAGAATCTGTTTTTAAAACAAGAAAAACAGCGAGAAAGTGCTTAGGGGAAAGATTATACTTTTGGGAGGAAATATTAGGCAGCCTGAGTTTTCTACCTTTCCGAAGTCACCAGCGATTGCAATCTGCTTGTAGAGCTGAGGCGATTGTGCCAGATAGGCAGAGCCTTTGAAGTAGCTCACCTGCAATAGCATGAATAGAAAGTGATTTTTGCTACTATCTACCGTGAAGACATTGGCACCTCCTTCACTTGCAGCCGAGATGATCTTCGGAGTGTGAATCTCACGGAAACCGCGTTGACGGAGCAGACGACGGAAATGATAGCCGACGCCGTCCTGCACTGCGAAAATGCCTTGCGAGGTGATGGTACGCAGGTCCAGGACACTGAAATAAATGATCAGGTGCATACTCATTCTTTTGTTTGGGGAATTTCTAAATCGTGTACAAGAAAAATTCAGATCAAGACTATTTCGAGTTTTGATTTGGGAAAGTTCAGAATCAGAGTAAAAATTTTCCAGAACTTGAAGTCAGAATTCTGAACAGTCCTGATTCATAAGTTTGTTTTCCTTTTAAATTTTTCAAAATTTAATTATCATTCCATTGGCATCAGGTTACGGCATATTGATGCCGTTTTAAATTCGTGCAAGTGGGGTTCAAAAGATAATGGCGTTGTTTTCGATTGTTAATGAACATGATAATATTTTTTTTTTTAAATCCCAACCGATTATCGAGTCTGGTGTCGAGATTGACAGTGGCGAGCTTGTTCTCCTTGTCGTTGGCCAGTTCCTCCTCTGTCGGAGCTCGTCTCATAGCGTCCTCGATTTGCAGAGGCAGTTGCCCTTTCGCTGCAGAAACCACCCACAGCTGAATAAAAATCATCTTTCAGTACTAACAAAATAGCAGTTATCACGTCGACAGGATATTCATAATGAAATGACTAGATGAGATTGATTTTCTAGATAGAAGATATTCAAAATTGTTTCAATTTCGGCGAATCAAATTCATGTTATTTAGAAAGCATGCTTACCTCGAAAGCATGGACCTCGACAGTCTTCTGCGTGCAGGACTCAACAGGCGCATCGACCTTCTGGACGGTGCCCTGGATGTCGACAATCGACTCTCTCGAGACGGCTGACACGAACTTCAGCATCGCCTTGCTCACCTTCTCCGTCACAAACACACCGATCTGAAAACAATCAAGTTGGTATTTCTGCGGACAATAAAAATGACCTGAAGTGTGTAGACTCCAGATCGAAGCACAATGAAGCAGGTCTTGCCCTTCGCACGAATTGCATGAATTCGGCCACGAACCCAAATCTGAAATTGCAATAAAAATACTGAAAAGCAAAAATAATCATCATACATCCTGTCCGTGCATGGACTCGTCGATGTCCTTCAATTCAGTGAATTTGATGTCCTTGACTTCCCCAGACTGAATCAGTCCGTAAGCACCATATTTGCCTGCAGACACATCCTCTTCATCGCCCCCCTGCTCCTGCTGCTGACCCTGTGCTGCTGAAGCTGCTTCCTGAAAATCATTTGTGTAACTTTAGCTGCAGAATTTGATTGCGTTTGAATTCTTTGAATATCAAATTTGTAGAAAATTGAAGACGAAATGGAGTCTTTGAAAGGCCAGAGTCCGAATTAAAACTTCGCTTTGGGTTGTTTCTTATTTACAAGGATTTAATTGATAATATTTGAAAGAAGCACGAATATTGATATGAAATTTTGATTTACCAACCTTAGCCTCCTGTTTCTTCTGCTGCTTGGCCAATTTGTTGAGCTGTTTCTTGCTCAACTTCTGCTCCCCACCTTCCTGCTGCTGCTCAGCTCCGTCCATTGCGCCACACACGAACTCTTGATGCTTGAAGACTGAACTGGAAAACGTCATAGAAATGACGAAGAACTTTGAAAGAGGAGAATAAAAAATAAGATTTCATCAGGTTGGAAGGAAGTGTCAGAAACAAGTTTAAAACTACAGACTACGTCATTTTATAAAATTATACGGAGAGATCTACCAAATGCAGAAATGAAAAGAAGGTTCAGAATAATCAGGAGCAACAAAAGAAACGGATAATCAAATAAAATTAGGCAAAAATATTACAGCGGCAGATTGCAAAACAGACAGGGTCGATGTGTAATGCACAACTTGAATTCGCCAACTGAATGCAGCATAAACCACGCGCAAATATTTGACAAATTTCAACAATATCGCGAATTCGTACTTCTGCCTACTTCTTTTCCTATCCATCACACAATGGACGATTTATTCGGTGGAAACGTGAGCAGCGAAAGCGAGGATGAGCAGGAGCAGAAGAGAAATGGGCCTAAAACCGGACAATCTCCTGATCCGACTGCATCTCAGGATGCTCTGTCGAATGCATCGTCAAACACTAGGAAAAGGTATTTCCATTTTGGTTCTCAGAAGACGAAACAACTGCTATAAATGTGAGAGCAGATATCGGAATCGGGGAATCAAGATCAAAATCGATCAGTTCTATCTAAAATTTTGAAAACTACTAAATTGACCCCGATCAGTATCAATAGTTCGCTTCACGCATCTTTCAGAGTAGAATGTTTCAGAAAGAATAAATATCGGCGAAAATTAATCAACGAAATTTTAACCAGGCAAACATATTAGTTAATTTAGTGTTCCTGAACGCGAACCTTCTTCAGTTCCTAGCAAAGTCACATTTTCCCTGTCCGATGGAGAGTCAGACACAAACGATTCTCCTGCACCGACACAGGAATTCGTGCAGATTCAAGAGCCTGCTGAGCCACTCACAATCGAGAAAGAGCTAGAAATCGGGGATAGCCAGGAAGGTGACGAAACGAAGTCTCCGAAAATGGAAAATACAGAAACAGAACCAAGTTCGTCAACGAAACGCAAGGTAAACTGCCCATATCTTTTAGAGCTTGAAGAGATCAAGTTCGAGAAAATGATAGAGGAGGAAAAGTCATGAAAAATAAAACGATAAGCCGAGGAAAAAACAGGCGGAGCTGAAATGGAAAAGCGGGAATGAATTTTGCGTTTTTGCAGGAAGCTTCACCACTTGGGAAAATAGATCGTGTTCTTATATTTTTTGCTCACTTTTCGCATTTCTTGTTTCGCTTGTTCTTTTTCGTTTTTGGAGTGGATTAGGAACTTTCGCATTTAAAGCCGATTGGGAAATTTTTAATGACCCCGGAGCATCCTTCGACTTTCTTCCAGAAAGAATGAAACTTCTCGAAATTAAAAATAATTTAACCCGCCCTCGTCTCTGATCGTAGATACAAAATTCGCTCCGCCCCGCAATTCATTTCAATGTTTAACTCGCACCTGTCTCTCTGCAAAGACAAGCATCGTCCCTTTTGCGGCAGGGCTATTTTTCGAAGTCTGACGGGAATTTTCCATTTATTTTCTCCGAAAAATTACTAGGATTTTTTACACTTCATAACATCACGTAACTTTATCAATTTGCAGCCCCAATCTCCGATCTTCGCGATGCATCATCCGGACTTGAAGAGACTGAAGTCAGATGGGATTGTGCACAACGACTCGTCCGCTTCCATCGACTTCATGGAGGTAGGACAAGAATCTAAGAAACCAATATTCTTCTTTTTATGTTTCAGGCCCTCGATTTGCTAGAAGATCCAAATGCCTCGCAGTCCGCACAATTCCCCTCCACCTCAACTGCAGGAACAGGCAGACAAATGATGGAATTCGATCTGCTAACTATGGAAATGGAGCTGCAGACCAAGAAGAAGAAGAAGACGCAGGAAGGAACGCATGCGGCTGATCTGATGGAGGACTTGCCTTCGAGCAGCTCTGCATACAGCGACAGGCCTGACAGCAGCAGAGACACACAGGCTAGGAAGTTCCCACTCGCTGTTGCCGATGTCAAGGGGGAACAGGAGGCTAGTTGTTCGACAAAAGAATGAACAATATGGTTGTGATTCAGGATGAGTCAGCCCCGGTCAAGCAGATGAATGAAGAGGACGAAGTGAACAGACTGAAACTGCAAGTGCTCATCTCGAATTTCACCCAGGAACAGCTCAACCGATACGAGACTTACAGACGGTAATCATGAATATTTTGTCGAATTACCTGAAACCTCGGAATTTCAGATCCTCGTTTCCGAAATCGGCAATTCGTCGTCTGATTCAGACCTACACTGGGTGCACTACAGGCCAGAATGTTGTGATTGCGGTGGCTGGACTCGCCAAGGTAGGTATTCGATTCTGGTTGCATTGAAGTTTATATATTCGAGAAAAAATCATTTACCGAAAAAAACTCGTTCCGAGTCAATTATGACGGATGAACAAATTATCATTCCTCGATCTTCTAAAGTTAGAATGAGTCTTATTTTATTTTCCAGTAAATTTACTTGACTTTTCCTTGTTATCAGTCTCACTTTCTCATATTTATTAACAAACGGTCAGTTTAAAAGCAACACGCGAATGTGGGGAAAGGGCAAAAATCGATGACCGTAATCTTTTCGAAATCATGTTTTTTTTTCTAATTGGAATATTTGGCTTTCTCCTAGTTCCCTATAGGCATTAAATACGGTATATTTGTGGTACTTTTAATGATCTACAAAAGGAAGTATATAGATTAAAAACGTTGTTAATGAACATGGTACTGTGCAGTCTTTTATAAAACCTCAATAGATATTGAAATTTCAGGTGTTTGTTGGCGAGTTGGTGGAAGAAGCCCTGGATTTGCAGAAGAGAATGGGCGAGACGAGTGAACCTCTGAAGCCCCATCATCTGAGACAGGCGTATTACCAATTGGAGAGACAGGGAAAGCTCTTCCCGCCTAAGGGATCTCGCAAAAATCCTTTCACCTAAATAACTGTTGTTATCATTTCTTTGATTGTTTGTAACCTATCTACCAGTATAAATTATAAATTTTCATTTAAAAAAAACTTCATTTTTGATAATTATACCAGTTAAAGAACTGTTGGAATATCTGAAGGGGAGTGCAAGTTAGCCAAAAAAACATTTTTGTTTGCAGATGTCGGATGGACAAGGCTCATACGGGGTTCCGACGATTCCAGCCCCTCAATTCAGCACCTTCACAACGATCGTCGATCCGCCTAGGCCTCTGCCTGCATTCGTCGGTATGAAATTCGCTTATATATCAATCAAGCAGACGAATTTCGCTAATTGACTTTATAATCCTATTATCGGATAGAGAAAAACCACGTGCAATTATGAGAGCGATTTTAAATTATCGTTTTTCCCTCGACGAAAAATAAAGTTTACAGTCTCACAGACATTACGTTCAAGTCCTCTACGCAATCTGAAAATCTCTTGAGTTGGAATGCTTATTGCCATGACGATGATTATAATTTTCTATGGATTACTAAATTTTGAATTCGTTACAAAAATGGTTTAAAATTTCAGTAGACATACTTTATTTCAGCAGGGACTGTGGCTCCCTCTCCTTTGCCCTATTCAACGCCTCCAATTCCTTTTACTAGTCCATCAGCCAGCGCGAGCGAATTCAATGTAGATAGCAGCAAAGCTGTTCAGGTAAATGAATAGATTTTTTTAAAACTGAACTCGTCGTTCAGAATAAACCCAACAGCGGAATAACATCGACTCAAAGTACAGTACCAGGAGCCAGCAGCATGGCGGCAGCTTCTTCCATTCCAAGTCCAACTGCAAATCCCAGTCTATCGAATTCGTTCAGTTTACCGTCTCAACAAACGCCGAATAAAGGTCGATCAGTTTGGATAACCAAAAGTTTATTTTTATGATTCAGAAGAGAATGTCAGCAGCAAGACGGTGGAAGAGAAGAAAGTGCACCCACTCGCATACGCTCCTACCAAAGGCAGTTACCAGAAGAAACGCACTTTCAAGGTAATGATTCTTTTTTTCAAAATTGCAAAATGGTGATATCATTTTGAAAGCTAATGTTAAAATTCTTTCTCATTCAATGCTAGAGAAATAAAAATTTCGATTTTCTTCGAAAATTACCAAATTGCGTTTTTCAAATTCGAAATTTAATATGGTTTTGGAAGTTTTTTTGTTATCTCACGCAATTTAAATTTCGCTTAAACAAAAATATAGTTAGAAATCTAAATTTGTTCGATCCTGGGCTCTTTATTCTTCAACTTTGCATAGCTATCTATCTGCTTTATTCCGACGTTTCAGGTGATTATACTAGGCGATGCAGGAGTCGGCAAGACCTGCCTGTCGTTCCGATTCTGCTGCGGTCGATTTCCCGAACACACAGAAGCTACGATCGGCGTTGATTTCCGTGAACGGAGTTGTGTCATCGAAAGGGAATTGCTGAGGGTTTGTGAAATGAAAAAATTGTTCCCATTTATAAACAATTTTGAGGTCCAATTGTGGGACACGGCTGGACAGGAGCGGTACAGGCAGTCCATCGTCGCGCACTACTACAGAAACGTCAGTGCTGTCGTCTTCGTTTACGATGTCACAAAGTAAGAAGTTTCTGACACTTCTTTATAATCAAAATACGACCTATCAAACGGGGTACATAGCGTAGAATTTTTAACACCTCTCACACACACACACACACTATTTCGCTTTACACATTGATTTTCAAAAAAGCTTCAACCGTCTTTCCGATCATTTTTCTCCGAATTTTGCCCACGTAGCTTTTTTACCCTCGTCAATGGCTGAAAGTTACGTGATCAGAATTTGGAAAAAAAAAGATCGTGAGAACAATTGTGGCTTTTTGAAAATGATTGCCGAAACAATGACCAATTTATTGTACAGGGTGCGGACAAATTATGGAGGCACCGATAAATTGAGATTTAACCCGAAATATTGAAGTAATCGAGTTCAAATTTTTAAAATAATTTATTGATAACATAACGATAAAAAATCAACTAAGAGTTTTCGAAATGGCCGCCTTTAGCGTTGATACAGGCCTTGAGTCGCTCGGGGAAGGCATCGATGACGGCACGCAACTAGTCGTTGGACATTTTGTCTCATGCTTCGACAAGGAAAGACTTCAAGAAGCCGAAACTTTTGTGGGGAGTAGAGCAGGCCTTGGTCTCAAAGTATTACCAAGTGGGATAATCCAATGAGTTCGAATCAGGGCTGTTGGAGGGCCATTCGGAAGAAAAGATGAAATCTGGGAAGTGAATTTTTCAGAAGGACTAGGTAGATTTTGACTTATGGGAAGGGGCCGAATCCTCCTGAAAGCAGGGGGGACGGGATTTAAAATGGATTTTGGTCCAGGGAATAAGAGCTTTATTTTAAATAAGATTTGATAGGTTTCGGTGCTGATCTTAGCGTTCTGGGGGACGAACACGAGGGGGGACTTTCCATAATAGGCGGTAGCCGCCCAAACCGTGATTGACTGAGGATGAGCCCGTCTTCCGACCAGTTTACCATTGGAATTAGCAGAGGAGATGTTTGGGGACAGGACGTGATCATTTTGACGATTCATGAAAAGTTCAATTATGAATATTTCCTCATCCGAAAAAATAATCGTTTTGTAGCGTGCCGAAGAAAGCCTCTTGGGAAACTGTTGGTATCTTTCAAGTCTGTTTGATATCATTTTGTCCATAAGTTCGTGAACTTTTTTTGGATTCTGTAGGAGTTGAGTCCCAAGTTCTTCCTGATGATGATTCTGACCGATTTTTCGTCGATTTTCAATTTTTTGGTCATTTTTCGTATGGATCTGCGGAAATTTCGTAGAATCAGCTCACGAAGTTTTTCTTGTTCCGTTCCGTCCTCGCACTCCGTTTTCTGCCACTTCCTGGACGGTCAGTAGTAGATCCAGTCTCCTTGAACCGTTTTACAGTCTTTTGGACCATCGTTCGACTGACTTTCAGCAGTTTGACGATGTCTTTCGTTTGATGCCCAGCCTGATACAATATGATGATAATAGATCGCTTTGAACTCGGCGCTACCATTCTGAATAGAAAACCTACCAATGGTAAATAATACATGAAAATGATCACGAAATACATGGTAATGACGAAAAAATAAAAATAGCATGTAAACTCTGCGCACTTCGTGAAAAATCGACGCTTTAGCAAGTGCCTCCATAATTTGTCCGCACCCTGTACTGACAAATATTGATAATCGCTAGCAATTTTTGTATTGCCACTTGTGAGAAGGTTATATTCTGCATACTCTTTATAACTTCGTTTCTCACATGCTCCGCCTTCTTTTCCTTCGCTATTTTCTTTTCATCTCTCGGAAAAAGCGAAGAGAAATAGGGGCGGGGCATGGAGGAGGCAAATTGCAAAGAACGTGCAGTATCTACTTCCTCACAAACGATAGTATTATTTTCTCATTTTTATTTGAACAAATCAAGGAAAACGTCTCAAAGACTTGTGTCTTGCATTTTATAATCTATCAATTTCAGCCAGCAATCTTTCAATTCCCTGAAGTTGTGGATAGCAGAATGCGAGAAGCACGGCCTGACTGCAGACGGACAAGTGCCGAGGATTCTCATAGGAAATAAGTGCGATCTGCCTGCTGATTCTCGAGTCAGCACTGATTCTGCTCAGGTAGAATTTTATTTGATTCTTTCTTTGCTATTTTTATTATTCAAACTCTACAATTTGAACATTTTTTTATTGTGAACTTTCGATTACCCTGAAAATTAAAGATGACGGGAATGTGTCGATTTTTCCCGTTATTTTGATAGAGAAGGGGTAGAAGAAAAGTGGAATAAAACCGCACACGCAACTCTCTGGAGTAAATTTACATGCATCAAAATAAAATGGGATAAATTTAGTTTTTTTTCGAGATAAAACTACACGCTCCCAAAGACTCATCTTTCTACACGCGCAAGAATAAACAAGTGGATTCAGATATACACATTTCCTTGCGGATTTCGTGAAAAAAAAAGATTAGAAAAAAGAAAGAACGCGTGAAGCAATGAACAGGTTGATATGCACTTCCTTATTTTTGCTCACACAGAAAATGCGTCATTTCCATCAAGCAATCAGAAGCTGGAAATAGTTCGAATGGCTTCTTTTGATATTTTAATTTTGAAAACTTTTCCATATAAATTTTTCAATTATTTTACAGATTTATTAGAGCAACAAGAACTGATATTTTGAAATTTATACCAGAGATTTTAATAATGCAAGCTAATTTCAGATATTCGCTGATCACAACAACATGGCCCTGTTCGAGACCTCTGCCAAAGCGGATTCCGAAGCAGACCACGTGGAATCGATTTTCTTGACTCTGCTCCACAAACTGCAGCAGTCGAAGCCGATGCACGTGCAGAGCGCCGATGAACGCGAGGCTAAGGTTGGTCATTCTGGAGATTACTTTGTCAAAAAAAGAATATGCAGACGCAGCAGAAACTTGTGCTCAAAGCAGGCGAGAAGTTGGAAGACGAAGAGGGTGGAATGTGTTGCTAATCCCCTATTTCGTGATCTAATATTCAATGGTTGAGCGAGTCCGCTAAATGGCTATATCCTAATTGGAAGTTCCTCTAAATTTCTACTCAAACTATCAAAATATTCATTTTAAAGCTAGGGATGCTATCATTAAATTAATCTATTTATTTATTCATTTATTCTTTGTCACAAATTGCCGTCTTTATTAGAGGGGTAGTAAGCATGGAGATATTCAAACAAGAAATAATTTAACCGACAATACCTAAATTTGTAATGTCATACATAATTTTATTTGGCAGACAAGATTCTGTGATGATGAAATTCACCACTTGGGTTCGGATAAGGGTTTTACGGTATTTATAAAAAGATACAGAATGTCAAATAAACTCGAAATTTTATTATCGAAAATATTTTATAAATTTTCGAGAATATCAACTTGCCTTATCGAAGTTTACTTATTCTCTCTTTGGTTTGGCTTTCCCGTTATTCACCAGTATTTTTCGCATGAATATTAAGACATACAGTTTTCTAAAAGCAAATGCAAAAATAATCAGTAACGCTAAGATAATCGCATAGATATCGATGTTGTAAATTTGTATGAAGTTCAGATTTGCACTTTCTAACTGCAACTCATCGATAGGCCCATTTGAAAGTAGAAATTCCGTATATTTGACAACTCGTTCTTCCGGAGAAAATGGTTTCGTTGAAATCAATTGGGCCATTCGTTTTGCACGTTCTTTATAGCTAAAATAAGTTTTTTTTTACTTTTTCTTCATCTTTCTAACCTTAGATTGTTCAAGATTTCTCGTAAATTTGCTTCAAACGTTTCTTCGTTGAAATTCTCACGTAGCAGCGTATGAAATACAATAGCCTAGATTAGTGCAAATTTTAAAAATCCTACAATTCCAATTCCCCTTCTCTCGACATTCTTAGCATTTCTGAATTGGTCAGCGAATTGGGGAACGAGCAGAAGAGGGACTGCGAGTCGAATTGCTTCAAGTAGTCCGTTTATTCCTCCATGTGTTACGAACAGACGAAGACGAGGATGAGCTAAAGACAAAAGAATGGAAGGTATTACCAAAGTCTGATCAAGTTCAATAATTAGGATAAATTGAAAAGAATTAAAGTTAGTGATTTCGCAATTACTAACGTAAAACCTCTAATTGAAGCCCGTGGACTTCTATTTTCAGTGGTCCAATTTTCGAAAAATCGAAAATTTCGAGCCGTCATAGCTTTTTATTTGATGATCGTAGAAACTAGACTCAAAAGTAAATATGCTCTAAATACTCTAAAGAATGTATAAAAAAAAAACTTTACAAGATAATTTGAGGCGGGTATTGGTTAGTTCTGGCATTTTGAGAGATAGGCTTCTATTGGAGGTTTGACGCTAATTTCAAGTTAATGGCTCTTTCTGAATTACTTAACTACGCAATCTGCATTAGACTTGCGATTTTATCTTGAAAATTTTGTAACTTAACAGGAGGTGGTTTGTAAATGGCGTAATGACGAATGACGTAACATGAAATAACGAAGCGCTTTTCAGCATTTGACGAGATACAAAAATAGCAATGATTCCTTTTCCGCACAATTTCTATTGCGTTTCGGTAAATACTAAAGGCGTTTCGTTATTTCGCATTACATCATTTACAGGTTGCCTTACCAAGAATATCCGACTGTGGCATCCATTCCACCAAGTCCACATTTTTCACCTCTTTGAATAATTCTTTCGTCGTTTCATCATCTAAAATTACTACCTTTCTCAAAAAGATAAACTCCTGTAAAATTTGCCGCTATCGATTTTGACAATAAAATGGTAGTTGAACGTTTTCTGGACGACATTTCTGACGGCTGACTGAATCTGTTGCTCCAATCGATTGAAAGGGACGACTGTGCCAAATGAGAACAGAATCACTCCTTCTGAGCCACGGGACATTATAGAAGAGAATCGCTGAAACGATCAATAAATTGAAGATGATTCATTTTTTCTGACTTGATCGAGAGGTTTCTGTCCCGTACCAACGATTCCCAACCCTCCAATGTAGACAGTCTTCGGTGAAATCGGACGTGGCAGGTCGAGGAATTCATCGGTGCAGACAAATATGAGGCTGGCATTTTTCGCGATATCTCCAATCCAAGGGAAATCCGAGGATACTCTTCTACGAAATACCTAGGAAAAGTTGGATTGTCGGAAATTTTGTTCAGAGATAGATTTACGCTAGTTATTAGCCAGGATGCATAGAGGTGAGTTATGATGGCTTCTGTTGATTTGCGAATGTTGATGAATCGTTCCACGAAAGTCATTCTATCGGATAGCGGATTTTCTTCGACTGACGGAACGTAAGATCTAGGTGTTGGGATTCCTGAAAAGTAAAAAGTTTTTATTGAAAATTTCAGCCAAACTAAAACCTACCTAAATTATAAGTTACCGAATCAGATAGTGGTAAAGCTGAAATCCATACAAAGTTTCTGATGCCCAGCAATCTAAGATCTCTATGATATATTGAACTTCAACTGCAGTTGCTTGCCTCAATATCCCTATTCCGCACAGCTCGACTTCCTCAGTGAAGCCCAATTCAAATCCTTCATCTTTCAAATGCAGAAAGTCCTTCTGTCTTGCAAGCAGAGCATCACACATCTGACTGAAGATGTCTTCGAAAGCCATTCGATTTTTCAGATTCAAAGTGGAGGATCCCTCGATTTCATCGGACATTCCACTCATTCCATCATCATAAATTCGGCCTAAGCATTTGAAATGCGAAAATCTAGGGAAATATTGATCTTCCCACTAATGTTATTGACTCGAAAAACTTTGGCAATCTTCGTGGGGCTGAAATTTGTTACTTCTGCACTGTACTCGGGAACAAATAGAACCTGAAAGATGAATATTCAAAATCACTTTCAGATGATGGAAACATACCACATCATGTTTAGCCTTGGCTAAAGTGTCAGCCAATCGTCCATTCGCGATTACATGACTTCTACTAAAATCATCCAATATCAAATCAGCTCGATCAAAAATTCATTTTTAACCTCAATGAAGGCGAATAGACTAGAATTTTTCCTCCAGCAGCTGCGTGAAAAGTCGAAATAAACAAGCATATTTTGAATACTGACAGACATAACTGAATCATAGCAGACAGTGAAAACTTGCAAGAAACATTTTCTACTTGAAAAATGAGAAATCAATATAACGACTCTGGACAGACTGAAAAAGAGGTAGAAAAAGTGAGAAATCTGTGATTAGAGATAAGAAAAGAAGAAGACAAATTGGAGAAAGTAGTTGGTAGAGAAAGAAGCGAAATGGTTACAACCAGTCGAGAAGGACAATCGATGCGTATCGATGTATGCTCTTTACTCTATAACAAACAACAAACAGTTTTATGTGGAAAAATTAAAATAGAAAAGGAAAATACTGAAAAAATAACATTAAAAATTTGTATTTTTAAAAATTTATTTTGCAATAAATAGTTCTAGTGATTTTAATTCAATATTATAAACAAAAGTTATGTCATGTTTTCAAAGTCGCATCACGATTTGATCCAGGGAAGAACTGGACGATGATTTGGAAACTTCACTTGGATCCTGCAAATTACGAACTAATAAATAAATATTCCTGAAAAATGAATTTACGTCGTCATTTTTACGCCATCGAATATTCACATACGACCTAGTTATTCCAGATAGTTGTTCCAATAGAATGCAGCACTAAAATTATTCAAACTAACTTTGGTGGAATTTTCAATTCACTCAAACTCACCATATCATAATCAGGATCATCGAACGATAGTGGCCGACTTTCGTTTTGTTCAATAGCTTTCTTATCATTTCGAGCTCTTTCAATGCCGTTTTTCAACGTTTCATTCAAATGTTTATGAATTTCGCTCTCTGAAAATAACCATGTCAAAGCTTCGTTTCACCACTCGTTAAGAAAATACCTTCGATATCGTCTCTGAATTGCTCTAGCCAACGGTGAATTTTCTCAAGAATTCGTAAGTATTTCGAATCGTATGCGCGATAGAGGAACTTGCTGATCTGAATGGCCATTTCTTAAAATCATTTTTACTAATTATTCTTACATTTTCAACTTGCTCCAACTTCTCTAAAATTTTCACCCTTGTCTCGATTTGATCTTTCAAGTACAGCAGTTTTTCATACGCAAACAACTGAAGATCAAACAATTCTAGTCGTTCAATATTTGCAAATTCGTTCATATCAGTAGCATCTGAAAATCTTGAATCATTTTACTGTGCACGATTTAATGTTTACCAAGAAATTTGATCCACCAGTTTGCAAATTTGATGGCATCGGAATTTGAGTTAGATTCTTCGACTAACGAGCTATAGGAATGATGCGCAAGCGTAATCAATGCCCTGAATTTAAATTTCAATTTGACTGAATTCGAGGAATAAAAGTGTAATAAGTCTTCAGAGATTGTCACGAGACCATATCTGCAGATGTTTTCTTCTTACAAGGCTCCCCCTAGTCGCACTTTGGTAATTCTTAAATATTGCACGTCGCAGTTTGAAGACGATAGTATGCAAAAGTACAGAATGTTTTCGTATTCTTCTAGACTTACGTATACTACAGGATGATTTTAAAAAAATGGTTTACATTACTTTTCTCGTGAAGTGACGGCAGAAAACAATTCATTTGCGAACATTTCATGAATTTAAATTTCGAATGAGCAACAAAATTAGCATACTAGTGTGTGGTTCCCCTAGGTAAAGCCATATACTTTCTTACTTCTCCCACTGTCAAAATTGCGAATCTATTGATCGTTTTCGTGTATATTGCTTATAAAAAATTATTTGAGACAATGGTGTAAAAATATAGGATCTCCCTCTATTCCGCCAAGTTGGGATTTTGTCAGGTTTCTAAGTACTCCATATTTTCTTCACCGACTATTTGAAATTTTGGCTATGAGGGGTGTTACTATAAAAATCATAATAAAAGTATTTTGGCATCTCATTTTAGAAATATATTACACTAACAGGCTTTATAGTAAATTTCTTTCTTTTATCAGATCTTCTCACATTGTTATTGGCCCTTGTCTCTGAGCATTCTCCACAATTTGCACACATCTCGAGTAGATTTGACGATCAAAAGCTTCGGCAGCTGATTCGTAAACAGGGGAGGAACGAGAACAGGAAACAGAGGTAACTGAATTCGAAGAGAACGAGGTTGACGGGGAGGAAGGCAGACTGTCCGCTAAATGACCATTTATCGATTAATAAATGAATTCTAAAATTAGTATGATGACTTTATAATACGAATAGTGCCTAATGATGCCGTTAAAAATAGTTTGAAACGTTAGAAAGATACTTCTCATATTTTTAAATCATTAATATATAAATTTGCGTCTCCTTATCTACGTTGTATATTTGAATTAATGATAAAGAAAATTTCATCGTTTTGAAATTGAATTTATGAACTTCGCAACCTAACATTGCCCATAAACGCATTACTTTGAACCATAGCCTTTATGCACACAATAAAACTCCATGATTCATCGATAAAAAGAATGTGAAACAGGCAAAATTTGAGAAGATTATCTGAAAATCTGCGTAAGCATCTCGAACGAATTTTTTATGACTCACAATTGATCGACATTGTTCAGATCGGTGAATCTTTTTGATTGTTTTCTGCATTCCCCAAATTATTCAAATAGCAAATATAAGCATATTTTACGACTTACTCGATTCTTATCGATCATTTTATGTACAAAATAAGTGAAAACCGTTTTTTTTTCGCTAAAACGAGTCACGCGAAAATAAACAAAGCTCTGTACTTGAGGTACAAAGTAATGGGTTTGTGCTTTCGAAATCTTGCTATCATATCAAATAGGAAAAGTTGACTTTGAGAGTGAATTCGGAGAAATAAGTATGACTATGCACGATTCTTTGCAAACCAAGAACGAACTAAAGTCGAGTTTGAAACTTTTCCCCCACTAACATTTTGGAATGATATATTTTGTATTGCTTATTAAAAGAACAAATTTGAAATCGAAAACAAGGCTAAACTTTAAAAGGCACTATTCACAAACCTAAAGAATGGCTTTCACATTCAATTAATGTAAAGTCATAGTGATGAATCTTCTAAAAGTCATAACTTCTCTAAAATTATGATGAAAAATCTGTAAAGCCCAGAAAAATACAATTTCGGACTTACAATGAATACTTGCCGAGGATGAAGGGGGCGAGAGAGGTGAAGGAGGTGGTCTGTATTTTCTGGAAGGAAGTGAACACTTTCGCAATGATATTAATTCCTGAAAAATTATCATAAAATTGATTAAATCGATTTGTGATTTCAATAATTACCTTGATGACATTGGAGGCAACGCAATTCCATCGATCCTTGCTGCTAATCAAGTCAAGATCCTGTATCTCATTAAGCAAATCGCGAATTTCCGCTAGTTTATCCATTACTCAAAACTGAAAGATAAATATATATATATATATTGAAAATATCCAATTTAGCTATGAAATATTAATAAAAAAAGTTAATGTTTCACGAAAATCAAAGCGAAAATATATTTGATTCTAAAAATATGAGGAACTCAGCAGCCAGCCACGCGTAGTGGACACACAAAAAAAACTGACGAAGAAAATGAAAATTTCCGCTGCGTGAAAGTATGTAGGAAAAAACATGAAATAAGGGAAAGCCGCGCAAAATGGAAAGAGAGAAGTATTCTGGGGAAGAGAACCATTCCAGGCCTTTTCACTGTTCTTTCCTTTCTCTACCCTGACTTATTTCTCGCAATCAGTGATAACCATGTTTGTTTGTGGATGACAAGTTTTGCAGCATTGTGAGGAGATAAAAATTAACAAATCAGCTGATAAATGACGTCTAATGGATGAACTGGAAAAGTGTTAAATTGCAACAGAAGAGACGAAGAAGTAAATGATTTGCACTGAAGCGGAAACATCGCAATGGCATATATCATATCATCAGAGAAATGAAAGGGGATGAATCAATCAGTAGAGGAAAAAAGGCAAAGACATCGAATGCGCAGGCAGCCTGAAAGCCTGATATTGCAGCGGCAGACAGCCACTGGCCGTTTGATTGCGTAAACGATGCCGCATCGGCAGGGCTGTTTGAGGATATCGAGACTGTCGCCTTCTCTCTATCTCATATCCTTTCTCTCTCTCCCTTTATTCCACTCTCTCTCTCTCTCTTTTGCAACTAGCCAGTTTGGATGCCTCGATACACGATCGCTCTGCCCGAGGCTGATGTGACGGCGAACGTGTGAAAGGGAAGAGATGCAGAGGGGTGATAACAAACAGGGATGACTGGACAAACATGAGGAGAATGGGCACTGGACAGATGCCGATGCCATTGGCAATGGGGCAGCTCCAACCAAGCGGACGCAGATTGAGATATACTATATCTGACATATCTGCATAGTGCATAAAGCACAGATATAAAGAATATCGAAATTCTCCGAAGAATATTCTATTCAATCAACACAATGGGGGAAATTACACAGGAACGTCGAGTCAAAGTCCCTTCACCTAGCAATCAAGCAATCGAACTTTAGACGAAGCCGAAACTTTGGAAAACTAATCTGAACGTAAGAAAGAGAAATTGGGATTAGCCTAGATTTTGGAAAGAATGGAAGAATTTGGGCAGTTTGGAGATTAGCGGGAAAAAGGGCGCATGGAGAAAGACGAGCAGCAATCCGCTGGATAGCCGAGGAGAAATGAAGTGTTCGGTTTTGGAAGGATGAATTCCCTGAATTCTATCGCCTCTTACAAGTCGCATGCTCTGTAGAAATGCAAGTAAAGAGCGCATAAAAGTGGCTACAAAATTCCGACAACAATGACGAAGCGATGCGATTTTCTCCTTTCAGCCATTTATATGACTTCTCTGCTTCGTTTATTGGCCTCAAAAATTCTCCAAGGACGCTTTCGGTGATAAATTCAAGAAATGGTTCGTAAAATGGCAGATATCGAAGTTGTTGACGCGTTCGCGCCATATAAACGATTCTAAATTTTTAAAGAAAATTGCAACTACTTCGATACAATTTCCTGTCTGATATGATTTCAATTAAGAACTATTTTCATCATATCTCATTCTTCAATCTTCACCGAAATTAATCTAGACCTACTTAGCGTGAATAAATGTTCAAAACCACGGAAATCTTTATTAGGTGTATTCTTTTGTAACAAAACTTGTTAGACGAAGAAAATAGCATTGAACAGAATCTAAATTGAGCACGGTTTGGTGGTTGTCGTCAAAGAAATTGGTCGACAATTTGCAGAGACAGAGGAAACAGATGATTCTCTGTGACAAGGGGACAAGAAGCTGAAATAAGAATAATAAGAAGCGAAACAAGGAAAGAGGAAATGGAGAAGCGAAGGGTGAAGGACAGGAAGACAAGTAACTGAAGAGAGGAAAATAAAGGAAGAGGGAAGGAAGAATGCAATGCCCCAAGCATTCTTGAAACTCAACAACAAGCGTCAGAGTATGCTGAAGAAGATCGAATGTTTCACAAAAAATCATTAAGTTTCATTCATAACATATCACAAGTTTCAATTCAACTTTTTATACAGGTCATGATTTATAAATACAGAAAATAAATTAGCAGTTTCAAAGAAAAAGATTACTCAATATTATAGCCGTCTCGTAAATTGATAGAAGCAAAGTTATGTCAAATTTGAATCCGTGCAAGGTTTGCAGTAATGCCTATCTTGTGGTATGAAATTAGTGTTGAACCGTTGTCATTACCTCATTTCTCATCTCTTCGCCACTGTCTATTCTCCCAGTTTTACTCGGTTGTTCATCGAGAAATGTCGACAGATTACGAATGGGAGGAAAAGTTTGATGGCAGTAACAGTGAATAATGTCTGCATTGTTGCAAATTTTGCGCGGATTCAAAATCGGCATAATTTTCCTTCTATTAATTTGCCGGACGCCTACAATATCTTACGAGCAAGTCGTGAACTTCTTACTAATGTTTGCTCGAAGATGATGTTATGACTTTGCTTTCTAATTAATTATCAAAACGGCTAAGATATGTAAATAAATTTAAAACTCCATTATACATGTCAAACATATCATACATTTTTAAATGCTTAGGTATAGAAAAATTAGTAAGAGAATTTTTATATCTGGTAAAATCTTTCTAACCAATTCAATATTCGCAAATTACTTATTTTCAACAACGAATCTTAATATAAATTCATGCATCTATTGAGGAAGATTATTTACATTTCCGATACAATTACCTTTATTGGTTGTTTTAAATATTATTTTAATGCGTCTATGATAAAATAATAGTTATAAAAATCGCATATTTCACACACACAAATAAAAGGATATTAGGATGTCAACGAACTAGCAGAAGCAGTCGCTTATTGCTACTTTTTATGAGTAAGATTAATGAATTCAAGATTTCTGACACTTTCATATTTGCATTGAAAAACTGCGATGTTGGATGTATGCAGACATAAATCTTAAAAATCGATCGTTCGCATTAATGTTTCACAGAATGACCAAAACCGGAAGAAGCGGCTTCGATGAAACAAATATAATACAACACTGTGATAAAAATATCCATAAACATAAAAAATAAAAATGCAGAAGATATTTGAGGAATACATTATTCTTTTAAGTTCGACAAGAAGACAGTTAAAGCCGGAGTTTCATTGAATTGTGATTTTGTTGAGAGAGAAAAGAGATCAGAATGATATCTTAACAAAAAATAAGGATCAAAAGCGAAAGCAATCAAGCAAAAACAACAAATCTAATCACAAAAGATCTAAAATTGGCAAAATTAAAAGCATATGAATACTTTAGTAAATATGATTAAAATAAAGGGGAATTTGGGGCGAAAACAAGCCACCGGATCTTGGAAAAACTACTATCAGCTGATATTCAATGATTGATAATCTGTAAATTTGAAGATTATTACAGAGCAAGAATCAAAATCACACTCTACTTAGTCATAGTAAAGAAAATAAATACAAGACATCTACTAATCATATTTCTATCTAACTTTCTTTAGATCCTTAACAAACTTGAAGGACAATTGGAAAGAGTTGGCTGACAATATGGTGCTCAGATACTGTAATAGGGTAAGAAGAAAGCTCGAAAAATAGAATACTATTAGCAGGAAAATGAGAAATCATACAAGTTTGCACAAAAATAGAGCAGTAAGCAATTCTACGCTTGCAAGAAGATCAAATTATGCTTACTGCTCGAAATGATAATAAATAATGTTGTAGCTCATTGCGGAGTTTTCATGAGGCTAAAGAAATCGAATGAATTTGCAACAGTTATTGCAGGTTGCTGCAGTGGGGAGCTGCGACTCTCGGATGATGGGTCAGGGGAGTTCTGGTGAGCCTGAGGAATCGGGGAAGCTCCAGAATGACGACGAGAGGAAGAGGGAGTGGATGAACTTGGAGAAGAAGCTGGAGCTGCAGGCGAATTTCCAGCTGAGACTGGAGGTTGGATTGAGGAAGCGAGAGCGGCTGCCACAGTCTGCGGGGGCAGTAGCGTAGTGGAGAGCTGCTGACGGAATGTCTCCAGAGCTCGGGACATTTGTGACATGTAGAGCATCTGCTGAGGCGGCATCGACAGCATCATATTCATGGCTTCGGCAGGCGATGCACCGCCGAATGGAAGGAACAGTGGAGATGTGGCCAGTGGGTTGACTGAATGCGGAGTCGTGGTCGGAGACGAAGGACATGTCGAGCCATTTGGGACGCTAAGAAGATTAGAAGATGTGATAGTTGGAGAAGTGACCACAGGGATGGAAGGAGCGATGGTGATTGTTGGCGAGGGGCCTGCAGAGGAAGGAGCTGAGACTGTGGCTGCACGAGCTGCCATTATGTTCGCCATTGCAACCGGATTGTTGGACATCAAAAAGGACTCTGCTAAATGTTGGCATAGTTTATTTGTACTCGATTAAGATTTCCTACCTAGTGCATTTTGCATAGCGGCCTGTTGGTTGATTGCGGCGAGAATATCGTTGTTGACGGAGCAGAGGGAGTACGGCATTGCTGCTGCTTCTGCCATTGGGCCGCCCAAATGGGCCGGTACCGGGTATGGGTGATGGGACGACTTCTCTTGCTTGCGGTACTTGGCTCGACGATTTTGGAACCAGACCTAGAAATTGTTTTATTTATCTGATCTTTGCAATATTCGCTAGAATTTTCTCATAATATCGCTGTTTCGAAAATTTTGTCACATCTTCTTCTCTTTTCTATCTTTTTTGCGAGAAACATCTCGAAGTTTCGGCTCGGCTCCTTCCAATTAATATAGAAAAATCATGAAAAGTTCGAAGCTGATCGAGCTTTGAAAATATGCCCTGTAAATAACTTGTTATTGCAAAATTCCATAAATGAATAGCCGGAAATCGAGATATGTCATATTACACCTTAGGCTAGTGTCTTACTAACCACAATTTTATTTTTGTCCAAACTCATTGTCTAGCTCTGGCAAAAAATTCGAAAGAGTAATTATAAAGATTGTATAGGCCATTTTCGCCGGCCTGCAATTCAGCTACAATTGCAGCAGTAGGGTCAGAAATGAGGTTATCGATAGAGCCTGATTAGTAGATGATCATAGTTGGACTGCCTAGCCTATTTGGGGTGGTTTGCAAAGGCATGGGAAGGAATTTGCAGAAACCTTGAAAATGTGACAAAATTTCTAAACCCCCGATAATTAACGTATTCAAATTGGAGTATGAGATTGGGCAACCCATTTCTAGGAATGGATTACAGTAATTGACAAGCAAGCGGATTTAGATAAGAATCTCACAACGGAAGAGGCTTTTTTGGAGATTTAGATGATAATAAGCTTTGCATTTGCGCAATAGAAATTTGATTTTATAATTTGATACCTGAACACGAGCTTCGGTCAGCTGGACTCTGGACGCCAAGTCCTCTCTGAAATTAAAAAATGAATTATTTTATACGATTTATCCCCAGTTTATGACTAGTTTGTTTTCCGAGAATTGCACATTGGTAGTGAATAAGATTGAGCAGGTTCAAAGCCTTGAGCGATAGCAGCTAATTAGACTATAAGAGGGTCTAATTGAGAAAGAGGAAGAGAGGAATTGAGATAGGCCTTGCTAACAGGTGCAACTGCAGCCAAGGCTCTCTTTACAGAGGCAGACCGCAACATGAAAGACATGATAGAATAATGAAAATAGACAGTCAGTTATTACGCGTGCCTATTAGAGTCGATTGTCGATTTCTTGGCTTCCTATCCTCCTATTTTATGGCTATTGAGTTAGATTTTTGTAATTATAGGATTAGCGCTAATTTGCTTTTTGAGTAACTAGTCTAGCAATGCTATATCTCGAAAATATGGAGATCTCCTCAAAAACATCTTATATTCTAAGTTTCCACCAGCTCCCTTAATTTCTCGACCAAATCTCAGCATGACTCCCCTCTCCTCCCGCTAAATTCTCATTGGCCATCTAACAATTACAGGCTAAATTAATTGACTGCACGCCAATGTGCAATATGAACTCCTTTCTGTTTCTAAGCAGACACAATGAGCAAAATGTGGCGAGCTGTTGACAGAAAGGAAGGCAATGAGAGAACTCGACACCATTACATTTGTGGGAGTTAGTTTAGCCATTAGCACAAATGATCGATGTTTACCTCGTGAAGACATCCGGATAGTGAGTGCGGGCGAAGACTTTCTCTAGTTCGTCTAGCTGGTAGGCGCTAAATGTCGTACGGTATCTGAAATCCGTCATTACTTAGGTTGATGAAGAAATGATTCTTTGAATTTTGAAACTAGAATATAGTCGCGATTTTCCCTAAGCTGGTTCTTCACGGGAATTTTTGCGAAATTGTCTTTGGATTTTCTTGTAAATAATTTTCGGAAAGTGCGCATATTTTCTCACTACAAAATATTGCGTAGAATAGGGTTGAGGAAAGTGTTGAAGGATAATTGAAATTCGGAGATGTTTCTGCTGACCTTCTCTGTTTCCGCTTTCCATTTTCATCGGGACTTGTGCTTCCATCAGGACTGCCCAGCGGCTCTCTGCCATCACCGCCCACGGCGGCAGACACACTCGGCACAGTCAGGTTGTCCAACAGATTGCCTGCAATTCACTTGGGTTTTGTTGACGTTTGACAGTCTTCTTCTCACCAGCGGCATCCTTGTTTTGTTCGTCTTCCTCCCTGATGTCCTTCTTTGTCAGGGACGAAATGGCAAATGGAGAAGTGAACGGCAATGCGTGTTGCTGTTTCAGAAGTTGAGCCTGAAAATGATCCATCCTTATTCAATTTAGTCCCCATTTTGATCCAACAGTGTCAAATATTTCATATTTATGAGCTACTGCAATCTGCGTGCTTTCTAGGTTGAGCGTTGATTGGCAATCCAGGTAATCTCTGCTGTTTTCAAACTGCCTGCCCAACAGACCTACCTACTCCACGAGTCCACGAGTCAATCAAGCTAATTATCCTGTCACTCCCCTCCCTCCCTTCCTTTACACGCATCATTAATCTTATTTGTATCCCTTCGGCCTCTAGCAACAATCAAAAGGCTATTTGCGAGCATGTGCATATGCCCCAGTAATGAGAGTAATCCAGGTACTTCATGTAAATAATTAGCCTAATTTGTTTTGAAACACAGTATCATAGAGGTATAAGTTTCATAGCAAAACTACCTGCCCAAATAGAATTAGCCGAATTTCGCTCGAGGAAATTATCGCAGCTGAAAGGACGTTGGAAGTTTATGACGAAAAGGCTCGAGTTGCAAGAACTTCCGGTGAAAGCAGTGGTTGTGCGCTGTTGGGTGGTCAGAACGAACTGAACTGCTTTAGGGCAGCGCTTAGGATGAAAGCTATTTTCAGCGCCAGCTTATTCCATTTTCTACGTATGAACAAGAACGAATTATGGAAATCTCTTTGCTTACAAGAACACCCTGATGTTATGCTTATGTATGAGAGTGAAGGTGTGCATAGATTATGAAAATCATAGAAAAGTAAGCAGGCAGATCCGCTTATTGTGGCTGAGGAATCACTGCACTGAGGTCTGATCTCCAATATCTCACGATCAGCAGAGACTTATGCAATTCACTCTCGCCTTATCTAATAAGAGATACATTTAATACTTTATCTGTCGAATGACGCATTTCCGTGCCCCATTTGCATCCCTAATTCCCCTTTCCTGTCCGCTTTCCGGTCTAATTGACCGTCTTTCATAATCTCATCTCTTGAGGGTGGCATTCGCTTTTATTATTTCTACTTATTTCGAAAGATCTTAAAATAAGCCATTTCCGATCGCTTTCAGACACTAAAGCTCAATTCTCAAATATAGCGATGAAAAGCCTAATCCTAAGCCCATGTTTGCGCAATCACATTTGCACAATTTTATCCCGACGTCCAAAAATATCAAGTCTATCAACTTTTTTGTTTTTTTATAGAAAACGCAGTATCACTACGCAAAACTATAGCAGCTTATATTCAGACATGTGTATATTCTGTTGTTTTCACAAATGAAAGATACCTCCTTTATGAAAACAATAATAATAATAACTTATGAGAAACAAATTGATGCGATAATTGAAGTTACCTGTACCTGTAGTTGCTCGAATATTTGCTTCTGCATGACGGCCATGTCAGGGGAAGGCTTTACGAGATGTGCCATCATGGGGAAGGCTTGGAGCTGCTTGGAAGACAGAATGTCAGAACGATCAACCATGGGTGGGGAAGGGGCTGAGGTTGCCTCTGGCATCTGAAAATTAGAGATTTAAAAGACATGGAGAAACTTAGATATGCAATTCATTTTGAGATCATATTCAAAGTAAGTCTTCGAATATGAGCTCATAAAGAATAGCAAGTCTCAATGAACTGATGAACGAATCATTGTGGCCTCATTTATAGGCTTCCTTAGGAAAATCGCTTTCTAGAATATCCAAATTTCTACGTCCTTCTTTTCAATTTCACTAAAGTTATTTATTTTCGCTCGAAGTTTTTCATCGCACATTAACTAAATTAAATGCTATAAATGATATGATGGGATTAATTGGGCGAGTTAATGTAGGCAAAAGGCTTATCTACCCCCTAGTCTCGCGAAATGGAGATAAATGGATAATGCTAGTCGAAAGACATTCATTCAGACTATGCACGATCCGGTGAGCTCCGATTAGATGCGATTAGAAACCGATTTGATATGTTCTAATACGGAATATGCGTCAATCGACACGAAAGCAATACAATATTAACTGGATTGAAGATTTGCTGATACTGTCAAAATTATAAATTTAAACCAAATGTGGGTGTATATTTAGAAGCAAATCTCTAGCAAAACACCGATCAAATAAGCCAAAAATCGTTGAATAAATGGTGTGGGCGAGGCATATCTCCATATAACCCAACATGACATGTGAACTATGCAGCTAATCGTGTAAAATAATCAGATTACTGTAATTATCGCGTACCAGGAAAAAGTGAAAGTTTCCATTAGGAGAAATGATCGATTTGATAAATTATTGCTTCTATAAATATGCTGCGCATATGCTTATTTCAGTTTCTAAAATGGTAAAGTTCAACTTTTGCTAAATTTAGTAAGAATTTCTTAATATCAAAAGCTATTTCTGGATTCTAAATCGCAGTAAAATGTTATATACGAATTTCATAAGTATAATAAAATGACGCAACCTTAGCGAATATCGTCCTTGGATCATGTGATATAGAAAGGGATGGTGAAACAAGATGAAAATTATGAGATGAATGACTTATTTTGATTCAAATTGTGCTGTACCTTTTTAAAGGTGATCTGATAGAAACTAAGTCACTCAAGATTGGAATTTATATTCATAGATCGGAATCCTTTCATCAATGAAAATATGACATTACCGTAATCCCCTAATTTATATGTATCCGTTTGAAAGTGCTAAATTTGATGACATAATTTATAATTTTTCCTACAACTTTCTTTGGTAAATAAATTAAATTACTGATAAAAAGCTTGAGAATTTCCAAGCATGGCAGGTGTATTAAGGTAATTTGTTAAAACTCGTTAACGAAATTTGTAATGTATAAAATCGAATTAACTTTGTTATAAGAGATGCAAGAAAAGGCATGATTATCTAATATGAAGTCATTCTTACGAAAAACGGACTTATGAATTTATGAATTTTCGATCAAATGATAACGAAAAAGGGTGAAGAAATTGAGATGTAGTGCAATGGGGGATAAATGAGACTATTGTAATCCGGCAAAAAGCGAGTGTTTACATAGTCCCCCTAGGGGCTGTAAATTCAGATTTCATATAATCTATCTTATTATTATTTTCACTAGATAATAGACTATTGGGTATGAACATGAAGATTTTAGAAGTAGGTGCAGTTAGCTGCAATAGAGAAGGGAAATGGGAAACACGCGGCTTCAGAAACAAACAATGCTATACAAGCAATCACTAATCCTTCACAAGAATAATAGGTTCAAATAAAAATAAATTTTGTGGAATGAGAGGATGATGAATAAGGGCTTATCCATAATTAACTGATTGTATAATGTTTTATAAATAGAAGTAGAAATAACTAAAGCGATGTTTTGAATTTGAACTGAATGACTGTCTGACAAGCGCGTGAATGACTGCCTCTGCCATGATTCCTAACTATGTCTGCAATTAGCGACTCTTTGAATATATGAAAATGAGTTTGCTGCAATGAAATTCAACATTCAAGAATTTATGTTGTTAGTTTGAAGGCAAAAACATCAATAGGTTTAGTTAAATTATGTTTATCAGTCACATTTTAGATTTTTACTTGACCTGCAAAGAATAATATTGAAAACATTCCATGTAATATGCACAAAATATTAGCCCCCGTTACTTTTGAAGTTTAGTAATAGCTAAATGTAGTAAATATAGTAGTGGGCAAAAGTAATGAATCGCCCCCTATATTTTGGCAGGCACTGATCATTTTATTGCTAATGCCTTATATTGAGAATATGCAGAATGAAGTGATTATTGGTTACTTAATTTCAATAGGTAAAATGCTATGCTATTCTTAATATTTCTCGGGACGATTGAAATTCACTTTTATACCTAAATCGTTCCTTGAATGAATTTAAATTGAACTGAATAATCTGAAGTGAATATGTAAAGATTAGCTTCGAGATTGAAATGCTGAATGAATGGTGTAAAGTGGTTTAGATATAAGTGATACGTATTACATACTGCATAGTCAACATAATCTGCTTGACCACTATCCAATGGCCACTCCAACCTTTTACTCATTCTCAATCCCTTCTCCTTTTCATTATCAGTTGTCCTTGGCAACCATGGGCTCTAGTCTTCTCGTAATTAATTGGCAATTTTAATCTGCTCTAATATCCAATAACCATAAAGCCATTAAATCAAAGGTGAGCATTTTCGGTTCAAAATGACAAACCAATTACAAAGACATTTAATAAATATTTTTCGAAAGAAAAATCAGAAAATCATGACAATTTTAAGTTTAAGTCGCATAAAATTCGATTATCTTTTTTATAAACTAACAAAAGAACCTCCCCAAGTGTTGAATTGAACTTCCGGTCAAAATCCATATAGTTTTTAAAGTATTCGATAAGTTAGTAATGTTGATATAAGATTAGATGCCCTCTCGCGGAAATGAGCACTTTCGCGTACA
Organism: Diploscapter coronatus; assembly: GCA_964036155.1. Lineage (NCBI taxonomy): Eukaryota > Metazoa > Nematoda > Chromadorea > Rhabditida > Rhabditidae > Diploscapter > Diploscapter coronatus. The sequence goes on along the minus strand of OZ038423.1, from coordinate 18,408,689 downwards.
AATACAAACCCTTAGTTAAGAAAATGAAAAATCAACTTTTAAAAATTTTAGAAAATCTGGGATGGATATTTTTTGATACTGTTTTCGCTAAAATTGTTCAAAAGAATCTTCTCTATCGATTGCTACTAATTTTGGCACTTTTGGGAGATTTTTGAAATTTTCGCATTTGTCAACTTTTTCACATAAGAGAACTCTTATTAAAATTTTCAATTCCTTTTGAAAATGGTCAAAACCTATACCAATCGATAGAAAAGATTATTCTGAACAACTTGTGAAAGCATGATCGAAAAGTATCCATTACCTGATTTTCCTGGAATTTTTTGAAGTCGGTCTCTTCACTTTCTTAACCAAGAAGATATGCATTCACACGAGCAAAATGCTCATTTCCACGAGAGGGCACCTAATTTTTATAGCAGTTTTCCTAACTTACAGAGTGCTTCAAAACTATATGGGTTTTGATCGAAAGTTCAATTCAACACTTGTGGGGAAACCCTTGTAAGTAATAAGTTCGAGAAAGTACATTTCGTGCAAATCACGAAGTTGAATTGGCTTGTGTAAAGCCGAATGTTCTCTTCAAGGAATGTACCAGATACAAAACACCATGGATAGACTCATTTTACGTGAGAATAATTTCATAAATTATCCTGTGAAAGATTTTTAGCTAGCAAATTAGGATATGGGTGTGAAAAATCTATACAAAATTCCCATTCATTTTACATTTTTAAATTCATTACTATCGCATGCCTCTAGGAAAAATTTGCTAATTTTTCATGGAATTTGGTCTAAGCACCTGAAAATTTCCTAATTAAGAAAATTAAAACACTTCCTTAATTTCGTTAGGTTTTATAGAAAGCTTTGTCCGTAAGTTTTTCTATTTTAGCCGAAATATCAATGGCATTTTTGAAAGCCCTAATTGTGCATGATGAAATTGAATGGGCAGCTGCATTATACTCAATAGAAAGGCGCGTTTTGTATTTCTTTCGATTTTCCTAACAATAAGGTATACGCATAATTGAATTTGGATACCGTTCGCGGTCTTTAGCACCGAAGTGCTATTTTCTTCCGAATTTAGTCATATAATGATCGCTTTGCAAATTAATTACTGCAGCTGAAAATTAATCATAAATTCTGAAATATGTACAAAGCTGTTTTGTCAGCTCCCTTGGTGTGTTTTGTGAATGTCATTACAAGAGAAATAAGATAGTTTCGATGATGGTTAGAAGGACGATGATTGATGATTAGAAATCTTAGGGGAAAGGATTAGAGCAGTCAGTCGAATGCTTTGAAAACGGGCAAATAGTTTGATATCCAAGCTGCTACTGATAATTTGGACGTTATAAAAAATGCGTACAATGCTTGTTTCCTGAGATAAGCTTTAGCTAATCTGCTTCCCCGCAGAATTAAAGATTTGAAAGGTCGGCTATTGGATTAGACTACTGGATTTGCTGATTAAAATGGCGAAAGTCATCCAAAATATGTTTGGATTTACACTCCGGAAGTCGTTTTTCAATAGTTAATGATAATCTTTTCACAACAACTCGTGCTGATTTGCTGATAAACCCAATATTTAAATATGTTAGTCATTAATGAATTGAGGTCAAGACGTTATGAATGTTAAGCGATGTCCATTAGATTGATTTTCAATCCTAGGATTCAAGAAGTTTGCTAAGTTTAAACATGAATGATAAAATGATAGATTATGTAAAGAAGATGAAAACGCATTTACATCGAATCAATTCGACCCATAGAAAACAGTCGCATGAAAGCCGCATTTTAATAAAGAAATATTCATATCATAGAAAAAGGCTCAATTATCTTCTATTCATCAATTTACGCAAAACTACGATGATAGAACAATTAGAATTTCATCCACGCTGAATTATCGCATCATTTTGGGGAATAAAATTTATTGATCATTATGTTAATTTCATAAAATGAAATAACTGATAATTGCTCAAGTTATAAACTTGAATAGATGAAAACTGAATTTTCAGGCGACAATTTAGATTTATTGTGCTATAAAAAGTAATGAAATATCGTTTTTCAAGGAAAATAACCTTGAAATTTGGTTTCGAATAATTTGAAGATATTCGATTTAATTTAAATTAAGTAGATAGTATCAAGAAATCGCATAGATTAACAAATTAGCTGCTTTCCATAAGCCTAAATGATTATTTCTTTCCGGCTCTAATACTTTAATATACGGATTCAATTATCCGATTATCGCCTATTATTGAGAGTATGTGAAAAGTTTTCCTTTCGTAACCCCTTCTCAGACAAAATCTAATTATTTGATTCGTTAGGAAGACAAGAAATGAATTAATGGTCGGCAAAATGCGTACGCATAATCTAATTAGAAGAGTCAATCAGTTAGTGAGATGAAATAGTGAATGAATGGAGGAGGGTAGATAGAATTAGGAAAGGGAAAATATTGAGGGAATAATGGAACTCTCCCCATATATTTCTCGCTTTGATTGATAATCTAAATACCGTACTAATAATGATAAGAGACCAGCAAATCAATGACATTCCTATTCATTAGACAATCGGAAATTTATGCCGAGTTTAAATAGAAATTTTGGAATATTTATAGTCAATTCTATAAGCGACAAGTGGAAAAATAAGTTAATAGGTGTGAGAGATGGATAAATTGTGGAGTTACAAAGGAAAAGAAAAGGGGAAAGAGGAAGCCCTTAGGCAGTTACTTGGTGTGCTTACTCCTCTAATTGAGTTATTTCGAAAAATGCAGCGAGAAGAAAAGATCGGCTTGATGCAAAATAATAAAAGCTTGAACGAGGTAAACATGGCTTGGAATGAAATTTAGATATAGAGCGACTTCTTAGAAACAAGGCAAATGAATTGAATTAAGTGTCCTGATATGTGCATGTATAGTGAACCTGAGAGACAAGAAGTCAGAGAGTGAGTAAGGAGAGGATTGAATAACAGGGCAACTATTGAGATTAGATATAGCAGTCAGCAGCTCCAGGAATAATAATGAAGTTTGAACCGGAAAAACATTATAGGAGTAGTAAGGAAGAAATCATGAAATACATGTATAATCTGCATTAGAAGTTGACATTTAAAAATTACATAATCAGATTATTAAATTAGCAAAGTCATACCGTATTACTGGATGATGGAGGGTTGTCACTGGATGATGAATTTAGCATCAAATAGGGAAAATTAGGCAAAGGGGTAGATTGATATTCGTCCAGATTCATATTTATTAGGTTATAAGGCTAGATGTAGAAATGAATCAAGGTTTTAGAGATTTGAGCTGGGGTAGAACTGAATTCTACACTGGATTGCCTAGGCTTTTATATACGCTCATATCGCACTTTTCACAATTACTTGCTGAGCTGAAAGATAAAAAGAAATGATAGGATATCAAAAAGTAGCTGTTCTTTTGAGGAATACAGTCGTTTCGGAAATTGACAATCACCGGTCGGAGTGAGGGTGTTAATCAACGAAATATCCGGTCAAAAGCCAGAGTCTACTCTGTGCATTGTATGCGCAATTCCTTACCGGAATGAATTAATTTCGTACTTTTTGGATTCGCTTTTTCGTACAGTCGGATATAATGAGTTTGCAAGAAGTGAGCTGTCTGACTGAAGGGAAATTAAAGAAGTAGAAAAGTGGATGAAGGATAGATTTGACGAGGTACAAGGGGTGGAAGGGAGACAGACGGATGCGACGAAGCAAGGGGGAAATTGGCTGACTGAAATCAGGAAGGGAGTGGAGAAGAAAGCAGAAAAGATCGAAAAGGACTGAATCGACGAGAAGACGCAATTTCCTGGAGACTACAGTCCGTCGAAATCAACTATCAATGCGAGAAATCAGCAAAATATACGTTAAAAAGTAGGATGTCTCACCATGTACATTATGCTCTGGCGCGCGCCTTCGATTTGGTCAGGCTCTAACGAAAATTGCATAGACTGTTCCGTTTTGACAGATTAAAATAGAAATTAGGCCTAAATTTGCACGTTTAACGTTCTTCTAGGGAGACGCCGAGAAATGATGAAAATGTAATGGGAATAGACGAAATCGGCCCCGTCCTTGAGTGCCTCGTTAATGTGCTGCTTGTCTGTTGCTTTGTTGCCCTGTGCCTGTGGTTGTCGGCAATCGCCCTCCTCCCTTCTCTATCAAACAAAGAGGGCGGAGTGTCAAATGAGCCAATTAGAACGAGCTCCTGCACAAAAGACACGCCCATTTTTAAACAAATTATCGCTTACGACCTGAAATGGTAATGAGCTAATGAAATAGAAGCAGATAGTTTTGAAGCTTTTAGTCACGCTGAAACATTTTAAGACTAGCTATGATACATTTGTCATTGCGTTAAAATTGCATAAAACTAATAACATCGTAAATGAATCAGACGATCATATATCTGGTGATCTTTTGAAACAGAAAAATTGCTGAAATTTCATCGCTAAAAACGTCGAAAATAAATGAGTTTACGTCCAAATGCGCATGTGTGCACCACATACCTTGGCTTTGTATAGTATCTTTTCGGAGGGTTTTGGTTAACACGACTGGATATACAATTTTGGCCAGTACTGTAATTCCAGATTATATTTCTATGTTGTCAAAACGTGTACCTGGTTTAATAGCCTCTGAACTATAAGTTAAGAGCATAAAATTGTCAATAATTGATGAATGGACGAGTGATATCCGGTGGTCATAACAAGTCATTAGAATGAGAACAATCAGCTATAAAGGCTCTAAGTATGAGTGATCCTCACTTTCTCTTCTTCCATTTCTGCATACATTCGAATATCTCACCCAATAATTCTTTCCTTCCCTTTCTCACTCATGCAATTTACAAGGTGACAGAACGCTGCAGGCCTAAGAACCATTATCGTAATTTCTATAGCTCGTGATCATAATAATGGCTAAATTCTATCGCATATTGTAACTGATTGTTGAAATTTTTCGAAAAAAGTGGAGTATTTAGCCAGAAGTAAACTTTCGGTGGAAAATCCCAATTATTGACAAATCACTAGAAATTCTACCAATAAAAAGTTGATTCATAAAAATATAACCAGAGTCGTTTTGATTTTCGATTCCTAGCTCGGGAGGTCTGGAAGCTTTCAATTTGGATACTGATCCTTCAAAGCTTATGATTCCAATCATTCAAATTCATGGCTCATTTCCCAAATATCTTACATCAGGTCATTCTTTAATAGAAATCACGAAGTTGGGTTTTGTTATTTTACATAGAGATAAGAGTTGTTTCACAGCGTTAAAATCCTACATTGTCTAACGAAATCTAAATGTCAAGTTCAAATACTTTCTTCAACTTTAGATATCCTAAAATTTCTTATTGTCCATCTCCAAATAATTATTTGTTATAAATTCAGCTAATTAAAACAGTAATTTAGAGGAAATGCCTTGAGGTTAAGGAAGTAGGAGAAGAATGAGATGAGTGAGTGGAATGACTGTTGAGTGATGTAAATGGAGATTGTGGGTTGAGGAAGGGAGAGGAGGATATTGATGTCCAACTGGGGGTGAGCCACTTCCGATGGCACAGGAAATACAATAATGCAGAAAGTGAATAGATGGATGATTGGACATGATTTGATTGAGCGAGCAGCTCCTGGAGACATTCCGGCTCATGTCTTCCTTCCTTCGTCCATTCAAAACCATGAATTACAATCATGAGAACTTCCCATTTTCTACAGTTCACCAAATGAAAAATGCATTTTGCACTTCATTTTCACATTATCCTACCGTAATCTCCTTCTTCTTTCCGTCAGCCTGCATTTCACGGAATATACTGAAATTTTAGAAACATGTTCAATGTGAATTTTTATCGGTAGGGATTATTGTCTTGGCGACTCAAGATTTAACGCAAATAAAACATTCCAGATATAGACATTTTGTAAAATGAGATTTAGAAGGGGCTAATATCTAGAAGAAATTATCTGTAACCACAGATATCAAGGTCATCTTTCGAACTTCGCAAGAATGCTTTGCCCACTCAGCACTAAGAATACCTTCACTGACAATGAATCCATCATTACAAGACTTTCTTGACCTTTATCTCCCACTTCATGTTCTATCATTATTATAGACGGATTTACTAATTTCGTGCCGTTCTTTCCATTTCGGTCTAATCTTCTTCTGACTTCATATCTTTATGCTTCCCCTCCTCATTCTTTCTTCGATTTATGACGCTCGCAATCTAGCCGTATTCTGCGTTTGTGTTAGGTAGATAAATCCAACTATTCCTATTAAAATTTTAAATCCCATCCCTAAATCCCTTTAACGAATTTGATGAGCTCGTTAAACGTAGTCTGAAGAATTCTCGTCTAAAGTGATGTAAATCATAAGATTGCGCTTTTTCGTCTGCAAATTTACTGCATCTATTTTCAATGTCTTCAAAACAATTAGGGATTTTCATTGTTTGAATCTTGCAATGAGTGACTTGTGTGCAATAATTCGGCAAAATGAGCGTATCTAATCCCCAACTTTGCCAGAAAAATGTTGCATTGTAGTGATTCTGCAGGAATAATAATTAGATCTATTTGTTCATTTGGGGCATTTAAAATTCACAAAATCTGCCACCAACCTTGCAAAATTAGCATTTGCATTTACCTTTATGACTAATCTAATACGCCAATTCACAGATTGCTACCTGGAATAGAAATGGAAAGGGGAATGGCAATGAGCTTTGCACTTCTCTCCTCTCTTCTCTTCCCCTCAAAGCTGGCAATCAAATGCAGGTTCACCTGAAGCCAGAAGGGATTTATACGCACCGCATTAATTATTAATTAGCAGATATTAAAGGCTGCCTCCCTCAGCGTTTGCTTTGCTGACTATGAATTAGGCATCCAAATAAGTAGGATCAATGCTTGAGCTAATTTATGGAGAATCTATGTATATTAAAGAACATTCGAATGAATTACAGTATGCTCGTTACAGTAATCTAATTGTTTGTTTTATGAAAGGGAGGATAGTTGACATCTAACTGTGAATTATGTAATGGATAGTGATTGAATGGCTGCTGAGCAGAGAAAGAAGTGACAGAACAAGGCGATTGCGCGATGAAAGAAAGGAATACAGCGGCATCCACAGATGAACAAAACGCTCGAGTAAGCTGGTAATTTGAGAAGTCAATAGGCAAGCAGGCAATTCAACTGAAAAAAAATCGTTGACTGGGATGTGGTATCATAACAGAACAGATAAAGTGAGCAGATGCACTGTCTATATACAGAGACATGGAATTAGTCTGCCTAAGATTAGGAGTCGATTTTACCCATTTCATTTTCCCGACGTGATTGACAATTATGAGATTTTCTTTGGCAATTGGATATAATTACATTCCTTTTAAGTTAACAATTTTTTCTAACATAGAATTGGCATGATATGTTCAAAACATAATTTGGAACAATAAATTTAGAAGAAAATTTTGACGTGATGAAATAAATAATCTAAAATATCTTTCGAGCTTAAAAATTACAGTAATCTGTCTGATGAGATAACACAATTTGATAATATGGTGGGGTATAGGAATAGTTATATTTTCTAGAGAGCTCTTGAAATTCTATCCTGCTATCTTCTGAATATTTTGATGTCTTTCGTCGAGTACAAAATGGGCATAATTCGATTTTGATAATTAATAATTTATCGACCTGTCCCATTGAAATTCACATTAAATTACGCGGAGCAGCAATCCGATGTTGGAGACTTATCTGCCTGAGAACAAAATGCAGAGTGTGATGTTTTTGAATAGCAATGTTGACAATTATGAAAAATTTAATCCAAAATTGTGACTCTGATCAAGCAAGATTGAATGATCAGTTGATTCTTGATCACATCTTTATTTGAAAATGTCAATTCGGTAAAATCTCGAATTATTTTTTGGGAGAGATTATTCTATTGTGACGTTAAAATCCTCGGTCATTTTTTTCTACAAAATGATTGGATTGTTCGTTGAATTCGTCTAATTTTAGCATTTACCATCTTATTCGTGAAAATCACCCCATCCATGTAAAAGACAATAGTTTCCCATCGAATTTACGCTGCTAACGCACAAGGATGGGATTAGGATGATAATGATAAAACGGCATAGAGATAAAGATAAAAGGATAAGAGTGGGGGATTTCGAATAAGGCAAAGGATAAAGAAGCAGCGACTAATCCTCGTATGAGGTCAAAAGTTGTCGTAGCGCAGAAGAGGCACAAAAATTGATCATGAATTATGAAGAACCGAGACATTTTTAACAAATCCTGGAATATTAATACGGCTGCAGAAGTGGGAGAGGCGAGCAGAAATTGCGTGCAGAGACGAAGACATTCATGGAAGATTATCACTAATAAAAAAGATAGGGCAAGTGATAAAATGTTAAGAAATTTCCCTATTCGACTCGATTAATATGCTCTAATCTAATCCTTTTAGCGCATCTTCCCTCCATACGATCAAATGACGAACATAGCGAATTAGCGGAATTATGCGCACTGTGCATATTTAGAATTATAAACGATTTGCGTCTTTGAGATTCTCGGCAAAAAGCTGCTTATCCCGTCCAAAAATGGCTCTGCTCAATCCGCAAATAGCGCCATTTGATGATATGCAGATGCATTCTTAGTATCGCAAATCCCGTCTTATAAATATAATTTTGTTTTCTTAAAATTCAAAAAATTAACCGGGGAATTTTCAAAACATGATCATCATCAAATTTCACGCACATGTGATAGTAATGGAATAGAGTGGCTTGATCGAGCTGGTCTTGTTTGTTCTTGCTTTTGGCAAAGTCGGCTCATGTAGAAGAAGACACCATCACTTTGCAGTGGAAGTGAGAAATGCAATGAAACGCAGAGGACAATCTCGTTTGCTCACTGCTGATTGCTCTGTCATTCAGCAATTCAGTCATTTTAGCACCTACCATTCTGTGTTCAATAGTGAACTGCGTTTCCGTTCAGCTGCAGGCAAATTGTTGCACTTCAAATCGCAGGTTTGAGGCAAACTTCGAGGAACTCGAATGATCGTTCAAATAACGATGGGCTCTGAAAGTACTCGAATTATTTCATCATCTAGAAAATCCCGCTAAAAATGCTGTAAAATAGCATGGCTGAATATTTTGGTTCTAAATCATGAGATATTCAGATGAGTCCCCGCACCAGAGCCAAATAGCAAATTTAATAAAGTGCGCGAAAATATCAACATTCGTTTGCATTTTGTGAGCATCAAAAAGGCCGGTACGGAATAATTTCCCATTGGTCATTTATGTGAAATCGAAACTTGGACGTAAATAATCGATGTTGAATGGGGATGGATGATGGAATCATTGAGGGCGTTGAGTCATTAGATCGAAAGAAGAAATATTCGTGAGATTTTTGAGCAACAAGAGTCATTGTCGAAAACAAATGATTTGATTGAAATCTCTCGAGAACCTATAATTGCAAAACATTCTACAATTGTCAGAAGTGCAGGTTCATTATCTCGTAATGAACTTGGTTGCATCAAAACAACTAACAATCACTACTTACTCACTTATACTAAATCAAACTTATTTCGAAGTTACCGTAGTCCACAAAGACATACAAACAGCGACATATATTTAGAGAATGGAGGTATTTATCGTTAGTACTAAAGAGCTAAAGAGAAAACTCATTTACCATCTGAGGAATGAAGGACTGACAGAAAATGACTAGGCAATTGCCTTGTCGTCCTCCATAAATTGTTAAGGAGAAGGAAGACTGCTTATCTGGCCTATCTACTCATTTGACAGATCCTAAGTCATGCAATATAAATGAATCAAGCCATTAACACGGCATACAGACTGATTCCCTCCCTGCTCGTCTGCAATTTGCCGCACATTCTTGAAGAGGGGCAGAAGCAGCAGAAGAGACAATCAAATAAACCATTATTATGCATTTCAAATTAGAATAAAAAGAGATGAAACGATGACACGAAATGAGCAGAGCAATGGAATCCACGAAACAATAATACATTCCAAAGGCTAATGCGAAAAGACCTCTAATATCTCATACATTGTTAATTTCGAAATTGCAGCTAAGAAACTCGATTAGAATTGGCGAAATTAGAATGAAGGGTTGCCGCCTCCATGTAAATAAATCTTCTAAAATGATAAAATATAATTCTAATCTAAAGAGTATTTCTAATAGACGTGCCTATTTTGGAATGCGACACGTGTATGGCTCCGATGAGACTAACTTGTTCAGAGCCAGACAATGTGATTGAGGGAATATTGAGAATTGCACGGACATAATTCACAAATGGAGAATATCAAACTGAGAATGAATAAAAATGAAAAACAATTCTGTAATTGCGTTGTTTTGGAGGTTCTCTGTAATTCTACAATGTGATAATCTTCCTAACCGCACGGCTAATTCTCTTAAATTACTCGATTTCTTTGGCTGTAGCACTCAACAATAAACTACGGTACCTCTGCATCGATTAATTGCAGGTGGGCGTGGCCTGCCTCTGTTCTGTTCTGGTGTGATGACCGTGAGAAATCGGATCGCGGAGGGTCAACCAAAATGGACCGATTTACCGACAAAAAGGGGCAGAAAATGAGAAAATTTGGAAAATTAAGGAATTAGCCGGTCGGGCAGCGGGAGACTAGCCCATTGTTTGGGTTTAGGGCAGACGAACTGATCTGGAGGCATCAAAGGGATGGCACGAATCGGCAGAAATCGAGCATGCAATTAGACTAATCTACTGGATTAAATGGTCAGTCAGCAATGATCCTCTATTACAGTAGCAATTAGTGGAGAAATCAAATAGACGAGATTTTGAATTCACAATCATTTTGAGAGCGATATTGAAGAAATTAAAGGAATAGACAAATTTATCAAATGAATGAGAATAAATCAAGGCTAAAGCGACTCTCGAAAATAATAAAATGGGATTTTGCGCAGCAATGGTAAAACTGAAAACAAATGAAATCCGTTCACTCTTTTCCATTGCTATTTTTTAATTCTTTACTCTTTTTGCCTATTTGCCTATGGCTACAATTCAGTCCAATTGGAAGGATGAGTTAATCTGTCTGTTGATTGTACTCCAGAAGTCATTTCGACAAATACTTTCCATTAGACACGATATAAAATCATACTGATGGGAATCAGTAAATATGGCAGATTTAATTTGTAACATACACAAAAGTGAAAATTAGGTGCTGAAATAAAATCGAATATTCACCAGATCAATATTTTTAACGTCCTAAAACTGAATTATGATCACAAGATTGAGAATCTCCTATTTCATTATTTTACATTCGCATCATGATATTTTTCGATTTAGCGCATATAGAATAACAGAATCACTTTAAATCAAAAAAAAGATGACAAGAATTGGTTTCATAAAAATTACGGTATATCGATTTTGATCTTTTCTGTTTTGCGTTTACGAAATCATTTCTTGAAACATGATTTTTGGACAAACTAAAATGAATATGCGTGTATGGAATAAGCAGGCTTAAATTTCGCAAGAAAATTGAAAATTAAGATGGACTTCATCTGATGGTTTCTCTAATGTCTTCAAAGCATTTAGTTTCTATCCTATCGTCTAATTATGATGAGAAGATAATCTTAGACTTTAGCTACGTTGCTAAATTAAATCTAAAAATAATCAAATAACATCTGCTTAAAATTATGGTTGAGTGGTTTGCCATTTATCTACGCAAATTATGACTCCCACATTCGCCGCGAACTATATAATTTGTGAGCTAAAGAGACAAACTTCGTTCGAAATGAGATTTATCAAATTCATAATTGGCTGGCTTATATTGCCATTATTTCATAAGGCATTGGACAGATTTGAACAGACAAGAATAACTTCATAACACCAAAATAAAGCAGCGTCTAAACAACATTTTCTGACGGACGAAGCAGAAAAATCGTAATAAATGATCTGGCAGGTTGGAGACGCGCATTTCAACGGAAATTGAAGCGACTTCCGAAAAGCGGAAAGTTAGAAAAATTCGGAAATAAATTGAGAGACTGTGGACTTTTCACACTGCCATTTGTCTGCATTGTCTGCTTATTTCAGCATTTCAGTGGTTAATTGGAAATATTTTGCAAAGGCCGAAACAATTGTCCTTTGAATTCGAGAGATATTCAGTCTGAGTCCAGTATGCTCTGATTTCGGCTTCTACATGCAGAATTCAGCAGACTTGTCACATTCCAATTTCCTTTTCTGTAGATTTCCTCTCCCCCTCAGCTTTCGAGCTGCAAGTCTGTCTGCTTTATTATCTTACGGTCAATTGTAGTTCTGTCGAGAACAAATCGATGTCTCAGTTCGAAATGAAGGGGATTATGACAGCTTTGAACTGCGAAGGAACAAATTGTCTGATGTGGCAAATTAATTGATCGCAGTTCTACAGCACTCGGCTCTAATGCAATGGAGCAATGAAATAGTGATTAGTGATTAGCATTAGTGTTATTAATGGAGGGAATTAGAATGAGAATGTGCGATGTGTGATAAGAAGGAGAAGAAGATTAGATTAATAAGGGGAATAAGTGGAGCACACACTCATTTACATACAGGTACATGAATTTGACACCTATTCGGAAAATTCATCCGGTTGAAAACATGATTTCTATCGGGTTGGTCCATAAGTTCGTAGCGGGCCTAATAACTTGGCCTGTGTATCTGATGAATCCCAGATAGGGTTTTCGGTATTAATACCGCTAAAGTATAGGCTCCCACATGATATATCTCAAAACTCCGTAAATTCACTTAGTACGCGTGAAACGACATGGTTTCGCATAATGGTTCCCTTACGTGAAAAATCGAATCGTGTCAAATCGGATATCAATCGACTCGCGATTGAGTTCTAAGCAATTTTTGTGAAGCAACTATGCAAATATTTTCGCTTCTAACAATTCGGCTATCGATTTTCTGAAATAAGATTTTTAGATCTTGAGACAATTCTTCAATATCATATAGCGTTTAACAGAAACTTTCGTAATGTAAAAAACAATTAACCCTTTATTACGACTCCCAAAAATAAGATTCGTTTTGCACGCCGTTTATGCGCAATAAGTGAAGTGGCGAAGTTTTGAGACATACCATAAGAAATCCAATAGGTTAGTGATGTTAATACAGAAAGCCCCATTGTATTCGTTAAATACAAAGAAAGGTATTTGTGTTGCTACGAACTTATGAGCCAACCAAATACATTGCAGAAGAATAGTTGACATTTGTTGCCAAGATGATGAGATAATCACTACCTCGATATAGAAAGAAGCATAGCCTTCCATTAGTTTATCAAATTGAAGAAAATCCTGTGGCATTTCGTGCCTGTATTTCCAAAGTAAAATTACATTACATCAGACAGGAGCGTTCTAAATTCTGATTCCAATTTCGAATTGAGAAAATTTCAATTCCGATTCCATTGTTGCAAAAGTTTTCAATTCGGTTCCGATTCCGAATATCCTAAAGTTGCAAATCCGAACAACCCTGTTATTGGGTGATTGATGAAATATTGACTAGGAACTAATCAATAGATATAATGGTTAGGGCATAAGTGCATTTATTGCGATATTTAGTTTTGGTCTAAAGCAGGTTCTTCAGAAAATTATGGTTCAAGATTTCTTTTAATCCGATAGAAAATGTGACTAGATGATTTTTTCAACAAATGGCACTAGGGAGTATCGAATCTAATGAAATTATACTATTATGTATAATATGTCCCTCTGCTGGTTTGCCTAATAGTGTCTCTAATTTGTCTTCTGAAATGGACCAATTTGTATCTCTCATTCAATCTCGACTGCTTACAATATGCCTCAATTGCTTAGCTTGTGGAAGGCCCTTTGCAAGGTGACAGGAAGCAGCTCACAGAGGACTTGTCTCATATTTCAACGAGATGTATGAAATTAGCGGTCTTGAAACCAAAGCGGCAGATGAATTGGAGAAATAAAAGGAGAGGAAAAGTGATTGAAAAGGGGAAGAGGAACACCAATAAAGCTGTCTAAATGGAACACTAATAATTATACTAATTACTGGAATTCATGAGTCAATACGGTAGAAATAAAATGTTAGTATATTTTGAAATTGATGATTTCGCTATTTTTATGAAATGAGTTGGCAAGAAGTTTAAAATTTATGCAATTCAGTGTTTTTATTAGAATCAGGGCTGCGCGAAATAGAAGTTTTTCTCCTTTACGAATGGAGGAAAGTTTTGGTAATGGGCAAGTTGTACGACTAATTGTGACATTTGCCTATTGTCTGTTGAAGTATAAATTTTTGCAACTTTTCTGGGATTTTTTATTTTAGTCTATTTTCGCAGGAGATGGATGATAATTAGACCATGTCAAACTTTCGCCCGCTATTATTCTAATTATGTTTTTATTCGAAAAATGGAATACTGAAAACTATTTTTTCATACTGTAGCATCTAATTCTCCACTATTCTGGTCTATATTTTCGCGTAAATTTTGAAAAATGGTTGTTTCCAAAAATGTACAGATAATTGTCTATTTATTTGATTGAGCTGCTTTAATGGAGTGGAGTATTTGCAGCTCTGCTTCATATCGAGTGGAGTTTTCACGTATCTGTGCAGTTCCGACCAATTTGGCCATTAGATACCTCTGTGTCTGCTTTCCTTTCCTCTCATTCTGTGTTTTGCCTCGATCTCTCGCTTCCCTTCACTCCTTCACATTTTGCATGTCCAAATGCGTCTAATAGAGCAGGACCAATGATTTATTTCCTCAATTTGGCAGATGAAAAAGAGCGCAGTGCAGAGAAGAAGAGCAAATTGAGACGAAAAAGGGAAAAATCGCAGATCCTAAATGTATAATGCATAACTTGCCACGCCTTTCTCTAATGACTTATGCTTGGATACGGTAAAAAAAATTGAAAACTATCGCGCTTTTAGGGCTTCTTGTAACTGCCAGATTTTAAACAATAAAATGTTCTAGAAAAGGCAGTATAGATAGAGAGCGCAAGTGCGCTTTTACGAATTTGATATTTGATGTTCGTGAGACTTGAATTTTGCTGGACTATTGCTTGACCCTTAAAATACCTTAATAAAAAAAGAAAAACCCAATTTAGACCAGTTTAAACCCCTAACTAATTAGATAATTGTCTTTGCAATTTTTTGCCAATGAAAATAGGAATTTTAACTCATTTTTAATTGATTTCACCCGACAATCGATCATTTCCCCTTCAAAAGATCAGCGAATTTCGCATTCCTTACTTAACTGAGTCGTCTCCTTGCTGATGGTAAGTCTCGATAATGATCAAACTTATGCTCACAAATGATAGAGTACTTCTAGTATTTCGAAAATGTTAATAATCCCAACACTTAGATTAGTGCAGATTTACACAACACTAAAAAAAACTGTTTCGTAGGTGAAATTAGATTATTCCGCGATGATTTTCTGAGAACCTGGGCATTCATTTGAAGAATTAAATAGGTTATGTTCGTTCAAACATCCCAATTTCCGTCTGAACTGAACACGGAAGAACAGGATGTTAAAGAAACATAAAATAAGCATTTGAATAGAATTGACTCATCGAAATTTCGGGATCAAATAGTTTTTAATTTATAAAAAAAGAATATTCTTACCTAATATAAAATTGGAGAGAAGCTTAGAATGATAAGGTAGAACACGATAGAGTCCACGAAATAGCACCGGGGAATGTATGAATGAATATCGCTGATTGTACCTAAAATAGATACATTAGTATCTTTAATTTCGAGTAAAAATATAGCGTTGCGTAAATGAATCCGAATGGCAGTGTTAGGTGCTGAGTGATGAGTTTCAGTAGTAAGAGAGTAAGAGACACTTGAGAGATTTGCTCATTTCCCCCATAGTAGTAAAGTATATTCTGTAAGTTGCTAAGTTGTTTTAAAGCAGGCAGTTTTGTAACTCGATCTGGCAATTATTCGTGTATTTTGAAAACATCGCAATGCTTGTGTTGTGTGATTATTGCGCTTCCTTTCTGCCTCTAGAAGACACTTGCTTGTCTTTATGACTCCATGGCTGAGGGCGAATTTGGGGTCTAACCAACCGGAAAATATCCCTCCAATTGTCTTCGTGCCTTCTCTTCTCTATTGCTTTCTTTCGTCTTTGCTCCACTTTGTTCAACTAATTCCTTAATTCGCCTTCTCAACTAAATTACTCATATTTAGCAGACAAATTTCGCAAATCCCCCCGATGAATTCGCATTGCATTGCATGGAAATTGCTCGAGGCAAACTGACTTCTCATAGACATTTACAGACATAGTCAGGCGAGCATTTTGACTAATACTGTAACTTTCTCTAATCCCAATCAAATCGCTGCAGCGCGCATTGTAAACATCGAAGACCTCAGACGCGAAGAAGACAATTCACAGAATTCGGAAAAATTCACGAGATTAAATTTCCTCCTCGAAAACTCTAAATGCTTGTCAAAATGTATCAGGAGATTCCAATTCCATGCAGCAATTATGGCGCTAAACGTGATCTTCTTCTCCTTTGTTTTCGCGTTTTTTCACGGAAATGTGATTACGGTAGATATGCAGAAGCAGGCGATTGTGTGAAATACGGAAATACGCAATTTTGTGGCACCTCGAAATTCGCCCAATTTGACGAGCAATTTAATAAAATGAGCCTGTTACGTGAAATGGCTGTAGGCGCAGAATACGAAAATTGAACAGAAGATGGAGTATAAAATAATAGAAGAATAGAATGGATGGCGATATTTTGGGTGCGAAGAGGAAAAACTTGGAAAATAAACATGAAATGAGTAATTGAGTAATGGATGGCAGGGAGGAGTTCAACACGGGCGATGGAGAGAGTTAATAAGCTTCGACAGTTTAAGTGATGAATAATTGGAACGGGATTAAATGACTACATAACTTGCTTACGAAATACGCACATTGATATGACTGGGCGCCAGAAAGTCGCTCAGGGATTTTGCGAGGATTATATTAGTTTTCGATTGAGTATTCAGTGAAATGATAGTTTCGCATATTCAAACAAATCAATTTCAAGAATCATATAAATTTTGTGACATCTTACGACAATCGTTTGTGATCATATTTTCATATTTGATCAAAGCTGCATTTGAGTGTTGTTGACTGAATAAATCAGCTGCAATCAGATTCAGTCGAATCAGAATCAGACATAAATATTGCATCTTTCTACCTGACTCAATCAGAATCACTCAATCAGTCTGCAAACAATCCCTTCCTCTTCCAGCATATGAGCACATGCCTTTTCAGTATTTGCAGACTTTCAGCCTTGCGTAATCTGATTGATTTTGCCTCGAGCAGCTCCATCAAATGCGCCAACTCAAACAAAACAAACAAACAGCCATATCATAAATTCAAAGCAAATTTCCATAACAGACTAGAAAATTATACAACTGAAAAGTTTTAAAAGCGAGTGAGCATTATCCAAGAAAAGCACCATAATATAATTATGTCATGGCTACAGTTCAGTATCATCAAATGATAGATGATATCAATTTGAAGAGTTACAATACCCATTTACGTTTGTGCGTCTCATATTCTTATCATTCTTTCTATTTTTATAATAAGGACTAATTTATTAGCGACTAAATAAATACAAATGAAGTGAAGAGACGCGCAAGGACGCAGCGAAGCGTGTGCAGATTGGCTTGAAGAAGTTCGACTTGACTAAGAATTACACACGAATCTACGCAATAAATCAGGCAATTTGCAGGAAAAAAGGAATAATATTTGCGTTAAAAATAGGCTTTTGCAGAGTGAAAATAGAACGATTGCATAGACATTTGACGTAATTTGAACGGTCTGTGAATTCGCGAGGCATCTCTTCGGCAGAATATCACAAGTTCAAAATTACATCAATCACCAAATTCTAATGAAAACTACCATTGAGTGCGTCAAGAAATATGGAAACGGAATTAATTTGGGAAAGGTGAGAAAATTGTCGGTTAAGCCGTTTAGCATTTAATTATGCCCATGCTATCTGCTTATCTGTTGAGTGTTATAATCGGTTTGTTTAGAATCACACTCAACTCTCCACTCTTCTCTCAATCACTATTATATCGATGTCCTGCTTTCTTTCCTTCTTCCCAGTTTAGCTCTGTCAAATTCTCCTCCCGGAGTCTCGCAGTCAAAATCAAATAAAATGCGATTGCCTTAATATTTGGATGTGATTAGTGAAGCGAAGTTGAGGGATTAGTGAAAATTGAAATGGCGAACGAGGAGAAACGCACTAATAGAGGCAATTGAATCACTGATCTATTACTGTAGTAATTAAATTTGAAATAAAAGGAGGATCAAGAAGAATACTGTAGCTTTGAGTGAATTTAATTGAGATTTGTCAGTCTCTAGTAACGTGTTGTCAACGTTTTGGAGGGGACAATTTAATTGTTTTTCTCATTTTCAAAAACAGCTCTCTCACGCTATCCAAGCGGACTCATTCGATCGCCATTTTCTTCTTATTCTAATGACTTTTCCCTTTCCTATCATTCAATCATTTACCTTCCTCTGTGTAATTGTGCGTAACAATGTGTTTGTGTGCATTGCAGACCTGTGATCTCTCCTTTCTCTTTCTATTAACTGCGCATTAATGTCCTCTCAGCAATTTGCCATTTAGGTCAAATCTGTCAGTCCTAACTCGGTCTCAGAAGCAATTAACACCTTTCCTCTACGATTTTATGCCTATCTAAGGGATTTGACAGAGCCAACAGGTGTACCAAGCGCATGAAAAGTCGATTTGAAAATGAATGAGATGTCTGAATTTTCAGCGCAAATCATCGCTTGGAGACAGATTATACAGATGACAGAAATTACTAAAATAAAATTAACCGAAAAAAGAGAGTTTAGATAGACTTAATACACGTTTAGTCATGTTTTGACAAAATAAAAGGGTAAAACGAGAGCGAAATTTATATGAAAACATAGCCAAACGCTATGGAGCATTGAAGATCTCGCGCTCTCGAAACAAAAGAAACATTACAAAATAAAATAAGCAGAAAGCAACAAAATGGAAATTGAGAAGACCGTTCATGTGAATCAGAGAAATCTGAACAGGAAAAAGCAAAAGGTCAAAGGACAACTTGAAAAGCGGCCAACGAAAAAACGACAAACGACAGAATAGCGATATTTTGAGAGCTAGTCCGTGGGAAAATAACAAAATGGCTCATAAATATGTTCGAAGAAGAAGATGTTGCGAACTCTCTTCAAACTTACTGTCTTCTAGAAAAAATTACTCGAAATTCGAACAAGTCTGATTGAAGCTCGGCTCTTACGAAAACTAATTTCGCATCGAAAATTAAGCAATTCAGCGGTCGCGCGGCAAATGAGAAATTTTGTCAAATTAGGCACTTGAGCACGAAAATCGCGAATCGCAGCGAGCCGCACAGAAACTAATATGAAAATGCAAATACACAAATCCACTTAGAGAATGCAATATTCGCCCCGAAGGGGAGGGGGGATAAATGAAATTTCGAAGTGATGTGAATGCGAAGCTGAGGAAAGCACAAAAGGGGTGGGGCTGAAAACAGGCACAAACCGCAGTGCCCAGGGATATTCTCAGGATCGTCAAATAAAGAGGATGATGAAAGGATGCGAGTAGACGGGCCACGAAAAACTTGAGTGAGCAATTAGTCGAAATGAGATTTCGACGGTTAATTAAATGGGTGATATAATTGGTGCGCGAGGATGAAGAAATGAGCCTAAATGAATTAGATCGAGAATAGAGAAAGGAAAAGGAAACTGCGATTTTCCTGAGAGCAGCCGAAAAAGGAAAAGCTGCTGGAAGGAAATAGCCAATGAAGGAGAGGGGGAGGGCCGACCACGCCCATCTCCTCACATCGACACAACTCAGATATGCCAAAAGTAGCTTAATGAATTGGAAAATCGCATTGAGATGGCTAAATCAAATGAAAGTAATTAGGTGAATATTCGAATGATAAATATACGTGAATGGGGTATTGACGATAATTACCCTCAAAGTGATGTCAAGGAATGGACAGGTGAAAACGAGAAGATGAAGTTAGCAAACAAGTGAGAAGAGAGCTGAAATTAGAAGTCGTGGAGATGGTTGAATTCGAGAAAATCCGAGGGATAATTGAAACGAGGAGAATAAAAGATATAGAGTGGTCGAAATAGACACGTGCTGGTGAGGTGAATGAGGGAATTGAGGGAGAAATGAGGGAAGAACAGTGGTCAGACAGAATTGATAGCATGTAATTGATAATTGGAGGATAATTGAAATGTCTCGGTTGAGAAGGAAAATCTTGAGTAATTTTCTTCCATATTGCCTTGCAAATGGAGCTGCATTAGCTGACCGCCTAGAGCTAATTTGCACGGCGACATGCTGGCGCCAGGTACATAAAGACGAGACTCTACTAGGTTTCTTACAAAGTTACCAAAAATTCTTGTTTCCAAAATTTTTCTAAAGCCTCATAAATGCCTGAAATTATTTGAAGTTCGTAATAATTTTAATAACTTTACTTGAAGAGCATTTTAAGATTTGCGAATTGGCAATGACATTGAATGGCACGCAATTTGCTTACTTTCAGAGACAATGAAAACCCCCAGAAGTAGGTGTAATTAGTCGTGTTCGCCAATGAAGGAGGTCATTATTGTGTCAACAAATTCATTGCTTCATTCCTTGGATTACTGTAGATGGTGCACAGATGTAATTATTACGAAAAAGTGAATTTCCTGTTGAATTACAAGGGGAATTTCTATTTGAAGAGGGAACGAGGCCATGTCCTTCTAGATCTGGAAGAATGAGTGCAAAGAAATTTTGAGTGGATTTTGCCAATTTATCTAAACCCGAGCGATGAAATGAAAAGATAAAGAAGCGGTGGAATGAAGAATGAAGGGGAACGAGATTTGATTACTCGAACTGTTCGAGTGAGAAGGCACTTGGAGGACAATTGACACGCAAAGGGGAAGATTTGAGGATTCAAGAGCAGTGGAATGGCGGGATGAGTGAGGGAAGGGGTTGGAAAATCACAAACGGAATGACTATTCAAATGTGCATGTGTTCGTGAGCATTTTTCATACAGAATTACATGAATTACGCATCGTCGAAATGAGTAGTAAATCACATGAAAACAATTGTTTTGCAGTGCAGAGATGATGGCTCAATTGCACATGGTATTCAGACATTGTCGCTATTTGTATTAACTAATAACAGCAATCAAATGCGAAACTCAAAAACATGCCAGATATCTATAATTCGGTTTGTCTGCCCTAATCCTAATGCCTGATGCCACTGCCTAATGCATGTTGTGAATATATTGGTTAGTGAGTTGGTTTATCTGCTTAGGCGCCGAGCCGGTATTTTCATTCATTTTCACTACGCATAACTTTGCCGCCACTGGCGATGAGTTTTTATTATGCCGTTTTACGGTCTAGATCCAATTCACTCACAAATAACGCGAAATTGTCTGCAAAGTTAGACTTTCGGCAAAACTGACGATTTTATACTCACAAGGGAAATTTTTTGACCTATGCTCTTCTTTCGGAGTGAAATCAGGTGCATTCCATCAAATCGCTTTGGTGGAATGCACTCAGTTTCATTCGTTTCGAAAGAAGAGTCTTGGGTCAAAAACTTTCCTTGTCAGCGAAAAAGTTATCGGGGGCGGTATAATAGTCGATAATGGGAGATGCTGGTTAAAACTGCTCATTACGGATCACCAATAGCTATCAATATCTGCCGATACCGCGCCGATAATTGATCATTGTTTTGCCGGGCGATTAACCCCCCAATACTACCCGACGACTTTCCCGCTGAGTATCGATATGCGTGAAGTTGAATAGCGTTAGCTATTTGTATATTACGAGTTCTATAATAAACAGCTTCCTTGAATTTGAAATTTTATTACGATGTGCCCCAACTCAAATAAACTAGCAGCATAAAAACAGCTGATCCTTATCGAAAATTCCTATCCGAGGTCGTGTTCAGAGTTTTTTTTCTTCTCATTTCATCCATTCGTCCAATAGGTTTTAGCTAAAATTATGGTAATATATTTTTTCAAGTAATTTTCAAAATATGGTTTTCAGTTTGGTTATAATTTAACAGATTTCTGCGTTGATAGGGAAAAGGACCATGGTGTGTGAAAAAAGAACCTCTCCGTCATTCTCATAAAATGGTGAAACGTCCCAAAAATCTTATAACCATGCGTAGCATCATTCATTCATTCTATCTGCGAGTATTTGGCGCCTAATTCCCCAATAAATCTGAATCGCACTGCCAATTTTCGGCTTAATTTTGCATGCGATTTGTCATCAGACTCACTTTCCTCGGGCAATAAATTCGACAGAATCATAATCCAAAATGGGCGTAAATGGGAATGAATAAAAGTGAATGTTTAATTTTATCCATTTTCAATGCTCAGTATTACTCTTCATTTCATCCAAGATTGCCGCTTCCTCCAATTTTCGTATGGTTTCTGTCTCCCCCTCAAGCTAGTCTCGCTTATCAAAAGCAAATGAATCAAGAGTTATGGCAGAAGAGAAATTCGAAACTGTCATCGATAGTGGTAAATCTCCAACGCACCACTACTACTACGCTGCAGCAGACATCAAAGAGTTTGACACTGACACAACTTTGCTCAATTACGGATTATTGGATGGACATCTTTGGTGTAGGAAACTTTTGAACGGGATCATATTTCATCCCATCGCCATCTTTGGATTTAGGGATTATTTTGAAAATAAAATGGTGGTTTTGATCGGAGTGTTTTCATAGATGAATTGAACAGTCAGACATGGCTAATTGGATGAACGACAACAGGGAGATTGACTGGACTGGGAAGGCTGATCGAGGGAGACTGAAACAGGACCGCTGAGCAGCCAGGGCAGTCACAGATCTACGCTTTGATACCATTTTCGGATCTATCTTTTCCTCTTTGCACTGTGTCGCTTCGAAATGGTGATGCATTTGGGGCACAAACTGGATAATTTCGTAAGAGGATTTAATTTAGGCAAAATGCTGCAGCAGAATGGATTATTACATAAAAATGGGAGACTGAGCTCCTTGCACTTTATCAACATGACAATATAATTTAGTACATTATTTTAGAATGCTTAATTAGATATAATTATTCATGCCTTATCAATAAGAGAAAGTTGTCGACTTTGATAAGTAAATGTTTTTTCCTATAAAATATAATATTTTAAAATAAAAAATCAGCGTTTGAATGATTAGATAAACGGTCAAGGAAAGATAACTCTTAAAGATAACATTTTTATCATGACGTAAAATATTCATACGATGAAGTTCCTCGCATTGTGCCAAGTGGATGAAAGAGAAAGACGAGAAGACCATCTATTGGAATATGATGGAATTGAGCTATTGAGCAATCGAGCAATTACCGAGTTATTGCAATCAGATGTCAACACTTTGCGAGAAACGAGTCTATGGCACAAATCTAATCAAATCACATTATATGCAGCTGAGAGGCATAGAAATGACTGAATTTCCTCGAGATGATAGCTGATCACAAACTACTAATACTAATATACTTATACAAAATGACAAAGATACATTGGATACACTGATATGTACTGATAATTGGATATTTTAAGCAACGTTTATCACATTACGAGAGACAGCGCCCACTACAGTAATTGGATACCCGAAGGGAGGGAGGGAGGAGATACGACATGCTCTTCCCTTCATCCTCACATCCTTATCATATCACAGAACATGTGTCCATCTTGTCCCTGCCTCTATCTCAATCACTGCAGCTGTCAATTTGCGACATTCTCTAATCTCATAAGTGATAAGCGACATGACAACACATAACTAATTTGCCTGTGTCTGTACCTGACAGCTGATGAGACAAGCCACTCACTCCATCGCTCACTAGATTCGTTCATTTCAAAAATTACTTTACATACTACACTCATTCTTTAAATTTATACAAATTTTTAAATCTAATTCAACAAATGATAAAAGATAACTTGTGCATACTTATTTTATCACGAACCAAAATTTTAATTTACACAACTATTGAAGAATATTTGAGAAAGTCATAAATTGTGCTAATAGGAAAAAAACGATAATGATATTCGTCGTACAAGATACTGAAGCATTCGGTTTAAATATCGAACAATCCTTCTACATAAAATATATGAAAATAATAATTGCAAAAATCTTGCAATTAAAATCCCCAAGTCTGCTTCTTCACAAAAAATAAGTATTTTTGGTAAAAGTGTGATAGTTTGAAGCAAAAAAGAAGTAAGTACCCCTCAGGTCCAAAATGTCTCAAAAATCCGATCTAGGTTAACGATAAATCTAATAAAATAGTTGTGTTCCAAAATCCGCTCATAATTTTTGCGTACACACACCTTCGCGACGAATTAGCTCTTCGAAATTCTGTTCATTGAAGGAGACGCGTTTTTTAAAAATTTTTCGGTGACGCAAATTATTATTTAATTTTTCTTTACAAAAACCCATTTATGTGCAAAAATGTACACCGAAGTGTGATTTGGTATATCTACTTGAGAACCGTATCTTCTAGTATTAATCTTTTAAATATGAGAGTTCATCCCTCCAAATTGACGCAATTCATATCCAAGATTTATTTCGAATTGCATCATTATTGAGGGTTAAATGAAGATAATTTCAGGGTTCAAATTCTATGATAATTAATATTTCAAAATAACTTAGAAATAATCGGTTCAATGACGTTCGTTGGCCTGGGATTCGGATCGCAAGGAATGCATTTTCGATGCCCACAACCGGGATAATTCAGAGGGCAAACAAAACTGGGGAAGGGCAACAGAGGGCTGAGCTGGGAAATCGAACTGCTAATAGGGATGAATGGATGATTTGTAATAATTATCTCCGAATTAGCAGAGTCACAAGGCAAAACCAAGTTGATCCTCGAATCTATTTGAAAATAGAAAAAATAGTCCGAGTTTTGTGCAAACAAAGTCAAATAAATCATTGGTAACTTCAACCTTTATTTACCGAAAATAAGTGTATAAACAATGTAAGAATAATTATTTTACGGAAATGAATATATTATATTTTTAGCATTTTAAACTTTTGAGAGCCTAAAGTAGCGCGAATTGAGTAGATCATAAAATATGTAGAAACACTAATTTTCTTGTTTCCAGTTATTCGGGGTTTACCAAATGTCTATATTATAATTGATTCCATTCTACAAACTCGCCCTTACCCCTAATTTGGGTATAAAATAAAAGAAAGTGGTAATTAAAAGAGAACGATGTCATAAAAAAGATTATCATTTTTTTTTAAATCTGATTTCGTAGTACTGCTGAATTAATTATCGGGAATTTCTACATTCGAAATCACGCAGTTTCAGCTCTTGGTTAAGATGATTCAGTCTTCTAAAATATGATATGATATGATTTTTTCGTAGTAATTGTAAGGAATTATTCTTTAAAAATCTGCAGAAAGGCAAACAATGTTAGCTTTTTCTTGTTTGTTGAATATAAAGATTTTTACGCAGCCCGAATTTGTATATTTTTCAATTTTTATGATAGATTGATAGTGAAAAATATTCAGCATAAAAGTATTAAATTTATACCTCCGGACTATTGTAGACCGTAGATCTAGTAACTTGAGCCACCTTCATTTTGAAATCGTCCAACAGGTTACTCAGTTTGATCGAAGTTTCATGATAGTTCTTAATTAGTTTATTTTTATGTTAAATTGATCATATTGAAGCATAAAATCTTTATCCGTCTTCAAACACCCCATGTTTCGTTTGGAATTTCATTTGTCCAGACATTTTGAAAACATTTGTCAATAATTTAGTGAACAAAATTAAATGATTTCGTCTTTAATTTATAAATTCACTATGAATACCCTAGTTTCAAACGTATCCTGAACATTTCTGACTGCATTTAGCAGCAAGTCTGTGGCAGTCAAAGCAACGAGGCCGTTATTCTGTAAATAAAATTAGTGTTACTGCCAAAAGTTTATGACGATTTTATTTGGTTTATTCTCCATTTTATAATAGCTGATTTCGAAATTTTTGTATCTTTGAGAAATCAATTTAGAAATGTCTTCATTTATTTATATAAAAAATAAAGAAAAATAATTTACAGTGACATCTGTAATCCAATTTCTGTAAGCAGGAGGAATGGGGGCGTTATCGATTGCGTCGAAGAATGAATAGACATGCGCCTTGAAGAGTTCGATCGAGTGCATCAAAGGACTTCTCATTTTCTGCAATTCATATTCAACCAATTTTAATTTATAGCCTCATTTCTCACCAGAAGCTGATCTTCAAATCCTGCTGTACTCGAATATTTTGATATCTGAAATTTGAAAGTTGAAACCAAATAGCAGCATTTCGATCGACAAACCCAGTTGATGAGCAGTCCTGCCTCAGAATTGATGGACGAAATGACGCCAGCGAGTGGATCACACAGTTTGTTGTATTCAGCTTGCATCTGAAGATGCTTTCTACGTTAAACTATGCTTGGAAAAACACCATTACCATTTGGTCGGACTTTTGAATCGCGAGCATTGTGGCGATGGTTTGGTTCATATTGCGAAGATACTCTTCGTATGCTGCCTGTTTGTGCATTCTGAACACATTCAGTGATCGTCATCATCACATTTCAGCCTCACCTTTCTTCTCTCATTCGGCGAATGTCTTCTTCGAACTGTCTTCTTTCCTCCTCTCCGAGTCTGGCTCTTTCCCTTCTTCTCTTCAAATATTCCTCTTCCATTCGAGCAAACTCATCCATCAACTTCCTAAGCAAATTTTGTCATAACACTCATAAGGAAGTCGTTATTCAGCAAACATTTTCACGTCTAATAAAATACTAAGAATCGAATAAAGAAGTGTTCTCCTTCGGCAACATTTTAGATCATTTTTATATCGACTCTTCATTATTTTAACACAGTATACTTTCTAAAATAATAAATCAACTAACTGATGCTTGATGCGTCTCTGCTCGCGTTCCTTCTCCAACTTTTCCATGTGCTCTTTATGCTTATTTTGTCTTTCTTCTTCTCGTTTCTTAGCTTCTTCATTCATCCTGTAAGTAAATTATACTCTACACTAAATTATAACATCTAAAATTTCATACAAATTTTTAAATTAACTTTTCACATAAAGGTTGATTCATATTTGTCATTGGTAGCAAGAGCGCGCGGAAATTTCCGCTCCGATTCCGAAAATCTCAAAACTCTTCCCTGCACGCTCCTGACTGATAGATATTTTAGCATGCTTACTTAGCCCTCCTAGCTTCATACTCTTGTCTTCTTTTTTCATCTTCCTCCTCCAGTTGCTTTTTGTATTCCCTATCCTTCCTTTCCCTTTCTTCGTTAGCTTCTTTCTCCAGTTTCTTCATCGTCTCTTCGTGTTTTCTATCCTCGATTTCCTGTGCTCTTTTCGATTCTTCTCTCTGTCTGGCCATTTCTTTATTCTCCTTGCAGAGTCGTTCATTCTCTTGTTGTTGTCTCTAAAACTTTATTAGTTGGATTTTTAAAACGTAAGAAGGTTTAATTTCTTATAGATCCAAATAAATCCAACCTGTAATTCCTCCTCGTTTCGGGCTCTTTCTCTCTTGAAGAACTCCTCCTGACGGCCATTTCTGAATTTCTTTATTCCTTTCAAATTATCAATTATCAATTCTTACGCTTCTTGTTGCAATTGGAGAACCTGCTTCTTTGTTTCAAGCATCTTCACCATAGAAGCATTTAGAGTTTTTAATTGTTCTTCTTTCCAGACCCGTTCTTCTTCCTGAATTCCACAATTTTATCTCATTTTTCTCCTTCTTTACCTTTCTTTTATTCTCCAATTCAGCCATGTCCCGTTCGTGTTGCATTCTCATTTTTTCTCCTTCTTGTTCGAACTGAAAATCTATTTAATTACAAGTGATTATTAGGCTTCAACTGCTTTATCATCACTAACTTATCACCGTGCCGCCCAAAGAACGGCGCGGCGGAGATTTTATTCACTACGTCATATGTCAAATATATGACTTACCATTCCTCTACCGTATGAATAATATTGCGAAAGTCAATTTATTGTTTCTGTATTGCGAAACATAACATTCGTCAACAGATGTAATAGTTTCAATGTTATCATTTTTGGATCCCTTATAGCTCCTACCCTTTTTTTTTCTTTTCCCATGCTATTTTCCAAAAAAAGAGGGTGGGAACTACAGTGGGCCTCATTTTTGGCCTATTGCACTAGTTACCCTCAAGCTATTCTCGCCCTTTTGTAGAAGTTACTTCTTTTCCTGAAAAATAGCATGGAGAAGAGAAAAAAGAGGGTAACTTCTACAAAAGGGTAAGAGTAATTTGAGGGTAACTAGTGCGGAAGACCTCATTTTTCCCATTGAATTACTTTACCCCACTCATGATTCTTTCGTTTTCTTCTTTTATCTTCCTCATTTCTTCCTCATGTTCTTTCCGAGCACGTTCATCTGCTTCTTGCATCGCTCGAATTCTGGCTAAATTATTCCGTTTGTATTTTGGAATAACGAGTTGAGGTAACCTTGACTTTCTTCTTCCTTCCTTCTTTTCAATTCTGCTTGTTCTGATGATGTACTCGAACCCCAATTCATAACAGACTGCAGAGAGAATGCAATAAGTTGTTTATGAAATATGGCTAACAAGCCTGATAATTGCCTACCTTGAAAGACCATCCTGAGTCTCCGGAACCATGTTGAGTTTGTTGCGTAGTAGCAGCTGATCGAGAAGAATTGGAGCCGAAGGTATTATCTGGAGGTTGCTGATATTGATACCCTTGTTGCTGATACGACGATGGAACTGATGTAGCATTTGGAACCATTCCAAAAGAATTCGGTGCGGACTAAATATGGATCTTATTTAACTTAATATTATTTGAACCATTCATTAATAGGATTAGATACCTGAATTCCACCATGCGGAGATTGATTCCTAAAGATTTACTTTTTTTAAACAAAAGGAAAATCTAAAATTTACGAACTTCATTCCATAAGCCTTGTCAAGAAGAGCGTTAATTCTTTCCTTCGTTACACCTTGACTGAGCCAATCGAATAGGCACTCAATGATATAACCATCATCTGATGGAAAATTTGGCATAATGCTACTACTTATCTGAATATCTTAGTATTTAAAAGTTAAAATAATAAGAAGAAAACGTTGAAGGCATGAAAATAATTCAGTCAACAAGGGTGGGAGAAATAGGCAAGAATGATTTTCGATAGGCAACTCAACTGGGCATAATATTGCTCAGCATGGTCAACTTTACACGCATTATCTATTTCTTTCCAGAATTCGCTATTTATCGGTGAAAATATAAATGTTATCGATAGATTTTTATTTTGATCAACAACAATTCAACAAAAAAAGATAAATTATAACAAATGATTGCGAATATTAAGCATTTGAGAAATTGTAATGAGATCATCGTTTCAATGCACTCACAATGGCCAGACGGCGTTCTTTAGCGTTCCTCACTATTTCCTAAGCTTAAATTTTACAAGGAAAAATCATGAATTTTTTAAACCTGTAAAATTTCAACATCAACAGCAGTTCCTCTCGTGTAGAGCTGCAGAATTTTGCCGTTTTCCCCGATGATCAAGTAGCAGACAGACGAATCTGGCATCTCCATCACATACGAGGGAGGGTCGCACAGGACAACCAGCTGAAATTATCCGCATTTCATAAACTACTAATAACAATCCTAATTTTGAGGAACCTATGACACCGACTCAGAAAATAATCCAGAGATTTTTTCCCATTCGATGAAACAGGAATAGATAGTAATGCGAAAGAGAATTTTAGCAAGTCTATACATATTTTTTATAAAGATTTTATTTTGTTCCCATTTCAATGCAAAAATACAATAAAAATCTTCCTACCTTATTGTCGCTTGGCATTTTTCTCACAGCGAATGTGGCAGCAACTGGATAGGAGGTGAAATCGATGTGATGTTTCTGAAAATCGAATCATGTAAACTTGCCTGGTGAGTAAAAGCTGACCTGTTCAAGAATCTGTATCTGTTTCTCCTCGAATTCTGATTCATCATCCTCCTGTCTGGAGACTTTGAGGCAGGGCAGCTGCAGGTCTGTTAGAGCCGTCACAACTGCACACAACACTGCATCCAGCACTGAACCATCCATGTTCAGAATCTACAATTTTCTATTTAATTTCTCTGCTTATGAAACGAAGATAATCCTTCACAGATTTAGTATCAGTTTTTTTCGCTACAAATTTACTCAATCTTTCATTCGAAAATTTTCGTTAAAAATTCATAAACTGGCTATAAAAAATTTTGTCAAATTTAGGCAGCTACTATTTGACGACCTGACCATTCGAATACTCGGGAAAATGTTCCAGAGGTTGTGCAGAGATTATTTCACTGCGGCGGGACAGTGGCACAGCAGTGAAATAGTCTGCAATATTTTCCCGAGTAATCACTACCTTCATTTTATTAAATGGCGACCTTTCCATCTTTTTCTTTTCATGAGCAGCTAGGTCGTCATTTAGAGTTACTCCCTTCGCCATATAACAAATGTATTCCGTCATTTTAGTAAATTCCAGGTCGTCAAATAGAAACTGCCTCTATTTATGTCTTTTTCACAGTAATTTAGATTGGAGTAAGAAAGAAAAGAATAGTAAACAACGTAAGGTAAGACTTTCCGTAAATCTTGAAGATCAACCTGTATCCGAATGGTCAATTCCCAGAACAGCTCAATCACTTTCTCCACCTGTCTGCAGGCCAAAGTCTCGCGGGCAAAGAGCTGATTTTTCTCGACCATTTCATCCAGAATGTCCTTGATTTTGTTGACGACTGCCTGAAAATGAGAAAATAACTGAACTTTTAATTGCATTATCTAGTACCTGATCGATTTCATCAGATTTGTCGATTTCGAATATGATGAGCGGCCCATCGTGATTCATGCAGATGGAGGGGTGGATCGAGCAAAACACAGTGCCACCCCCCTGTCGAACTAGACCCGAGCCCGCACCGCCGCATGTGCCGCGCTGAAAATAAACATTTTGTAATTATTGTTGATTTGGAAAAGCGAAAACACACATTTCTTTCCACTATTACAGCGTTCATTTATGAATTCCAGCAATTTTAGCATCTTTATATTTTAGATGTTCTTCAATCCTATCGGAAATAATTATTGGATTATGCCCTTATTTTCATTTTTTTTGTAAAAAGTATTGAGAAGAGTAGATTCGTACCTTAAAGGTGAGTTTAGTGAATGAGTCTATAGGCCTGCCATCCTCGTAAATGCCCTTAGACAGAAACCTGTCGAAGTAGGCGAGAGAGTCGCACAGCTTGAAGATCTCGACAGAGGTCAGCACGCGCTTACTCACTGGGTCATCGCTCGAATCTGCCATCTTAGGACAACTGAAATGAAATATTCAAAATTGGAAAAAATTAGTAGGTAAAAATATTCAATGATCCAGTAAATCAGTGAAAGTTAAGGCGAGAACACGATAAAGCTAAAACTTTATTCAATACTCTAGAACAGCATTAAAACTTTGAATTTGTGGAAGAATGATAATTGAACCGAGAATCACAATATGATACGAGTGGTACATCACCGAAAGTTGGATAAGGAATGGAGATAAGCAGTTTCAAACCGAATTAAATCAATGATATGATGAGATCTTTTCTCTGATAAGTGTTCATTCAGCAGCCTTCTTTCCATTTTTGAACTGACTGAACCACTCATTACTGTCATCGTCTGCAATCGCCTTCTGCATTGCCGCATCTGCCTGACAATCCACTCGACTCAGATCTTTGAAGCCCGCTTCCCCCACGAAACAGATCTCGTGATCATTCTGAAATGTTTATTATTATCCTTACAATAATACAATCTCTAATAAATTCGGTAAAATATCTATTTTTAAAGACATATGTATTATAAAAAGAAAGTGGAATAAAATAAGATGTTTCCATAAAACGAACCGGATCAGCCAAAATAACGACTTGTACATCGGCTTTTCCAGGCGTCTCCAGAGTGACCAGTTCATTGATTATCTTTCCTCCAGCAGCTTTGACCTTATTTTGCAATTCGAGCAGCTTAAACGAGTAACATAATCATTATGAGAGATTTTTTTTCAACTATACAATTTTTAAAGTCATATGTTCAGTGAGTGAAAAACTGAAAGGTACAGTGAAGATAAAGATAATCGATTTTTATTATTTTGGTGAAATCTCAATGCCTTCGAAACATCTAGATTGAAGATAGGTTTTCATTCTGGAAATTTTCGCAAATCAGGCTGTTATAGCATCGAAAAATAATTTACTCCAAAATGGCGATAATGTAACTCCCCTACCTTCTCTCCAGGATAAGCAAAAGCGATGCGACCGAACGCAGTTCCTCTGTCAATTTTCTTGTCCCCGCCCAACTGACACAGTTTCCATTTACACTGAAAATTATAATAAAAATGAAATCAAGAATGTGAACTTTACCTGCTCAGCTTCATAGTTCAGAATTACATGTTTGTCAGTCTTCTCAACTATCGGCATGTCAAGTAGGTTGTGCCAGTAATCTGAAAATTATAAAATGCAACTTTTCCTTTCTAGCATCGTTCCCTATGTGGAGGGGTCTGCTACAAAAATATTAACTGAAATGCATTTGGAAAAATGGATGTTTTTGATTTTTTACCTCGAGATAAGTACTGTTTCTAACTCGCAAGAACCTGTATAAGTCGTAACGTCATAACATATGAAATAATATGGAAAGATAATCTCTACTCAAACACTCGACCTCACTCTAGCCTATAATATTTCACATGTTACGATTCTAGAACGCAACGACATTTCCAATTGTCCCAACTTTCGAAGATAAATAATTTCAAATGAATCCTACCAATGCTCTTGTTGAGATCAGCAACATTGACAGCCACACAGGAGATCTTGTGCTGTGCAGAGCCGCGTCCGATTTTGAAGCAGTGTCCATCCGGATCGGTTATCTAGAAATGAATTAATGAAATTGTTTGAATTCGCTCACCGCCAGTCTTCCGCAGTCCGTTTTCCTCGCATTTCCTGCTTTGTCGAGTTCATCGTAGATCTGGTCAGAATCAATCAAAATTGCCTGAAAATATCATCCCTTGATCTTTTTCTATTTATTGGTCCAAGAATATGTAAAAAATAATTCGATAAAATATTGGTTATTTTTAATCTATCAAGAAATTATCACCTTTCAATAACAAACGGGGATGATAAAAGATAGTCTTACAATTAATGGGAGCATATTTTCCGATTCTAATCGAAAACAAATCATATATTATTCAAAAGATTTATTTTTTAGAAATTACATTATTTGAAAAGGAACATTCAGCCTACCCTGTAGTCATTTCCAAGTCGATACTCTCCAATGTTGTAGTTGTATGTGAGTTCGAGCACGAAATGATCGTCCTCAGGCCCATAGCCAATCATCGTTTTGCTCCACTTTCCGTCGTACGGTCCATTACAGGTCGCTTTGCAGCCCTCTTCGAATTCTTCGTGGCGCAGCACCTGCAAAATTCTTATTCCATTTGAACCATTCACATGTTTGCATTTGGAACATGGCGAATTTATGCCTACATGAGAAACCCGAAGAAAACGTTTCGATTTTATAGTAACCCAGTCTAATGAAACATCATATTCGTCAAGTTTCCAACGTGAAATTGTGCCAGCATCTTGAATTATTACCTTCATATAAAGAATCTTTGTATAGAATTCATAGGAAGCTTTCCTGTCGCCGATTTTGAAGACGTAATGGAGAGCTCTTGAAATGGATGTCATGTTTCCTGAACTTTTTTGAACCTGAAAATATGAACATTTTCAGACTATCATATTATGGAAAAGTAAAGATATACGCAATGCGTGTCAGGAATGAAACCATAGAATGTGATTTGAGAGTTATGCCCTGGCTGCCATAGAAACCCGTTTTGAATGGAACGAGAGTGGAGATGATGGCAGCCAATCAGCATAATCTACGCTTTACAGGCCGTTCATTCGAATGTAACAATTCATTGTTATTCAATACTCTCCTAGGATAAACAATACCACTACACATAGTTATCGATAGCACTTTACCCAATATGCATCTTCATAATCACTGCTAGAATTCTAACTAAAAGGCACAATCTAATGTATCAGATTCTGCACTCTCTCTCTGATAAATAATTTGATCATAAGCTTCGATGCCTAGTAAATAATGCGTTAAAATCCCCTATGTAAACAAATGTCCTGGTTCCAAACCCCTGCTTTGATAAAAATATTATTTGTGAGAAAATCATGTTTTGAATGAATGAAAAAATTTACTAATGGCAAAACTCCTAAAATGATATGCATTTCGAATGCTCGATTCGGTGCCTAGATCTTCCATAGAAATTCGATTGTCGAAGACCGACCAATTAATATGAAATTAATCGCGTGAATTTGAACATACAAATGTGCATTGGACAATTCTCAGACCAAGTAAATAATCGCATGAAAGTTGAAATATCATAAAGTCGGATGAAACTACATGATAAAGCTTGCTCATACAATTTGCATGTTTCACTTTTTCTCAATTAGTTGGTCTTCGACAATCTAGATATTTTTGACTAAAATGTAAGGGGGTAAACATGTCATTTGCTCTGATTCTTGAGGAATTTGTAGATAATTCCGAAGTCTTTCCCGGCATAGTCGGGATGGTTGGCGAGAATGCGGTAGATCTGATGAGCCATCGAGCCGAGCGGGGTGGGGGCCTGTTGCAGAGTTGAGGCATTCTGGGCCAAGGACAGGTCCTGGAATGAAAAGTAATGAGAAGGGAGACAACTTTAGACATTTGATTCATGATCTCAATTTAGAATCAATGATTCATCAAGTCATGAGAAAAGGCTTTTGATGAAAGTTTATTCTTCAACATTTAGATGAAGCAGTTCTCATATAATAGAAAATAATCGAGTAGAATGAACGTTTTTTTTTTAAATTAAAAATGACATTATTTGAGCTTAAAAGAAATATGAGACGAAAGAAAGTGTTCTCGTACTCTATTTGGAAATGTGAAGTGTCATTTGAGTAGATTGTGACTTTTTCCAAAAGTAGATATTTGAAAAGGGAATGCATAAAAAGTTCGTTTGCGACTAAAAGCGCATGCATAAAAATAAGACAAAATTCGCGTTGAAAAGTTTGGCGATCACTTGCTATATTTTGTATATGAAGATTTTCCGTAGTTGTTACCTAATAAGTTAGGGTGTAGGGAGACGATAAAAAACTGATAAATACAGAAAGTCTGAAGTAAACAGAAACCTACCTTAGCCATGAGAGCACTGCCAAATCCTCCCTGATAGTCGCGACAAGAAGGAATTCCCTCGATCACACCGGGCACTGGATTGTATGTGTCCGAAGACCAACAGCGGCCAGAAGATGTGTTGATGATCGAGGCCAGTTGCTTCGCGTCGAGACCCATTCTATAAGATTTTTTTTCTTCCATAAAACAGCTAATTTAATTCCCACGATTTCAAAATATATGTAGGAAAAATTATAGCATTTTTCTTAGTAAAGAGAACTGCCTCTATATTTCATTAGAGGATCACCATCAGTATTTGTAAAATTTTATGATAGGAAAGAGTAAATAAAAAACATTTTACAAATGATGGAAATGATAAATGATGAATATTGCAGAGTGATACTAAAGTGCAGATATCTCCATTTGAAGGTTTTCAGAAATGAAATGAAGCATCTTCGATTAACAGGTTATCTTGAGACTAACGATTAAAGTATTCGAAAATTCTTTAAATTATGAAATGAAGGTGAAAAATCCACTCACTTGATGCCCAAATTCATAGTTTCGGCCACTCCGATCATCTCAATGCCGAGCAACATGTTGTTGCAGATCTTGGCTGCCTGGCCATTGCCCACTTGTCCGCAATTTACCTGAAATTTAGGACGTTACTAGATTCCGATGAAAGACTAATAATATTCTGCTCTACTCTCCCACCCGACTTTTTCACAAGGATTTATTTTCACCGGGAATTACTGGGATTTATAATCAACCGAAATTTAGCATTTTCATCGATTTCCTTTTTAATAAAAACGCACGATGTTCTTGCCCATGAGCTGCAGAATCTGCTTGGCTCGATCGAACGTTTTGTCGCAAGCTCCACTACCAACCATAAAAGTCAGAGTAGCGTTTTGAGCGCCTAAAAACAATTTAAATTGGAGAAAACTCGCTCTGCATCTACCAGCACGACCAAGCTCAGCCGTGAAATTGCACTGAGAATGCCTACGATTGACTGAATAGTCATTCTCGGTCCAACTTCAGGCTTGCTTAGACTGAGATTTTGCTCGGAGTGAGCAGTCCGTTTCAAACCGTACAATTTTCTTGGATTATGGAATCAGCTGAGATCGACCGATCTGGCAGATACAGAGTCGTTCAATTCGACTTATTGGGATATTCAAAAATTATGACAAGATAATCATTAACATATAAACTGTTCATAACATGTAAACTGCAACCAACCAGTGACTCCACCAGACACAGGCGCATCCACATACCGACTCTTCTTCTCAGCACAGAGATTCGAGATCTCGACGGACACGTTCTGGTCAATGGTCGAGGAGTCCATGCATAGCGTGTTCGATTGCATCGTTCTGAAATGAACTTTTGATAGAAAGCATATGTTGTTATGATGAAAACAAAGTATTCTCGAGCTTATTCTTCTTCTGACAATAAAAGTAATTAGAAGAATTACATAGTGATCCCGCTTATAAAATCGTCTACACTAGACATTCTTCAAAGATATACTTTTTTAACTAAACATGAAAAAATAGCTGGAAACATACTTTAGCAATCCCTTATCACTGTTGTAAACCTCTCTGACATGAGGACTGCTGGGAAGCATCGTGATTATATTGGTCGTTGCGGCAGCCACATCTGCGGGGTATTTGGCGACTTGAGCGCCTTCTGACTGAATTAAAAAAGAAAATTTAGCAACTTGAAGGTACAAAATTTTTTTAAAAGTGAAGTTCCTGAATGTGAAAACCTCGAAGAGAAAATGTGTCTCATTGCTCTTACACTTCCATGAATGTCTAGATTCTCGAAAAAAAAATCTCAACCTTAAATTGATCGACAACGGCGCTGTTAACGTCGTAGACGATGAGTTTGTGGCCGTTTCTGGCCAGATTCCTCGCCATGTGCGCGCCCATGTTCCCCAGGCCGATGAAACCGATCAGCGACATGACTGCTGGGGATCTGGAAGAAGATAGGTAATGGAAAATGAAACGAAATCTTTGTTAGTCGCATGTTCAACAAACTAAAGTGAAGCAGTGAAAGAGCAAACTAGATACATTGCGAGGCGATATAACCTTCACACCGATTGTCAGTTAGGATGCACTCCATACCTGACCTGAATTCTTCATTTTCCTACAAAATTTTATTGTCCAACACAACAACTTTGTATAGAATAATCTCATAAAATTCTACTAGGATAAAATTACAAATCGACTACTATCAAATGAAATACACCTCTACAGAAAGTATTTCAGAGAATATTGAGAAAAACCAGTCAGTCGTGAGGAACCTAATCAGAAGGAAGAATGAATGGAGGAGTGGAATCGATCTGATTGAGCTGACTGATCTGCCCGACTATTGTCCGTAACGGGATTTGCACTGTTTGAACTGGTCCATGAAGGCGGAGCAGAGGGACAAGTCGCTCTGGCCCTGGCTGCTGAAAATTCCAAGAAATTTTTTAATCGTTTTTCAAGAAAATCAATAGATAGCAGATATTAGAGTTGAAATTTCTTCTCGAGACTTGTGGATGTGAAAATTTTTTGCGTAATTTCAAATAGGTCTCGAAAAAAGTAAAATAGTAGAAGACCAAGAGAACGCCCCACCATTCGACGAATTGCTTCCATTCGAATTCGCAGGGATTGGCGTACTGCTGTTGAGGAGTGTTAGCAGGAGCAGCCTGAGCGGGAGCTTCTTCGCGCGAGCCGCCGCTAGTCATCATGTGCCCGATCGTGTGGCCCTGAATGAGAAAAAATTAGTCCATTTTCAATAAGCACATTAGAAAATAAATCACTGATATTCAAACGAAATTTTGGAATAAATTTAGAATATTCTAGATTTTTTACAAGTATTTTGGAACATTTTCTAGCATAGAACAAATAATCACTTCTTTTAAATGGAGTATTTCAGAAGTCCGAAATTTTCGAACTCACGTCCAACTCGAATTCGCTAGCAAGTTAAGTTCGAGTTCAGGAATCTGCTTTCAAACAAAAACTTGTTGAACGAAGTTGAAAAAAATCAAATATTTTCGCTTTATATATCATGAATCGTTATGAAGAAGACTAAAAGAAAACTTACAACAGCACTTCCAATGGCGACACCTCCAGCAGTGGCGGCCATCTGTCCGAACAGGCCAGGGCCTTGCGAAGGAGCAGCGCCATAGCCGGGCGGAGGCAGGGGGGTCGCTCCTGCAGCTGCTGAAAATAAGCAAATCAATCGTTTTCGCGTAAAAATATTATTTCTCAAGTTGCAACGGTACTGGAATCTCTGATTATTCCTGTTTCATGAATGACTAAACTAAGTCGAATGAGATTACCTGGTCTGGGAGGAATGGTGGACTGAGGCGGAGGAGCCTGGTGCGAAGAGCTGGTCGACCTCGGGGAGGCGCTGCGAACAGGGGCGGAGGGCTTGGGGGCTGCGGTGCGTCGACGAACCATTTTCAGAGAACTGAAATCGAAAACAAAATAATAAAATTGTCGAAAATAAGCTATAAGATGACAATGATGCAAATGATACAAATTACGATTAACTGGGCAAAGTTTCGCCAAAATTGATAACTTTTTATGAGAAGTGTCAGAAAATTATTCAAGGTGCATGAAATATGGGTGTGATGAAGTCTAGAAGAAAATCCGGATGAAATATTGGAATTTCGACGAAAAACCGAAAATTCGAGAAATGAGAAAGCAAAGCCTAGCGATGGGCGGATAGTGAGTGGAGAATGCATCACATGTGCAGGGTTGTTACGAAAGAGAGATAGATGGAAAAATAGAGTAAAGAAAGAGTGGTATCATTATCAGTGAGAAAGCAGTAAATCAATACTGACCAAATTCGAAGCACGTTAGAGCAAAAATCACGAAAAGAGAAAAGACTGGAATCGAGAAAGAAACTAATGAATTGCAATGCATTTTTGCAATTTGCATATGGTTTTGGTGCAAAGAAGCGAGCATCGAAAATGTGAAGGTCCGGTTATCCCCTTGCTGTTTGCATAGACCCTGACCACCTTGCTTCTTTGCTCTGTTCCTCTCAATTCATCTCTCCTTCTTTTTCTTCACATTTCTTCTAACCTTTCCTTCCTTTTTACCGCATTATTCGTTTCGTTCTCATTCAATTTAGCATGTCTGTCTAATGGCTATCGACCCCCACCATTTTTATATTCTCACACTTTACTTTTGTCCTATTCTATGAATACGCTAAATATTCAATTTAGCAGCGCAAAATTTAGACTATCTTTGCCGAAGTTTCTATTTTAAAAAGTAATTTTCTGCTAAACAACCTTGAAATCTTCAACAAAATCGAATCTTTCCTGAAAATTTGTCGTATCGATTTGCAATGATTGCAGTTTTGCTTTTGAAATTTGAAGGTCGCGCAAAACTTCTAACGAAATAGTATTCTTTCAGGGAGGAATTTTATCGATATTTTCCTAATTTCATTTGCGTTGGGATCATTATTTCTAATATCGACATACTTTTATTTACAATGACAGTCAAAAGTATAGAACCAAGCGTGAATTTTGAATTCAAGATGGGACCACCCACTTGTCGTGCACCAATCCGGCTAAAATTTCATGCACATATTGGGGTGACTAAATCATGAAAGTCCGCCAAGTTTCAGCTCGATTCGATTTCATTTATGGGATTTTTAGAATTGAAAAATGTTTCATCATATGCGAAAATTGAAGATTTCTAATCTTTCAAAAATTCTAATAATACCATAATTGGATCGAATCGAGCTAACACTCGGTAGACGGCAGACTTTCATGGTTAGTCACCCCAATATGTGCACAAAATTTCAGTTCTCAGTTTTGCGTCAACTCAATTGCATGTTCAAATTGGGTAGAAGCATGCGAATTGCAACTGCGAGATTCGAGAAATCTTCGCTTTCCCGGCTTTATGCTCTCTTCCTCTATCTACCCTTCTTTCTCTGTTTTCTGCTTCTTTGTCTTTCTTCTTCTCTCTATTCTTCTCTATCATTCCTTCCATTTTCGCCTTTTCTATGTCTCGATCCAGGCCGGTTCACAATCGAGGTTATTTGGTGCGCACCACTTATATTTTCTCACTTTCTGCTTCTTTTTCTTCCTCTCCGTTTCTTTACCCTCTTTTCTCACTTTTTCACTTGCACATTCGATTCTTCGCCAACAATTTCAATTTTTCAACAATTTACTCATGTTGGCCGTACTTATGTAAAGATTGCAATCTCCATCGATTTTTGACTCTCCATGAATTTCGATGTCTTTTTCGTGTTTCATGTTTTTGTTTCAGGAAGGACGCTTGTAAAACTTAAAACTGCAATGTGAGCTGAGAGAACAATTAATTTGCTGCTGGGTCGTTATAATCAATCAAGAAGGATGAAGCTACGCGTCTGTGGCCCATCGAAATTCGTATCATTTCTGATTTCCATAATTGGGTTCCTTTGCGGCCATCGGAAAGGAGCAAGGTTTGATTTGTTTCATTTTACACAAAAAATCGCGAGCATCGATATTCTTTTATTTCATTTTTACAAAAGAGATCTGACTTTCGCCTAAATCTGCACATTTTTAGTCTCATTTTTCAAGATACAATTTACTATTGTTCCAGAGAAATCGTATTCCCACTTTCTACTGGTATTTTAATCGGGCTATTATTCGGATTCATTCTAACCTACAATGATTCTGTCGATTCAGCAGAGCACATCTTTCCTGTTCCATTTACTGGTTAGAACTTTTCATGACGTTGAAGCTTTAACTTTTCTAGTCATTACAGACCACGATGCTTTACACGCTGATCCAACATTCTTTCTACGTTGCATAATAATAATTCATGGAGAGTCAAATGTAAACCTAGATTATTCAATCATGCAAGTAAATTTATCTTCATTTAGTCTGCCGACAACCAAATAAGTGCAATTAGTGATACATACGGGAAAGATTGTAACGAAACCATATTCTTCACGACGAGTAAACGAATCAAGAAGAAAGACAACGGTGCATTATTATTTGATGTTCTAGATTTTTATCGATCCTTCAGGTGCCAAGTACGAAGTTGTTTACATTGATACCTATTCAAATGCATTTTACTGGAACTTTTACAAAAATGTTCTAGAATATACATCAGAGGTAGGGCTTCTGATTATTCATTTTAAGCTTTTCCTCGTTAAGACACCTGCACAATGGACTTTTGTTGGTGATGAGAAGACATTTTTATCAGTTCCAAACTTGAGAGTTGCCCTAAATTCATTCAATGCAAACGATGCACTTATTATAGGCCGGGTCACGAAACCAAGGTACAGATTTCTTCCCAACACATTTCAAACCTTGTTTACAAGCTCGTAAACATCTAGCAACCAATCACTTATTGAAATTTCGTGCGACATTTTCAGTACATTTTTGACGTACTTCTTCCCATTCACATCCTACAATCGAGTCAAAGTCGAAGCAGGTCTTGTAGTTACTCAAACGGCTATTGATCAATTAGCAAAATGCAGGTAGATTATTTACAATTATTCGGCAACAATTCTCCATACAAAATTAGATCGACATTTCTGCCACGAGCAACCGAATCTGCTTTATTCTATTGTTCAAATGAAAATGATGTTAGGTTGGCAGATCCTGTGGATGAGGTAATGCCGACTAAAACATGCGATGAGCTTGATTATTTTGCACAAACCTACAGCAACAACAATTCTAACTCTTCTTGGTTATAGTTTATATAATAGTAAAATCAGTATCTCAGGATGGTATGCATCTTTTCCACTCTAAAGATCCTTGGACCCTGATACCAGATTCTCTAGGCAAGAGAGCATCAAACATAAAGGTCATTAAAGAATATTCCCTGAAATGAGAATAGTTTTATAGGAAGCTGAAGCAACGGTAGGCTGTTGTAGTGATCATGCAATCACTTTCGGACAGCTCAATAATAAGCAAATGATTATGATGTATTTCTCTGTACATAAAATGAAGGTCTTCGGTGCTGGAGGTAATAATGCATAATATTAGATTTCGAAAAAAACTGCAAGACTACGCACCGAAAATTCGGTGTTTGTCCTACATTAATTTAGCTTATTTTCCATTCCATGAAAGTATGAGTTTTAGGAGTCGAATTGGAAAAATCGATAGATGAAAAAGATAGGGAGAAAATAGTGAAATGAATGACAGAAGACACTTTGATACTAAAGAAGCTGCATCAACAGCTTTTGACAGAAATCTCGGCAAATCGATATTGTCAAATCAAATCAAAATCGTATCTGTTAAATACGGGGTTACTTGCATTTATGCCTTGTGATTATTAATTATGTAATGGAACACCTCACAAAAAAGTTTATCATTTCGAATAAATTTTTAAATTCAACTCAAATTAAGGATAAATCAATCCAGTAAAAGCACCTAATAAAGTAATAGCGTACTAAAGTTCGAAAAATGCATGATATGGAATAAACCTGATTTATTATCAGCTTTAACTGAACCTCTTCAGAAACTTCTACATTACTAGGAGGTACATATCTACCGACAATAATCCTTTATTTTTATTCAACATTGTAGATAAAAAATTCGGTAGAATAAATATCTTAATAGTCACATTATTCTAAACTTTTGTACCACAATACCTAAGGAGGACTTACGCCTCACTTTTCCTGCGGATACCCTTTAAACCAAAATGTTACACTGGAGTTTCGTTGCGAATTTTCACATGCACAAATGACTTTTTATAGGAAAAAGCTAAATTGGACTCCCTCTCCTATAGTTTCTCAAAATTATTGAAGGCCTGTTTAGCTCTCTTAATCACTATCTAATCAGTGATCTAAAATGATTGCATTAGCTAAAGTTAATCTAAATGTTATAATTTTGTGTCAAGTGCAATGTCGAAACAAACTTGAGGTTCAATGAGTTCAATCAACTATGCTTTCAACTGATAAAGTTGTATCATTTTCATCGCAGCGATCTCGTAAAAAAAATTTCAATATTTCTGCTCTCTTGGGTGAATAAATGGCTCAAATTATTTAAATCGATATTTCCATTTTCTTATGCACGATTTGGACGAAAACGAAACCTCCGCTGCGATTTTGCATGCATGGAGAAAATGTGCAGATCATTGCGGATTTTTGAAGGGGGCCGTGAGACGGATAAATTAGGTCAATCCTGAATAATTCCGAGTGCATCTGGTTTAAGATAGCTCTCAT
Source organism: Diploscapter coronatus (assembly GCA_964036155.1). NCBI lineage: Eukaryota > Metazoa > Nematoda > Chromadorea > Rhabditida > Rhabditidae > Diploscapter > Diploscapter coronatus. The sequence goes on along the minus strand of OZ038423.1, from coordinate 18,365,422 downwards.
AAGATATTCTACATTTTTAGATAAATGTCATTACTTCCCAAATCTGAAGTTTATTCTTCATTCTTCACTTTAGCACTTTATTTCTGCCTGATATACTCATTACTCATGCAAAATTAATTAGTTTCATCAGTTTTCAACCCCTTTTATCAAAATTAACTCAAACTTTCAGTGATTGTGTTTTCAACTTTTTCACAAGTTAAAATGCTTGAATGCTCATAGATCTGTTGGCTTCTGGTGATGAATCTATTTCTGCAAGCTGCAAAGTGGTTATGTGGTGGTGAACTCTATGGTTGGTTTTCCCTCTCTGCGTCTCTGCCTCTGTTCTTTCTCTCTCCCCTCCTATCTTGTCTGCTTCTTTCCCCCTTTCCTTCATCGACGCGTCGCAAGGAGGTTCCTTTTTCTCCCCTTGCGTGCGGTCTCTTTTCGCTTTCCCCTCCCTTCCATTCCTCTCTTTTGCACTCTCAAATATTTTCCTTCCTTCATTTGTGTTTCAATTTCTTCTCAATTGTTTCCACCGAATATCGACCACTTCTGCGTGTTTCTGTACCATTTGCTTGACATTCCTCTGGATAGCCAATACTCGAGTCGCAATTATCTACTTTCTTCGTCAAATTCGTAAATTACATCGTTTGATTTCGAAGACTTTCGTTCTTTTATTTGCAGCCATTGATTTGTTCGTAAAATGTGCTTTGATTCCTTCACTTGTCTCCCGTTCATTTACAGTTGAATAGATATTGATTTGCTTTCTCCAAGCAGCTGAGATGTGACAAATACCATATCCATGCATTCCTCTATCCATATTCCTAGTCTTTTTCTCACGAAGTTCAAATGCCAAGTTGCCATAACGAATGTCGGTTGTTACGAAGCAAAATCAGATATTCATTTCTTTTCATGCTGATTTTCTCTTTTCCAATAGTCAATGTCTATCAATTGGTTCTAGTCCATAAAATTTCATTTCGTTTCTGCTCGTGTAATAATGTTATTTCATTTGTAATTGCGAATTGCGGATGTAGTGCAATTCAATATATTCCCTGTTCCGTGCAAATGCAAGTATTGAGTTTCGTCATGATTCTCGTGACTTCGATCTTCGATTATTGTCGTTGCTTTGCTGTAAATTTTGGTCATATTGGCTGTTATATCTGAATGCAGCATAAAGCAAGCAGCGAATGGATGAACAGAGGGAAAACGCCTGTTTGTAGATGGAAATGTGGAATGAGACTGCAGACGGAGGACTGGGTGCGAGCTGTGCAAGTGAAATGAAAGAGGCAAACTGAACTAGAAGGGGAAAGTAATAAAGAATGTGTGCAGAATTTGTACTGTCTTCGACAACCAATATCGATTATCAGTTCACTAGATCAATAATATCGATTCTAGCAGTTATGTTCGCGATTGTGTGTAATATTTCGTAACCTGCGAAATCTCTTCGTCATGTTCACTATTCTTCAAGGTTCTAGCAAAGGCTCTAACAAGTTTTCGCTTTTATACTTTTCAAATTGATTCTTTCTGTGATGATTTTTGGTGGTTAGAGCTGAGTTGATCTATTAACTGTTTTAATGCGAATAATATTTACCGATGGAAGTGTGAGAGACAGAGCTTGTCGGTGCGTGTGGAACGAGGCGACGAGTATGGTGTAGTCGGTCTGTGCGGTGCCTGGTTGCCTGTGCCCCGCTTCCTCTGTATCCAAACAGTCCGCATCTCTTCTCCATCTCCTTCCTCGCCTTTGTCTCTGACTCTCTTCCCTGTCTTCCATTTTTTCCCGTGTTCTTATCAGTGCGCCATCAGCCATCAGACAATCATACAGTCCAAATAGCCTGTTTAGCATTTGGCATTTCAAATTTCACATTTCCGTGGGAAATCAATTTGTCTTCTGGCACCCCTAACATATTCCCACGTTTCAAATTCAATTAGGCTAGCAATTCGTTAGTCTCAGATGTACTGTTTCAACAAAACAGCTTGCTTTTACTACCGTATTACTACGCTGAGAATAATTAGATTTTTTCGCGAGTTTAAAACTACAAGGAAACATAGTAGTGAGATGGAGTGAGAGAATGTAGGATTAAGACACGAAACGCTCTAAATGACCCATGTATCTATGATTTTTTTTATGCAATACCGCCCATCCATCTATGGATTTCGTCAATCGCCATTTCTATCTTTATTATGGTATGGGATGGATATCATTCTTCCCGAGTGGATAATAGAAAATCTCCCCATCTCTCGAATCGACTAACCAGCGTGGCAACTGAATCAATATGTGAATCCCCTTCCTTTTCTTTCAGACACCACTTATAAAGATGCTAATTTTAAAATTTACTTGAATACAAAAAGTAGAAAAATGGTGAATGTTTAGTCAAAAGGTTGAAAGTGGCAGCTGACAGTACTTAGCAGCTTTTTCCAGCAGAATCGACAACAGTAACAAGTAGCCCTCTTTTCCCTTCCCCCTTTTCTCACTCCGATTGTAGAATGCAGCTTCTCTACTCGTTCGGTCTCTCTCCCATTCCTTTCCCCTTCTCCCACTGCACAGTCGACCCTCTTTTCCCTCTGAAACCAGTCGTTTAGACGCGCTTTTTTTTTCTTTTTCTAAATAAAACTGTCGACGCTTTCGTCGTCACTAAATATGAAAACTCGTAATGAAATGATGCAAACCGAGGAGGGAATGGAGAGAGAGTAAATGTGAACCTGACCACAGTGAGTCGCTGTTTTCACAGGAAAGAGGAGGAAATCAATGAACTGCGTGCAGATAAGAAGGGGAAGAGAAATTTGCCTGAGGACTTACAACTGGGGCATCTTGATGTACAAAGGACTGTTCATGCAGATCGTTCAGATTGGTTTTGTATTCCAGATTTTTGAGATATTTCGAGTTTGGAGGATACTTCCTTTTCAAACGTTTGCTTTTAAACCATCACTTTTCTACCATAAATGCATTTTTGCAAAAGGACGGAGCTTGGGAACTATAACTAATGGTTCTTGATAATTCGGTATTTAGGGAAAAATTTCGAACTCCTTATAATTCAGTTTTAGATTTAGTCTAATTTCGTATACACTATCCAAAATCTTTGAAGAAATGTAAAGAAAAATCCATAGATTAACTAATGCAATCCAATTATTGCGATGTGTAAATGCGTCTAAACTTGTAAGATAAAATGATTTACCATGCAATCCAGATAATTTTTGATAAGATTTAAAATAATTTGTTTTTAAATTTCACGAATATCAATATAGATGTACTTTTACGACTTTTTAATTAAAAAATTAAAATGTTATGGAAAAATACCTTTCAGCATTTACTTAAGGAAGTGCTATTTTATGTCAGCACCTGCTACGCTATGTATGGAAAATGCATGTATGTTTCTTTTTCTTCATTCCTCCATACATGTATGCATGCATGCCTTCAGGCCTCCAGAAAAAGGGCTCGCAAAATGTTGAAAGCCTTTAGTGCAGGAGTGCATTCTTCGTTCTTCCTTCTGCTTCTTTCTTTCTTTCTTCAAACATGCCTTCCTCTCTCCATTTCTTCGACTCTCTTTACAGTCAGCTTGTGGCTGTGCAGAGTGCCGTGTGCATTCTCTCCCTCTCCTTCACTTCTACCGTTCCTCCCTTCTTGTCTCTCGGTTTTCCCCACTCTTTCAGTCTTTACTTCAGCTTTTCTCGCCTCAGGCGAGTGCAATTGCAAGCCATTTTTTATTGTCGCAAAGGCGGAGTCGAAAAAGGAAAACGGGGCCTCAAAGAGGGAAAACGAGGGAGCGAAGAGACAGACAGGGAGACAGGAGACAGAATGGAGAGAAGAAATGCATTGCGAGGCTATTGATTAGTTCAGATCGACATGAATTACGAGGCGCTAACTGCCTCTGCCCTCTGCTCTCTGCCCCACTAGGTCTTCAGCAGACACATATCGATTATAAGTCCGGCGAAGTGATGAATCGGGTGGTTCACCAACCACTTGGCAAGCAATTCCCATTCCCTTTCTCATTTCATTTATCTCTCGAATCAGACCAATTTCCGATTTCCTTGCTGCCTCTATTTACACATATCGTATGCATTCGAATCGATTGTAGTCGTGGATGTTTCGCGCAACAAGCAATCGTTCATCAGTTATTCATTTTCAGAGTTGCGGGTAAATTAACCGAATGTGTAATTAATCCTACGTGGAAGTGATGCAATAGGAATCGATCGATCAATTCAGTCAGTCAATCGATTTTCTCCACGAGTGTCTTGTCATAATCAATAAGCGAATCCACTGAATTCGTTTCCACTGCCACTGCAGGTGAGAAGGGAATAGAGATAAACGAAGCTGAAGAAAAAGATGAGGACATGTCACATCTGACAGGTCAAATCAACCAGATGCACATGCATTTCGAGACATGCCTCATCTAAGTCTGAATGGATGAGGAAAATAATCAATGATTTGCACATTTTAGAGCATTAATAACCCAAATCCACATGAACTACGGGAATAATGTGGGCGGTCCGGGAGGAATGCAGCAGCAGCCTTATATGGGTCAGCCAACAGGACCTCCACAGCAGATGATGATGGGCAGAGGGCCGGGGCAGATGCAAATGTCTCTAGGTACAATAATTTACGCAATATATGTAGTAAATTGAGTCCTATAAATTAGGATAAAAATTCAAACTCAATTTTGAATGAGGTCCCTGCTGGCACAGCATGAAGAAGTACTTGTGAATTGAAAGTTGTGTTTGAGATAAATTTGAATCTCTTCGTCAGTTTGATATGAGCTACAATTCTTAACCCAAACATTCTTGATTGTAAATAATTCTTGTTAATATCTAAATCTAAACTATTAGTTAGTACATATTTTTGTTGAGTTTGTCTGTCTGTTCAAGCTTAGATCTTTTTGCAAATGAATTGGTCATTAACGAAAAGGATGAAATAGAAAACTGTTTATTGCTTGTTTTTGTAATTGCTTTGAAATTGAATTAGTATTGCTTTGGAGCCTTTGCGAAACAAAGGTCGAGCGAGGGCTCGATTAGAACAAAATTAAAACATCTCCAGACCAAAAATAATGCACTCTTTGATCAAATTATACACTGAATCGAGTTTGTGTTACTGAAAGACATTTAGAAATATATGCTAGTTTTAGGCGCTGGGCAACCTCCACCTCAGCAAATGCAGATGGGAGCAGCTATGCCGCCACAACAAGGAATGCCTCCACAAGGCAATAGAATGGTATCCAGCCAAATAAATATCCTAAACTCAAACACGTCTCTTTAGCTGATGCAACAACGCAACGTCAACATGCCCGTCCAACCTCCAATGCAAATGGGTCATCCGATGGGACCGGCCAGCATGGGTCATCAGATGGGACAGCCACCGATGACATCTGCAGGTCCTGAAATGTACGGGAATCCGGCAGCGATGATGGCTGCTCAACTGCCTCCTGGACCGACGATGATGCCAAGAGGAGGAATGCCTGTCACTCAAGCACCCGCGCATTCTATGCCTCAACAACCAATGCCGAGTAAGCTACTCCTAGAGTAATTTGATATCAAACTAGTATACCAGCAAATAGAAACATAACAGCCTTGAACAATCAATTTCTAGTAGCATTGCTATATCAACAGATAATTAGTGAAGACACGCATCAAAATGTTATCGAATTTCAAATAATTCATCATAAGTAATTCAAATCATTTACATTACCATCAGGATTATTAAAAGTTTAAGTTTCTTTTTTAAATTCTAATTATAAGCCGAAGTTTCTGCAGAAATCAACAATTACTTGCTGAGGTTAAATTATAATTGACTTCCCCATCTTTCTTATCAAGCCTGGACGAAAGTTTTCGCTTATAGTTTTTTTCGCTCATTGGTTGGTCAGATTCCGTTTTTTTCCATCCTAGGATCTAAAATCGAGGTTTATCAGATGGCACCTTTCACTACACGATAGCCTCATCTCTCGTCACGCAAATACGCAAAGAAAATACTTTCAGTGTAGAAATGGAAAGGTTCGGGTCTCCAAAAGCCGAAAGTTGATTTTTTGCAAAACGAGGAATAAAATCGTGTGTAGCGACTAGTACCATCGGATATAGCTCGATTTTTAGTCCTAGGAAGGAGAAAACGAGACTTAACCATTTACTAAACATAACAATTATCTGACTTTCCGTCATTTTATCAAAAATCCTTTGTCCAGCCCTGCTTCTCTTTTGATAAAAATTAAAAATTTGATGTCTTACGAAATCAATATCGAAATTTCGCCAGCCGTTTGCCATGTTTAAGCACCTAAATAATCATGTTTGAAGGATATGTAGTAAATAACACCAACTACTTTAGTAAACCAACGACCAGCTTATGGTACTCCACAACAAATGCAGATGGCAGACAGACAAGCCATGCAGTTTTAGTATGTCTATGAAACGTACGTTCAAAGAAGAAGCATATTATTTTCAGCATATCGAGGTTTAACCCACAAATGAAGCAAGCGTTTGAGAATGAGAAGGACCCACAAAAGAAGTCTCGGATCTATCATAGCTGTGTGGATCAGGTACGAAAGGCGTTCGAAAGAAGCTCATTCATTAATTCTTTAGCTGCATCAAAGTGGAATCGTCTATCCGAACCAGTTCATGGGTGGACAAGGAAATATGCCACTTGGTGAGTGAAAAGACACGAATATTCAATTGTTCAATTGCAATTCCAATTACAGGTGCAAATGAAATGGATCGCTCGATGGTCCCGAATGTACCATATCAGATGGGCAGAATTCCCCCAAGCCAAATGCCACCCAACCATCAAATGGGGGGTCCTGCACCTCCTCCCACGACGAATCCAGCTATGATGGCGGCTTATGCTCAACAGACGTTAGATATGCACGCAGGAAATGAGATACAAGGATATTGTTCAGAGCTCCATTCACCCCTGCAAAAGTAGCCATTAGTGCTCAACTACAGGCTCAACAAGCGCAAGCAGTCCCGTCCACTGGTCCGGGAAGTGTTGGAAGCATGAGTCAGGTCGCTCCGTCGATGATGTCCAATATGAGCATGCCCAGTCAAATGCCTCCAGGACAGAATATGCAGGTGATTCGGAGAAATAACAATACTCATTGAATTCTTTGAAAGGATGGGAAAATAATCTCTAGTAGTTCTATAAAGTACATCGGTTGATCGAATGAATTTAGAATGCTGCCTACGGGATGCGCCCTGGAATGCCTCAGTCGATACCCTCCTCAGTGCCTCCCGCTTCAATGAATCAAATGCTATCTGTTCCATCACCTGCCCCTCAGGTCGGTTCGGTCGGAAGCCATCCCTCCGCCACGGCTCACTCTCCAGCAGTTGCCTCCGTCGGGCCAGCCAGCCAATCTCAACAGCTACAGTCGCAACAGCCACATACACCACGTATGACATTCCGTATCTGGACTAGAAGATAATTTGAGAATTTAGAAAATCCCGCATCCGTGCAACAGCCTGCTTCGGTTCCGGCTCCGAATTCAACTGGACAGCCAGGCTCCGTTAGTGCTCCAAACAGTGTCGCTGATCCAGAAACAACTGCTATCGTAAGAACTTTGCAGACGAGATGACAGTGATGATTATGCAATTACTAATTTAGATCGCCAAAGTGAGCGAACTGTACAGCGACAAGCTGAATAAGATCGTTCAGCGGTGCAAGGACGATGAAGAAACCGTTCCAGTCGCTATTCTCAGACTGATGGAGATTCTCGAGGGCAAAAGGATATATGCACAAATCAGCAGGTTGGAGAATCTCGCAAAGGAGGCTCTCGACAAGTTTGGGTTGTCTGCATCGATTGGCAATACGATGAAAGACGTGATCAGGAAGAAGGAGAAGAGGGAGAGCGACGTGGCTCCGCCCGAACTGACTGTCAACAATGCACCCATTCCATCCGCACAGCCTGTCAAAGTCGATGTCTGGAACAAGAGGATCAAGAATAAGGGAATCTGTATCCCTGACGCGGTGCTCTCTCTGTTCGATGATGGCTCGACCGCAGAGAAGACCATTCTGTGTGAATCGTTCGACTCATCTGGTCGACTTCTCGTTGTGCCTCTCAACTCCTCTGGCGCAAGTCAGGTCGATGCCAGCACATCTTCAAGGAAGCGAAAGGCATCTCCCGAGCCGGAAATCAACGACAAGCGGCAGAGAACAGATTCTGGCAACACGAACAATCCGACTGTGCACTTTGTTGATACGCCGAAGAGGCTGATCAAATCTGAGGGAAACGAAGCAGCAGCTCCAAGTGGCAACACTCAGCCCGCTGCTGACCCAAACAGTCCTGCCACTAGTTCAGGAGCCTCGACCGAGCGTATCAAGGTAGACTAGTAGTGGTTTTAAATTTCATTCAATTTCGACTTTTAGATCGAATGTTCGGCGGACACTCGTACCCCCTGGATGATGTCGGCAGTCGCATCTCAGGAGCTCGAAGGTCTCTCTTGGCGAGTCGATCCGGATCGTCGACCGATGTCTTCTCTCAGTCCTGATGTTGTGCTTTGCTTCGAATCCAAATCGGTAATTTTTCTTTCAACTCTGAAAACACTAAATGTAATAGGTTCGAGTTAAAACTTGGCGTACTTACATGTCATACATACCCATATAATTATGCCGACTTTTCTACCATTTTGAATTACCACAAGTTAGTGAGACAGGCATCTACCCAAAAATGACGAGCGTTCCCAGACTTTTGCCCGCCACTGTATGAAGCGATTTCATCAAATATCTAAATTTAAATACAATACTCTTTATTGATCTCACAAAATAATTTTCAGATAGCGTGCCCTCCTCTTCGCCTTCTCATTCCTGCTTCTTATCCACTGGAACCTGCTATTGTCCAATACGATAGGACATTCCCTCCCAATATCGCTATCAGCAGGCAACTCGCAGCGGTACGAAAATTTCTTTCAAGTATAATAATTCTGCGTAAAAATCTATAGATTCACAAGTTAAATAAGATTTTTTAAAAACTCAAAATCGAAGCCAAAAGTGGCTTCAACCGTTTCAAGTGTTCCGAACTTGAATGAAACTTTCGTCAATCCCATTTTTCCTCGACATAGTAAAATTCCTAGATTCAGTGAAATATAAAGTTTTATTTCAGTTGTTCGAGCAGCATCTGAACATGAGCGATTCTCGTTCTTCGATCACCACGATCTGCGATGCTTACTATACAGCTTGTGAGGAACTGCAGAGACTGAGAACTCTCGGACAGTTCGACTCTGCTGCTCGCAGACAAAAGCAACTCGTGGCCTAATATATCCACATGTCTTGCATAGCCTCTTAACCCTTACAAATTCAAGCCTTTGTAGCTGCCTTTTTATAATTGGACAAATCGTAGCTGTGATTCTGCTAAACATTTATTCTTTTATTCAAATTCATTAATTAATCATGCATTTGTAGCGCAGGCGTCATCCAACTTGCTTCATTGATATTCATTCAGATTGGTTCGACTTCAGAATTTCTTTCACTAAACGGCTAGTCCTATTTTATCTCATCTTAACAGGGAAGGATGATTTGTTTAGTTAGATTTTATACACAAATTCTATGGACGATAACAATTTCTGTACTAAATTCATGTTTCTTTTGAATAATTGATTTCTGAAATTATTTCTAAATAATTTAAATCTCTAGATTTTTGAGTAGCCTGTGTAAGATCAATTTTGTACACTTCAAGGCATTTCTCATAGACTAATTGACAAAGACTAGCTATTATTTTCATTTTTACTATGCACTGTGCATCGTTAATTTCCATCCCTTCCTCCATTACATGAACATCATTCTCTTGGAATATTCAAGTGCTTTCACTCGTCGTTAAAGTTTACCGTTTACCTAATTCATCTTTTTATCTCGGTGTGTAATATCTTCACCTTTCTACACGTTATCATTTGTTATTCTAACTTACAAATTTACGCAATTTGTATTAAACTTTAGTTATTCTATTATATAATCACTTTTACTAAACTCTGGTGAACATAACAGTATCTATCGATTATTCATAGTGTACTTTTCCGTTCTGTTAATTCTGACCTGCATATATTTCTGAAAAATTGAAAAAATTACAAAAATGACAAAAACGGGCGTCTCCGACTAAAAAAATTACGCTAGAAACTCCTTTTGATGATATTTAATCTTGTATTTCTCGCTAGTAGAATCTCCAGATTCAATCATTTCGATTCCATCCAAGTGCAGATATTTGATTGAACTGCTTGTTAGTTGTTGCATTACCTATGAAAAACTACTTTTTGCATCACAAACCTTGACTACATTGCCAATTTTGTTCCACATTCTAGAAGCAATTTCATTCAGTCATTTTGGGTCACTTTTCATTTTCATTTACTCTATTATGTTAAAATGTTCTGGACTTATGTTATATTTTCATAGTCACTGCTATGGGTTGTGATATAGATTTTAATTTGCAAAGTTAACGTTAACAATACAATTCTATATATTAAATTTTTATTACTGTATTATTATGATTCAGGATCAATAAATCTGTTGTTGTTAATGAGTTCATAGACTATTTACAGTACCCAATAAGTGAATTGCAAAATACCCTGTTATCACTTCACAAATACTTATCAAAGGAAAATATAACAGAATATGAAGGAATAAGTGCACCGAATTTAGAGGAATGTTGGAAATGAACCAAGTTGCAGAATTTTATACAAGATTTTTCCGAGATGATTTTGAGGTTTTACTAGACTTTGACGATATGCTCGCCGTTTCAGATTTTTCACCCGGATTAGGTAGACCTATATTTTACGAAAAATATTTAAATAAATTCCAAAGATAAGCGCATACCATATTTCAATCGATAAGCCTCGAGTTCTCGCTGTCTTTGTTCACTTCGTAGGTTATATTGCTTTTCACGCTCAGATTTAGCATTGCTTTGTTTCTGAAATTTAAAAAAAATGAGAAAAAACTAGCTTAAAGTTATTTAGCAAAGTGCAGAAAACGAAAATTTGCATTTCTAACTGCCAATAGCTAAAACTTTCGCCTCTTCTAGTTAGTGCCCTGAACATGATTTCGCTCTAGAGACCTAACCCCGTGTGTTTTCTTAATCTGACGAGATTTCTCCCAGATCTGTTCGCGAGATATCTTTTTCCGATGTTCATTATCTTTATTAGACGCTCAACTAACCTGATTATATTTCATGCCTTTATTGATTGCCCTCCTGCGTTGCCAAGTTCTGAATCTGCAGCAAATGTAGCAGACACAGGAAATAATCAGAACGAATACAATTCCACCGGCAATCGAGGCTATGACTATTCCAGCAGATACGCCCACTTAATTTGCAGATTCATCTGTGGAAACGTCAAAGTTTTCTTACTCCAACAGACATTATGCTTAGCGTCTTTAATGGGACATTGTGGAAAATACCAGTCATAATCTAGGCATTCATTTCTGTCGCCACCGCACCAGAAACAGCTCTGAATGAGTGACGTGATTAGGGAATGAAATTGTTTTTCAGAGAATCATTATTCATGTTATTGTTTCGTCCGATTACTCGGTGAAATGAAAAATAATGCACTTTTACGAGCAAAATCCATAAACTGTTTATTGTAGATTGGCAATTCAGGGAACAAATTAATCAACAGGCCTGCCCATTATTATCATCGAATGTTTCATAGAGCAATTCTCATGTGTGAAATGGATTCTTATTCTTTTTGCTCGTAAAAACTCGTATCATTTTTATTCTCATCAAATAACTAGACGTCACTATCAAGGCGTGAAGCAAATTATAAATTGGGAATTTTTTTCTAATTTGTAGTAAAATTTATAGGGATTAACTGCTAAATTGTTATTTACAAGTCGTTTACCGGCTTTCATTTTACACCCACAATACTTTACATTATCACCGTGAAACATCTTAAATTCTAAATAAGATTAAAACTCGAAATCTAACCGATCCTTTGGCGATGCATTGCTCACAGGTCTGTTGCTCGCCAGGCTGCAGAGCACAGGAAACTCTCGATGATGGGCCTTGAATCATTGAATTCTGTGCAAGACAATTGCAAATTAGCACTGATATAAATATCAATATTATGTCTTTGATGACCATCTTTATTTCTGAAAAATATGACAAAAATTAGTAATACTCAAAGTAACATTTTTTGGAAAAATGAACGTGAAATATGAGTTGACAAAGACCGACGAAATCGATATTTGGGCAAAATGAGAAGAGACGCAAATGGCTGCTAGGAGCAACTCGCAACGGTGAATCGGCAGGAAATAAGGCAAAGGCAGAGGAGGAATGGACATAAGCGGATTTGTTTGGACAGCCGCGCATTTCATCATCGAAGTTGATTGTTCTGGAAATCGAAAATCCGATCATATCGATATGGAACAACAAACAGGTCGAATAATAAAAGTCAACTATTCGAAAATTCAAAGCAGGAATTGAATAATATGATGCTCGCTGGTATAGAAAGTAGGCATGTTATTCAAAATTTTGCCATTTAGAATTAGTCAAATAATGCGCTCTAACAGCTGAATTGATTGAAATGGCTGAGTAATTCTGAGGAAGTTCCGAGTCTCGTAAAGAAGCAGAGAAATGCAGTCCAAGTGGCAGACAACAGGCAGTTTGTTTGTCGTCGAGCCGTGTCAAACCAAAAGGAATCCAATCGTTTCATACCTTTCTCTCTCTCTCTCTCTCTCGAAGTGTTACCCATTTCTCTTTGCACTACTTACTTCTACCTGACATTATTTACTTAGGTTTATACTTGTAAACGCCTAAAACTGATTATTGATGCAAGCCTCTGGATATTATGTTCTGCATATAGTAGTTTTGTTTAGAGCAACAATATATTTGGACAATTTCATTGTGACATGAGATGATAATATAACTTATCACGTTATTCAAACTTCATAACAGGAGTCAGAAATGGATGATTTTTCGCCGTACTATTGACACTAGCTGGTCTTTTCCCATTCTTTTTCCTATTCGATGTTATCCAGGCCAATTTAGCTATGCGAGTTTTCTTTCTAAAATATGACTTTTGTAGTAAAATTCTGATTTTATTCATTCTGACTTGTGCTTGATTCTTGTTGGAACATCTCCTTTCTCCAAAACGTGACCAATAACGAATCGCTTCTGAATGTTCGATTTTTATCTTGTGAATGCTTTGTGGAATCTATCATTTACCCTTCGCAAAGCCATTTGAATTCCTGTTGGAATCGTGGGTATTATGCTTTGCAGGACATACTTTAAAGCGAACACCATATTCTGAAACACCAACGCTGAAAACGTATCTTCTGGTTTACTCTTACCTGAAACACAATGATAATGAGCAATCGTTTTCGCGTACTGCAAGTTGAAGGATCATCTGACAAGAAATTTGAGCAAAAATCAGAAGTAAACGCAACTGAAATCAACCAAAAAATGGATTAGTTGTGGCAAATTACGTATGAAAGCATTGGTCATTACTGCGGCATACTGAATAAATGAGAGAATAGGCAGCCAAATTCCAATTCCTGAGTATGCAAGTAATTTTGGGAAGATCAACTTATAAATTTTACCATTCGTCGTTACAGGAACAGGTCGTCGATTAAACCAAACTAATCGGTGAGCATCGATACGTAAATCTACTAGACCAAAAATTAATGCAAATAAAGGCGCCAATGGAAATAGGGCAGCAAACATCTGATTTTTTGTGTTAATTTTATAATAAACAATTTTAATTTGTTGTCTACCATAGTCGTGCCGAAAAGGATGACCTTCTCGTTGAATTCCCACAATGCAAATTCACCCGCATTTGGTTTTATCCATTCCCTAAATATTCCAACTATCGTGCATTTTGAATTCTTATAAATACCGTATGAGAACACTTGTCTCATTCGATTCCTTGAGTATACTTTCAAACGTTTCTTTCCTCCGGTGGAACCATAATTTATGGCGGAATAATTTTATAAAGTATCTGAATTCCAGAAAAAATAATTTAGAAATTATGTTTAGACTCACGGAAATATGACGTCTTTGGAAAATTTGGGGAATGGTTTGAGTAGCATATGCGTCATTAACTGAAATTATTCAGGCAATAATGTATTTATTAAAGTCGCATGAAGTGAAAAAATAGTAGGAATTAAACTATTGCAAATTATTATATGGCGCTGCACATATTCGTGTTGCGAATTTCATATTTTCGTTTTTAAAGGTAGGGGATTTTATATGTACCTGCAAAGCCAGAAGGGAGCCACAAGTATTTTCTTTGCACGTGTCCTTGAACGCTTTTCCTAATCCAAACAGTCCATTCGTTTGGAAACCCTAAATATTCGTTGCAAATTTAATTGTGACTGAATTGCTCTTGCATGGTTTTCAGGACGAACGAATGCGATATAGAATAGCGATACATAGTTGTTGACGAATGAAAATGCGAAAACTTTAATGATCAAAGCATTCGTGTGCTCTGTCATTGTGCGGTGATTCTCTGAAAATGTAAATTTAACCTTTGATAATTGCAAAAATATTAGGTTGATGCATAATTTCGTTCAGATTTCGTTATGAAAAATTTTAATATTTTCAACATTAAACTAAACTAAAGCAAGTGGTATAAGAACATGTATAGGAACAGGATGATGTAGGTAGTACTCATAATTAATTTGTGTGGAAACCAGTATCTTCATTTTAGGGAGAATGAAGTTGCACGGATATTAAGAATTATGAAGCTTTTCACGAAATTATGCAACCACCCAATATTTAATTAACTACCCCAATAGTTGAGTCGTTCGACAAGTTTATTGTAGAGAAATCCCAGTAGCATGGTTGAACTCGTATTTAGAACTGATGGAATGAACGCAGCCAACAACATGCAGACGAAAGTGTACTGGAGCGTTTCATTTTTTGGAAGGATAATTGTAAACCATTACCTCCTTATCGCATTCATATTTATCGACAATGTACATTTTATACATGATAACCGCTATCACTGAAATGACGGAAATACTCCTAAATAACTCAAGGTTAAAAATATTTTCATTCCCCAGAATCTTACATGCACAGAATGACGACCAAAAATGAACACATCATCTTGAGATATCTAATGATGTTTGGTGAAAACATGACTGATTCGCCCGTTATTGGATCCTAAAATTATGAAACATAGAACATTCTCACATTATTGAAACATGCCTCCTTGACTTTCGAGCCATGAAACTCAGGTCTATCAGGCTCTAACTCATGAAACTCTTCGCAGTTCCATTGATATGCCAAGACAGAATTGTTACGACGCCAAACTTGATAAAATATCGAGCCTAAGTCAGGAAGGCGTTTTTAAAAAAAGGACCATCTTTTCCTACCCCAAATCGACATAAAAACAGCAAATAAAGCGTTAATTTCTGTGTCGAAGGCTTTAACAAACCAAGATGTTACTTGAGTAAAAAATTGAGCTGCACTAAAATGGCAAAACTATTTTATTTCATATCATTAGAAAAACTAACTAACCCATCCCTAAATTTGCAAGGCACAATCTCAGTTTCTCCTTCAAAGTCCATGACCGTACAATTTCCAAAATTAGCAGGATCATTGACTATGCTATATTTGAATTCAATTATTATTATTCTTAGCTTTTTTTAATTTATTTACCTCTTACGAACTCCATAGACCAAAACAAATATGCCTAATAACATTGCTGGCCATAACATTGTGACAAATGTACCCTAGATAATTTCTGAATTGATGACAAAGTGGAAACATTACCTGCCAAGCGAAATAAAACGCAATCTGCTCTCCGAAATAATTTCGAATGGAATTTAAAGGTTGGAATTTGAAATATCTAAATTTAGAACTAAAACTTCGTGCATGAAAATCTTATTCAAAATCAGTTTCTTGGAATTTGAACTCGAAATTCGATTTTGAGTTGTTTTTGGATAATGAATTTTTAATAATTGATAATTTCAAAAACGATTCTCAATGTAGATTTATATTGTTTTTTTTATTTACCTGCACCAAGTCTCCTGCAGTTTCTTCCTAGGATCATCTTCGATTTCCTTTATCAACTCAGTGTACGTCACCACAGATTGTCCTTTCATCTTCTTGAAGTACGGTTCTTCCTGAAGAATCACACGTCATGGAAGATAAGATATTTTTCAAATAATGGCAAACTAACTTCACTAGGTTCGTGCAGAATGAAAGCATCGCTGTAAGCACCTTCCATCAACAAATATTGGAGCCCCTTTCTTTGTAATGGCTCCTCGTTAATCAAGGTAACAGAATCTTTCGAATTATTGATGCTGCAAGCATGTTCCTAAAATAAACTGACAAAAATGTGATTTTCAATTGCATACTCACATGTCGAACTTCCAGGAAATCTTTGCTGATATCAATTTTCGTGAGAATTTCATAGGTTAGCTGACTTCTTTGCATCGAATTGAAGAACAGCTTTTCGTTCGTATAATTCAACAGCAATGAAGCATATTTTCGTTGGAATGGAGCGCTAATGTAACGCACTAAAATTGACACAATTTGCATTTCACAAATTTTTAAACTAACGGCTATCGTCTGTGACAAAAATTTGAGACAATGGAAGACAGCAGGAAGGAATTGATGGAGTTACTGCACACTAAATTCAGAAGAGCTATTTCTCAAATTTTGATTGAGAATTTTACATCTTTGAGTGGGAAGGACATTTGCCTCCTCTCGGCTTCTCTGCATAGTCTATGGAATGGAGTCGAGAGCAACGTGAACAATTGACCGCCCGCCTGCTCTTTATGGACTATGAGACCTTCGCGGCGAATCGCCTAGATAAAGATTTTTTTTAAAAATAAAGTATTGAATATCGAGCTCAAGATTACGATGAATTATTCAAAGCCAATCCGAAATTTAACATTAAGCATTTTTAGTGCTGATAGAGCTCATTCCAATTGAACACAGCATTATTTCGAACCAAGAAATGTTGACTTTTATGGGTACCTTCTCGAAGAGCTGTCTTTGAACTTGGTTGGCCAAATCATCGAGTCTATTGACAAGGACAAAGTCGACGGAGATACGAAACGGGAAATATGGATAGTCGACTTCTGTCGAGGCCTGCAGCATCGGGCGATAGGCCCCAGAAGAGCTCGACAACGAGGCTATTTTCTTGAAAGAGCACTACTAATTGCCGGAAACGGAGTATGAACAAAGACGAAGAAGGCCGAGTTTCGCAATCTACGAGTTATGAGGCAAAGAGTTAGTGGGAAAGTGGAAGGAAATCAAAAGGCATGTGTTCGAGTAGAGAGAGAAACCGGTGAAATTCCATTCGATTGAATGATGATGTAACCAGAATGCTGCTAGGTAACAGATAGCCGAACTGGAGCATATCTGTCTGTCTGCGTGTATCTAGCTGATTTCTCTTCCCCTCCTTTCTCTTATCATTGTTTCTTTCAGATTGAATCGGTTGACATGACAACGATTTCTTTACGCATTCGTGAATTAATTTCATTTCCAATTTAGAACGAGTAATAAATATCTAGGTAGATATTTTTAAACTTGTATTTCATAAATTATAGCTGATCATAAAAAGTGAAACAATGTCTGATACTTTATGTCGAGAAAAGGCTTATCTTCATATTCAAAAGATCCAATCTGTATGATGAAAGTTGAGACATCAGTCTCGAATAGGACTTTGGGCTTCTTTATTATTCGAACTGGAGCAAGGTTCGACGGGCTTATTGTAGTATTCACCCTCACCCTTTTGGAATATTCGCTCGATTGTTTTCCTTTCTCCATATTATTTCCCAAAAAATCGAGCGGATACTATAAAAGGGGAGGGCAAATGTAAAGCGAATATTCCAATAGATCGTTCAACGAGGAAGATGAGAATAAAAGATTAAAAATACTGATATGCATAAAAAAAAGCAAAATATAAACGACGAAATAGGCCCTAAAATGTAATAATTCCGAATCTTTGAAACATCGTCGTTAAATTTAATTCCACAGAAATCCATTAACATTGAAAGGATGTTTACTTTAATTCCCGTGACTTATCAAAATCTATAATTACTCGAACAGTAAGGATGATGAATGACTCAATATGTAGATAACCAGTGACGCATGTTTATTTTCCAAACTCACTCTTCATTTCAAGACTCTTCTAACTTACCTAATGCCTAACTAAAATGAATGAATCATACAGATAGTAGCACATCGAATCACACAGAGTCAAGCAGTCAGAATGGGGCAGAAAGAACGACTCCCAGTCAGTGAGCTCTCATGTTTGCCCGAGAAAATACACAAATCATTCCTCATTTCTCAGTCCAATATAAAGGAGGGCTGTTGAACGCCCGAAGTGACAATCGAGGAGACACTTCTTTTTTATGTTGTTTTCTAGATTGACTTATTTTTGTCGATTGACCTTTCGAGTCTTTTATTGCTTTGGCAAATGTAACTCATTGAAATTCATGTAATTTTGATGAATGAAAAATATAATCACTCATTCTAAAATTCAACAATTTGGCTGTGGTGCTATTTATAATTTTTGGCAAACATGATAAATTTCTTGTGTTGATTTTTAGTTTCAGTTTAAAAATGCTCGAACACATTTGTTCAAATTGCTGCTGAAATTTCTAACCTTTAACTATAAACTACTGATTATCAACGTTATTTTAATGAATGAGTCATGTTGTAGGTAGAAACAACAGTGTTGATTGATCTAAAGAAAACACTCATTTCACAGTTTCATTTCTTAATCTCCTCTCGTCTGTCAGTTTGCCTAACAGAGTGATGCATTTCCGCTGCATCTTCAATGCTATTTCGATGCTATCAGTGACCAGAACCTGTTCCCCTCCTTCATTTCATTTGATTTCTCTTCGATTTTTCACCTGTCTTGTCAAATATTTACTGTCCAAATACATTGAAGAACTTCTTTACTTTCCAAGTAAAATATCCGTTAATAGTTCGATTTCCTCAGTGCTAAATCATTATTTCTGAGCCACTCAACCATATTGATCTCTTTATCAGGTGATATAGTCCAATTCAGAATGATCCTTGCCTGCAGCGTATTGCTTTCCCTGCTGTCCCTATCATCTGCTCTATTCACGCAGTCTGCGGGTGTGAAAGGGGTGCTGCTCTGTGGAGATCGACCTCTTGCCAATACGAAAGTCAAACTGTATGATGACGATTCTGGTCCTGATTTGGACGATCTTCTCGCAGAGGCCACCACTGATTCACTCGGACACTTCCTCCTCTCAGGACATACCAGTGAAGTCATGACGATCGACCCGAAACTGAATGTTTATCACGGTAGGTATTAAGTCTTGATTATCAATAGTTAATGCAATCTTTGACTATGATAACGGATGATTCAAAGTCCTTCATCATGATTCGTCTTCAGATTGTGACGATGGTCTGAAACCTTGCCAGCGTAAAGTATCGTTCTACATCCCAAAAGTAAGTATTCTGAATACGAATGAAAGTCGACAAAATAAATTTCAGGATTACGTTAGCAGCGGCGAACACCCTAAACAGTACTTCGATATCGGTGTGCTCAACATGCAAACTGTGTTCGCCAGCGAAGAAAGAGGTTAGTAGATGTTCAGGCTCATAATTCACTCATTTTCGACACTTCTATACCAGCAACGTGTTATGATAGAAGGATCAATTGGCTATTGCCAATTACCGATTATTTGTGACGAAATAAACGATGCGCATAAATTCGAATATACACAGTGTGCATTGCGTAACATGAAATAGTTGTTAAGTCATTCATTGAATCAACGAATTTTCATCTATTCGTTTATTTGCAAATAACGCGCTAATTTTCGCGCATCAAATCTTCATATTTTATTTTGTCTCAAGTAATCGGTCATTGACAATATATAATTACTTTGGATGAGAAAGAACTTTTCAATAACAACATATTTACAGACTGTCTTCATCGAAAATAACTCAAGTTCCCGATAGCGAATTTTTTACTTGACGAATTGCTCAATGGCAGCTGAGTATTTCCTCCTACAAAATGGTCTCAAAAATTCATATTTTCTGATGACATTTCATTAGTATGATTTGTAAATAAAGCATTTTTAAACTTATCTTTAGGCATGAATATCTAAGAAAAATAAATTGAAGAAGAGGTTTTGAGATCATCAGTTTTTCATGATATCGTTATTACCTAGCACGTGTTTCACTGTTTTTTTTTTTATTTTAAAAATGCGAACAGATGTGCACATAAAAACTAAAAATTCCTCGGATGAAAATTTGCGAAAAAATTCTAAGTTACGAAGAGAGGTGCAACAGTCCACCATGAGTCGAAGTTGAATAATGAATTGCGCAAAAACTGATAAATTCGAGCAGAATAAAATTCAAATGCTGTATCATATCGAAAAAGAACGAAAATGATTGTCCGAATAAAATGGGAAGTGACTGCAGGAAAAATGCGTTGTACAAAAATGGACATAACTTTGCTCCTAATAAACCACTTTTGAAGACCTGAAGAGCATTCTGCTCCGGTTAATCTCGCCGATTACGTTGATATCGAATTTTCTCATAATTATCAATTCTAAAAGTTCATTTGGCCTCTAATCATAGTTTAGTTTGGTCTCGAGAAAATGATGGAAACACTTGCATTGAATAGTTTTAGTTTATGGTTTGATGAATTTCCAAGAGGGGAAAGCTATGAAATTAAAAATTTTGATGGTGTGAGAGAGTATGATCATGGAAATGAGAAATACAATGTATGGTAATTGAAAATTTTGTTTTGGTGCTGGAGTTGTTGTGTTGGTGTTAGTGTTGTTTTGGTATTGTTTCGTTTTGCACTTTTGCGAAGTAAAAGTCTAGTAATAATGTATTCATGGTTATTTCAGATATCACACATAAATGACTAACATAACAAGGAGTGTTTACTTATGTAACATTTTATTGAGAATAATGAGAAAAAAAAACAAATAAATATGTAGTGGAAAAATCAAATTATCGTAAAACGATATTATTATTTGTTCCATTATAATAGCATTATATAAGTCGGACCAGGGCAAGCATAATTAGGCATGATGGAATCAACAAAAACCGAGTTGTAGAATCATAATTCTTCAAATAATATTATATCTTTAATAGAATCAAAAATTATTTGGTTATTAATCAGATTTATAACATATCGATATTTAATGCATGCAAACTAACGTAGGTATTTAAATAGGAATATTTTCAAGTGACGACTTTAGTGTATCACATGTTGTTCAATACTATGACACATTTACTTTGATCATTGTAAATAATGTGAAATTTCGTTTACGAATTGCGAGACATTGAGTAATAATATGTATATGTAAATCAGAGCCGGGTGAAATTCCGAATTCCGAAAAGAAAAATTTAGAATTCCGCCTGGCCCTAATGTAAATGATTATTAGCTTACCTGGCCATTATGTCCTCCACCCTGTCTCTGTAGCTCGGCAGGTGGTTCTACGCTAATAACCTTTCCAGTTCCTGATCCAGGATTCTAAAGATAATTTATAGGGGCTTTTGCATAAAAATATGACATTAGATGTATGTGCATATAAATATCGAAAGTTACAGTACTTCAAGCAATATCGACTATTAGATTATCATGCCATTATTTTAATCGTTAAACATGATCTATATTTATAGTAGATGAAAAACTATCATTACCTCGATAGTAAATTCCGGTGTTTGTTTTAAATCGAGACTACCATCTCCATTGACACAGTCTCCTTTGTTTTCTATCGTAACTGTCATAATTTTTAGCGATGAATTTATAGATTTGAAGAGATTGCACTGCAATATGTGGAATTTTCGAAAAATGCGTACTGATGAAGGTTTTTTCATAGCAGCGGAGTCAAGATTAAGGAAATTTTTGTCGTTTACCGAAAAAGTGAGACAGTAAAATGCACGGAAATAAGCACTGTGTTGAAGTCGATTTGACGATAAATCAGTTATTCAAGAGATGATTTTACGATTATTTGAAATTACGCAATGCACACTTTAATTTTAAAATTTCGCGGCATTTATTAAGTCTCAATTTATCGGTTCCTGGTAATAAGATTCTATTTGCACTTCGATTTTGAATTCACTTTTTCAGGCATACTTATGAACGAAAATTCGATATTTTTTGTAATGTTTTCAATCTCTTTCACAGCTAAAATGATCTTGTACAGTGTAAATCATTGTATCATTCTTATGTATTGAAGTCGTAAAAGAAGTCATATTTTAATTCAATTGGCTAATGGTAAACGGGTGAGCAAGTTAAATGCAAATTATAGTTTTTTTTAAACTCCTTGCTGTGCTATATTCAGTATTCCAAATGAATCTTTTATTCGAGAAATAAGACCCTTCTTCGAATTTGATAACATGCTGTATTTAACGCATAAACTTACAACATCTTCTGTCAAGGAAAGTGCTGGATTTTGATAAATAGCGATGGATGGTTGCATGACTTCCTGTTGATTCTCTGGATTAGTTACTATCACTAATGGAGCTGTGGTCTTCAAGCTCTGCAAAGATGTATATTTGCATCAAATTGTAATCATAACTTTCTATGCAAGTAAATAGTTCGTCATTCAAGATCAAAGAGAAATTAGGTTTTTTTAACTATATTTCATATTAAAATACAGTTGCGCATGAAGATTTGGATAAGTGAATAATTTGTTAAATATCTCATATCTATGCTCTTACTGTAGAAAATTTTCTTCTGCAAATTTGCAGATTTGGAGACACACTCAGGGAGTATTTTCGTCAGGCAAAAAGAAATATAACGAGGATGAATAGCAAGAGTGAAGTCATGATTATGCCCAAGAAAAAGTGGATTTGTTTGATAACGATAAGCTAGAGATAGAATTCTTTCTTCAAAAAAGATACTGGGGTAGGTTGAAAAGTTTCTGACGATCGTCTTCCCTGGACCTAATTGAAGATAACATCGTTGAGATTCATCCTCGAAATTTCACTCAGGCTGATTAATGAAATCTCCCGGAACAAATTATTCAAATATCAGGTATTGTTACAAATTGTTGTGCACCACTTTACTTGTTCGAATTCTATTACGTCACAAACCTTCAGATTTGGAACCATGAGGTTGTTTAGCTGAGGATTGGTCTCAATGTAGAATATCGGATAAGATACACCTAAGGAAAAGTATTATTCACATCGATTAAATTAAATAGTTTATAACTAGAAAGGTCGTCAGCATTATAATTGGAAATTTATCATTATAGCTATCGGAAAGTTGTTATCATTACTTGAGATTTCAAAATGAAAATTTCGAACATATTTTCTATTAAAGATGAACTACTTTGCATCTGCTAGACCGACCGAGCTCAGTCGATTTCGCAATTCAAGAAAATTGCACGGTTCACAACGAACTGTGCTCGCTCCAAGCAAAATCTCAATCTGAGCACAGTCTGAAATTGGACCGAGAATGATTGTGCTCAGTCAATTTCTGCAATTTCACAAGGGAGCTCGACTGATTCCTCGGTCTCTACCAAGGCTGATGTCGACCGTGCTGGCAGATGCAAAGGTAGCGACCAAAGTTACACACAAATATAATTTCTAGAATCAACCATCTATCGAGATAACTAGAACTGAAACACCCGAAATGTAGCAAATGTTTTCTGCTTAAAATACTCAAAGAGTTCTAAATTTCGGTTGAATTGCTTCAATGGAATTTGATTTACGGTTGAAGCTAAAAATCATGTCTGCGTTCAAACTTTTGACCGTCCTATTGCATTATATTTTAGCTAATGTGTTTGTGATTTGAAAATCACATTTTTACGTTGAGAAATGAATGTGACGACATTTTCAAATAGATTTTGCTGATCAAATGCTACGACATTTAGATTAGCAAATCTGTTCAGCACTTTATTGCATATTGCATCATGTATTAATAAATATATACATCCAACTCCGTCTATTCCTACCTAGAGGATTCACAATGTGAGTTAAGCTCGTAAAATTGATCGTTGCCATTTCAGTTTTCGCTATAAGATTTGGTCCAGAAATGAATTCAATAGTTGAAATCTTGGAGTTAATCCTAAATACGACAATTTATGTTATAATGCAAAATATGTTGCAATAATTATATAACATAACAATTATACAGCGTGACAATTAAATACGAAAGACGCACCTCTTCCATCGTTGAAAGATTCAAATTATAGTACATTTTGAATTCCTTTTCTATCTATTTTATGAAAAAGCATCAGTAGAATATGTAATCATCAGAAAGAATTGTGGTAAAATTTGATTTTGGATTAGTTTTCGAGATGGACTCATGATACTTTTAAAACATTCATTGAGATTGCGATATTCTGAATCCTGTTGACATCACTATAATTCAGATATGCAAAAATAGAATGAAATTGACATAGTTAGATCCTCCAATGATTTAATGCTGCTTTTAGATCTTTTCGAAATATTTGAGATTCAGAGTAAATTCTGAATTAATATCGAAATTGTACTTGACAAGACTCGCGATTAATAACACAGTAAATTATGTATTGCAGCGGTCGTACAAAGTAGCCGAATTTCAAATAACTCGACAGACTTACTAATCTTGGTGTGGAAATTTCAAAAATACCTAAATTTGATAGCTTTGAATTTATATTATTTGAGATATGGCGCCCTAGAGGACGTCTTCCGTATTTAATTGTCACTCTGTATAGTTATTTTTAGATAGAATTTCATTAATGCTACTCTCAAATTCGAGAAATCGAAAGTTGTGAGAGCATGATAAGTGAGAAAATATAAAAATTCTATTTTTGTATTATTTCCCTAGAAACATAAAACATGCAAAGCTGTAGTAAATTTAAAATGCACAAATTCATTTTTACGAAAATATTTTAGTGTGAAACGATTCATGCTGAATGATTTTGAATTCCAACTTGAGAATTCGCTCAACAAAATTACTTACTGTTCATCTCCTTCTTTTTGGAATACTATTCCACCGTACAATATTTGACACCCAGCAGGCAAGTTCGATGGCATGAATACTGACATGGGATTAGCGGGATTTAGAGAAGTCATGCAGTGAACTTCTGAAGGTTAAAAATGGGACAATAAAGTGGATAGTTGAAAGGAACGTACTGGTAGGATTGCATATTGGAGTGTCACCGATGACGGCGTATTGTTGCAGAAGTCGAATGGATGTTGCCTCTTCCAGACAGAATGTATTGGATGCGATCAGTATTGTCACTAAATTTTAAATATATCTTTTAAATCGAAAGCTCTTCAATTGCAGCCTACACAACTGGTTGTCCTTGATAGCCACTCGAGTCAGTTTGCCGAGATCTATCGATTTTGCCTTCTGGTTGTCCGCAATCACCACTAACGCTTTCATTTCTAAAAATATTATTATTATTATGTTTATTATAAATATCATAATATATATTTATATGATAGAATTAATCTGCAATATTTTTTCTCTAAAAATGTATTGGTTTGGTGCATAAGTCGTTGCCAGACAAAGTCAACATTTCTCTTTTCTTCATAGAAAAATCCGAAATATACAAATGTTAACTAGGACCATCCTGACTATCAGGCATTTACTTGAAATCTCTAGAGTACCTAATAGGGAAGCTACAAGGCAACGAAACTGGCAAAGTTAATTCTTGACATGTCATCTCTCCTCGCACGATTTATTATCTAGGCAACAGATTAATGAGCTGGATAATGCCTAATTTATCGGAGAGTCTTCATTAGCAGATGATAAGAATAAATAATATTTCGGATCTCATTTCTAGACACTTTTTATAGAAGATTTTGGAAGATGCTTCTTCTAAACTGTAATATCTCACAAGATAAGTTTCAGAAGTGTCCGCCTCCGATTTGGCTGTTTTTTATCACCATGGGGTTTTCATGACGCTGACCACGATTCTGAATTCAAAAAGTGCAATGGCAGCCTCCCTGGCCTTGGTAATCCTAAACGCTTTTACAGCTTTTGCAATAGAGAAATGATTATGTTGCAGGAAAATAATGTATGCTAGTTTGAAATTTCAATTTCTCACTGCATAAAACGGTTTTCAGGATTTCCAAGACCAGAACGGTCGCAATTGCATCTTTTGACTTCAGATCCGTCATCTACGCACTGAAATACCCCTATGATGAAAAAATCAGCTAAATTAGAGGCGGATATTTCTGAAATTTCCCTTGTCAGCATAAGTTCCATCTACTTCTACCCTGGAAAATTAGACAAGTGAGGCAGGAAAGTAGAATCTCTACCCTAATAATCTTTGAATACTGCCCTCATAGATGCTACAGTCCTTCGCTAATTTACTTGGCGCAACATTGAAAACTTTTGAAAATCAAGACTGGCAATGAATTACGCACCAACCAATATCACATTCAGGAAACCTTTTGATTCCCTCAATCTCATCAAATATACTCTAATTTTCTTACGTTGAAGCATTTCAGGATTCAAGTCCGTCATAAGTTCAACTGTCTCTAAGTTTCGCAAGAAAGTAACATTCACCAAATTTGTTCCCATTATCTAAAATTAAATCATATCTATAATCTGACAATTTTGGATGAAGATTGAATATGTATGTACATGTATTGTCGAAAAATCAATTGCTTGATACAAAATAAATTATGCGTAAATTCGAAAATGTAAAGTGCGTAATTACTAGAGTCCCCGAACTCTGTTCCCCTGCAGAAATGCGTTTTGGTAGAAACGTGGTAGTTTAAAAGCAAACATTTGAAAAGGAAGTATCCTTCAACTCAAAGTTTCATGAAAGACCACTCCTAAATTGGCGACAAGCCTAATAGAACGGTTCTCTGCCAATAATCAGGACAAAATATGCTCGCAAAAATGCACGAGAAACTTGAAGTTCGTCAAAATGTGTTCATTTAGAACGATTTATTCTTTCGACTGGACTTTTTAAAATTTGATTTTTCCGCAAGTCTTATTTGCAACACTGATTATATTTCATGCAAGAATTTTATCTGAAAAATCAGCTCAGAATATCTACTTGGAGCCCGCAGTAATTATAAATAGTCAAAATCATTACTTCATCAATAAAATATCGTAAGTTTACTGCAAATAATTTGCTGATTCCTTCGCATAAAAACTACACGCCAGTTTGCTTTATTTTGTATCAAATAACTACCTATGACGATAATTAAAAGTATGCACGAATGGAACATTTTATGTACACGAAAGGAATCTAATATGGGTGAAATTTGGGCCCATAATATTTCCATATCATAAGATTTTGCTTATTATGGAACAATTTCATATGATCAAAATTATTTCAAATATATAATTACACAAGGTTTACTATAAGATGGACTTGCCACTATAATTCCTGTAATTTTGGTTACAGTTGAAAATTTCTGTTCCAGCCATGTTTCATTGACAGTATTAGGTGATTCTGGAGTCACTACTACAAAACCATCCACTTCTAAAGATGCAGATTTTCAGAAATGAGAACCCAATATAAAACATGATGTGAAAACTGGGTATAGAAGGGAACTCCTCTTTTCTTCATTCTTTCGAACTTCATTTTTGGCCTCTTGGAAAGGACGTAATACGCTAAATAAGTGCGATATAAAAGTTTACTGATCAGATGGACGTCGGATGCTCAGAAACTGAGCTATAAGATGGGAGCTTCTTGAATAAGGCACGGACACATACTTGAAAAGACAGGCCTGACGAATTTAAACCTGGACGAATAGAGATAGGGACAGGACATGATAGATCGATTATGATCTCAAAATAACGAGCACATTTGGAGGCAGTAATCAATCTACCAGACCCTATCCCTATTTGAAATTTCGAGACCTGCCTCCTTTTCAAGTATGTGTCCCTGTGTCTTGTTCAAGAAGTTCCCATCTTATGACTTAGTTTCTGACCATCTGATCAATAAAATTTTTATATTGCACTTATTTAGTGTTGCGCCATTTCCAAATTATTCTTTTTTTTTATTTTGGAATGGGATTTACATTTTGCTATAAGTTACCTGTGCAACCATCTTTCAGATTTGCAAAATCTTCTTCAGTATGAATCTTACACACTTCTGAATTTATAAGCACGAAATAGAAGTTGATGAATATCAATAAGAATAGGTTGATCTTCATCTTTATGACACTATCCCTTCAATCGATTATAGAATGATATTCAAGCAAAATCTTGAATGTTTAGCAGAGCTATCTTATTCGGTATGTTTCAAGTTGCAGGCCGTTATTAATCGTAATTACTATCTTGAAATCATCATCACCTGGGTGATAGATTCGAGGTGTTATTATCTGAGATTCACAGAGGCACTTTGGGATTATCTGCATTAAAGCGAAGACGCAGGTTCTTCTGCTCAAAATATTAGGTTGATGTATGAAATTTAACTCTCATTCCAATAAAATAGTCAAAATTAAAATCAATCTCTTCGTAATAATTCAAATAGCATTTTCAATTGAATTAAAATTGAAATTCAACTAAGCCCCGGCGAAACTAGGGCCTAGACGAGGGAGGCCGCGAAACAGCCGACCGAAGTCGAGTTATTAATCATGTTTATTTTCTCGTCGAAATGTTGACAAATAATTATCAAGGAAGATAAATAAATCTATGGACACTTGAAGAGCATTGTCACAGAGGGAGTTGATTGGAAGGGAAAGACTGGCAAAGTAGGTATTTCTACATGACAATTATTATCTTTGACATAATTTTCAATTATAGTTTTCGCTATTCAGAAGGCAATACCAGACATAATGCACATCGGACGGATCATTAATTGAGAAAATAGCTGCCGGTTTATTTATGCGGCAAAGAACAGTCGAAATTTATTATCGTTGTATCGCAAAGTGTGATTTTTCACAGCATTTTTGTCAAAATTCTCCTTTTCTAAAATAGAAACTATGCTGATCAGGGAGATTTGCAATGTAACGATATAAATTTTGATAATGGAAATAATGAGGAAGTATCGAGTGAAACTGGCGAATCATCATAAGTGGTCGAGATTTGTAATGAATACTGAATTCCCTTATACGTCATCAATTGAAGTTCATCACTCAACGATTGTAGATAGATTTATTTGGCGAAATCGAGTCGTGGATTTTCGAATCCTTGTATGTAGGAGTCTCCTTGCCCTCTGTGACGGTGGTGATGTGGCAGCATGACTTTCTCGATTCGACGGCCCCCACAAACCGAGAACAGCGAGGAGAAGATGAGCAGAATCGTACCGAATATCATCGCCATATAGGCTCGGCCGATTTCACACCGACCTATTAAGTTTTTGGGTTAAAGTTCGACGGAATCAAATAGAACCTAGTAAAAATTGTCCCGATTCTTCGCCACAAGCATCACGCGTTTCTGGATTATCCCAACCCATTGGCCAGAGCATCAAAGCTGCTACCAATAATACGCCTAAGTTTCTTTCTGGATAACATTAATTGAGATTTCAAGATATGATTTGTCGTTTGGAAGATTGGAAATTTGTGAACTCGAAATTTTTTTTAATTGAAATCGATTTTTCCTAGGGGAGAAGCCAAACGCACTAGTGAGTTGAGTTCGTTACATAGGTACGTACATGTCGATTTCCGACAGTATTATTCGAAACAAATTTCGACTTACATGCTAAAAATTGGAAGAAGCCGACAATGAGTGCAGAGGAATGTGTCACGACATCCTGCATACACATCGAGGGAATCAGGAGAAGGATCAGCAACAAGGACAGGGATGATCCTAAACAATGAGACCAAAATATACAATTATTCGGCAGGAAATCTGACCAGCTGCTCCTGCCAAAATAGAGCTCTGCCAATACTGACTCGGAACTGCAGCGAACGACTCATATCGACCGCATTCGTTCAGAAGAACGACTTTGTTCGTCTCCTAGATTATATCAAATTTTAGTTTCAGCAAGAATTTGCCGAGCCCTTGTAATAACTTCACAAGCGCTTACAAGAATTGACAGGCTTGTATTGGTCTGTAATTTTCCCCGAGAACTTTACAAGCGAAAACGACAGGCGCAAAAAATTTGGAAGCAACTACAGAAAAAATTTGCCGCACAAAATTGAGCATAACTGCCCCTACTGGACCATTTTTGGAGATCTAAAAAGTATTCTGCTCTGGTTAAGCTCGCCGATCATGCATCAATATTATTCTCATGATTATCAAAATTAAATAAACATTCATTTGTCCTCTCTAAGTAAAATATTCGAAACGTTTATGATCTTCTTTACACATTCGATAGTTCAGTTCATTTTGATCTAATTCGACTAAACGCAATAGTAATTTACAGTCAGTTGATGACAGTAAGCAAAAGTTCAACATATATAATAGAAATTTCTGTGCAAATAGCGCTTCAAAATTTGATCAATACTGCATTGAAAGTCTTGAATTACCTTATCGTAAACAGGATAATTGCATCTTTTGTAGCTGCCAAAATAAGCCTTGACAGTCTGTCCATTGGCAGATATGCTGCCGATTAGCCATTCAGGTGTGAGGAATCCAGCAATTATTAGGATTGTTGCGATAGTGGAGAGAATCGTCCAGCAAACGCCTGCACAAGTCAAGCCTCCGGGCATCCCCTCACATCATATGATAATAGGATATTTCAGATTACGAGCCGACTTTCATTCTAAAATCACTGAAAATTGTAGCGCAAATCGATTCAAAGGGAGAAGTCGCTTTACAAACGAGAAAACGAGAACACAGCACAGGCAAAGCACAATGCGAACGTGGTAAGAAAAGAATAAATAAATAATCTGCAGACTGCTCGACTGAGTTAGTAACCGAAGACGCAAAGACGAAGGGCAGGTGGATGGAAATTAGAGAATAGAGGAAGAACGAGAGGGAAAGGAAGGATAGAGGGATATCGGAGGGCGAATGAATATAGAAGAGCTCTAGGAAGATAACCGATCCGAAACTTTCAAATACTCCATTTGCGGCATATTATATCTCACGCTATCCTGAATATCAAATTTCTCATATCAAAATAAAGTTTCAGAGATTTATAGTCATGCAAAACATGTACATACGACTAGCAAAATTTTACGAAAGGTTCACTATGCGCTGACTATGCGTTGTTCAGAATGACAGGTTTGCGTTGCTTTGATCCATCTTGCATTCACTTATGCTCTTTTTCATCCTCTATTGCTCTCTGTGAAATATTTGAACGAATGACGACACGTTTTTTATCCGTAAGGAACAGGCCTAAAATGGCTCGAAATTGACCAAACGGAAACACGATAACTCGAAACTATGGTCTTTCAGAACTACGAAGCGGCCATAGATCATTTTTCTCATGACAACGTAATTTTACAAATTAAAAAATCAATTTTTTACCCTACATGCTAAACATTTAGAAATATGACAAAGTCAAGTATTGGCAAATATTCATAAACTGACAAATAATTCTCTGCTATCCAGATCCGAGCAATTTGCATTAATATGTAAAACAGGTTCACAACTTAATCGTATCATTGTAATGATGGAATAGAAAGAAAAGATCCGAGTCAGGAAAAATCAAAAGAAAATTTGGATCTTCAAAAATTTTTGAAATCGGATCGGAGTTTCGCCTCATCATGTATTTTACTTTCAGTTGCTTTAATATACATTTGAAGATATGATAAAACAACAGAGATATGATAAACTACAATGTGTTTTTCGAACGCGTTCCAAAAAATTTAATAGGCTTGATTGACAGGTGATGACGATTTTTAAAAGTTAGTTAAAAACAATCGATTGACAACCAAAGTTGATGGAAGTAAGCAGATTATGGAGTGACTAATTAGATTGAACATGTGCAGAGAGTGAAAGGGGCAAACGAGGGAAGATGCAGATAAGTGGGGAGTCGGGCCAACAGAAGCACAAGTGACGAACATTTTGTAATAATGTAATGAATGAATGGAGTCGGAATTGCAGAAATCCGAAAGACGAAAAGGAGAGAGGGAGAGTGAGAAGACAAAGGGAGGATAACTGATAACTAATGAGATGGAAGGAAGAGGAATGGGGGAGGGAGTGATAAATCTGAAATAGATACGGCAAAACATCAACAAATGGGGGCAATCAATTACGCTGCTGAATGGAGGAATGAAGAAAGGGCTTGGAAATATTTAAAGACGAAAGGACAGAATATGAACAGATGAAGACGAAGTGTTGTGATGAGGAAATGGGGAAGACAGAAGCCAAAGGCGAGGAGGCAGGACAGCCTGTGCAAAAACAAGTTCGAGTCTCGATGCCAATTCAAACCGAAATAGAATAAGATACACGTTTTTTTTGCAGCTTCACAGCTGTCGCGCGTCATTGATGAAAGGGTTTCATATAAGAAGACAGGACAATTGAATAAACATGCAATAGATATTTCATTTTAGAAGAAGAGTCGGATGGGGCAGCAGAGAAACTGAGACAGAGGAAGAGGAAAGAGAACGCGACAGAGTGAGATCAAACGGCACATTTGTACTGCAACAAAGAGATTTCTGAAATCCTAAACCCGAGACGCAAAAGTGTGAAAAGGGGACAAGAGAAGGAAGGGGAAAAGTTCGAATGAAAGAAAAAGGAAGTCGAAGTCTGAAAGTCCGAGGGCTGGAAGGAGAGAGAGAAGGGGTGAAGGAGCCGATAGCTCGAAGGCTGAAGGGAAGACTGCAATGGTTGTGCATTAAAGAAGCACACAGATTAGTGGACATTGGAGGCAAAAAAAGGGAAGAAGATGAATGAATGTGACCACATCACACATTCAAAAGCAATGCACTAAATGTTCAGTCTTCAGTCCTCAGTCCAAATTCCAGAGTCCAACTTCTCTTCTCTTTGCAGCCACTCAACATAAGTAGCTAAATAAAACTACACAACAACTTACATCGAACATTTTGATATTGACCTCAAAATTGCGAATACGAATGGGAAATATTCATTCATGCACTTCTTCTGGGGCATAAATAGAACATTTGAAAACGATAAAGAAAGGGAAAGACGAGGATGGGGAGGAAATGAGAGTGGAGCAATGGCTCGAGAAAATATGGAATGGAACAATGCAAATGAAGCGGCGGCGAAGAGGGCAGTTAAGGGTGGGAGGAAGATAGCGAAGAAACTCTCCCGGGAACTGCCCAGAATTGACAGGGCAAACAGCCGATTGTCAGCTGCAAGTGAAGGAGGAAAGGGAATGCGCAACACAGCGAAATTAACCTCATTAAAGGCCAAATCCCGCAAATCGAGGCTAGCGTAGGCATATTAGGTTTGGAAGATTTAGAACCATTTCAACGCAACAAAATTCAATTAATTTGGCATTTCCGAAGTATTTGAATAATTATAGTATCAGTAAATTTATATCTTATTTAATTTGATGTGTTTTGTCTAGTTTTGTTGCATCTGACATGCATGGTAACTAATTCTTGGCTGTATTTATTGATGTTAGCAGACGCTAGAAAGGTTATACTTTTCTTGGATTAATTTCATTGTCGTTTTCATTTTATGTGTATTCTTACTTGCGTAGTTTTCATCTTCTATAAACGAATAAACATTTTAATTTTATGAATTAGCTATGACTGAATAAAAACGTGCATTCCGAGAATTCCCCCCAAGTTATTTAGTAATTGCAACTGTCTGACCCCACAGTCATTACAATGGAAGGTGAACGGGAAGAGTCTCTCTCCTAACTTCTGCTGCTGCTGCTTTATGTCATAGTAAGTTAGGCCAGTTGGACAACTGAAGGATTGGGCTGCTGCGCATTGCGTCCGACTCTTCACCACATGCTCTCCTTCTTCCTATTTACTACAATAGAGCAATCGATTTTTCTAGATACTTTGCATATGTGAATTTTTCAATCGCAGAATAAATTTTAGAGTGGCTCT
Source organism: Diploscapter coronatus (assembly GCA_964036155.1). Lineage (NCBI taxonomy): Eukaryota > Metazoa > Nematoda > Chromadorea > Rhabditida > Rhabditidae > Diploscapter > Diploscapter coronatus. The sequence continues at coordinate 18,331,781 of OZ038423.1, read as the reverse complement.
ACTGGATGAAATCTAACATCGATTTGTACTTGGCTATTTTAACATTTCTATCATTTGCTAACAAATACTCGTGCAGCAGTGTTATCATAAGGGATGAAACTATTAATATTAAATCTAGCACCAATGTATCGCGATATAAACGATACGCCTTAGAAGGTAAAATCAATTTCGGTTTTTGCGGTAAGTAATGGTTAATTTAGGCTCCTATTGGCATGCAAACAACATAACATATCGAATAGTCGACAAATGTCGATCAATGTCACTGGACCAACTGAAGACAGTATTCAGGAAGGCATTCGATGTATGCCGTCGATAGTTTTAACTCTAATTTACATATAACTTGCAGGCTTGGGAAGAGCATACCAATTTGCACTTCATCTACAAAGATGAGGGAGATGTGAATATGGAAATTAGATTCGTGACTGGAGATCATGGTGATGGGGAAAATTTCGACGGAAGAGGTAATTTTTATTGTTCACATGCGAAAGTTAGAGGAATAAACACTTGTTGAAAACAATGCTTCCTCTTTCCAGCTTCTAAGAGATATCATATCCTTTATGCAGAGTCCACAAACACAATGCAGGCGAATCTTTTTTCATTTCAAATTTTATTTCAAGAAATATTAATGAGTTTACTGTTTTCTGCCGCTATTTCACCAGAGACCGGAATTGTCACTCCTTAATCCGTGGCAAATGTGGCCAGACACATGTTCGGTACAAAAATTCCTCATAATTTTGCTGCGAGCGGCGCAGGGACGGACGTCAAATGAGTAAGGAGAGTAATGAAGAGTGAAGTTCGAACGATTCAAGCAATCAAAATTTGAAATTTCAAGTTTTAGCACTTAACCTGGTGTCCACTTATTGAGCGAGTTTCTACCTACTTTTAGGGTAAAAATGCATCCGGAACATTTGTCTAATGACTAAGATATCTAAGTTACACCGGCATCTATTCCTAAATACGGTTTTTATTCCGAAGGAATAGCTATGAAGAATGTGTTTGTGGAGCCCTAACCTTTATGGCTATCAACTATCGATTTAGATTTTCATTTTAGGTTCAATTCTGGCTCATGCTTACTTCCCCCGTTACGGAGGAGCCCTTCATTTTGACGACGCCGAGCTATGGTCTCCTGATAAATACGGTGATTTTCAGGTCCAATAATGTTCTCATTGATTGAGGTAATGGTTTCTTTAGGCCCAGGAATAGATCTATACGCAGTTAGTGTGCACGAAATTGGTCATAGCTTGGGTCTGAAGCATTCGCATGAAAGGAATGCCATTATGGCTCCGTATTATCACAAGTACACAGGAAATAGGCTTTATCTTCATGCCGGTTCGTCTACAGATCTCATAATTCCTAAACGATACACAGTGTGTGGTGAAGGTCTTTTCGCCATGGCATACTTATAGCAAAACGATATGTGAGAGTTTTTTAAAGACCATTTTCAGATTTTTCATATCTCAATCCTTATATTTGTTGTTTCACCAGGTGTTAATAAGAGTTTGAAATTCAGAGCTTCAGTTCTGAAGACTTATAATAAATTTCGGTACAAATACTTTTGCCAGACACTACAACTTTAGATGATATTGCTGCACTGAATCGATTATATGGACCGAATGGAGTGGCCAGTAAACATTGGAAATTTTCGAATCAGAACAACGATCTGCCTAATATCTGCAAGCATGCAGTCATTGATGCGATTGAGAGGCTTCCCGATGGAATAATTTATGCTTTCCAAGGTCAATTATAAATAAATTAAAAAAAAATAATAATAGATTTTAGGCAGTTATTTTTGGGCACTGAATGAATTAGGACCACTGCCAGGCTATCCAAAGCGAATTGAGGACTATTGGCCAATGAAGGGTCCGATTGATGCAATTGTTACTAACAGTGAAGGATACACTTACATTTTCAAGGTTAGTAATTCTAATTGGAATGCAACATGTAATTTCAACTTCGATCTCAAAATGAATGAATTTTGGAAGCGAATCTCATTATCATCTTCGAAATTTAAAAATGTATAACTTCGTGGCAGGGCTAACCTGTATACTCCTCGTTAAAATTCGTTTAGATTTTTTAAAATCGTTCGTTAAACAATTTTTTAACAAGTTATTCCTGCATCTATTCCAGAAAGATTTTTAAATAGATTGATTATTTTATGGAGAAAAATTATGGTGAAAATTCTCTGACTTTTTGAAAGTTTCGTTATTTCGTTACAATTTTCATGTGATCATCAGTTGGTCCATTTCGAAAGGTTCTTTGGGACAAATGCATAAATGCACTCACATATGCTGCAGAAAGAATTTTCGAAATGGTTGAAGAAATGATTTAAAAAGAAAATCTTAACGAATTTAAACACAAACTATATCGCTCATTCCTACTTCGTGAAACAACGAATCTGATCACTTCATTTTCAATTGTTTTCCACTTTAGAATGACCAGTATTGGATGCTAAATAGACTAGGTCGTCCAATTCGAGGATATCCAAAAGCAATCAAGAAAGGGCTCATCGATATTCCTACGTCCACGATTGATGCTGCACTTACTTGGCATTTCGATGATAAACCTTACTTCTTCAAAAGTTAGCAACTTTAAGCAGGGCTCTAGACGGACAGACAAGTTTCGGGCCTGACCCGGTCCGTGCGATTTTCAAATTTTCTCAGTCCGGACGGGTCGGTTCGTTATAGCCGTTTTTAAGGTAAATTTTGCAAAAGGAAACATCGTTTTCAGAATCAATGTACTGGAAATATTCACGTTTTGGTTTGCCAAAAAGATGGCCAAGACATACAACAGAAATTTTTAATGAAAAGGTTTGAGCTTTGAGTAATAAAAGTTGTCTTGAATTAATTTTAGGGTCCGAAGCGTATTGATGCTGGAATGAAGTTTGATGCGAAATCTACGTACCTGTTTTCAGGAGAAAGATATTGGAAGGTCACTGGGTTTAGGTAAAGTTTGAAACTATTTAAAGCGTTTTAAAATGAACTTTAGGTACATGAAAATAGCCGAAGGATACCCCCGATTAACGGCGAGATTTTGGTTCAATTGCGATGGAATTTCGCATCCGGAAAAATAGTCTTTCAACATTTTAGCCTATATCGTTGTATTGCAGAATGTTAGATTTCATCGTCTTTCAAAACAAGCATACTAAATGTGTTGAAAATCAATTGATTGAAAAGTAAAAGTTGTTGTCCAATGATATACACACACAAACATGCAACTGTTCATCCCTTTCAATATGCATATGAAATGTCATTTCACTGCATAGCGTTTCTATACGAATTTTCAATTATCATTTACTGCTGTATTTCTCTAGTAGCTGGATTTCCAATCTGGGAACCTCCTTGCAAGCAAATTCACGAAACCTATTCAGGAGGAATACTTGCCCAAATTACTCCCATACAATCAAGTAAAAAGGTTTAACAAGTCCTTATGTAAAGGTATTCGTTTTGAGCTAATTGTATGATAGATGAGAGAATCTCTTTGGTGACATTGCTTCTCCGATTGGACCCTACAGAAATTGATCAAATTCTTTCAAATCGGGCCGAATGGAACTACAGCAACATTTCTCAGATACTTGAAACCAAGGCACTAGATGTTGAAGTTAAGGTTAGGTTAAATTTTTATAGGCATATCTAGGCTCCGCAAACCATTTGTAACGGCTATTCTTCCGGGGTAAAAAATCATATTTTTGTAGAATTTTTACACTGCTTATTTGGTGGATGAATATTTGCCTCCCGGAGATTTTGCCATTGCACTATCTGCTCTAAATCCAAAACAGGTAACATTATCAGAATGATTTCGAAAATTTCTCGAATTAAACTTTAGAAATTGCATACGATGGTTTTGCGAGCGGAAAGACGATTCGTAGAGTTGGATAAGATTTTAGAAGGAATCATTTTGACACTGGATGATCATTTGCAAAAGCAGGCAAGAAGGAATTGTTCAGTTTATTTTTATGCTGATTTTCAATTTTAGAGCCGAAACTTTTTGCGATTTCTCGACTTCTTAGAGTGTTTGAAGAGAAAGTTGAATAGTAAAGCAATCTAATAGATGGCATTAGGACCCTTCGACTTCTTCATATTAGCTTCTTTATTAGTAAATAAATTTCTCAATTGTTGTGTTATTTAGCTCGTCTCATTGAGATTTTTCAATTCCTATTCGCTCTTCATATTCTTTGAGTTGTTTAATAAAGCCATCATTTGGTCTAATTGCTAAATTGCCTCATTTATCACTTTTTATGAATTGAAAACTAAATACCAGGTCTGATTGTCCTCGCATTCTGTAGGGCAGCATTAAATCCACTCTTCGTTTTCTTCATAATATACGAGAGCACAAATGTAGCTGCTCGAGATACACCCGCGTTGCAATGAACCAATACCTGAATAACAGTAAACTATCCCATGCCATTACGAAAATCGAACGCTGAATCGTTGCAAAAGCAGTGATTTGAAAAGTTGTCGTCAATTGAAAGAGGATTCAGAAGTCAAATTTTCCTAGTTTAAAAAAAACCCCTTATATGTATCAAAAATGAATAATTATAGTACCTTTCCATTATTCCCCAAACAGTTGTCGATGAAGGCGTGCACAGTATCGAGATGTTCATCCATGGAGGTGGTTGGCAAATCGAGCATGTCGATGTGGAGATACTGGAAGTGGGTGGGGAAGTGGTCCTGTATTCCTGTTGCGCAATTCACGATGTGAGTGATTTTGTTCGCCTTGAGCAGATTCAGTTCAGCAGCGACGTCTTGACTGCCTGAATATTGTAGCATAACTACCTGAAAGCTGTAGAACAAGATGAAAACTTTCTGAAAAGAGGTTAATTCGTGATTCGAGATAGTGTTCGTACGAAAAGTAAACAAGACATCATACTCTATAAAAAAAAGAAATACTATCTCATCTCATGTGACCAACTTGTTTCGAAAACCCCAAATCTCTGAGAAAAATAGAAATCTGCCTTTAAAACAAGATAGTAGTTAAATGATTTGATGCCTACCTAAAAAAACACCCGGATATAATTGAGCGAGTTGCATGTCAGGCTTCAAATCGACAACGAACCCCATCCTCTGCAGCCTCTCCACTTTCTTCCGTCTTCGATTCGAGATGTCTTGCCCGTCTTCCTCTGGCTTGTCCTCCACCTTCTCGAATGTCCCGTCGCTGTTTCTCTTCTCGACGATTTCCTTGCCAGATTCAGACATGACGCTGCAGGGAAATTTTTAACTTTGTTGAAGTTCAAAATTTCGAAAAAAAAATCGAAGAACTTTCCAGAATCAAACGGAGTTGTATCTTTCACCTGCTTTAAAATCCTATTTCAATACTTACATTGTCTCGGTCGGCTTCAGCTTATTTTTCATCGCCAGCAGCTTTTCCTGCAACGAAGCCATCTCGTCTGAAAACTGATCATAGAAATGGACGAAAATGCTTCTTCCCGCTATTTCCTGGCTCAGTGTTCATTTTTTACACTGTTCTTTTCTTGCATACGCGTACTTTTCTATCTCTCCTTCTCATGTGCCTCTCATTTCTGCCTGCTCTCTCTATCACATTTCTTGCTAGTGGTTGCACATCCTACTTCCCTTCTTCGTCCTCTTTCATTATTCTCCGAATTTTTTGTGCAGTTCGTTCGCAGCTGTTGTCTATTGACGTGTGTGCCTTGCAGGCGTCTGAAGATGTCGCCAGAAGGTCTTTCGACGAAACGCAGGCCCAGCTGCATCAGTCTGCAGAAGAATGACAGAGGCAGGGCCGCAATCAGCAAAAGCAACCACTTTGGAACAAATCTCCGTGTCTCTGTTGCTGCCAGTCAGGTAGGTATTTTACGAATTGGCTAAATTCAAAACGAATAGAAAAATCGAAAATATATATTTTCTATGAAACGATGATTTTCGAAAATCAACCAAAATGTCTTCCTCGTTTTATAGCAACGCTTCTTCATAGCTTTTTCTATATGACTCTTACTGCGGCTTTAGAATTCTTTTTCGTCAAATATTTCCTTTCTGAAGTGTAAATTTTCAAAATAACAAAAAGAAAGGCTATTGAGCTGATTCATCTATTCAAACTCCTAATTTTTTTTATCAACAGAATAATTTCCTGCAAACACATAAGTTTGAATTTGATTGAAGATTATTTCATTTAATTCATTTGTTTTTTCAGGGCGGCAGACGGTACATGGAGGATCGCGTGATGCTGGAAACAGCTCGAAATCCGGACGACTCCATCAAATTCTCCTTCTTCGGAATCTTCGACGGTCACGGCGGATCTGAAGCGAGTGAATTCGTCCGAGCGCATCTCCTCAAAAATATTATCGTATGCTGCAGCTCTATTTGCTCTCTAGAAAGCCAAATGTCATTTCAGTCGAATTCCCTGTTCGAATCGGATGATGATAACGACATTCTGGAGGCAATTCGACAGGGCTTCCTCGAAACCCACGATAAAATGAGAGCTGTTGTTGGTAGGAAGTACCCCGCAATTCTATGTTTCAAGCAATGATAGAGCTATTAGTAACGCGGTTATCGGGAACGAGAATGCTAGAGAAAACGAATACGCCAACTCTTCATCAAACGCATTGCTCGAATAGTAGCTTCTTGCGCGTTAACAATAGATATTTTCAGCTTTTTCTTGAATAGTTGTAAATATTTTTGTCATCCGCGGTAAATAATAGTTTTTTCCAGATCTGTGGCCTCGAACAGCCTCTGGCTACTCTTCAACCGCAGGAACAACAGCTAGTGTTGTCTTCATTCGAAATGGCAAACTCTACGTTGGTCATGTCGGTGACTCTGCCATTTATTTGGGACGCAATTCTGGTAAAGTTTAGTTTCCGAGAAAATACGCATCGATTGATTTTCAAAATTTACAGTAGCGAACGAAAGTTCAGCCGCCCATGGAACTTTAAGTGCCTAAATTTGAAAATTAATAAGATTGGATGCAAGACAATTCTCCCCACTCATTTTTGGGAAGCCCTTCCTTGAGAGAGCAAATGGGGGAAATTGGCACACTTCAAAAATCTGAGTGCGGGGAATTATCTCGCATCCGAGAATATTCAATCCGGTCATAACTTGAAAATTATTTTGCGTCTGTGATGGGCATGGTCCATTATATTATGTTCATATTTTTGCAAAACTTCATTCGGATTTGACCACCACAAACATCAAAACAAGACACCGTATTTCATGGGTTGTCGAATACTTTTGTCCAATGCTGTATGTAAGACTTGCATACATTTTAGCCTATCGAAGGGTTTCTAAATGTTTTATCTTTTTATCTAAATATCTCCAGTATTTTGATGAATTTCCTTCCAGAAGTGAATGGAAACACTCGCGTGACTGTGGAGACTCTGACAGTCGATCACAAGCCAGAAAGGGATGAAGAAAAAGCCAGAATTATGGAGGCTGGAGGAGCGGTATGTTTAGAAATTCTATTTTCTTGAGAATGGCTTATTTTCAGGTGGCTGAGAAGTGTGGAGTGGTGCGAGTTGTGTGGACACGCCCTATCAAAGGTCACAGCGGCCCTGTTCGTCGAAGCACTCCAACTGAGAGGATTCCATTCTTGGCTGTCGCCAGGAGTCTAGGTGCGTCTTTTTCGACATTATTCTTCCTCGTATTTATGATATTACGCAATTACAACATTAGATAGATAGAACATTCATTTTTTATTATCTTTCTTCTCAATTTCTGACAATTTCGTCTTTATTTGTGCCTTTATGCCATCATTTTTTTTTTTTAAATTTTCAGGAATTTAATTATCGTTAATTCAGGTGACTTATGGTCGTACTGCGAGGCCACTCAGACATTCGCTGTCAGTCCTGAGCCTGATCTGGAAGTCATTCAACTGACTGGTAACTTCACTGAAGATGGCATCATCCATAAAATCTTATTTCAGGCGAGGAAATGTTCATCGTTCTGGCCTCAGACGGACTGACGAATGTGATGGCTCCTCTCCAATTGATGGCCGTCGTCGATGAGCAGGAACAGATCAACAAACAGGCCAAGGAAAATGTAAACTCTTCCAGACTTTGGAAACTTCGAATCGCAGTTAACCACCCGCATGAAATGAGATAGTATGTCTCATCAAGAGATGGAGGGACTGCTCTTTTTCTCTCTCGATGAGACATACTATCTAGTTTCATGCGGTTAACCACGGTTTGGAGTTTCACAAGTCTAAATTGTTTATTCTAAATCTATTATTTCGAATGTTGAATTCAGGATAAAGAGAAGTTCAAGTACGTCAACCATTCTCGTGTGTTGCTGGGTATGGCACTCGACAATTGGAGAACGCTCAGGGCCGATAATGTCTCTGTCCTTACTGTAAGGTTAAATTTTTATTGAAAACGTTGTTGTGAAATAAATTGAATAAAATAGCATTATTGCGTCCTGTCCTGTAGCGAGAGAAAGTCTTTCTCTCTACTTTTTCATGCTATTTCTCTTTCATAAAAAGAAGTAACATGTAAAAACCGAAAATGGAAAAGATTTTCGGCCGTTAAAGGGGACAGGACGCAATGATCATAACGTAGGGTTCTTCTCTATTTCATTACCTTTTTCTTTCAATTCAATAAACTCATATTCACATTTTCAGGTGATGTTCGATGAGGAGCCGTACTGCCAGAACGACTTGGAGGGAGAGCCCCTCAACTGGTCGACTCTCGGTCTCTACGATGCACTCCGACACTACCCTCGGTCCATCATCAGTGTGTCCGATTTCGAAATGAGGCGGATCAGAACCAAACTCACTCCTGTCATTTACACTGGAGCCAAGGACTACAATTTCTTTGGTGAGAATTATTCTCTATCAGGCGAAATGACCGGATGATCAATATTCCGAAAATTTCACAAATGATCACTTTTAATTACTTTCATTTCGAATTATCACTTGATGTTCAAATTCGCCGTAATTGATGATGAGATATTGTAAACTCGCGGTGAAAATTACTCGAATACAAAGTGCAAGTTGGCGTCAATGTGCCCGACATCAATATTCAGAGCGGGAGACTACGGAAAAGAAGGTGGTAAGGGAAAGAAGGGAGCATTAGTGTTGCGCAAATTGACGCCAACTTGCACACCTTGCATGCGAACAACTCGATTGCTGCGCGCTTACAAATTAAAATAGAAATATATATTGAAGGTAATTGGAAGAAGGTGAATCTTTATTATTTCTTTGCGATTTTGAGACAAGGTCACAGATGAACGATATTTTCTCTTTCAGACACGTGGTACCGCGGTGCAGGCTTTGTGACTCACGAAGATGAGAGGATCCAGAATGTGATGAGGATGAACAGAGCTGTGGGCGGATTTGATGAGGACGGAAACATGATCGAGGATGAGGAAGATGAAGAAAAGGATGAACTGCATGAACTGCGAGTTGCAGAAGAGCAGGGCAATGAGGACTTCGAGATTCCGACAGACACAACTCCGCTCAAACGGACAGGGCTCTATGCAAGCGCTGAAGGCAATGGAAATGCTGCCTCGAAGACTACTGGCGGAAGCATGTTCGAGGTTAGAAGTTGATTAAAAAGACATATTTCATTTCCCCTTCTTTCAGGTCCCCCCAACAATCGTCTACCGTCCCGTCCACCGTGCACCTCTGCACTCTGTCATTGCTCCACTCAGGGATTCTCAGAATGGAAATGGCATCTCTTCAATGTTCTCAATGGTGAGAGCATTTTCGATTCCAATTTTCACATTCGGAACTAAAAATTAAATTGACCCTTGCGTTTCGCAAGCAAGTCTTTCGAAACAATTTAGCTAGTTCGCAAAGAAAAATCTTTAATTTTCCAATTATCCAAATACCACTTATTTTGCTATGGGTGCCTTTGTCTCAGAGCACAAGAAGAAATGGTAGGGGAGAGAAACAAAGGAATAGCGTTTGGACAAAAGTACTCGCAGCCCATTGATTTTATCAAAGTGATTAACGAGTAATAATCATTTTTCTGTCACACCTCACTCAACCTAGAATTTTTTTTTCATGTAAACATAGCGAAATTTCAACGACATTATATTTTTGTGAGTGGCTAAATATTGCAAAAATATCACTTTTGTTATTTCAATGATTTTCAGGAAGGTTCGGCTTCGTATTCTCTGACAGCCGCCAGCACTTCAGTCTCTGTAAGCAGAGCCCTGAGTTGGAGACAGCAGCGAGTGACTGAGATGGAGGAGGAAGGATCGGAGAGTGATGAGGAAGAGCCCAAGAAGGGGAATGGACCAAGAGGGGAAGTGCAGGAGCAGAGGAGGGCAGAGGGAAGCAGAACCAGCCCCAGGAAGGGACGATCTGCCACAAAGACTGCCGAATTGCAGCTCAAACTGACTTCACCCATCAAACGATGCATTCGGTATGCCAATATTCGATTCATGAAGTTACAAAGCATTTTTTGATTGTACCGTAATTTGTCCATTATGTGAATTGATTGAAGCACCAGAAAACCAAAGGAATATACAAATTTCGATAAATTTGTTTAAAGTTTTCTGCATACCATGTAGACTGCTCTGAAAGGTTGCAATCGCATAATCAGGCAAAATGAAGGAAATACTTATAGAAAAAAGAAATTGGGAAAAGTTACGGAACATCGCAATATTTTTCGCATCGAAGTTTAGTATCGAGCTCTGATTTTTATGAAAAAAAGAAATAAGGCGAGCTTCAACCCAAAAACACCTGCTTAAGTAGAAAAAATGAGAGTATTGATCCCTTTTCTTCTCTTCTCTTTGATAAATGAAAAAAGTGAAATCATTCGCATTTTGATTCGAGAAGAAAGGATTCTATTGTTAGGGTTGGAACGCGACTTGTTTTATTGCTTGCATAAAACGCATCTCGATAACTTCATTTCAAATTTTTGGTTTGTAAAGATATCACCTATCATGTTATTTTCATCGAATTCATCTAGTTTATTTGAGCAAGCGCGAAAGTGGCAAAGTGGTCCGCTGCATTACTCCCGACAACAACCCCACCAGCACGCCTCCGGCAGAGTTCCAGCGTCTGACTCGCAGTGCCACGAGGAGCTCCTCTGAATTGACATCACCTATTCGTGCAAAGGCAGGGGCTGATGTAAGAATGCTTTCTCGCTATTTGTTACTTGACTGTCTGAGCATTCCTCACGCAAGGACAATTTTTTTCCGAAAATCAAAACTAATTCGAAAGGAACCACATTTATTTCAGAGTTATGAACTTTTGTTCTTGATATCTTTTCTGTATTTTGAAGAAAGATTACATCGGATAACTTTATTTGAAATAAGATACTAATCTTTAGGAGAAAAGTTGACGTAAGCTTTTTTATTTTAGAATCTCAATTTAACTCACCAGATCACCCCAAAGAAGAAAAAGACAATGTCCAGAGAAATTGCTGCTCTTCTTGATCTGCAGAAGGTGGAAAATATATTTATACAGTGCCGTCCATGTGTCTTGGAACTTTCAGTTTTTTCGAAAAATATTCTTCTAATGAAATTTTCAAATTTTAATTTTTTTTTCAGGTGAAAGCTATTTCTATGGGCTTCAAAACGGTGTATCGGAATTGCGCGCTATTTACACTGTAGCTGCGTAAATCTTGTAAAATTAGAATCGGATCGTCCAAGAGTCTTGGAACTTTAACATGACACTATTTAAAAGGTTTATAAATAACTTAGAAACGAAATTATGATAATAAAAGCTGATAAAATAATAAGATTAGCTCAATAGCGAGTAGAAAACGCCTAGACTTGATGGCCTCTTTGCATCTGTTAGGCACTGAAGCCATCAGAAGATCGATCGTGCACTGGTCTGTCTTGTACCATTCCCGGGGCAGAATGGTGAACTTTTCGTCGGTATTTCGAGCTTGAATGCCCTTAACTCGTCTCTTCAGATCGTCCCACAAATATTCTATCGGATTCAAATCAGGGATTGCGAAAATCATGGGAGGACGTTCACTTTTTCGCCTTGAACCATTTCTGGACTATGGCAGATCTGTGCTTGTGGCCATTATCCTGCTGGAATACCCATCCAGTGGGGATTTTTTTTTCTTGGAAAAGGAAGCATGTGCTTCTCCAGTATCCCCTTGTACATATTGGCGTCCATGCATTCATAAATACGGACAAGGGGACCGACGTCAGATATACTGAAACATCCCCATACAGTGACAAATCCACAACCGTGCTTGACGGTGGGTATTTGGTATTTGGGGTCGAATCTGGTACCTACCAGACGTCGAATCCACCGTTTCTTACCATTTCCAAACATATTAAACTTGAATTCGTCGTTTCAAAGAATTTTAGACCACTGCGCCGTGACCAGTCCTTATGCGACTTCGCCCAATTTTTTCGTTCGGTCAATTATTTTTTGGGGATAAACAGCTTACGAACCCCAACCCTACCATGTAAACCCTCTTTACCCAGGCGACGTTTTATAGTGGTGACAGAAATTTTATCGTCAAGAATTGGGGAAATTTCGGTAAGAATTTGGGAAGCAGTAAGGCGAGAATTGGAACGAGAGGTTCTAATAATCTTTTGTTGACGTGCCTATTGATCTTGTGGGGTCCACCGGTCTTGGGATGGTTCTGTAGGGATCGGCGGTGTTGTGTGTCATCGAATCAATGAGAAACTGACTGCTTGGAGACTTGGAAATTAGCATCTGCGTCGGCGAAACTGTGTCTGGCCTTGGCGCGCTTGACGATCCTCTCTTTCAACTCGACGGTATAATATTTGCGAAAAACCATTTAAAATCGATAAAATCTACACCAATAAATAAAAAAATTAAATAAATACGATAAAAAAATAAGATAATAACGATGAAAAGACAAAAATAGTAAAAGTTCCAAGACTCTTGGACGATCCTATTCTAATTTTACAAGATTTACGCAGCTACAGTGTAAATAGCGCGCAATTCCGATACACCGTTTTGAAGCCCATAGAAATAGCTTTCACCTGAAAAAAAAATTAAAATTTGAAAATTTCATTAGAAGAATATTTTTCGAAAAAACTGAAAGTTCCAAGACACATGGACGGCACTGTACCTTGCAATCAAATGAATATTTTCAGAAGCTACCTCCCAAGAACAGCTACAAAGAGCCGCTGAATAAAGTGGATGAAAGTGCTGGAAGAGTCACGAGGTATGCTCAATTTTATTGGACTACTTGAAAAGATGAACGTTTCACTTCAGATCTCAATCCTCGTTTGTGGCAGCCACTCCATCCCCAGTCCGCGTCCTTGCACGTCCATCCTCGCGACTCAAGAGATCCACTCCTGTGAGTGCCTGCAGCAGGGCTAACAAAATCCACAAGAGCAATTCTGATCAGGTAAATTATGAAATCCTATTAATTTCAGCTTATTTTACTTTAAAATTGAGAATTAGACGCATCTAGAGAATGGTATTCATGTCGAATTGATGAATATTCGGTCTTTTCTTGTTTATTACACAAATCTAATTTTTTCATAAGCACTATTCAGGCAGTTCCAACGACACCTGAGTCAGCCATAACTTCCCGTCCCTCAGCGCTGACGTTTCCCTCCTCTGCAGTGCTGTTCGCCACTCCTCCAACTACCAGTCTAACCTCGCAATTCGCCCATCCTCTGTCGACAAATCTGCTGTAAGTTTTCTTTTTTCTAATTATTTTTTCCTTTGAAATGAGCAATTGGAAAACCGACTGACATCAATACATGAGGCATGTGAAAATAGTGAAAAAGATATCGAATTCTACGTTTTTCACCTTATTTCCTTCGTTTCTTGTAAAGTCGCATACCGGTGAAATTTTATGCATATACAACGGGTTAGAGGTAGGGCAAGTAAGGGGGACATTCGGTCTCAAAATGTTGAGTCCATTTTTAAGGTCTATCCTAGACATATTCCATACCTGGCCCGATCCCTATCCTTATTCGAATTTCGGAGTTATGCGGCTTTTACAGGAAGATTCTTTATCCATGTCTCTTGCTATGATATCTTGCGGATTTCAAATATTTAGTAATTGAAATATCATCTTCATTATCTCATTCCAGAGGCAGTCGCAAGCGTCCCCACCAGCTGATCGCGGTCCCCACCCCCCAGACTCGTGCCGCGTCCCTCGTTTCGACAGGCGCCACTCCAGCCCTGCTCCGAATGTCATTCAGCTCTCCCACAGGCACTAGATCTAGTCCTACATCCGGATTGTCTTCGCCCAAAATCCACAGTGCACCAGTCACTCCGTCGAAGGTGAAAACTCTTCAGTTCTAGAATTAGTACTAGCCACAAACAGGACCGTGCCGAAGTTGACTTCGACTCTGGTTATAAACTGTCGAACTTAAAATGTGAATATGGATCTTTAGAAGTTTTTATCAATATTGGATGAGCATATTAATTTTTTTTAATGAGAAACCCTAAATGTCTAAAATTTGGGTGACTAATTAGAAATTCTCTGAAGAAATGTAATTGAATGAAAGATTCCAGAATAACTTCATGCCACTACTAGAGTATCTGAATACAAATCACATTGAAGAATGATTTTTTATCATTACTCATTTTTTCAGCAACTTTCACACAAGTTTTTCTTTATTTCACTTTATCGAAATTATAATTTTCTCCTTTGCAGATCTCCGACTGTCCAGTCTCGTCATCCCGCTGGTCGCTGAACCGTCTGCACTCCTCCCCCAACTCGTCGTCCTATTCTGACTCCGCCGCCTTGTTCAACTCCTCTTCCACTACAGATGCAGACGAGCAGCCCCCCTCTAAGATTCGTCGTTTTTACGGCTTCGTTAGACGCCTCGTAGGTTTCGATGGTGATTCCTAATTCCCCCATGTACCATCAACCAGAACGATGTTTGTGATGAAAATCAGGGACAAGTGGTAGCGTGTGTTTTTCTTTGTGTTAAAGTTATCGTTTACCGCAGCACTACCTCATTGGAGTTTGCGATTGCGGTCGAGTTACGCAAATTACCCCAAAATACGATTTCGCGGTAGGTTTCGTTAAACAACGCGTTATTACCGCTCGTCCCTGATGAAGATATGATTAGGCTAAAATTATGATATTTCATCCTTGTATAACAGTAAAAAATTTCGAATAGCTATGACTATGTTTGCAGCCAGGTAGGTCCAATTTTAGTGGGCCAAATTGATTTAAATTTTAAAAAAATGTTATCTCTTACTGAACTATATATCTTTGTCGTTTTATTCAACTGATTCACGATAATTGGATATATTAAACTGCATACACAGTCATAATTGTTCCATTTTTCGATCACTAATCCTTGCGGAAATTGTGTTCATCACAAGATAATCTTTCACTTTCTAGCTTGTATTCAATTCATTTCCTATTTTGGCAATTTGGAAAAGTAGTTGCATCGTATCATCGTTGCATGTGAAATAGTGTAGGGTTTGATAAGTAAAAGAATCTTTTCTCGTGCCATCTTGTATGCGACGATGGAACCATTGTAATTACTTTCTATATTGCTTCCCGTTCTTTCATTTTTGTCTAGCCTCTAAGGCACTTCTCTTCATGCAATCCATGCTTTGTGATTGTTTTCTAGAGATTATCCCATTTCACTGCCCAACATATTTATGTTTTTTTATTCGTTAGATGCCAAGTTTGCGTATTTTTATTACTCATTTCTAGAACTACCATTTACTCCATGCTAAGTTTTAATTTAAAATGTCCTTTCTTTTCCGTAAGTTTGTCTCATTTTACAGTGATTTACGGGCTATAATTTTCAATATTTCATTTATTTATATGATTTTATTCTGTAAAATGTTTGTTTTTCGACGACTTTGTTTAGATTTTTTTCCTCAGTCTATTTCCGTATTTTTCATTCTTTCATAATCATCTCACTTTCTTGTCAACTTGGCAATTATTTTGGTGCATAAGAGGGAAGGCATATTCTTGTAAAAGAAATTTGAAAAATCTTTCAACGAATAAAGTCTAAGTTGAATACGTTGTCTACATGTAATTTGTGGGAAATAATTAGATTTTCATGGAAGATAAGATTTTCTCTGGTGCAGAGAAACATTCATTGATTTTTACGTGGATATTAGGAAATTTAAAATCCACTAGATTTTAGAATTTTCTAATGTAGTGTAACTAAACTTTCTATCATCCAATTACCATTCTAGCTGATGTTTGAATGCGTCTTCTAGCAATTCGCATCCTCCGTCTCTGTATTCATCGCCGTTCAGTCCTTCCTCTTCCCTCTCTACTCGCATTCATTTCTGTTCTATCCTATGCACTTTACCGACTAAATCATCTACCTCCAAATTTAGATATCTTCAGGTTATCTTTTAATATGAAATTATCTTTGAAGTATTAATTTAGAAATAATGTAAGCAGAAATAATCCTAACGTTCTGGCAATTTTATTATCAACTGATGACGAAAAGGTATAAATTCGAAGCATAGCAACCTGGAGACCACATAACATCATGACACGGGGCATGACGAAATAGTGTGAGACAAGAAGTATTACTCTCCATTTATACTCTAATTTGCTTATCTCTCGTGTCATGAGCTTTATGCGATTTCCGTATAGCCAAAAACAATCATTCAATTTTACATTTTTAGACAGATTTATGCAATAAAATCTGGCTGTCTCGAGTGTCAAAACATCTCATTCTTTCGCTGCGGAGATCGGAAACATCAGACAAAATTTACGATAAGAAGAACGTTTTCCATCTGAAACTGAGTGATAGCCCAAAAGTTATCGTACTGTAATCGAATTAGTACTCATTCTTATCTTATGAGTTAATCTGTTAAGATCCATTATTGAATATATTCGCTTATTCATGACAGATGACCAAATAGCAGATTGGACTATCATCTCACCTGACAGCAGTCTGCTGATTATTGAAAATTTGAATCGAGTAAATAACTTTTCATTCATAACACGCAAGTAAATTATTTTCGAAACGTATCTTCAGGAATTATCCCTCTTAAATCCCGGGGAAGCGATTTACATCGAATTAGGCAATTCGACAGAGCAGCTGCTTCCTGTCGCGATTCTCTCCAAAGCTGCCATCCACAACATCGTGGAGGGTCGAGGAATCAATGAGCAATTTTGTGGAGTGTCAAATGGTTAAACATTTCAAATGAGCAATTTCTGAGTCTTTTCTTTGTTTCAGATAAGTTCGAGAGTTGTAAATATGGAATCAAACCAATGCGATTTGATTATGATAATGATTTAAAGCAAAGGTAAGCTGTTTCATTTCACTTTGGTAATAAAAATATCCTCTTCAGGAGCTTTGTGATAAAACGGCATTTCGAAAAGAACGAGATGACGAAATACAAGGAATCCCACGGAAATCGTTACACTGATGGTTTAGATGTAAGTAATTATTTTACGAGCTATAAGTAACTCGATTTTTATAACTCACGGCTCTAACCCTGAAACGTCCTTTGTTTGAACAGGCATTTGTAAGTGCAACCAGTTTTTCTTTCTCTAAAATAGCTATGCGACGATAGAGATAGATGCCGAGAAATTGCGGGCTTACGTTTAGGGTTAACCCCAAGTTATGGCGATATGTGATGGATGCCATATCCTTAGAAACTCTTTCATATGCATCTTGCGAGTTGTCTGCTCCACAATAAATATTCCATATTTTAGGTATTCGATGGCCTGAGCAATCGACTCCTTGCCTTTCACAATGCAAATTCTGACGATCTCAGACTTCTAAACGTGCTGCTCTATCGAATCTATGTTTCTAAGCAAAATGATTAAATTCGCGATTTTTAAAAATTTACTTTTGAAAGAACTATATGATGAAGGATACTGCTACAACAAAGTGAGATAGTGCTTTCATCTGCAAAGATCATATAAGTATCCAATTAAAATCTAGCAATTATTCCACTTCGTCCGAAATCAGTAAATTATCGCTACGCTGAGATTTCTCATTGGTATACAATGACACAATAATTTTGCCTAGAAAATTGTCATCCATTTGCACAAAGTAACTTTTTTATAATGTCTGAGATACCAAAGCGACGTATTTTTATCCTATAATTTGTATCCCTTTGTACGCTAGAATGGATGATAGAAGTTCGGTGCAGGATTGGATCGATTTTATTAACTTTTATTGTAACAATGAAAGTTTGTGTATAAATCATCTTTGACATTTTATCGGGTGAATTTTCTGCTTCCCTTCGGAAGCGTTCCAAAATTTCGTTAGACCACTTCTTTCGAAGAGTCAGAACGTTGTTAATACCTCAAACTTGGGTAATTAAACCGAAGCTATCAATGCTTCATGGATTATATCGACGCGTTGTGCTTGCATTGCAGACAAGACTGCATTCAATTCTTTCACTGCCTGGTTTATCTCATTTCTCTTTCATCTCTCACCAAGCGTCAGATAGTTTTTCGCTTTGGGGATGAAACGAAATAAAGATAGAAAGCATTTTTGCCTGCAATGCAACGTAAAGTGTCATAATCATCCATAATTCATCGACATCATCGGTTTAATTACCCAAGTTCGAGGTATTAACGCAACGTTCTGGCTCTTCGAGAGAAGTGGCCTAGTACAAATTTTGTAGTGCTTCTTCGAGTAGGGAGCAAAATGCAATTAATTTCTTCAGGAGTAGTGACCAGAAGTTCATATTTCGGAATTGAATCAGACTACATGTTCTCACGCGTGAAAACATTCCTGTGCGAAATAAACCTATCCATGCTTGCACTTATAAAAAAAATATTCCCAAGAGTTAACCTGTTGTTCGCTATAAAATATCATGAAACAAACAAATCTAGAACAAATATCCTTCTCTATGCATAGTGTTTAATAAACGCAAATGCTCCAAGTGATGACTTATCTATCGAGGAAAAACTATCCACGAATGAAGACAGGCCTATCTCTATCGATATTCGTTATTTCTTGTTTCTATTATCTCTGATCCCTTCACTAACCAATTGTTATGTCATTTTGGAACTGTTTGAAAAAAAAACATCAGTTGATTGTAGCTGTGTATGAATGTTATGGAATGAAATTTCGTTTTAACTTCATGGTCACAGTGAAAATATGATCTTTGCATCGAAAATTGAATCTATTTTTTCTAGGATAATAACTACTAGGGGATCTTGAAGAGTGGCTTTTTTATTTAATAGTCCAAATATTGCTGATGAAATAAATCCATTTTATGAGAGATTCTGGTTATTCAGTTGGTCGATCAGGCAGCAATGATAGAGCAAAGATGTCTAATTATGTGTGTGTGTTTGTAAGGAAGAGACGAGAGATACGCCTGCTTCATTGCTGAGAGCAGATAAATGCATCTGAAATATCTGAGGACTGGCCACAATCACATTAGGCACGTGTGGCTACCTTCTTTCCTTGATTCCGATGTTTTTCCGCGTTCTGTCTGCTTCTGCCGCATTTTGACCTCCTTGAGCTTCTTTTTCATATCCTCACAAAGTAGTGTTCTTCTCAAACTGCCATTATGAGTTTATTGAGTCATGAAAATTGCAGGTTTCGAGTAAAATTCGAAGAAATATTGTCGCAACATAATTATTATAGCTTTTCTGTCAGTCCTATTTTTAACCTGAACTGCGATTCATAAAGTCTAAAACGTGTATTTGCCAGGAATCTTTGATTACTGAGACTATGAAGGTGTCCAGAAAACAGGCGTGGAATAATTCATTTCCCGTTTCCCAAATATGCACCTTGGTCATTTTCTGCCGGAACTCTTGGGTTCTCGGTTTCCGATTCCTCGATTCTTCAGCTTTCATCGGATTATCTCTCGAGTTCGCCCTTCCCCTCTTCTCCTTTTCTTTCTGCACCCGTTTCGTTCCCCCATTCCATTTATGGTTTTATGAGTTGTATCTTTTTCATTTGCCTCGTTTCTCTTTGCATTTCTCCTCCCTTCCCCCATGCAGCTGCCCTGCCAAACTCTGCTTGTTTCTGTTTCTGCTTCAGTTTCGGAATTTCATAGTCCCTTTCCGGCCTCTCTGTCTATCTCTGCCTATCCCTAATTCCTTTCTCTGTATCTCTCCCCGAATCTGTTCTCATCTTTTCTCTTCTCACTTCCGCTCCGTTTTAATTGCAATTTGCTTTTCTGTTCTCTGTCTTGTGTCGTCTGTCGTCTGTTTTGTATCCATCCAAGCCGTATCTGCCTATCTGCCAGTTTCTATCCTCCATTCTGTCTTTATCCCTGCCTCTGTTTCTCTTCATTCAACTGATGGCAACACCGATCTTCCCCTCAGTTTGTTCATTTCTAATTTCCGTCCTTCCATACACCTAATTATGATCTTTCTGCGTAAGAGATGTGTCATGAAAATTTCTGTTCGTCCGCATATCTAAACACGAATCCTTAATTTATTTTTGCTGGAATTCAATTCTAATTGTAATTGCGAGTCTTTATTTGTGGGTTCCTATTTTGATTCGCGGCGAATTTTCAATTTCCAACTCTGAAATGACAACACTGAAAAGTTAATCCATTTTGTGTGTCTTTAGTAGTGAGCAAGAATTTTTGCTCCGCATTTGACTTGCCCTTTCTCCGACATTTCTGGTCATTGCTTCCTTGCAATTACGCACTTTTATGTTTTCACCTTTCCGCCTCGCTTCAATTAACTGATCTAATTGCTATAATTGGCGACCAAATCATACTTTTTTATCATTTGATTCATACGAGACCTCAATTTTCGATAAGATTGCAGAAAAATAAACATTAATTTTTAGACTTGGTTGGACATATTCGTCCGAATACACATAACTACAAGATGATGTGGCGTCGAATTCTGGGTCTGCAAGATATCGAATCGTCGACAACGACCCCGTCAACATCGACATCGACATCTCCATTCTTCCGACAAGCCTCTCGTCGAAGGCCGCTCAGAATGAAACGGAAAACTGCTTACGGGGTATGTAAATTTTACTTTTTTTAAAATAAAAACGATTTAGTATTATGGGATCTCTAACGTGCTCCTCATTTTTTAAATTGAGTACCCAAAAGTATGAGTGTTGATTGAAAAGCTTCATAATATTCGTATACCTGAAAACAGTTCATGTTTTTTTTTTCTTCAAATTAATTCAATTAGGGAGATTTGTGTCATTGAGGCTTCATTTAGTTTCTGACGTTGATGATTCGAAAATGTATCAGTAAGATAAGGCAACACAAATTAACGTTTTTGATAACACCTTGATTCTTGCATGTTCGATTCTAATTGGACTTATCGAACTTACAAAGGAAGTTTTTGGATGACGAAGATGACGATAGTGAAGTCGAAAAGTGCAAAATAGGAACTTAGAGCTAGGAAATGTATAACTGTTTTTCCGCTTGTATTTTGTGGGAGAAATGAGCAAATTCGCCTGTCAAAAATGTAAGCTAATTTTGCCAATTTGAATGCAAGTGAAGAATTGACGATTTTCACTGAATTCCAGCTTCCAGGTTCTTATTCAGCATTTTTGACTTCACCTCATCATCCCCGCCATTGAAAACTCCTATTTGAAAAGTTTCACCAAGGTATGTGATTTCCGAATTGCGCACTTCCCTTGTCAGAGAATTTGGAGAATTGTCATGCCAATTTTGCTGATCCCAGGGCAGTTCTTCATTTTGATTCCGATTTTTCAAAATTAGAGCCTCGGACAGCTCTAGTTAATCTCGAAAATATCTATCAAATTAGTTTTATTGACATAACGATCTTATCATTTCACTTCGTCTGATCGATTTGTAACGACTTCCTAATATAAGAATCGAAAACCGTTCTAATCGTTTGGCAAGCGGATTTGCGTTGCTTGCATCGCTCTAATCACAATCAATCGTAGCGTTTTCAGTTTATTCTCCATTCTCTGCTCGGCATTTGATAACACCAATCAGTCGATGCAACCGATTTACTTGCAAATCCATTCATTTTCCGGGTTCATCATTTCGTCATCTCATCCTGACTTAAGCAGTAACGTAATCATTCACTCTTCCTCCTCCTCCTTATCAATAGTTTCTATTGACCACAAATTTTCTATTTCCGATGAAAAATATGCCATTGAGAAAAATTTCTGTGAATCTATATAAGCAGAGGATTTGTAAAATCGATGCGTGAATAATTCAGTACGTCGAAAATGAAGAATGGAAAATGAAAATGGAGACAAATGAGAGGGAATAATTGAGAATGAGCGATGGAAGACGAAAAAGGACAAGCAGAAAGGGGATGTTAGGATAGAAATGAATAGAAACAGGGAAATTTATGTGAAATGCGATTGAGAAATGTATGTGGAGATGTGCATATGAAACGAGTAGGTTGCCACAGGACAGAGACGTGATGTCGAGCAGAGAAGCATAACTAGGGGATGGGATGAGGAAGAGCAGCGGTGCATCCAAAGCTATTTCCATTGTCTCATCGTAAAATAACTCATTCACTTTTATATCCTGGCAGAATCGTCAACTTCTCGCAAAGAAACATCATTTGATTCCTTCAATCGTCTCGAGATCAAACATCTTTCACCTAGCGTCCTTTCTGCTTTATCAAAACAGGGCTATGCAGAATTCCTATTTCGATTTCGATTCTGAGTTAGTTTTAGCCCAAATTCTCGAAGTTGTTAAATTTTTTGAAGATCGACTTTTTAATTATCCACTCAAATATGTCAGGAATGATTTAGTTAGCATATAGAAAGCATCTAAAAATGTTTTAAAAAACAAAGGTTAAAAATTTTTAACGATTTTTTATTTTTTCAAGTAAAAGAATCCAATTTCGACTCCGATTTGCATTCCGGATTTTTCAAAATTCAGGTTCCGTAAATCCTGTATCAAATCTTCCGTTATATTGCTTGCAAGTTAAAAAAACTATCTGCTTATAAGGAGCTAAACGGGTTCAAGCTGAACGCTCATTACTGTGTTCGTCCGATTACTTGGTGAAATGGAAAATATTGAATTCAGAACGTTTGATGAATAACCATTTTGTTAGTACGCGCATGCATATTATTTGACGATACCCCTAACGGTAGAGATAGGAAATTGTCGTAAGATAATTTGCACGCATGCACCCGCGATATTATCACTAATTCAAATGTTCGAAATTCGATATATTTCATTTGCATCAAGTAATCGGACGCCCACAATAGCCTTATCATAGGAATAATTAGGAGATCCTATTTTTCAATTATTGCTAAACTTATTGTTAAGTTAGACCCATGGAATATTGCATTTCGACGTTTAATATATTACTCATTTTCATGCGTTTGATTTAGTTCTTCTGATAAAGATTATCAGTCTCAACACTACTGTATCAAACTATTCTCGACGATTCGCTGGAATCACATTTTTCCTCCTAATTATTATTACATTGTTTTGACTTTCCAAATGTAGTTTTATTATAATGGAAAATCTCCGTTTGTGGCTAAAATTATTCTTCTCCATCTGACTACAAAATTTCCCACGGCATACTTTTTCCTGGGCCCGAATGAAAAATGAATAACTTTTGCATTCAATTTAATAAACGGCATTAGCGGAAACTGCAACTGTGGGAATGCCCAATGACTGCACTCCGAATGGTCCTTTTAGCATTTTTACACAGTGCATTATTTTCTGTAACATTATTGGAACAAGTCAAGTTGAATTGTCTCGGAAAATTAGCCTGACTGTGATTTTAGTATTTATATTATCAGAAAGTAAGCTTTTTCTATTTGCAATTTTTTATAATGGATTGGAAATTTTATAACCCCGCAGACATTTGCTGATATCTCCTAGCTTGTCTGAGCCTCTCAAATGCCCCTACCTAGACTTGATTTCTCTTATTTGTCCAGGTGCATTGCCCGTTTCAAAAGTTGCACATTTACTAATTAGCTTTGCTGCTTTATTTTATTCATGTTTTATTCGCGTCTTTCCTTTTTCGGCTCTGCTTTTATGTCTCTGCCGTAAAATTATATCCGTGATTTTCGTTTTCATCTTCCAAATCGAAGCGTTTATCATTCCTTCCACTTCGATAAGCTTTTTTTTCAACTTTCATCATTTCAACAGCTCTGCTCGTCAAATTGTAATGAATTGATCTGAACTCGTTCTGTCCAGTTATTTTTTTATTTAGACACCATTTTTCCCGTGTTTTATTCAATCTTTAATTTCCCTTCCTCAATTTGATTTTGATTGAAGATTTACTCTCGCTGTGTTGCACCAACTTTGTTAGACAGCTGTCCTGATATGATTATTCTTTTTTTTTTATTTTTGAAAGAAAAACGATATTTCATTAAAAAAATAACATCATGCATACTTGATTTATGGCTATAATTGCAAAATTTTCGATTTAATTTGCTCACAATTCTTCTGACTCAACACAACTGAGTTTCAACTTTAGCATTTATAGTCATTCTTCAACCCTCAGAATTGAATTATTTCGTCCAGTTTTTCCTTTTCTAATGTTTTGTCGATGTTTTGCCTGAATCTTTCTGCAGCTGCACTTTGCGGCCAAAATCATTTCGATTTTCTCCGATTGTCTCGGCCTTTTTTTTAAGAAAAATCCATTGCTATTTTTGGTAAAGCTCTAAAATATTTCCAAAAATGATCAACTACGAACGACGACAACCTGTTTGAAAGTCGTTATTTTGAAAAGTACGCAATGCACAACTTTTGATAGGAGCATCGGTTTGGAAAAAGGAAAATTCTCGGTGCTTTCCAGATCAATTCTGATTCAATGGTGTAGGTGTTGAAACGCTAGCTTCAATTTCGCGAAATCACTTGTGGGCCCTAGTTGTAATTATCAAAAATCGACGATTTGGAGCTATAATTATGGCCCATCCTGTATTACAATGATCTTCAAAATTGAAATCTCTTATGGACCTAATAAGATCCTCATAATATCACATGTGTTGACGTGATCAAACAATTTCATTTCCAGTTTGCGATTTAAATAAATCGAATATAAGAAAATTTTAAATTCGAATCAATTCTTTTCTAAAAATAGTGAATCACCGAATAATATTTTCGTTCAATTCTTCATCATATGAATATCAATATAGGTGATCAAAGCACTTCGATCTCAAAATTCACTTTCAGTTCCTCTATACCATTATATTTTTCTGAATTTCCCCACTCCCTTATTCGATCCCAAGAGTAAATATGTACAAAATTGGATGTATTGTAAGTGCCTCTCTCATTGCTACTTTCATTGACAATTCCATTCGAGCTCTTTTCCCTATTTGTAGGTTAAAAATCGTTTGCAATTTTCATAAAATGTCATTTCCTGTGGCATTTTCATAAATTACCTAATAAAATGACGTTGTTTTTATTACCATTGATGAAAATATTACAATCCTGATGATATCTTCTTTTTGAAATGATAAGATTGCAGTCAGCCCGGTCTCCAGACTATTAACTGTTCGTTCTTTCGTCACATTTCACCTCTTCGCCCCTTTGTCCATGAATTTTTATTATGGCCGCCCTCACCTCTTTCTATTTTATTGATATTTTCGCAGTTTCGTCACTCGAAATATCAACTTTGAGCGATATTTTTAGATTGCGAATTATTGAGAATTGTCGATTGATTTATTGGGTCCATTTGATTTTCGAAATCATTCGCGATGCCTCCGAAACGAGGCACTGCATCGGATCGAAGACTGTCCTGGAAAGGAGCTAACATCCGAATTTTTGATGACCTCATCAAGTTGGTTCGTGTTTTTAATCATATGATTTTTTATAAACTATGCACATAATAGACGTCTAACATTGCATAGTATTATTATTGAAACCTATTGAAATGCAATATAGCTAAAAAAAACTATTAATGCGAATAGTGAAATAGAAATCCCTAAACTATCGCTTTCAATCACATTTATCTCGTGTATTTACAATACTAATCCATTTCTAGCATCAAATAATATATCATATGGACTATTTTGTGTTTCTACCAGAATTTTTATCCGATGTTTTTCTTAGTTTCCACTTTTAGGGTACATTGAATTTGGCGTAAATTTCCATATATTGCGGAACAAATTCGCAAAAATGTGCTATAAACTGGGAGAGTTGAGTATGCTCAATTGAACAGAACAGAGAGTATCTCGGCGGGGAGAAATGAAGCAGAATTTCCGGTTTTGTTTCCGAAAAGTCTGAATGCCTGATTGAAGATGATGTGGAAGTTGTAAATTATCGCGAGATTTTTCTGCCACCCTCTTTGTCACGTAATCGAGGCATCATGAATGCAGTTCTATTCTGGTCTGAAATAACAAAGAACGATGCTCATTGCAGAGGCTAGTGAATGGAGACGATTCTAGATATGCACATAGCTGATGGTGGCTGAAACTGGGAAATATGACAGATAGACATTAGGATTCTGGCAGATTTACCCATTTATTTATTTTTTTTATTTTGTCACATTTGATTGCAAAGTGAACAACGCATTTTGTGAATGAATCTCCTGCGAATTGTTCTTTTCTATCAGAGAGAGTCTCGTGTAACTTCTTCATTTCTCCACATCTTCGAATATCCGAGAATATGAGGATTGAAAAACTTTCATGTGCCGCTTCGCTTATTTGCATTGCCCATTCCATTCGCCGCTTCCCGGATTCTCCTTTGCTCTGCAGCATTTTCAGTTTTCAATCCCCTAGTCTTCAGCCCTCAGCCCGTTCGGGCCAATTTCAATATTTCAATGTTTATTCTGTTTCATTTCGTTGCAGTTCTTTGCTTCTTTTCACATACTTTGTCAATCTTCCAAATATTTTCCATCTTGCATATCATGTTCTGCCTCTTTCCCCTCTGTCCCCTCAATTCTCTGCTAATCCCGATTGGACGTTATAATCTGCATCAGCCTTTGAGCAGTCAGTCAGCTTTTCCTTTTGCCTTTTGAGGTGTCATTTTCCTTTTCCAGTCACTGTCAAGCAGCGTCAATGGAAGTCCTCATCATTTGATGTTTCAAAGACTTTCTCAGGATACAGTTTCATTTTGGATTTTTCTCGATTCATTCATCTCTTTCAGTCAAAATTGTAATCTCAAAACAGTCCTTTTTCTCGTTGTGAAGTAGGCAATTTCTCGATTGTCGACTGCGCAGCTATGTGAATCCTGCGAATTTTGCCTCGCAAAAACACAAGAAACAGAAATGAACTCGAAGCAGAATGAATGACTGAATAACTAAGACACGGGGACGGGGCACAAAATATGTGAGGGGCAAAGTGACGAGGAGAGGGGAACTGCAGAGACCGACCGAGAGACCGAGCAGGCAATGCACAGACTGGGCGATGTGGCAAAGTGAGCAATAGAGAGGGGTTATTTCTGCTGAGGCGTCTGTCACTCGCTATTTCTGTTCATATTTCTATGCGTAACAACCTCAACATCCATTCTCATTTGAACTTTTCTCCTTCTTTCTTTTCCCCTCTCGCAGGTGGTCGAGTATCGTATTGCAGGGAAATAGCATGAGAATGACATATATTCAAAGACAGGCAAAAAGAGACAGGGAGGGCAAAGGTTTTCAATGAGCAACAATGCAAAGCAATGCAGCAATTGGGCAAGAATTGAGTTCTTAGCAAGGCGCATCTCTGTTTCTGTCTCCTGTGCGCCCTTCTTGCCTTCTCTTCAAATTCTCTCATTTCCTCTCATAATTTCAACCATTTGTCAGTTTTTCTCCTAATTTATTGTTTATTATTTCTCCATCATCATCGTTTCTTCTAACTTCGCGTTCTTCATTTCTGTTGTGTTTCTGTTCAAATGTGTTCTATTATTAGCTGCTGCCGGGCCAATAATACGACAGGGTTGCGATAAGGAAAGCAGGGCAGAGAAGGAGGAGAAGCACATAGACAGAGCAGAACAGGGAATCGATTGATTCACGATCGAGTCAACGCGATTCCGACCTGCAACCTGGAATTCCAACCTAACCGAGCTGTCTGATCTCCTCTCAAATCTCCCTCTGCCTCCCTGACTACTTTTTGCCGTCTTCTCAAATGACAACCAAACTCAATACTGTAATTGATTAATCCAGTCGAATTGCGTCAGAAACGATGCTCGACTCTAACTTTCATAAAGTGGTAAGTTTTAAGCAATTTCGTTAGAACCTACAATTAGATTCGTCGTACCCGTTAGATCAGGGTTGCTGATGGACCCGGGTCGACCCGGCCCGGGTCGGCCCGACCCGCATTTTGCGGGTCTAAATCGGGTCCGGGTCCGAAAAGTGAAAAATTATGAATCTGAGAACGGGTCCGGGTCTAGGATGAAAAAAATTTTGGATTTTGAAGCGGGTCCGGGTCTAGGGTGGAAAAAATTTCGAATTTGGACGCGGGCGGGTCCGAGGTCAGGACCCGCATGGACCCGCAAATTAATTAATTTGATGCGATTAAGAGTGAATTTCAGAGTTATTCAAAGTGGTGCGGACTCAGGAGTCCATCGATTTGACTGATTTTCACGTATATAGTACAGTTTTTCACACTGATTCTCGTGGTGCTATCCGTTTTTCGAAAATCGATTACCGTAGCGGATTACGGTAGCTTAAAGTTTTGACGGATCCGGCTTCAAGAAAAAAAATCATAACTTTCTTATTTGTGGACCAAATCAAATGGGGGTTTTTTGCATTAGATAGTCCATGAAAAACTACAAATAATGTAACTACGACCACCTGCTACGGTCGAAAATTTCCCGCTAAAAATTAAATTTCCGAAGTGCGACTCTGACCGACTGCAGTGTTTCGCGATTTCGACCCTATCGATGTCTTGGGATACCTGATGGAAATAGGCTTATTTGAAAGCTCATTCAATTCTGAATAAAATTATAAGATTCGTGAAAAAACACATTTGTGATTTTTATGAGGAAATCTGGTGATGCCGACCAGGACTGTTGCGGAAGTTCCTACTCCGACCCCGCAAGAATTTCAATTCTGATTCCGATACCGATTCCGGCAAAATTTTGGTTAAAAACCGGAATTTTAATGTATTTTTGAGTGATATTTTAAATAGCAGAAATAGTGCTAGGGAATGATTTTCGCGGTTCAAATTGGTTAAAAATTGAAAAATTAGCTCATTTTGAAACTTTGATTGGCTATGTATTCAATTAAGCTTGGAGTAGCTTGTGATAGGATAAAGTTATATTCAAATTAAGAGAATTTTTCTTTTAAAAAATGTTCTATCAGGTGGCCTATTCCCACCTTCGCCTGCAGCGGGCTAATAACTTTCTAAAATATTATTCAAGGAAAATGTTGTCATCAGGGCTGTTGCGGAAGTTCCGATTCCGATACTGATACCGGTCAAAATGACCGGAATTCCGGTATTAAGAGTAGAAAAATAGTCAATTTTCTGCAAATTTTTAGCATGAAAATATCCCTCGAAAATAGCATTCTGCCTTCAATTTTGCAATGAAATTCTAGCGTACCATTAGGTATTTCTTTTAAATTTTCTTAACTCTAAAAATAAAAAAACAAATCTAACATTTCAATAAGGGAATATATTAGAGATTATCAATGCAACTAGCAATTATGTCTTTTCGATAGTGTATAAAGAAAGTTCCAAGACAAAATTAGTTATTTATAGGAGAAATTTTATCCAGTAAACTGATTTTCCTATGAAAAAATTATTAGAGAAATGGATTTTATTCACCTTCGCCTGCGGCGGGCTAAATAATGAAGAAAGCATTCAAATAAAAATAATCACTCTCCATTGAGAATATAAGACTTTAAATTTTGTTAGAATTATAATAAGGCATTAGCTAAAGAATTTGAGCATAATTCTTCGATTTAGTTAAATTAAGAAAAAAATTCCGGCTCCGATTCCGAAAAACCGGAACTTCCGGCGATTTTTGGCATCGAAACTTTCGATTCCAATTTTTTTAAAATTCGATTCCGCAACAGTCCTGATGCTGACTCTTTGAAAGTAAAAATTATGCCTTTTTCAATAAGTTCGTTGATTCAAAGATTATCATTGATCTCTAATCATCTGATCCGATTAAATTATTCTAATGAGTGATGATGAGGGAATAAAGTATTCAATATTAAATAGATTCAGGAATCTTTTATAATCTGAAATGATTGCATTTCAATAGCAAATACCTTTAAAATTATGTCTTTTGTTTGAAAAAATTGAAAATAATGCAAATTTCATGCGGGTCCGAACGGGCGGGCCCGGGTCCAGGGGGTAAAAAATGACGGTTCTGAGAGCGGGTCCGGGTCCGAAAGGTGAAAAATGACGGGTCTGAAAACGGGCGGGTCCCAAAGAGTGAAAAATGACGGTTCTGAGAACGGGTCCGGGTCCAGAGGATGAAAAAATTGAAAAATTTTTGCGGGTCCGGGTCCGAAAAATTGGGCCCGTCAGCAACCCTGCGTTAGATAGAAGAATCATGGAAAATGAGTTAATTTTAACTCGTCATACTATTTTCACTAATTTTCCTCTCCGCAACTCTGCAGTAGTTAACTCCAGAAAAGCCTTGATCAGAACAAACATGTCAACTCCAATACGCATTTTCTTTTCAATTACCAACTATTCTGTTGAATTGGCGAATGAGGAATGTTCATTTGTGATCATCTTCTAATGCATAATTCAACTGATGCCGCAAATTCCATCCACCCGTCTATCTGTTTTCCTCGAGTCTGTCAAAATATCTAATTCTTCTATGAAATGTGAAAGAAAAGGATACGAGGAATAAAGAGCTGCCACATACATACGAGTTGTGAGTGGGGAGAGTGCGTTTTTGGTGGAATTCAAAGTCGACAAGCAAACGAACAATGAATGCCTAACTAAGCAATGCAAGGAGCGCAGGAGGCCGAATGAGGCCGCTTGCAGTTGGGTGGCAGTCACAGCTGCTCTCTTCTAACTGCTAACAAGGCGAGGCATGCTTCCATGCTTGCCCTCTGACTTCTGATTCGCATGTCTGCCCTGCCAGCCTTCTGCCAGGGCCTGAAGATGTCCTCCCCATTTGTCTCCATTTTCTGATTCGCTTCATTGCTCTGCTCCATTCGCTTTTCCTCTAAACCCATAGGTCAATTTCTCGGAAAGCAACTTTTCCCTTCGGAAAACTGAAATATCATCTCGTCCGGAAGATTTATCTTTGAAAGATGGCTGGAATTTCAAGAATTTAATCGGGTCCCCTCCCCCCGTCCGAATAGCTGCTGCAATCATTTTATGACCGATTGTAAACTAGTGGCCTTGAAATCTCACAAAGTGAGGTTTTGTACTTGAGATCTTTAACACGAAAAAGCGTGGAAACTTGAGAAATTATCAAAGCGTTCCGAAGTTGTAGAAATCCGCTTGTGTGAATCTAATCAAATTTCTGCCGATTTCAAGCGTCATTTTGCCCTTCCTCACATATCATCTTCTTCTTCTGCTTTGCAGAGCATCCTTGCATTTCCGCTTTGGGCTCAGGCTCAGCCAACTCGATCATATTCCATCTCCCCCATTCGGCTCGTTACTCCCTTCTCTGCTTCATGCCTTCATGTTCCACTTCTCGTCCCCTCTTAACGAACCTAACTTTTCCCTCCTCTCCTTCTCCTCGATTCTCCTTAGCATTCAAGCAGTCACATCCTTCCTATCTGCTCTGTCAAAGCATCACAATATTTGCCCCGACGCGAGTTCCGAAATTCCATTTCTGCGGTGCCCTGTGTATTCTCTCTCGACATCCTTCGAGCCTTCGAGACTTCGACCGCTCATTCGGCAGACACATTCCGCATTCTGGCATCCTGCTGGGCCGTTTGACTGCCAGCGCACGTGCCCTTCAAAACAAAACACTACATTCAAATCTTTTCCCTCATTTATTCGCATACTTCTATCCAACTGCAGCTCGAAGGCATTTCGAACCTTCGATCTGTATTCTTACAATCTTGCTGATCCTAAAGCGACTTTCCATCTTTACCTTACCTTTAACTATGCCAATATTCTCGCAGATTTCACAGGAGCAAAAAGCTCTTCTTGTAGAGGAAATGAGGAAGTACAGCGTAAGCAGCAGTGATTATTTCAATCAAAAATATGGCATTACCTTATTAATTCTCTCAAAGCTAATGATGATTTCAAATTTGCAGAGCTTGGAGATGGGTCGAGGCGATGCGTTGGAGCCGCTGCGCAGTGGATTGAGTCGGGACAGTTTCAGGTAAATCATCAAAAGATCGGATACATTTTTTTCAAATCTATGTAGTTCATACAAGAATAGGGAAACTGAAGTTAGGATGAGGCATGCAAGAAATGGGTATTTAGACCTCTAGAACCAGACGCGGAATGGAAATTAGTCCAAATTTGCAAAGACGAAAATTTTCGAAACAGCGGAAATTTTTATACAAGCCTAGTTAGGATGACCATTACTAATGATTAGATAGAACACAGCAATGTGACGGCATAATTTCTACCAAGTTACTTTTTTGACTGAAAATCATGCAATCGTATTGGTGAAGGAACGTGCCGTCATGGGAAACCTGCGTAATTCGTAACCTACGAAATAGTATGAGAAGAAATCTCCTACTTCACACTATACCCTAACTATGGGTTGCGATGCAACGAATTAACGACCTATCTAATTGATCCGTCACGCCGTCATTTTGTAATTGCCAATTAGATTAAATTTTAATTTAAAAACTCGAGGACGTAACTGATGCTCGAAATATTGCCAAATCGAAACTAAAACTGACTTGAAATAGCTGGAATCAGTTCATTAAAACCAGTATTCCTTGCTACTCCTAATCATGACATGAAATTTATTGGACATTTAGCTGCGTATATCTGATACAGAATAGTCTTTAGGTTACATTATCCATGCTCATATCAGAATTAAAGAATAACTGATCTTTCGCAATAGGCTTATGGATGATTGTTGACTATTTCAGTTCTGTGCTATTTTCCTCGACTTTTTCCGCTTATCTTGCGTTGCAATCTGAGCACATCTGTGAGAATCGCGAGACAGGGCTTTTTATATCTCTTGAGTGCTGAAGGAATACAGGGAAACTGTTAACAGAAAAGCAGAACGCGAGAAACCATGCAATGGAATGGACATGTGAATGGGGGCTGTTTCTATTTCGATCGAATCGATGCCTGTGCACCCAGACAGAGCCGCCTGCCTCCCCCGGTCCTGTGTCTCTGCCTGCCTCCTTCCACCCCACTGCTTCTGTCTTCTGTTCCATTTCCTGTCCATCTCGTCCTTCTCAATCCACCTTCTTCTGTCCTTCTGCACAATCTGCAGCCTGCAACATTCCTGCACAGCCATTCAACCTATTCATAGCCTCTTAGTCTCTTGCATCATCCGAATATTCAATTTGTAAGCTAAAAGTAGCCGCCGAGAGGCGATGCTCGTATTGGGCAGGTGTGCTAATTCTAGACATATCCAAAGTTTTATCAGATTCAAAAGAGAATCCATAAATCTGAGGAGTCCCCTAATTATTATGATTTAGCGAGGAGCTGTTAGCGGCTCTGGACGAATTGGCAGATGACGAGCTTCTTGCGATGGAGGCCTGCAGACAGGACAGCCTATACCCCCTCTACTTCAAACACATCAATGCAGGCAGGATGCAGGTATGCTAATTTATGGGGTGATCAGTAATGTGAAATAACTTAGTGAACATCTATTACATTTCAAGTGCAATGATGATTGTAATTGAGATTTGTCACGCATTGACG
This sequence comes from Diploscapter coronatus, assembly GCA_964036155.1. Lineage (NCBI taxonomy): Eukaryota > Metazoa > Nematoda > Chromadorea > Rhabditida > Rhabditidae > Diploscapter > Diploscapter coronatus. The sequence goes on along the minus strand of OZ038423.1, from coordinate 18,298,419 downwards.
TATCTATCACAGTTATTAGAACGGACAAGCCAAATCTCAAAAATTTCTTTATTCTGTTTTGAAGCACAAATCGAATTTCAAAGGGAAGATCACGCAGTTAAATTTTATATGCTTCGTGTCTTTCTTGAATTTGAGAAACGTTTGTTTATTTGTTTCTTCCTTCCCTAGGCTCTAAAATCGAATACTTCCTGCTGGCTTTTTGGCAGTTGCATACTTGCTCTCAAAAACTCGCGCCTTTTCACAAATTGCGTTCTCTCAAAGCAGATTCCCCTCCAATTATGCCATTTTTGCCGTGCCAACTGGCGTCGACTTTTTTTATTTCACAGGCATACAATTGACCGGAAGTATAGAGGCTAAACGCCTTGCTCGAGGCAGGGCAATGAAGATAAAAAATATGCCCATGCAAATGCGCAAATTCATGAGGAAATGACTACAAGCATAATTAACGATTATAAAATAAGACTAGTTAAAATAATTGTCGATATCGATTTGCCTACCCGTGTTTCACCGTTTTTAATCAATCGTTAACACAAACCGTTTGAAAAAATCCTCGGATTAAACATTGGCGAAAGAGCTTATAGGTTGTGTCTCAAAGTACAAAATTCCACCTCGCTGCGCAGTTTAATGATGAAATCTTGCATTGAGACTTTACAAAAACTGATAGTTTCGTTAATGATAAAATTCAAATTCTGTATTGTACAGAAACAAAGTGAGAAATGAAAAGCGACTGCAGAAAAAATAAGACGCACAAAATGGGCATAACTGCTCTTATTGAACAATTTTTGAAGATCTAAAGTGCACTCTGCTCCAGTTAATCTCGTTGATTATACTGATACCAAATTTCCCCATGATTATCAATTTCGAAGTCCATTCGGCCCCTCTACATATAATATGAAGTGGGTTTGTCAGTTCTAGTCCGACTGGTTAAGTCGATCACTCTAGAATAAATTAACAATTAAAATGGTGCAGCTGTAAAGATGATTTGATCTTCAAAAATACCCTCGTAATTTAGATAGCGCTATTATTCCTTCTGATATTGGCTGCATCACAGACGGTATTGACGGGTATATCGCAACACTGGATCTTGTTAGGCTGTTTGTTAGTTGTTGATGTGAGTAAATTATTGAAAATGCTAGTAAATTCCAATGAATTTCAGTTATTATTATGTTCGCTAATATTTTTCTACAAGGGCAACTCTGAGTGGATGTCAATAGCTGTTATTACTAGTTCTGTCGTAAGTTTACGATATATCTTGTCAGCATTTTCACATTGCTGTGCTATCTTTAGATGCTATTGATTTCGTCTCCATTTCTTCTGCATTCATCATTGACTATTTTGATATTATTTCTTTGCTATACATTGTTGCCCATATCCATTATTCCAACGGTAAGTAAGAGCTCTTCATCATATACAGTAGCAGACAAAAGCATCGGGTCACCCTATCCTATCTGTGTTTATGTTCAATCAACCCTCTCAGCTCTCATTACTTATATTGAGCTGAAATTTGGCACACACACGAGGGCATATGTAAGAGATGCTAGTATACTAAGGTTCAGTTAAGTCCAATAAGTGCATAAGTCAAGATTGGAGGTGAATAAGATACGAGGGTGACCCAATACTTTTGTTCGCTACTGTATTTACCTATATCGAATTATTATTCAGGTTATTTGCGCACTAATAGTTACAGCAACCGGATTAGTCATCCAAGCTGTTAGGACTAGCGATGTGAATAATGTAAAAATCAAGTAGTGTGAAAATCCTAAATTTCATTCTAAATTTCAGTTGATTGCCGATGGATTATTATATTTGGGTGTAAATATCGTAGGATTTTTCGTTTACTATCCGACAGAACTCGTTCAAAGAAAAACGTTTCGAGAAACTAGGTTATTATCTTAAATATCATATATATATTTTTTTAATTTTCATTTCAGAAAATGTGTGGAAACTCGAATGAAATTGGATCGAGAATTGCATAAACAAGAAAAAATCTTGTTATCCGTCTTGCCGAAACATATTGCTTATGAAGTATGATGCCAATATATGATTTCGTAAACTCAAGTTGATATTTTAGGTAAAACAAGATATGCAAGGCAGAGATGAAGAGCGGATGTTTCACAAAATTTACATTCGGAAACACGAAAACATTAGGTATAATATATACTGATTTATGAGCGATTTTGCAAAACTAAAATAATTCAGCATTCTATTCGCTGACATTTGTGGTTTCACAAATCTGGCATCTGAGTACACAGCAGAGGAATTAGTGTTGATGCTTAATGAATTGTTCGCTCGATTCGACAATCTTGCCAACCAGTACAATTGCATGCGGATCAAGGTATTGTTTTGCGTCTGAGAAAATTCCCCAATCTGAGTAAATTGTCCATCCATTGATGCATCTCACAACTCTTCATCTAATCATAACTTTTACTAAATATTTGAATAGGACTATTGCAGCTCATGGTAGAATCAAATAGCTAAGAAGAAAGATATTCAACTAGACTAATGCATTAAAATTTGTGACTAATTTTTGGATAGGGAAAAGAATTGTAATTTTTGTTGTCGACATGGCATATTCTATAGAAATTCGGATCTTCGAGATTCCTTTCATATAGCTTTAGATTTTTTATATTATGGTCTCATTATAAGTGACTGATAACTGTAGTTTGCTTATCAAATTTTTTCATTAAATGTATTGAAAATAGATATTTCCTCACTACTGAATCTTCTCCTTAACAAGACAATAATAATTGAGGATCGAAATTATTAGACCCACTTGTAGTGAATAGGGCTCAATTTTGAAGATTTATAATTCTGAAAATCCAAAAATATCAACTATTCAAAACTCAGCAAAGAATCAGAATTTCATTCTATTCTAAAACAATAAAAATCGTATACCTAACTCAACGATATTCAGATTCTTGGCGATTGCTACTACTGTGTGTGTGGTCTTCCTGATTCAGTACCGGATCATGCTGCTTGCACCGTGGAAATGGGCCTGGACATGATCGAAGCAATCAAGTAGGAACAACTTCATAATTCAACAACCAACTTTTCTCAAACTATTAGACTTGTCCGTGAGATGACTCGAGTGAACGTGAACATGCGTGTTGGAATTCACACTGGCAGAGCTCACTGCGGAGTGCTTGGACTCAAGAAGTGGCAGTTTGACGTGTGGTCCGATGACGTGACTCTGGCAAATCATATGGAAAGTGGAGGAGTGCCTGGGTAGAACTGATCAGATTGGATAGCAAGTATTTGGCTATTTTGTAGAAGAATCCACATCACAAAGGCCACTCTGGATGCACTGCACGACGCCTATGAAGTGGAAGACGGACACGGAAGGGAACGATCCAAATATCTAGCTGAGCATAATGTCGACACCTATCTCGTCATCGAGTCCAAGAAACCCAAAACAACGACTAATCAAATCACTAAGCAGGTTGGAAACTGCTATCAAAAATCGGAATGAACTGAAAAGATTTCTTGCAGCAGGCACAAGCGAAAAACAATCGAATCTACCGACTGACAGGACATCAAATGCCTAACGGAACGGCAACAAGCCTAAGAAGATCTGTTCATCCACCCAAACTGCTCAAGGATGAAGTTGAGGCTCATTTGAGGCAGGGAATTCAGGTATTGAAATCATTCATTTAACAATTATAGGCACTGTGAAAAAACCATCCCATGATCAGTTTCTGAACGAAATGAAGATTCATAAAATAGATATTTATCGTGCACAAATCAAAAAGTACCATTACTTATTGGCGAGAAATTTCACTTTGTCAAACCAGCTGATAACGTAACCTATTTCGAGATATGCAATCAGTCCGCAATACTTTTTCAGCTTAATATTTTGGAAAAGTCACAATATGTCCCTAAAGTAAAATCTTAGGCGATAAACAAGGAGTCTTGGCGTCAACAGCACTGCAAATCGATTAGTCTTCAATTCAAAGAGAAACATGTCGAGAAGAAGTTCTTGGAAGTCAAGGAGACTGCAGTTCTCATTCAAATTTGCTGTTATCTGCTCGTTTTCGTCATCGCTTGTGCCATTCTAACAATCGGTCAAATGGGGTAAAGCTATATTATTCGCGTAATTCTGATTAATAATTATTTCAGCTCGATCTACATGTTATTCTGCATGTGTTTCGCGACCTGCTCTCTAATGTTTATCATTATCTACACTTCTGCGAAGGCCTGCATTGTAAGAACTCCGATATCATGACTGCTAGCAATGCCATCTTTTCAGAAACGAAATGCCAAAAGAAAAGAGAATCGCCTGAGATGTTCTCGACTTGTTCGAACTGTAATCATATTCACCATCATTATTCTGACTAATGCCACATTGCTAACGGTATATTTTTAGGGAATTGGAATGAGCTTATGATAGTTTTCAGACTCTAGCAAATGGTGCCTGCACATTTGAGTGCCTGAAGGATGGAGTAGTGATGAGTCGAATTGAGTGCGATAGATTGCCGAAAAGACAAGCGGAGGTAAATGACTTTTTCCTTTAAATTTTGCTCTATCATCAAATCTTCAGTTGATATTTGAGTCTTCACTACTGCTACTGTTCGGAAGCTGTGTCTTCTTATCCCTATTATCATCTTCAAAGATAGCGATGGTCGTTGTGCTGGCATCCGGAGGCATAGCTCTGCTGTGGCTGTTTCCATCTCACGAAATGAACAACCGCCAATTCAACCTCTGGCTCGACCACAGTCCCATTGCAGGAAACCTGTCTCTGTCCGAACAACTCAACATTTTCTGCATGTGAGAAATTGTTATTCTATCATCGCCCTCTGGACAATTTACTTTAGGTCAAACGAATATTATCTGGACCAGCGAATTTTTCTAACTGTCGCTGCAATCTTTGCCGTGGCTCTGATTGTGATGCAAACGAGAAGAAGCGAACTCGTTTCCCGATACGATTTCATTTGGAAATTACAAGTATCTGCAATTTCTCCAAAATTTATAAATTCAACATTTTAGGCTCTGGACGAACAACTCGAAATGAAGCGACGCCACGCTCAGAATCTCAGTGTCTTAGAGAATATCCTGCCCTCGCACGTCGCCAAACATTTCCTCGAAGAACGAAATCCAAATCAGAAAGACGTCTACCATGAAGTGCCTATTTAAACAAATTTTTAAAATTAACATTCATTTAGGATCGCGAGAATGCCTGCATAATCTTCATTACGATCACGAACTTTAGTCAGTTCTATATGGAATTGGATGCAAATAACGAAGGAGTGGAATGTCTGAGATTGCTAAATGAAATCATTTCGGACTTTGATGAAGTAATATCTTTTTTCAATAAATTTCATGAAATTAAATACTTTAGATGCTGGACAGAGACGAGTTCAAATGCATCGAGAAGATCAAAACGATATCGACGACCTACATGGCTGCTAGTGGGCTGGCTGGAAAAGTAGACAAATAGTTAAACTATTAAAATTCACTATTATTAATTTTAGACTGAAACGGACAATTCCCATGTAATTGCTGTAGCCAAATTTGCTATTGAACTGATGAATAAAATCAAGACTATCAACGAGCACAGCTTTAATAACTTCAATCTCAGAATAGGTATTGAAATTATTGCATTTTTATTTTAACACATCTATTCAGGCATAAACGTCGGCCCTGTAGTGGCAGGTGTCATAGGAGTTTTCAAACCTCACTACGATATTTGGGGAAACTCAGTCAATGTAGCTTCTAGGATGGATAGCTCAGGAATTCCGGGCAAAATTCAGGTAAATTTTCAAGTTAAGACCCTACATATATCCGTCTCGTTCTTTTCAACAAAATCGGTATCCATAAAAAATTCGTATGGTATCTTTTTTCATACCATAACACAACTCTATCGCTAGGCTAGAATGCATGCAATATGGCGAGGAAAAGAAGCTCCTTCGAGATAAGGCGTCTGCTTGTTGCTAGCAGTTCGAGTTTTCAACTTCTCCAAGTTTCTGTCAAAATATAGGTTATACTCTTTGCAAAAAGTGTACGAAGAGAGGAAAAAGATACCATACGTATTTTTCCTAAGTACCGATTTGATTGAAATAGAGGGTATCAGAAATAATTAAATTCGCAGCAATTTTGAAAATTTTAACTTTTCTGAAAAATCAGACCTAGGGAGTACTTGCGTCAGACGAAAATAAACTATGAGAGTAGGTCGCACGAGCGAGTTCATAGCTATGAAACTAGGTTCCATTGGTGAAAATTTAGAAACTTGCAAGTATTTGCTAGGAAAATTTACTGAGGGTAGGCTGCAAGGGCTTTCTGACGATCGTCCTCTCTAGGTCTGAAAAATTAAATGCATTTTTCTTTTATGTCAAAATTATTCTTACCTCAAAATGGATGAATTTTCTAAAATAGTTCTGGGCGAGATTTTTAAATAAAAATCATGGAGAACTTGTTATTCAACTTGGTTTTACTCGTGATAAATTTAGGTAACTGAGGAAGCCAAGTGTATTTTGGAGAAGGAAGGTTTTGATTTCGAGTGTAGAGGCGAAATCAATGTTAAAGGGAAAGGTCTCATGACGACGTATTTCTTGAAAATGCCCGAGGATCTCTTCTAATTTCTAATTTCTATTCAATTAAACAAATCAAATTGTCATGTATTTCGGGTAATCATTTCTGCAGTTTTACGAATCAATTACAACCTCTCATACCGGCAATCTCTCAGTCAAACAGGTCCGTGTGTCACATACGCACTGGCTGCTCTGCATATGCATTGCAGTCCTCTTCTTCTGCATCATCATTTATGCTTTTAACTGGTGGCTTTATCATTGTATTTAGTGCAATTCAGTTTTAGATGATTATTTAGTGAATGATTAGATTCATTTCTAAACGAAAAATGACAATTATTATATGAGTAAGAATCATGAATCAACCCGAGTGCTAATCACGTTGCAACAATTCACAATCTACGGGTGCTTCTTTCAATTCCGCGATGCTTTGTCTTCGACTTGCTGCTCTCACTTATCATTTTCACATATATTTTATTCAATTGATTTTGGTAGGATCTTATGGCCAATAAAATAATTCAATTCGAATTTTATCACAAGCTATTGATTTTCCTTATATTAGGTTGGTGCATAATTAGTGTCCCAATTTTTTCATCATTTATTATTTTTTAGTCAATAGGTGTGATCACTTGGCAAGTGTCGGATACTAGTAGCCAAGTGTCTAAGCTACCCATATACAAGTCTAGAATCACAGCGTCTGAGTTAGTTGGCACAGAAATGCGCTTTATGCTCATGGTCAGTTTCATATGGTCATCTTCTACGAGTAGCGATGCGGCTCCAACGCGGCGGCGGCGATCCAAAATATTATTAGAATGTTCGGCGAGGGCACAGCTTTCGAATGCACCGTCACTTGCTAGTCCAATCGCTTCGAGTCGGGAGATATGAGTTGTCAAAGCGGAGACCACCTTAGTCGCCCTTCATTCGTAAATGAGGACGAATTGCTGCGTGCTATTAAGGCGAATCCCGAAGCGGTCACTTGTGAATTGGCGACTACATTCAGATGTTGCTATTCCACCGTCATATGCCATCTCGACGATCTTGGCTACTACAGAGTCCTCGCTCGATGAATCCCCGACCGCCTCCCTGACTCCCAAAAATAGTGTCGAATGAACATCTGTCAGTCTCTTCTCCTCCACCCGCACTGCAAGGAGTTTCTCGAGGATCTGGTGATTGGAGATGATAGCTGGGTCCTCTACGATAACGCCACCCAACACGCTGTCTGGATCCCGCGCGGAGATGAGCCGCCAGCTGTTCCGAAGCCCGACCATCACTCACACAGGTTTCTCCCCTGCTGCTGGTGGGACACGAGAGGCATGCTGTACTGGAAGTTGCTGTCGTAAGGCATCACAGTCACCGCTTCCACTTACATCCATCAGCTCAAGAAACTTGCTCAAACTACCCGAGAAAATCAGCCAAGAAGTAAAAATGTCCACCCTTCCATGGCAATGACCGCCCTCATGTCGCAAAAGAGACGCAGAAAACGCTGGTGAACCTGGGCTGGGAGACGGTTCCCCACCCATTGTATTCTCCTGGCCTCGCGATTTCCAACTACCACCTGTTCCACCCTCCAAAACAGTTCCTGGCGAGTAAATCGTTCGCGAAGTATGAAGGCCCAAAATTGGCTCTCTCCGACTTTTTCGACTCCCAGCTGCCCGAGTTCTGGGCCAAAGGAATCAGTGATCTTCCCATTTGTTGGACTACTGTTGTTGATAACTTAGGTGATTATATCATTGATTGAAGCTAAGTAGAAATAAAGATATGAATAAAAATTTTCATGTCAATTTTTGGGACACTAATTATGCACCAACCTAATAAATTAATCGAGTTACATGTGTCGAGAGAATATGCGAATGAATCTAGTTTAAATTGGAAGAGAGTAACGTGAAAAGTTAGAAAGAAGAAACAATTACAAATTATTCCTATTGTATCTTTTATAGTTTAACTAATTATCATTTATCATGAGAACGATAATATATTTGAATTTACAAAGCATCTTTTAGTGCCTGACGCTTGGCTTTCTTCTTCTTTTCTTGAATTTCTGAGAGTGCTGCTACCAGTTTGTCGGCATCAATCACCCTGCCTACGTAAACAGGCTCTTGTGACTCAACCACACCTCTGGGACCGTCATTTGGAGTGCCACTCTACAAATTATAATTGAATTGGACCCCTATGATATTTGCTTGATTTACCCCCTTTCCATTAGTAGCAGGTCTGCCATTAGATGGAGGCCTAGATCCTTTCCTCGACCCACTTCGAGTAGGAGTCCTTGCCCTTCCACTTGACATAGCCCTTGGGGCTGCAGCAGCAGTCATGACACGTGGTGGATCGTCATAACTTGAGAAATTTGACTTATATCACATTTCAAATTATTAGCCTACGCTCTAGCTTGATCCTGATATTGCTGATAATCCATTTGTGGACCATCCTGTCGAGGATTTCCCAAACAATCAGAAACGCAATGTTTTTGCCAACTCTACAAATTTTATGGGCCCTTTTTACTCCATAAACTTTATTTATATACAAGGCAACTTTCAGAAAGCAGTTTCTATCGTAGTTTATTCAAAAGGCTTTCATGCGCGTTGCATGAAACAATCTGTACAACACTAGCGTGTCAGTTGACTAACCACGATGAAAGAACGATTTCTTTCACAGCGGAATTTACCTCTGGATTATCCTCAACTGCGATCGAGCAGAGTGGGCACCAAACCGCGCCTGATGGGGGTGGTCTTCCTACACTTCTTCTTTTAGTCGTTTTCTCCTATCAACAAAAGATTGTAATTACCTCTGCAAAGTGGATGGGAAGAGCCCCTAGCTTGGTCCTGTTTATCTATTGCCAGGCCACAGTCGTTGCAATGGGTCATTCTGCCTTGCACAAACTCGCACCGACTGATGTAATGATCGGTTAATTGGGGAACCTTATTTTCAAAGTAAATGAAAAACAAAGAATTGAGCGACTTACGAGAACAACTTTGAGACAGTTCTTGCAAGTGTTCATCATCTTGCACTCCCTGGCATAGTGCTTGTCCATCTGTCCACCTCTACCCAACCCATTCTGAGTTATTCCGCAATGGGGGCAAGTGCCCACATGTGTGGGGGCAGCAAAGGGGTCGTCCATTCCGTCGGCCCTCGGTCCACTCGCACTTCCTCCAGCCAAAACCGAGGACAGCCGAGCGTTCTTCTTCACGTCCGTCTGCAACGAATGAGAATCAAGCTTGCAGAAAAGTGGTCCTTCCAAGTCATGAAATATGAATGACGCACGCATTTGTTGTACATTCTTTGGCATAAAATGCTCAACTATTTAAAAGTCAAGAATCGCGCTGGTCTTGCGAGCTTTGCAGAACACAACGAATGTTGTCAAAAGTAACAATCTGAAAGGTGATCTTCAAACTCACATCATTCGTGTATGTCCTCGCCTCTCGTTCCTTGCGCAGCTGCTCTCTTCGTTTGGCTTCATCGTTCTGCCCATTTTTGGTGGTCGGCCGACTCGATAATTTCTCCTCTTTCGGTGGATCGGGGTCGATGTAGCCTGGCATTGGGAAACAAAATGTTAGCTTCTAAGAAATTCCCCTTCATTCAATAGATTATGCAGAAGTTTCTCGACCTCGAAACTCGTTGCTATGTCTTCTTTTTCAAAGCGAGAATTGATAGAATATTTTATGTTGGAGATTTTTTTTTCGGATTTCTAGAAACTACAGAGACGTGAATTCGTAATGGCTCATAACAACGAACTTATAAAAATGCGAAACATATTTCTTCATTGGAAAGAAGTATCGATCGAGGCAGATAATCGTAAAATAGGTTATCATCATAAATGGCAGATGAAAACCTATAAATCACGCTTGATAAGGCTTATTCTTCAAAAGAAAAAGTAAATTTAAAAAATGAAAGAGTAGGTGGAGCCGAGAGTAAAGATGATTTTTGAAGCTATTAAAATATGCTAGAGAAGGAACAGTATTGGACATGAAGAGGGCAGGATTGCTATTTCAATCCGATTACTTTGACCTTGAATTTAAAATGAAGGCGGAGAAAGACACGCAGTCATCGCATTGGTGATGCAATGTTCGCCATTCGACGACACATTGTCTCATCAATGCGAAAATTACGTCTTTATCCCCTTCTTCCGTTTATTTTCAACGCATAGTCGGATTATAATAATAGAATGAGGTAAGATAAATTTTCTACCAAAATGTACAATTCGATGGGCTAAATTTTTATCCCAAATTTATCCTACTTTACACTAATCTACCTCGCCATAACCATTTTTCAATTCGTTACCCTTCTGGCATTTTACATTTATCTTTACTCCTCTGACAAATTTTAAAAGTCGTTTTCATTACTCGTTTCGACTCCTCAAAATCGCATAAATGCGGTGGTTTTGAAATATTAGTCTTGTCATGCCGTGAAATATAATGTTTTCAATGGAAAACTTTTCCTACCTCTTGGTCTAAATCGACCCTTCGGCTTGGAATCCTTGTTCTTGTCTGCATTTCTGCCTTTACTTGATTTAGTCGAAGACGGTCGCTGAGAGCTTGTAGCTCTGAAATTGCAAAATGCATCAATCAAACTATTTACTAAACAGAAATATTATTAATAACTTAGCGAAGAAATGCTTCAATAAGAAGTGAAAATCTAATAAATCGTCATCAATTTCATTTAACAAATGTATGCCTAGGAGCTGCTGCCAATGTATTGCTTTGATCGTTCATCGGCCGTGTGCCATCTCCCAGAAATCCTTCCCCATGTGGAGTCCATTTCGAATCAACACCGAAGGCTTTCATCTGAAATTTAGATTTAGATAAAGATCAGAAATCAAGTAAATCTCACTTGATCTCCTTCGACTATCAGATCAGCGTATGACCCTTGCAGCGCACTTTCTTTCACCTAAATACTTACGGTGAAAATCTTCTAGCATATTGCTTCATCTACCTCATTCATTTTACCCGTGAGCCGCTCTGCTTCCTTCGTGTTTCCCATCATGATTGCAGTCGATCTCTGCTGACCCAATTGGACGATTTCCTCCTCCTTCTTGGTCAATTCGTCACAAGCAGATTCACACAAATGTGCCTGAAATAAAAGAATGAAATATGGAAGCTCAATGGAAGCATTATTTTGCAGTTAGATCATTAGACGAGGATTTTATCTAACATTGGAAAAAATTTGTACAAGTCCTTCTAACCTTAACAGGTCTGTCCCCATCCTTGTGCATAATGGCAAGTCGTCTCAGATTGTTCCGCATCGTCCTCACAGCAGTCAGGGGATCTTCTCCCAATTCACTGCTTCTCTGCGTGAACCCCGATGATTTGTACTCGTTCGAAGGTCTGGAATAAGTCGACTAGGTTTACTTTTTTCTCGAATTTTCAGCTTACAAATCATATTTCCCATGACCTGTCAATTTTGGCCTGTTTTTGGATGAAGTGCCTCTAGAAGGAACGAAACGGGAAGCGGTCATTCGTTCTCTGAAAATTATAAAGTTGCGGAGGATTAGAATTAGATATTGGCGGGGTTGATCCCGAAAGAGTCGAGGTTGGGGGTTATTAATAATTTATTTTTACTGGCTTTATTGCTTACCATTTTCTCTAGATCATTGTTTTCTCCAAATCTTTTATATTACCCTGCACTCTCTCTGGGATCGAAAAAGGTCGACCCCGCCAACAGCCCTAACTAGAATTTCGTTTCTCCGCATTCCCAATACTAGTCGATTAGTCGGTAACCGATCGGTAGTAACTTTCGAGAAAAGCTAATAGGTACTGATCGGTTTTGCTTTGTATTGCCGATTGGTTTTTTTTTCAAAAATTACTACCGACAGGTTACCAACTGGTATTGAGAACGTTGAATTATAGGAAATTTGATGAAATTTCACTAACGAAATGCTCGTAAAACTCCAAAAATATTTCAATCAGTCAAGTTTCTTACCCATTAAATCCAGCCTCCTGTCTCCTTCGAACATAGTCTTTGTACTCCTTTTCTGCCTGATCTGCAGGCACAGATGATGGCATCTCGATTTTCAGTTAAAAATTAAGTTAGTTTTAGATTATCAAAGCAAGGGTAGTTAGTTAGATTAGAGTAGAAAGACGAAAGGTTCCTGCTAATTTTTGATTAGTCTGGTTTCTAGGAGAAAGCTCTACAAAACACAGCTTCAATCTTCAAACAAAAGGCGATTTTCATGCTTTTTGGGGAAACTAAAAGCACAAAACAGAAAGTGAAGGTTTCAAATATTTATCACGAAATTTTATTCGTCGTTTTAGGAATTGTTTTTCATCAATCTACCCGAAATGGCTATGTGAAATATAGACCCGTTTTCCTTGAGATTCCCATGAACTTTGAATAATTTAGAAAATTCCAAAATGAAAGTCTTTGATGGATCTTTCTCCGACCAAATAGAGTAATTCCCTAGGCTCTTCGTGCAATTTGTTGTTGCGAACCCAGAGTTTTATCTAAACTTTCCTTCATTAGTTTCATTCTTTTATCATCTTTCTCTTTACCTTCCCAGTGACGGTCTTGTCGAATCCACCCCCGATGGTTTCCATCAGAATCCTCACATTGCAGCGGTCTTTCAGCATCTCGAAACTTTGCGTCTCTTCCTCGAATCCCGCAATCAGCAATGGACGAATCTGGTCGTGGAATGTCAAAGCCTGAAAATTGAGTGATTTTTTAAAGACATGTAAATGGGGAAAAGGTAAGATTACATTTCGAAACATTTTTCACAAGTTGTGAAAATTTCACGAAAGATAAAGTTGGATTTAATTTTCACAAATCAAGCTAACCATTCGATCGAAAAGTCGCATGATGAGAAGAGCGACAGCGACAGGCCGTGCCCCGAGTCGCTCTAACACAGTCACATCCTCCAAGTAGATCATCGAGGGCAATTCAGCGGGTAAACTATCTCCGCTTCTGGTTTCTGAAGATTTCTCGGTGAGAGTCCGATCCTGAAAAGCATAAATAGTTTCAAAAGAAATAAAAGCAAGAAATAAACCTCATCAATCTTGTGAATCAACTCCTCTCCATGCATTTCGAATCCATCGCATAGCTTCTGCAGCTCGATTATTCTAATCAGATTTGGATCCCATCGAATCGCCAATTTGCTAGCCATCAGTCTGTAATCGAACAATTATAGTAAATTTTATTTTTGGAGTTGAAGATATTGAGACATCCAAATTGTCGGCTATCTAAATAAGCTCTTATAATGAAAAATTGTGCATTGTTCCAAGCTCCAATGTGTTAACAGTTCGATTTGTAGTTCCGAGAAGTTTGAGAAACTCTTAGAAGGAGTGTTGTATTGGGCTCTATTGCGATAGTTCGATTTTTTGACGAAAATGAAAAATTATGCCTTTTTAGCACGTACAAAAGTGAGCAAATATGCATTGAAAACTTGCTCAGTTTCACGGATTCTCTTTATTTGTGTCCTTTCTATTCTAATATTCGAATGGTAATGTGCATATCCACAATCCACACTGGCTTATTTTTATGCGTTATATTGTTCCGCAAATCGGTGTTGCCTAGTCACTCTGTATCTATGACCAGCGAGCCTTAACTATGTGATTCTTCAACTCGGCACTCTGCTTCCTCTTATTCTTCCCTAGCCCTGATGTGTCGCGTTCGCTGATCATGGACGAAGAGTGGCTAGGCAACATCAATCTACGGGACAACAGAGCCAAGTATTCGGGCGGCTTTTTGTAAAAGGGAGGACGAGCGTTATTCACTAAAATCCTTGGTGAATAACGCTACGGACCCTCGTTCAAAATCATCTCAAAATGTCTTACTTGTAATTGAACTCCGTGTATCTGGCAGTGACGATGGTCGTTTTTCGTTTCGTGCTGATTGCCCTGGCGATGTGATGCAGTTGCATGGGCAGATCGGATGCATTCCCTCGCGTCTGCACCACTTGCAGTCCCTCGCCTGTCCTCCCCTCCGTCTGAAGCAATTTATCGAACATCTAAACAAGCAAATTGCAAATTTACAAATTACAACTTTCATTCATTCCGTATTTTCAAATGGAATAGATATACCATCTTCTAATGAGCTCATAGAAATATTTAAACAAAAACAATTTATTCGTCCTGGCGAAGGAGCCAAAAAGAATCAACAAAAATCAAAAATGAGTTATTCTTGCCGAAACACAAACAAATGAATCAATTGTAGCCGTAGCCCTCGATGACTTTCTGGTAGGCAGCCACCTTCTTCTCTGCGTTCTTCTTGGCCTGAAGAAATATTTATGAATAATGTATCATATGCTATCTGTTCGCATTTGAAGTTTTTTTTATTTTAAAGATGCAATTTTTTCGAGTCAGGGGATGGTGAAGTTTCACGAGCAAGTAAAACTGAAAAACTACAAACCTGCTCCTTGAGTTTGAGGAGAGTCTTCTTCTGCTCGTGGTACTTGGCGCCCTTGACCTTTCTCTTGGCTTCCAGCTTGTTGACCACATCCTTGTACTGCCATCCGACCTCGTGCGAAAGGCGACCAACTGAAGACAAGATATCGATTATAAAATTCAGAGTGAATTTGAAAATTTATATGAAGCCATCTCAGCTGAATTTAGAATACGTTCTTCTAATTCCAGTATTCTGGATGCTGAAAACTCACCAGTGCAGGACTTGCGACGAGGCAGCAGCCTGAGGTGTTTGTTGGCACTGGGCAGATTGAACTTGGTCTCCTTGTCATAGGGCGGGGGGCAGCCCTCATGGACGCGCAGGTTCTTCAGGGCTGCATTGCCGTGCGGGGTCTTGTGAGGCATCATTCCTGAAGAGGAGACAATTCATTAACAAAGAAATGAAATGATCGCATTAATACTTCAAGTTACTACACCAGTATTCAAACCAATTCAAATCATGAGAAACTGTCGAGAAAGTCGCTATCCTATCTCCAAAAGAACCCATTCATACCTCTGACAGTTCTCCAGAAGATCTTGGAAGGAGCGCGGAAGTGGAACGGGCCGCGGCTTGGGTTGATGTTGAGGCGCTTTCTCAGGAACGACATGTACTTTAGCTTGGAGCGGTGGAAATTGCCCGAGATCGCGATCTCTTCGCAGCTGAAAATGGCAAGCATGAATATCTATCTATGTCCAGGAAAACGTCGAATAAGTCAATTTCTCGCGTACCGAAGGACGACGACCTTCTCTCCCTGAAGGAGCTGCTTGGCCACGACCGAGGCGAGACGGCCCAGCAGATGGTCTTTTCCGTCGATCACGACTGCCTTGTTGAACAGACCCATTTTGATCGAGCTGAAAACGAGCAATGAGAATGAACGAAATGATGAAAACCTTCGACGAAATAATGGTTTCGATGCAAAAATAATTTATGAAGTTTATGAGATGAGATAAGATAAATGATGGACGAGATGACTAGAATAACGGTTCACAGTAATCACCTAGAAGAGGTAATTAGTCTAATTATCGTAAAAGATTTCTACAAGAAAAAGCCAGGGAGGAACAGAAATTGGTAGAAATTCAACTGACAAATTGTCTGTAAAATTAAAATTGATCGAGTAGGAAAGATAATTATCTTGCCAGATATTCTGATAATTACCTCTAATTATCAGAAAGTTTGAGGAAAGATGATTGTCGAAAATTATCTAAATTTTAGTTTCTCGACGGAGAAAATAATAAATAAAAAAAACTCGATTAAATCATTCAAGTTTTAGTATTCCATGATACAGACGTATAATGTATGGGTAAAGGATAATTTTAGGATATTAAGAAGCAAAAAAGGATGAAGGAAAAGCTCGGAAATCACAGATTTTCATGGATCAATGCAGAAATGCTGGCCTAAAATCGTTAAATAAGAACCGGTTAATAATGCGTCGTCTTTTTGCAGAAATGCAAGAAAGGGGCGGGGCGAAAAGAAAGGAAGAGCGAGCGGGCGAATGGTTTGAAAAACGAGCAAGTTGCTGGTGGTTCGACCGCGATAAATCCGCCAAAATTTCGACATTTTCTCGAATTTCTGACCAACTTCATCACTTATCGAATTTTTATCCGTAATGATCTACGCATTCAGCTAATGCCATTGTATTCTCAAGATTTCCAATCGTCGTCCGAATATTTTTTTTTAATTTCGAACGTCGCGTTTTTCCTAAAAATGGCATTTCGAAAATTTTTGTGGATAAAAATTTCTGGATTTCGATAAACACCCATTTCGAAATCAAATTCTCCTTCAGAGTATAAAATAGCAGGATTATGATCAAGTTTCCGACCACATTTTTAACGAAATTTTCGAACTTTTTGAGAAAGATATGCCTCGGAAAAACCACTCGTTGCGCTGCATTCAAATTTCTCAAGTGTTTTATATCTCGTCGGTTTTTATTGCCTTCGATTCTTCTCACTTGTCCATTCCTCCATCTCGCATATCTTATCTGCTCCTTTCCCATGGCAAAACATCACCAACTGGCTCTGATACAACTTGTTCCCCATCTCGTATAAATATCGTTCGAGCGAATCATACAACCTTTCGTGCATTCAACATTCAAGAATGCTCTCTCGCTTATCTGTCCATCTATCCTTTCTATCCAGCTGAATTGTTTTTCGAATCAACCCAAGTTTCATTTGATGTCAATTTTTTCATAAGCTTTCCTTCTAAAGTTTGCTCTTTCAGGAAAAATGCCTCGCATTGAATACGAACCGAAGCTCGATTTCAAGGACGTTCTCCTGCGACCAAAGAGATCGACATTGAAAAGCAGGGCTGATGTCGATTTGATTAGAGAGTAAGGATTCTTGCTTCACTAGGAAATAATTCAATTCAATTCAATTCAGATACGAATTCCGCAACTCGAAGAAGATCTACAGTGGAGTGCCAATCGTAGCCTCGAACATGGACACAGTCGGCACCTTCGAAATGGCCGATGTCCTCGCTTCTCACAAAATGTTCACCACCATCCACAAGCATTACTCGGTAAGATTCGGATATCTCAAATAAATAAATTTGCCTGAAGAATTATGAGTTGATAAGAAATTCTTTTGACAAATCTTCCTTGTTTTTTTTTTTAGAAAAAAAATCTTATGCTCCTAATCATAGATGTTGACCCGGACTCAATCCGCCGGGTCTGGGTCGAGTCTTTATATTGCATTACGGGTCGGATCGGGTTGTGTCCGAGTCATAACATTTTTATTCATCAACATCCCTGCTCCTCCTAATTGTGTCTCACTTTTAATTTCATGGACCAGCGAATGCAAATTGTGTGAATTTCAGGTGGATGAATGGAAGTCGTTCTTCGACTCGCACGCCGATTCCGACGTCTTCAATCATCTGGCCGTTTCTTCTGGCATTTCCGACAACGACTTCACCAAACTGAAGGCCGTCTGCGAAATGAACCCTCGACTGGAGTATATCTGCTTGGATGTGGCCAATGGGTATTCTGAAGTGTTCGTTGAGTTCATTCGCAAGGTCCGGGAGCAGTTCCCCAGGTACCAACTATTTGTTTATTCATTTCAAGTTCCACTTTCGAAAAATGCAACTTTAAACACTTTCTGTAGACATATTCATGTTTAATATGATACTCCTAAACTAATTATTCTTCAGAAGTATTTTTTCTTCACTTTCAGACACACTATCATGGCAGGCAACGTGGTGACAGGCGAGATGGTAGAGGAGCTGATTATCTCTGGAGCTGACATCGTCAAGGTCGGCATTGGTCCAGGATCTGTCTGCACTACGAGAAAGAAGGCTGGAGTGGGTTACCCTCAGCTGAGCGCGGTGAGATATTTTCGATGAAAAAATTTTAAAGATTTCCTTTAGGTTCTGGAATGTGCAGATGCAGCGCACGGGCTGAATGGTCACGTCATGTCGGATGGAGGCTGTACCAATCCTGGGGATGTCGCCAAGGCATTCGGAGCTGGTGAGTAGTGGTGAAGTAGTGCGTGCTATTTTCAGAGTTAGAAAGGGGAAAATAGAACGCAGAAAGGCGATAATTGCTTAAACCCATTCTTCCTCACTATTTTCGACTTACCAGAGTTCGAAGGTGGAAATAGGTCTTGCGCGTTTTCACTCTTTATAAAAAGGCACCTCGGCATCAGTTTCTCCTCCTTATTTTGGCAAAGAATACTATTTTCGAGTACTTTCGAATATATTAATTTTGTCTCTCGGTTTCGCTTTCTTTATTTCAAAGATTTTTTCTTCATCAAGAATCTCAACGTAACGAATTCTGAATTTTTCAAAAATTTGGCTTCTTTATCGTATTTTGATGATTCTCTTACACATGAGTTTCGGTATTAATCTATTTTCCTTCTTTTAGTTTCTTTTTTTACATTTATCGCAAACGATATTTCTTTATTATTGCGAGCAGCGCCGAGTTGAATAATATGGAGAGCAGCGCTCAGAAAAGGAAGGAAGATTTTTGCTCATTTTCGTAACCCTTGTTTCCAATTCAATCATTTTCCTAATCGAATTATTAGGTGCTGATTTTGTAATGCTGGGCGGCATGTTGGCTGGTCACGATCAGAGTGGAGGAGAGATCATCGAGAAGAATGGACAGGTTTCACTAAATCAAATTTTCTAATAAAAGGCATAAAATTGCGTAGAAATACAAGCTGTTCTATGGAATGTCCTCTGACACGGCAATGAAGAAACATCACGGATCTGTGGCTGAATATCGAGCCAGTGAGGGAAAGACCGTCACCATTCCTTACAGGTGCCTTTTCAATAATAATCATTAGGACTATTCGATTCAGAGGGGATGCGAACAATACTGTGCAAGACGTTCTTGGCGGACTGCGCTCTGCCTGCACGTACACTGGGTCCACTAAACTCAAGGTATAAATGCTAAATTTCAAGATTTAAAATGAAACTTCAATTTAAAATACAGGAGCTGGCCAAGCGTGCGACTTTCATCCGGGTGACGCAGCAGACCAACGACATGTACGTGCCTTTCGAAGTGCCCACGTCTTCCAAATAGCCTAAACTCGTTTGTTATAGCGCTTTTTCTGAGAAATTCTAAATTCTTCATTAGATCCATATCCCATAAGGATTTTTAATTGTCGGAGACTTGCAGTATTTTCATTTACAGTAGCTTATTAGTTTGCTAACATTTTATGCTGCTTTAATTTCATATGCTCATTAGATTTTCCTTGTTATCGTTTAGACTAGATATTTTGCTCCTAAGACATAATCCATTCGAGTAATTTTCTTCTCTTCAACCCAGTTTTTAGTACAGGTTTGATTATTTCATGACGATGTTCCATTTAGGGTCCAATTCCAATGAATCTTTGCCATATTTTCATTTACTCGCTCGGGATATTAATCATTGTTGTATTCGAAATTCATTTAGAAGATGAATAAAGTTAACAAAAAATTGATCACTTTAAATTTTGGCCAATTTTGCATCATCTAAATTTTGCTTTCACAAGATAAACTGAAATCGAAACTAGTACCTCATAAAATTTAAATGATGAAAACTGCACTCCATTATGTGGCTGATATCAAAAATTATAGTACCGATTGCGAAAAAATGGAAAAAAAACTTTCTCTTCCTAATGCTATCTCGCCTTCGCATCAGAAAACATGTTCAATTGCCAAACTTTTTCGTCAAGCTCTCTTTGAGAAGCGCTTCTCCCTCGCTTCGCAGCACTAGTCGCTGGTCGACGAATTTTCCCCCATCAAAATCATAATTCAGTGTGCACCATTCGACTCAGCTCGTCGAGCTGGTGCTTCTGATAGACTTCGGGGATGTAGGATGACTTTTGAAATTTGACCCCCGGAACCCGGACTTGAAAAATTCGGAAAAAGAAGTTCGAAATCATTATTTTCAGGTCGAATATAACTAACATAAAAAATCCGATCAGAAGTCTTTCGGAAATTTTTGGTCCGGACAGTTTTGATAATTATAGGGACAGCGTCTTATACTAAATTGGGCTTTATTATTACTCCTACATTTTTAAAACACTAAGAAAATTCTGTCTCATGTTGTACAATATCATTGGAAAGATACAAATTTGTTTATGAACACGATCTGAAAATATCCCGAAAATTCAAATAAAAGTCAGATCATAACCTTTTCAAATCGATAACCTTACAGCCTTGACGGTGAAGTAATTTTTTTATAATAGAGACTGATATATTTTTTAATTAAACGGAGTTAAAATTATATAAAACTACCAGGGAGTTTCTAGTGGCCAACAAGGAAAGGTAACGAAACATTTTGCGACTACTTAGGCAGGCTTATCACTTCAAATTGCCACTGCATATTGCGCTCACTGGCAAGCAGAAAAGGCAAAAAGCAATAAAAGAGCTGGGAAAAGATGAAATATAGAATATCAGAGCAGAGAGAGAGTGAGAGCAGCAAGGGGAATAAATTGTTTGCAGACTGAAATCGAATCAGTGCTTATCTGATTGATTCTCAGACATTTCCACTTCCACATTCATTCATTCGACTTATCGACTATATCTGAATGGATTCTCCTCAACCTCGAAGAGACACTCGATTCAACACGATGATCCCCTATGAGCAGCAGCAGCAGCAGCAGCAGATGGGATTAGGTCTGCAATCCAATGGGCTGGTCAGAAATCATTCATCTTTCCTTGCAAATAATCGTCTTTCATATCACAGGCTTCTCCTCGCAGCAACGCAATTTCCTGCTCAGGCATACGTCCGATTCATTTGAATGTTGGAGGCAAATAGTAAGTTGTTTTTATGCTCAACATTTAGAACCTTTATTCTGAAAATTCAATCATAACTATTTCAACACATCAAATCATTTTTAGGCCTAAAAATTCAGTTAAAATGTTAGAAAATTTATTGGTTCAAGTTAAAAAAATTGAACCTAATTCTTAAGCACGCATATGATCTTCATCAAGGTCTCAATGAAATCGAGCTTTGAACTCTTTTTCCTCGAAACAAAATGGAAAGTTTCCAAAAATTGTTTTAAACAGCGACATTTCGCTATAAACCTGAACTTCACTTAATCTTAACTACCTCGTTTGAATTTCAGTTATGTAACCTTGGTAGAGACAATAGGACAAGTCAAATCGTCTTACTTTGAAAATTTCCTGAAGCTTCATCCCGCCTCTGGCAAATTCATTCTCTATCGGAACAGATGCATTGTGAGGATTGAGATGTGAATGAGTGAATGATTGATTAGATCTAGGAAGATCAGGGCACTATATTCATCAACAGAGATGGAGAGCTATTCCGATATGTTCTGCAATATATGAGAGATGGCCAGAATACGGTTCTCCCGGAAGATATCTCACTCCTGAGGCAATTAGTAGTAAGTGTTAATTATGGAAATGCATACGATACTAAAATCGACTAAAATCTTCATATAGCCAACGCCAAATTGAATAACAGTTGCACGAATACGAATAAATAGCTGACTGCATTGAGTATGAGGCGAATTAGCCATGTTGAAATTGGAAAGACCTAGGGAATGCGGTCGCCAGAAACGCCTTGCAATTACTCATGTCAATTTTTCAACGAATTTCTATCTCCGACTCTCGCATAAAATCAAAGAAATTCATCTTTGTGACCTGGTACCTAGATTGATTCGAGAGTTTTGTCCGACAAAAATATCCTTCGTAAAAAATTTCATAACTTGGTTTAGACAGAACTTAATTCAAAAACATTTCACCCATACATACTCACGGACTATCGCTGTTGAATGCGTACCTTACTGAATACTCTACCCTCTTACAAATGGAATTACCATCCATTTAATTTAGAAATTCATCTTTCGACATAACGATTTTCCAGATAAAATTTCTCTACCAAAATGAAGGCTAGCAATTGAAGTACCCTAGGCATAATAAGTAGGAGACCTACATAATATAAAAAATCGAAATCAAGATTTTAGACGCTAAATTATGTTTTAGATTTATTTCTATCGAAAATTCGTTAAATTTGCTCTTCTAAAATAGGGAGTTTTTACACTTTCTCTAGCTGCTCACTAGAAATAAAAGGAAGATGATAATAAGTTTCATAGACTAATAGAATAAATGATCCTCAATAACTATAGAGTTATCCCCATTTTAATATTACTTGTTTTCGAAATAATTGAGAAAAGTCATCGGGCAGAACTTATGAACCAACCTAGTATAGTAACTATGAATATGTTCATGCGGCCTAGCCCCTATAAGTTGTTTCCTCCTTGCGAGAAAGTGCTTCCTAACGTAAGTCTGACTTAAGATAATTTCTCCATCGAGGTTTTCTTTAGACAGTTGTCATGTCA
Organism: Diploscapter coronatus; assembly: GCA_964036155.1. Lineage (NCBI taxonomy): Eukaryota > Metazoa > Nematoda > Chromadorea > Rhabditida > Rhabditidae > Diploscapter > Diploscapter coronatus. The sequence continues at coordinate 18,275,750 of OZ038423.1, read as the reverse complement.
TTGAGTTGAAAAAAGTTTTGGTTCGTTCCAAAAATTCGGATTTAAAAAAATTTATATTATGAGCTTCCGATTCAGATCTTGGACATTTTTGAACTCCTAAATAGTGAACTAGTAGAGATAATTTTCGACTCCGATTTTGAGTCGGAGTGAAATTCAATTTGGATTTCTGATTTCGAAAATATCAAAACGCTCCTGATTGTGCAAGCAATATGCATTGAAAGAAAGTATATTGTAATTTTTACAGATAAACATTTATTCACTTTAGCGAGAAGCTGATTTCTTTGGAATCGAGCGTTACAAAGAAATGCTTCAAATGGAAATCAACGACTTGACCCGGCAAAGAGAAGACAGGGAAAATGGATTGATTGCACTCAGAAACAACACTGCACAAATCGCTCACATTTTATACCAGCAGCCATTCAAAAAATGATAATAATAGACTTCATCCACTTATTGTAACTATCTACTTATTATCATCCACATATTGGTACGCACATAAAGTGTAAATTGCGCAATTATTGTTGTGTAATTTCAGAGTTGAATTAATTTGTACATATTCTTATCACCCATTCAAGGTAGATGACAAGCGCTGACACGCACAACCATATCATGCGCAATTGATCTTTTCTTAAGTTTCGAGAGCAAAAGTTATGATTTTCACAATTTTTATGAATATTCTCGATTAGTATTTTCAAAAATCTATTTAGGGTTACTTCTGGTAATAAATTGCTAGATAAATGAAGATTCGCGTCTAAGTTTGCCTGAACCGTAAGTCCTAAATGTGTGTGTAGATGTGGGTTATTTGAGTACGGTGAGTGTGGGCTGGTGTCCCTCTAGTTGCATGCAGTGACACAGACCATAGCCGAATCGCACTCGCACTCGCACCCGCAGCCCCAGTCATATCTCCATTCCCTTCTTCCTTCTCCTTTCTTCCCTCCTTTCCCTCAGCCATCCACTCTCCCGCTTCCCTTTCCTCCCCTCCCTCTTTCCCCCTTCAATCGCATATGCCCTTTTAGCTCGCGCTTTTGTCATTTTAACACTTCTTCGAATTTTATTTCGTGCATTTTTTATAGTTTTATTTATTTTTCTTATGCAAAAAATTCGACCCGACATATCCAATCTAGAGAATTTTTTCCTCGTCAAACAATAAAGTGGAAAATCGATTTTTTCGCGCCTCTCGTTTTGGCCTATAATTACTTCCATTTTTTATTCATTTATTTTCGCGTCAATAATTTTTTCGCTGCTTGAAATCAGTAGCAGTCTATTCGATGATGCTAGGTAATAATTTCAGACAGGAATAGTCGACTGTATGCAGTGGAATTAAATGGTTTTGAGCCCGGTGCAAAACAAGCCGAAGAGGTCGAAATCTGAGCGGCGTGATAAATCAGGGGATGATACTATAAAGGTGCAAATCGCACGAATCATTCACGACATGAAGGAGATGGAACGTACGAGATACCAGGTTCGGAATTTGTCTGACAAGGGTGATATAAGGCAGCCAAAAATATTGCAGAGAAAGGCGAAAGCCGAACCTGTCCTGAATGGAGTGGTCACCAAACTTGACGCGGTCGAAGGGAAAAATCGATCATCTAAACGGAAATCGATAGCGCCAGTCAGATATACGAATGAAAATGCGGACAAGTCCGAAAAATCGCCGAAGCAAAAGCGGATGAGTGACGAATCGGTCAAATCCACGGGCAGCAAACGGAGTCGGTCCAGCAAGAAAAGTCCCGATAATAGGTACGAGTGGATAGTCGAGGCTAAAGACTATCCAAATAATATATTCTCATAAATTTTCAAACCTCGAAACAATTTATATTTATTCACCAGGAATGTCTCCAACGCGATTTCAAACCTTAGCATTTTTGCTTCTCCTAAAATTTTATCTTGAAAGAAAAAAATTATAACATTGCGTGGATAAACGACCCCATTCAACAGTTAATTTTATGCAATTATACGACCTTTCCACCTCATTACCCGAACGATGATCGGAGATTTCAGTCCGCTGTCTGTGAAAGTGCTCATAGAAACGGAAAAACCGAATAAATCCGTGAAAATGGAGAAATCTGAATCGGAAGAGACGGGCAGAGCGAAGGAGGCAAAAACTGAGAATGGAGAGGCAAACGAGCAGAGCGAGGAGATGCTGCTCAACAGGAGGGGCAGGCCTAGGAAATACGGCCCTAATCGGTACTATTTTCGCGAAAAAATTCTAGAAGATGCAAACTTGTGCTTATTTGTTTCTCAGTAGATTTTATCGCAATTTTCACTGTTTCTTACCTGAAAATAATCGTTCAAATTGTTAGTGAACCACTGGAAAAAGGCCGAGGCCGACCGAGGGGCACGACGAAGGAGAAGTCGAACGAATCGGTCAAGAAGGAGAGGGAAATTGCTGTCAAGTAAAGAAGCAATTGACAGGGAATATGAAATGAGCAGAAGTTGCAGGACTGAGAAAGAAAAATCCGACAAGCCCGAGAAGTCGGAGAGGAAGAATGGATCGACGAAGCGATCGAAGCCCTCCACCATGTACTCGGACACTTTCGAGCTGCCTCGCAAACGATTCAGCTGTCCGATTCCTCTGTCTCTGCCTGGCAACGTCAAGTTGTCCAACATCAAACACAGGGTATTTTATTTTTTACAGATTGCAGACTTGATTTTATATATGAATCTTGCTGCTGAATGTATTAGGGATAAATTAATTTGTAGCGTTCTGAAAAGAAGACGAAATTGAAAGTTTCCCCAGAATTTCGGAATATAAAATCGAGCAAGACTCGATCAATTCGAAAATGTTTGAAAAATAATAATGAGCCACGGCTGAGAACTTTTTCTCATTTTGGGGAATTTCACTAACTTTGTAAAGGAATACGTATTACTTGATTGACATCGACTTTGAAGGGAAAAACGTCTTTAATTTTTTGAATGAAAGTAGTGGTTGAAATTCTGGAATTTTGAATAGCGAATAAATGAAGATATAACCATGAAAAATCATTCCCAGATTTTCTAAATCCAGAATTGAATGAAAATACAAATGGATCTCGATGAAAATGGTTGGAACAGGAATTCCGTTTTTTTCTTAGAATACTTTATCAAAGTAATGGAAGTTGTAGAAGGATGCATATCGAGACCTGAAGCGTATGCTGGATTTGGTCCCTGACGAGTCGATCGGTGCTTACTTCGAGCAAGTGCGGGCATTTTCTGTTTACCTTCAAGATGTAAGGATATTTTCGTGCGACTTTATTCATTTTCTTCATTTTTAGAGTGATAATCGATATATCAGGGAGGATCCAGACGACAAGAAGCGTCGTCGCCTTTAAATTTATTATCTTTATCCTTTTTCTCGATAAATTTATTCTTGCTAGCATTTCTCCTCTCGCAATTGTCTCCTTCATCACTTGATTCACTGCATAATTTTCTCATTTGCTTATCAACATTTTCATCGTCCAAATTATCTTGAATTTTATTGTAGCCACCTTTCAAATACCGATTCTTTGATCTATCCTGGTTTTCTTCCTACAAACATGTCTTTTGATTCTTATTCCTTCAAATTTGCATAGTTCAAATTCTATCAAACGGGATCAGAGGCGATCAAATTTCCCCTTGAAAATTTACAGCGAGCTTTGTCGTCGTCGTCAGATCGTAATTATTTTCACTACAAATTGGCAAACGAAATGTATATTTTACCCATCTCTGAATCTCTGATTTTATTCAACCTTTATCTGATAAAATTCATAATATTTGTCAATATGTAGTAGCACATCCAATTCTATCAAGGCTTCATACTTTGAACACTTTTGCATAACAATATCGTGAGGAAGAGATGATTTTTTACCTATTTATGTCGCTCTAAATTATTGCTGAGCAAAATTTTTCACAATAATGATAGTGTGATCCTATCAAAAAATTTCCTTCCAAACTCCAATCCTCATCCAAAATTTTTAGTCTTTGGAATTTTGTCTGAATTCTCTTGGATGTTATTATCCTCATTCAACTATTTTTGTTGCGCTAGTCGCACTTATTTTTTGTTTAGTTCTTCATATTTCAGTGAAATTATTTTCTGCTAAACACAGGAAAAAATAAAAAATAATAAATTGTTTTATGAATAATTTGGTGAAAAGGTAATGGTTCAATTAAGCCATGAATATTGACTTTCGTTCAACGACAATATCCACTATTTCTTATAAAACATTTTAGATGCGCAATAATGGAATATTTCTAACTTCAGTCGTATTATGTAAGTTTCAAATGAGAAAGTGTTAGTTCGGTTTAATTTTAAGGGGTATTGCCTATTTCAACAATATCTCGACATGTCGGAGAACTACTGTGCAGAAAATGCGGAGCAATTATAACTCGACAGTCGGAGCTGATGAATACGACAGGGGCTATCAACGCTCTCTACGATTATGAATTTCCTGTAGTTGGCAAAAATGTAACTATCAATGTATTCAAAAATCCTGCAGGTCTGAAATAATAACTATTTCAATAATAATAATAAGTTTAGGTGAAAAGTTCCATGTGCTCGGTGCAAAAACTGCTCATCTGAAATTTCACGGACAAGTAAGTGACATTTTCTTGTTTAATAACTGACTATAATTGGTAATGAATATTTTATTTATTTACACTAAAATCATTATCATTCGAAATTTTTATTACGATATATTTTTAAGACTGGCTTAGATTTTTATTTAGTTTTCTTTAAACGCAATTCAACTTCGATTTTTCAGGATTAAATATACGCTTCAATTTGAAGCCCTAAATATTTTCATTTTTAGCAATACAGCTTAGAAAAAAATAATTTCAACTTTAAACCGGGATGTTCGCGGTACGCAATTTTTGGAAGAGCTGCGGCGCAGTGCGATTTTTTTTCGCACCGCGAACATACCTGCTTTAAACTAAATCGCTTTAGTAATATTTAATTGAATAAGCGTCGAATAATATATCGAATATTTCGTATTCAGGCGTCAGCTGATTCTTCATGGTTCAAAGAGATGTCGTGGACGATTTGTTTATGCAAACAATGTAGCCAACATTTAGGATGGTTAGATATCAAATTTATTAAAATACTAGTATTTTTGCATTCTAGGTATTTCCAACCTGAAGAGCCAAATGCTCTCGAGGCAAAGCAGCGAAGTTTCGTAGGTCTTGTGCTCGATTATTTGATATCAGCAGATTACGTGGATACCTTGACTAAACTACCAAATGCATAATTCATGATTGCATTTTCTTGCAATTTCATAACCGATAATCATAATTTTATCATCTCATCAATCATAGGGTACTTTTAACTTACATATTTTACGACATTCCGAAGCTATAAGGTAATTTAACTGCGTCTTATATTTATGCTGCAAAACTACTAAAGTTGAACCAACCTTGTAGTTGATAAGGAGAATCTACGTCATGCCAACTCTCCTTGTGAGGACCCTAAAATATAGCATCCTTTTTGAATGTCATCTTTGGAATGTCGTGTTCATTTTTCATGTTTACATTGATCATCCATCGGGGATCTACGGGAATAGCGTCTGTCTTCTCGCATTATCTTGCCACGCCTCAAGTTGCTTTTATCGTAATCATTTTTACCTTATAATAAATAAATAACTCGTGATAAATTGTTCGGTTAGTTTTTGTGCTCGGAAATGACATGGAAGTGTGAGTAAGTGAAGCAGGTAAGTATTCTGGGAGAAGACGAAAAGGCACCTTGGGCACCAGAAACACGGTTGGATGAATTCGATGGCTGCCGAATTGCGGGGGCTATGCCCTGCCGCCTGCAGCAGTTCCTCCAATTCCTTCAATCCTTTAATGCTTTTGGCCTACCTTTTCTGGTGATGTCAATCGTGCATAACACAGCTCTTACAGCTCTAACAACGATAATAATTCCCATGCCCGAGTCCCTGAGTCAGTCATTGTGGGAGCTTTTACTCTTCGCTACGTATTTCCTTATTTTTATCCACTCATTACTTCCAAAAACGTTGCACAATCATTTTCTTGCTTATAAACGGTAGCAGGCTATTCGAATAGAAAATACTCCTAGTTTTTGCTCATATTTATTTAGATTGAAAAAGTACTTAGTTTTTTTCCTATTTTTCATAGAAACTACATTCATTTTCATGCATAAAGTTCGGCATTCTATATTTTATAGCATTATTGAAATACGATCCCCTCGTTAAATTATTCATTTCCTTCCCGTTCTTTGATCACTTATTCTATTCATTTTACCTTTTTCTCGTTTTGCAGATATTTTCCTTGATTGATATGCTTAGCAATCAAATAATCACAACGTTTGCAGGTCCAAACTCGTGGTTACACAGTGCTTCTTCTCTCAACCTCCGATCAGATGTCTCCGCTTTGCAGCCTTTCCGCTCTGTTCTGCCTTCTCGCTGTTCTCATTTCACTTGTCGCTTCAATTCCCATCGCATCAGAAAGAAATCCTGACACAGAAGAAGTCGAATTACCGAATACTTTCCAGAAGAGATTGAGTAATGACGCACTCATACGACTAATGATGAAGTGAGGTTCATTCTTGAATAAAATTTAGAGATATGCTATATATCACGGTAGTTTTACATCTGATTTGTAAATCGTTGATCAGAAGATCAGAAGCTAGGGAGATTTCTAATCTTTGCCATTCCCGGTCAATCTAGAAGTCTAGAAATTGGAAGCTGAAAACAGATAATTCCAATTCTAAACCCAGTTTGGATAATTTTGAGTATAGGGGTGGGCCATAATTATACCGGCACCTATGCATTTGATGAACTTATATCAATTGGCATAATCTATGTCTCATTATTTCTTTTTATAACTCTAAGAGAATGGATATCGTAGTTTACATATTGATCATTTATGCAAAGAAAATATCCTGATATCCTTTGAAAACACTTATGAAAGTATTGAATTAGTGCCGCTATAATTATGGGCCACACCACAAATTTCCAACTACATTTTAAAATGTTCAATTTCGTCTTTACTCGTATCTGAATCAAAGAAATTACATAATCTTCATTAACCATTCTGCTTAGAAATACTATTGCTCAGAAGCGTTTTCGATTTTTCTTCTACAGTGGCGGCCAAAGGTTCGGAACAATTATGATTGAGAATATAGCATGGTATATCCATTTATTATGAACCAGATCAAATAAAACGGTAGGAATTAACAAATTAGTTAAAAAAATACATGCAAAATTGCACTCTAATTGGTCCACGATGAGTAGTAATATCAGAATGCGTTACAATCATAATTGTTCTAAACTTTGGGCCGCCACTGTATATAGCATTTTTCACCCAAATCTGGTCCTGGCTTTCAATTTTCTAGCTTTTCATTCGCCCTCTCACTTTCAAACGATCTCTCGCCCTCCTTTCCTCGACGCATCTAGATTTAGACGTCGTGCAAAGTAAGGCGATTGTAGCAGTGGCAGGATGTTAAGTTTAGGCAAATCATTTGGAAACGGTTACGACTCTCTATTTTGCAATAATTTTTGGCACAATTCGTCTCAAGAGGCTAGAGAGTTGGAATCGAGAGACGAATGAGAAACAAGAAAAATGAGAGTCAGGGCCAGATTTGGGTGAAAAAGCAGAGCAAGGTAAAATCTCGATCTTTTGTTAAAGGCATAGAAATCGGTTCGAAAGTTCTCTTGAATTTCAAAATCCTTCCGATTTCCTATTTTGGAATCTATTTTAAAGGTGAAAATGGCGGGCTAAGTTGTTGTTGATTTGAAAATATTCAGTTCATTGCATTTTCAATTTGAGACCAAGAACTCTTTTGGCAGCTCGTATTTATACCCCCAAGTTAATCTAGGCTAGAAAAGAATCGCGAAAAAATATGGAAAGAATTTATACTACCGTAAAATCTAAAATAGAAGCCTCACTAAATTAAATTCTCTCTATAATAGAAGTCCTCCAAAATTCCAGAATTACCCATTAGCCAACACAAACCATCTCCGAGTCTTTTATAATACAGGGTGTTCCACGATAGCTTTACAACTTATTTGTGGCCCTAGATTTATTCTAAAAACGACCGATGGGGTCTTATTTAGATCGGTGGAAAGTGCATGAAAATGTACGGTTTTACTCACTTTCCATTTGCGGGAAGGACCTGGGCATACCTTTTCTGGGCAAATTTGGTATGAAAAATATGCAGAATTTTATGCTGATTCCGAATCTGAAACCGTTTTGAATTTGCATTGATCCGAAGTGATCTGTGTCCGAAAAACTGACATTTTATCTTGCCACCGGTATGCCCAGGTTTACCCGTAACTGGAAAGTGGGTAAAAGCATATATTTAAAAAATACCCCACCGCTCTAAATAGAATCCGTTGACCGTTTTCAGAAATAAATTTTAGGAAAAATTTAAGACCAAAAATAAGTTGTAAAATTATCGTGGAAAACCATGTATTCTCTAAAGTATGCAGAGTAGATTTAGCCTCGATTTGAAGTGATTACGATTATCAGATGAAGAGTTTTGGCGATTTGAAAATTCGAAACTTGTGAAAATTTAGGGATCGAAAAATAGAGGTTCATGGACTTCATTTTAGTTTTTATGGTGTTCATAACTAACATGATATCGTAAATGAAATTAAAAGAAAGGTCTTACTTCGACAAAGTTACAGCCTTTTCAAAAGTTGATTTTGGAAGTCATCATTGTTGATCATAGAAAAATGTCAACAGGTCGAAGAAACTGATAGAGTTTTACCATTTATCTTATCTCCTCTTATTTTGACATTTTTAGAAATCGTAGTCCAGCTTTGCGATCAAGTATGAAGAGGAGCGGCGAGAAGCGAGCAGAACTGGTCGAGAGACGATCGATGGATTCAGAGGCATTCAGCAACTGCTTCCTGTCGCCTATCCAGTGCATGATCAGAAAACGTTAACTTCTCTCTGTTCTCTTCTGAACAAGTAGATATCACCCCATTTGATTCTTGATCTCATTCTGTAAATATCTAGCAAAACATCACGAGTGAATAATTTTGTGAGAGATCGACCCGCATATTTACCTTGTATTTGTGTAAGATCAAATAAATTCTTTACAAATTGTTATTTATCCCACTTCAAGATAATTCGAATGGGTCTTTTTAGTAAGTAAATGAAAACGTAATTCGAACGACACAGGTGGGTTTGAAGACCATAAGGAAGAACGAAGAAGAGCTAATGCAGACGGTTAGATTTGCCTCATTGCACTCTTCATTCCAAGCGTCAGTCAAAATGAGAGATCGTTTTTCACTACTATGAGATGCCCTCAATTACTAGAATGGCTGTCAATTTACAGAATTCTTTTGACATAGCTTTGTTAGAATTTTGTTCTGTTTTCTTATTTATAAGTGATCTGAAGAAATTGAGGACTATTTAAAAGCAATAAATATATCGAATGAAAGAAAGTAAACTATAATTAGGGAAGGTCGTAATCTTCTACTTTCTTTAAAATTTGGCAGGGTATAAAGTGATCGTTGAAAACGCCAAAAATAGAAAGCAAGTCCTCCTTAAAATTGGTGTTCACGAAATACCACTATCAGAATCGATGAACCACTCATAGAAATGGTTGTTCACCAGAAAATCTTATCAGGAATTCCATATCCGAGGTGCTCGCGCGATGTTTGTATCAGTATTGTCGATGAACGATAACTTGGAATAAGGTAAAAGAAATGTGTCCTTTTTGCTTTATTCGAAGTGATCGTTCAACGACAATAAACCACATTCATTTTCCTGGCTGACGTTGGTGACATCTTTCTATAGAAACTATTTCGATTTTATTTGTTCATCCTCACGAATGACCTAGTTAATCACAATTCAGCTATTTAATTAGAAATTCTCGAAAAATAAAGTTTCGTGAAACCATTCGCATCCCTAGCGGTGATAAACAAAATTCATGTGTTGACCAGTTATACTGTAGCTTCTCTAAATTTAAAGAAAATGTTCGACTTTCGTGTTTTTGTTTTTATTTTATACGAAGCGTTAATTTCGCGCAATTTTCTGTCAATATTCAAACTCTTGTCGTTTTGTGATAATTATGTAATGCTGTTCGAACTTGCATCTCAATTGACAACAATTTCCTCGACAATTCAATGATGCAACTGACTTCACTCCTTCATTCTTCACAGTAATCCAGCTAATTAGTCCTCCATGCAATTATCCCCGTTGGATGCTCACTAGCTCACTTGCTTCTCCATATTTGCAACTATCCGAGCATTGCGTAACTGTGCACTGTGCACGGCTGCAGCCAGTTGTGTCTGTGCCGTATCTCAGTCTTCATTCCATCTTTCTCTCTCCTTGCAGATAACTCATCCATTACTCGACCGCGTAAGAATGCCAAATGGATTTGAATTATTTATCGTTCTTTTGGTCGCATTCTCACATTTGCCTCCCTCTCACATATTAAAAATCGAATCGAACGCATTCAACAGAGAGAGACACATGAAAAGTTCAGAAAACACAAACATTATTTTTAGAACTTTACAGAATGAAGAACAGTGTAATAAAATCTAAAAATAGAAGAAAAAACTAGCATAAAATTAGCTTTTTCACCCTAAATAAATTTATTTCATAAACTCACATATTTATTATCCGCTTAATCTGCAATAATTATGCAGCCTTGTACTCAAATCTGCCGCCAATCAGCCATCAGACAATGTGATGTGCTCTTCTTTTCAGCCAATAATAACAGTATTCACAATGTTTTCCTGCAGCTGTCCTCAGCTTATACTTTATTCCTTTCTCTTTTCTGTCACTAGCTTATTCTTCATGTTCTACCGCAAAGGGAACTCTCCACACTCGATTTATTTACATACAAAATAAGACCATAATTACTGTGCATATTTAGCAACTGATGAGTTTTACAACATCAGATTACTGTACCACATATTTCTCTAGATAAACGGTAAAACTTCTCCATTTATATCCATAATAATGAAAAATTTAAATAATATTTTTCCCAGGAATATTTAATTCCTTTCGTAAGTTTAGTCGTGTTCATTTTAGTCTTTTTTTCGATTTCCAAAAAACCCCAAGAAAGAATGTTTGAAAAACGAGAATAATATTTCATTGATAGGCAGCTCTAGAGATGGCGACCGTTGAGATCTCCTTGCGACCTACCTCTATAGCTTATTTTCGTCTAAAGAAAATCCCCCTAGGTCTGTTGATAGCGAGTGTAATTTAATGGAAATTTTACCTTTCTGCAATTTGTATATAGGATATTTTATAAGATTTTTTGTCGAGCATATCGAATGCACACTGCGGCACATCCTTGGCTAATTTAGTATGCCTTGTCGAGACAATTACGTGGAAGACAATCCCATTGCCAATCTAATTAGTTCTAGTGCGCAGTTATTACTTTGATTAGCAGCGCCTCTACGTGCCTTTGTGTGCATTGCATAATTTCATCATTCCTATCTCCTTTTGTCTCATCACTTCCTTCTTCCTTTCTTCTCATTTTCCCGATTCTTTTGATCTGGTTTCTTTCTTCATGTTTTCCATTTAGAATGGTTCTCCTTTTTTCTTCTTCCGAACTAATAACCGAGCCTTTCCCGGGCTCGCAATCAGGCCGTTCTCCCTTTTTCCTCTTCCTTTGCAGAGGACAGGAAGCGACAGTTGCGTTGCTTCTCACGGCATTTCGACGCCATTTCGCAGCAATCATTTCACTAATTACTTTCTTTGACTTACGGTATCTAATTAGCAAATTAGAGTATCTCTATTATACATAAATGACGTAAATGTACATCTTTCAATATCTGAGACAAAATTACCCATCTTTGACTTGATGCCGATCTTTGCAAAATATTTTTCATCATTTTGCAATGTTTTAAAACCTATGTAAAAAGTAACTGATTTGTAACTCTTAAGAAGCCAACCACAATAAAATTAGATGTCATTGGTTCATTCATATGCAAGAGTCATATCTATTGCCCTCATCTACCGTATCGTTTGCTAGACAATTTTTGTACTTGCTTCAAATGATAACTGATACTCTGATTTTCTGTTTCATTTCTTCTTCCACTTTCCATTTTTGCATTTCCTCTGCACAGTCATCGTCCCTCGTCTGTTCTGTTGCATATGCGCAGTGCTTCACACAATAGCTTTTCTAATGATTAATCTCTCAGCAATGTCTCCCTTTCCTTTAACAGAAATGTATCACACTGCGTTGCATTTCATATATTGGTTATTGATTTCTAGTCTCTCATAACGGAATACTGTAGGTTGAGCCCTATGGCAAAATAATATAGTTTACGTAGAAATTTATATGGAACATCAGCTATGTGTTAATTACCAAAAGTTTAAAACTAGGCATGATTTTCAGAACGAAATTTATGTCACATTTCAAAACAAATATTTTAACTTACCATTTTTTTCTGTGAAATTTTCTTCATATGCAGAGGACGCTAAAAATTCGAACATAAGATTGATTTTTATAATCGATCACTCATCTGAACATCTTAAAACTATTTAATTTAAAGTTGGTGTATTCATGAAGAAGATCAAACCAAAATCACTTATTAGGTTTCGTCTACTCTCCATTGTCCCCGAGATGAGTCTTGCATGTGCCACTCTGCGTCTATGACTTGCGAACAGTACGCCTCTCTCTCGTCGTGGCTTACATTGAAGGCCATTATTCAAACGGAATTCTGTTCCTGTTTTCATTCGATAATTGTCAGTTTTGCAGAAGAAAATCATAAACCTAATCAAAGGGAATCATTTTAACAAAATCGCAGCAAAATGTGTGAAAAATAAGGGAGAACGGTTGTTTAATGAATAACTTACTCGTAATTAGAACTAATTATCAAATAATTGCCAAGATATCAAATGAAAACAGGAACAGAATTCCGTTTGAATAATGACCTTCAATGTAAGCCACGACGAGAGAGAGGCGTACTGTTCGCAAGTCATAGACGCAGAGTGGCACATGCAAGACTCATGTCGGGGACAGTGGAAAGTGAATTAGTTCGAAATATCTACATAGTTAACGATCGATTCTAAAATACACACTGGTGTCCAATTTTTTGCTGCTACTGTATGCTATAATTCATCATATAGGATTATGTAAAATTGGTTAATCCTACATAACCTAACTCATCTTTAGGTTAAAAATCTTTATTCATTACTCTGTAAAAATTGTATTGAAAATCCCTAACGATAGTACCGAATCGCAATAATACGTGTGTAGGTAAGGACCTGATTAGAACTGCGTCAGAGATTTATGTTTTGTGCAATGGAATATCCCAGAAGCTCTCATCTCCTCTATTGTTTTACGGTAGCCATCATAATCCCTTCCTACTGATATTATGCACGCATATATTTAGGTGCTCACCTAAAAATAATCTCCTTGTGTATTATCACCCAGTCCACCTGATAGAGTGAATTGATATTTTAAGATCCTCGCTTCTATTGCGAGCATTGTTTACGAAATGCGTCGGTTAATCTTTTAATTTGACGTGCTTAGCGCATTCAAGCATTCGATCAAGTGACTTCATCGATATATCTTATATTCGTGGCTGTCAGATCTAATCCCTTGCCTAGTTGCAGGTAATCTCCTATCCAGACTCCACCTGTAGTAACCTCCCGAATGAGTACGAGGGCGAGAGCAATTGCCCATGTGCATAGCGACCATAGCGACTAACAAAGACTTTCCTTCCTCTGCCTTCCTCTAATTAGGCGGTTTTGCTAGGTCTCCAGCTGGGTCTCCCCTCTCTAACTCATGTCTTCCCTCGATCTAGTCAGAGCAGGCAGAATTACGGTGGCTCGAATTCCACAGCTCTCTTCCTCGCCTTTTCCTTCCTCTGCAATCATCTGACCGATTGACCCTTCTAATTTGTCATAGTCCAGTTTTATGCAGGAAGATTAGGCATAGAAAGTAATAAAATTCGAATTCAAAACTGTTGAATCACTGGTGAAGATCAGCCTGAGGTGGAATTGGTTATTCAAGAAGAGAAATTAGTGATTAGCTAGGAAAAGATATCAAATAGAATATATTCTAATAATCTCTACAAGTGTCGATGGTACAAACAATATATCTCAAATCTTACCTCTTTACAGATATCACCTTACAGCTCCTTTTCTTCTCCGTTTCCATTTCTTGTCTTTGTCATCTCTCCTTTTTTTCGCTTATTTCCAGTTGTGTGTCTCAAAGAGAGAGTGTTATTCCTAAGGAGAAAATGAGATGAAGAGACAAAAGAGTCAGAGCAGAGAGCAAGAGAGTGAAAGAAGGAGATTGACTTGACAAGGTGTCGTCTTGTTTTCCTTCTTTACTTTGAGCTATTTGTTTGGTAAGTGAGAAGAACAGGGATTGAGTTATAACAAGAGGTGCAAAATAGGATATTCGCGCACATTAAATCCAAATGTTATAAAGGACCGATTTAATATTTCATCACTTTGTGAGAGATTTGTATAAAATTTAGATTATTTGCTAATAAAATAACGAGCACACAAGTTTAGAAATATACCCGAATTACCGTAATCTTATCATCTAGCTTCAGCATCTCCATCTCCATCTCCATCTATCTTCATTAGTATCACTTGTCATCAATCAGTCAACCTTTGAATTCCATAATTTTGCCTTCTTTAGTCACCCTCATCTCAACTCGCATTCCCCTTCCTCCCTCTTATTTTTCCTTCCTGACGTCTGCATTCGCATTCAGGCAGACACGGCTCGGCAAAATCTCTCTCTCCTTCCCTCTTCCCTCTCAGCTTCTTCAACACCGCGTGAGTATGTGTCGCAGGATTACGGTAGTTTTGCCTGCCATTCCCTTCCCCCTTTTCTGCATTCCCGTAGACTCTTCCAGCAGAAACAGCCCCCAGCAAATTGATTGCTCCTGCTGGGTCCACAACACTCCACATTCCCACATTACGATCCCTTCAAAACTCAGAGCTTATTAAACCGACATCCCGCTGTGCCAGCCAATATCCACACAATGCATCGAGCTGTCGAGTAACTCGAGCAAATTTAATATCGCCTCTTTTGTTGTTCGAAATAGAAATCGCGAATCTCGAATCTGACAAATTTCGTAAAGCTCGAAATAAGCTCTTTTAGCCCATCAGTTACGATACGGTACCAAAGAGAAAACCCATTTCCATAACAAAAAATTCTCGTCCCCCAGTTCTTCTTCTCGCTGCATCGACGTGTGACGAGTCTCGACTTTGATGTTCAGCTTTTCCCTCTCCTTCTGTTCTCTTCTCGCTCTGCTCTGCACGTCGTGAGACGCTTCTGTAGAAAAATAGAGAATGAAATGGAGAGAGCACAGAGAGGGAAACAGAGAGGCTCGCCCGGTTTGTAGCGAGGTAGTCAGCACTGCAGGAGCACTGCGCAGATACAGAGATACAGACAGACGCAACGATGCAGAGAAGCACAAATACATAAAGAAATACGATCCACCACTCCTCGCCTTTGAGGGTGAAATAGCAGAAGGAAAAGATAAAAGTTAGAAATACAGGAGAAGACTACATGAAAATCCTACGGAAGAAATGGAGAAGCGAGAAGAGACGAGACTGGAAGATGAAAATGAAAATTGAAACAAACAAAACAAGCCAATGCAAACGAATGAAGAAGTGAAGTCGAGCTTGGAGTTATTGATTTGTGGAAGGGAAGATGATCTGTACGGTAGAACAGAGCTAGAGGCACGAACAGATTTGAGAAAGAGTCTGGGAAAATGCCTACAGATGTGCATTCATTTGAGAATGACCGAAGGGCATATCGCATAATCCTGCGAAATCTGTCAAATAACACACACATTACGTAATGTTTTTATTGATTTTGTTTGATTTGAGGTCACAGCTGAAATCG
This sequence comes from Diploscapter coronatus, assembly GCA_964036155.1. Lineage (NCBI taxonomy): Eukaryota > Metazoa > Nematoda > Chromadorea > Rhabditida > Rhabditidae > Diploscapter > Diploscapter coronatus. Next base: position 18,259,999 of record OZ038423.1, on the reverse strand, counting down.
ACTGCTGAATGAAACATTTCAATAACAATCAATAAATCAATCAATCAATCAATTCGTCATCATTTTCTAGCAAATCGACTCAAAATTGAGCAGATAATAGTTATTAGATTTGCTTAAAATTGATACATTCATCAGAAGAAAATAGTTAGACGGAAAACGGAATACAATAACAAGTTTGACATGTTTTGAATTGTGTTCATCGATCGAAAAGTCATACTTTCTTTGCGATTTTTGCGAAATCAGTAATTTTAATAAAACTTATTGAGCCTAACTCTTAATATAAAGTACTTTGTGATACGGAAAGGTAATATAATAATAAAATAAACATCTTAATTTAAGTTAATTAGTGCAGTTCGAAGACTATGAGTAATTAAAATAATCTGCCTAGAATAATGGTGATGTTGTTGTTTAAATAAATTGAATGTGGTGTAATAATACTGTACAATGTAAAGCGTATACCAGAGAGCTATGCATTTTGAGGGATGCGTAAACGTTCAGATTTGTCATCAGCCTAATCATAAATAATCAAATCCGAACTATAATTTACAAGATAAAATAATCCAGCACGAGAAGGTCCGAATCACGCATCACAATTTTTGGAATTCGAAATAGAGAGTTGAGTAATTTGATTGAGGAAATGAATGTGGACAGCGCAGAACCGAGATGCGAAAGTCGAAGAAACAACCAAAGAAATGGTCCGTTTGACTTGGAAAACCCTAGAATTGCATAGAAAGAGTTGAGGAAGAAGAGGGAACGGAAGGATGCATAGACACACTGCACTGAAACTGTGATAACTGATGAGTGCTGACTGAATACAGACACGCAGACACGATACTGAGACTGAAAAGGGGATACTTGAAGATATAATATATAGAAGACAGAAGGCTGGCACTTATGGTAAAGAACTGTTAGAATTGCGTGGGTGGGGATGGGTGAGGGAGGGAGGGAAGGAGACTAGGCCTGTGGGGGTGCGTGATGCTGGGTGAGCAGTTGCCCGGGGGTCGAGCCGATCGTTTCCAATTGGGAATAGATGAGAGGGTTGCTGTACATCACGCTCATCTCTTTCGAGGGATCGTAGAACGAGTTCCGGAAGGGCTGGACGGTCAATTGCTGGTGGTTTGGAAGGGCCTAAGAGTCAGCGGTAAAATTCGATTCTACCAAATAGCTGTACCTGCTGATTTAGTAGCTGATCCGACAAATCGCTGGATGTGGTTCCATCGGGAGAGGGCTCAGATTCATTCTTGACAGTACTCCCATTTCCGGCCACTGCTACTCCTCCAGTCAGGTAGTTGGGGTAAGCAGTCAGCGGGCTGTGTGCATATTGGGTTGGCGAAGAAGAGCCCAGGTAGTTCATCGAGTTGATCATTTCGTAGGACTGTCTTCCATACAGGCCGTAGGCCGCTGCAGACGGATCAAAATATCCCGCTGTAGATGTGCTATTCCAGGCCTGGATTGCGGGGTAGGTCTGAATGTTTGGAATAATGAAACGCTTTCTTAGTTTTATAACGAAGTACACCTTAGACTTTCATATTTCATTCGTACAAATCGATTGCGCTGTGTTGAGCATTTTAATATTCGTAAAAGATTTTTCTTGTTTTCTTTATGAATAGAAGACAGAAGACGCCGCTTGGAGCAGAAACAATGGAAGGCATTGATTAGAGGAAAGAGGAAGGGAACAAGGGGGAGGGGATGTTAGAGAAGAAAGGAAAAGGGAGGAACCGAAGGAACGGAGGGTTGAAACATGAGCAAGACTAAGATGGGTCTCGCCGTTTAAAGAAAAGATATTGATTTGGGGGAAAGATATGAACTTCGAGAAATATTTTATTCTGTACCTGAGTTTTAAGCGGGTCGAGAGCAGCCGAGAAGGCACCCATTGTGAGGCCCTTTTTCTGCATCGCCTTGGTCTTTCGCCGAGGACGATATTTGTAATCCGGATGCTCCTAGAAATTGAAAGGATCATTTCCAGTTATTCAACCATTATGAACCTTCATATGAATTGCCCTTAGTCGCTTAGCTTCATCAATGAATGGGCGTTTATCATTCTCGTTCAAATTCTTCCATTCAGAGCCCAATCTAAATATTCCACTTTGCTGATGCTAAATAGAGGTCCTCAGTACCGTTTACTGATCTCCGAATTATGCATTTTGGGATTCTCCTGAGCCATTCTCCTTCTTTGACCTCGGGACCAGACCATGAAGGCGTTCATAGGTCTCTTCACTCTGAAATGTTCAACTTATGAATATCGCATTGTTTCGTAATTTAGTTTTTTTCTTCTTTGTTTTTTTTTTTATAATTGCTCTTAGATTCGAAATTTTGTCATGACGTGATTTCATTTCCTTCGAATCTCTATGAAATTGTGAAAAATCGATCGATTCGCGTCTAAACGCGACGAATTCTTGAGCACAACAATATGTAGTGGAAGGAGAAAAAAGTGCGTGCGCGGAGAATTCGCTCAGCACTTCACTTCATCGTTCAGTCCTCTGTTCGGACTACCTGACTGTCTGCATTCTATGTTCTGCAGTCCGACAGTCCACTTCTCTCATGCATTCTACGCATTCGAATGATACCGGAATGAGTCGAATGAGCCGAAGAATAAAGAACAATCGCGCATGCAACCATATTCGATATTGTTTTCCTTTCATTGCATCATTTCGTCTCATCACGTTACCGCACTACTTATTCAGTATATATGAAAAGGTAACATGAACAGAACTTGCAGAAAACTTGAAGGTATTTTAAGACGAACTTAGACTTTGCAGATGGACATATTTGTACTTCTAAGGGTTTTTCGAAGCTATCGGTTGAACTTTAAGGAAATTGTGTCTAGCTACAATATCCCTGGCTGTCGTCTCCGTCATCCCTCAGTCCCCATTCCGTCTCGTCTACTTTCCTCCCACCTCCCCCTTCCTTCATATCAACCGGTCTCTTTACATCTTTCATCTCTTCTCGAATCTCGAGAAACACTTCTCGTCCTCGATTTCATCGTTTCCTCACTGCTTTCCCCTTCCCCTTTCCCTGGTTCCCTTGATCTACATAAAACGACTTCGACTTTTCACGAGACTCGAGAGAAGACGCTACTCGCAAATCAGCCAGAAGGCCGTGTAATGATTGAATGATGGAGGGGATTGGAAGACTGCGAGGTTAAGTGCACAGAGGCAGAGAGGATGAGGACGTGGATGAGACTCGAGATCTCGCAACTGCAAACTGACTGTTATTTACGGAGGTGTGTAAAACTATGCGCATCTCAAGCATCTTGAGGAGGAAAATTCAGAGATAGACATAAAATATCTAAAGAAAGATTAAATAGTAAGTGAAAATACGCTGAAAGAAAGCTCGACTTCGTGAGCATTATCACTTTCGCGCATATCTCAGATCTATTATGATGTGAGATCTTGTAGATGAGGCATTGAAATCGAAATACCATGGACATGACTTAGCTGAGAGTGCTTATGAAATCTTTAGCGCAAATAAAGATATCACAGAAGTGTAACAATATTTTGATAACACATCAGATATTCCCAGACTCTCGCCTTTCCTTCTCTACAGTACCTGGATTCTCAAGCTCTTTCTGCCTTGAGTGCGCCACGCAGGTGACAAAGAGCCTGTGGAAGTTCAGCAGAGTTGCGAGTCGGTCGACTTCAAAGGAAAGCAAAGGAAGACAAGTGAGAAAATGAGATTGACAGATTGAATGTGGGAATTCAATTAGAAATGAATTATGAATAGAAAACAAATAAACAACACACATCGTCACAACCATTACAATAATACGAATACTAGAGAGCAATTGAGCAATGAATGTAAGGATGTAAAGCAAATAAGGCAGTGACTGCTTGCTTACCGATCATCACCCTTCTTGCCGTCCTTGCCTGACGAGTCGGGACTGTCCGGTCCATTCGACAATTCGTCGATGCTGTGGCTGTGCGGCTGCTGTTGTTGGTGCTGGTGCTGCATCTGAATGAATTGAGATATGATTGGATGACACGCAATTGTCAAGACACACCTGTAGAAGAGTAGCTGCAGCCGCAGTGGAAGTGGGCGTGGGTTGAGGCATCGAGAAAGCAGCCATCTGACCGAGCCAAGGGTACTCCATGGAATGCATCATAGCCGCGGTAGGCATGGCTCCTCCGCCAACCACCTTGTTCATCTCAGTCACCCCTCCAGGCGTGACAGCTCCCTGCTGGTGGTCCATCATCAGCATCTTCAGTCTATCCGCTGTCTCAGATCTCCAACCAGTCGATATCTCCTTTGCTCCTCGTTCAATTCGATGACAGCCTTCGTCGTGCGGTCGGTGGCTTCACTTCTTTTTGCCTCCTTTGATAGGAAAATAATAGGGACAAGCGAATAATAAAAGATCTATAGAAATAAGAATTGAGCAGAGGCAACGACAACGACTCGGGACTCAGACAATAGAAGGGAGGAAGGGGAAGCGAAGGGGAAAGGGGAGAGACACAGTGACGGAATGAGAGAGAGCAGACTGGGGGCGGGGCTGGAAGATAGGCGAAGGGAAGGGAGACCAATAGGGCTGTAGAGAGGGAGGAGCGAGGAATAGGGCAATCACCAGGCAGGCAGAGGTGATACGGTCGTGATAGTGCGGACCTGAAAGTACGCGAATCAGATAACGATTATCACAACACAAGCGAACAACTATTTAATCGAACTGCTTAGAGAGGGAGAGCATGAAGAGAGGGAAGAGGAGGACAAAGAATGAATGAAAGAGTATGGAAGTGGCAGAGAGACGATGAATAGAACGATTGAAGAGATGAAAAGAATAGGATACAATAGAGAAGAGAGGAATGGGGGAAACAAATGAATACAAGACTGAAAGACTGAAAGCAGCAACGCAGGAAAGCAGCCAGTCTCTTCTACTGCAACCGCTGAGCTGTGCTGCTTCTGAATTGTACGTCTTCTCGCTCATCCTCCTCCTCCTCCTCCTTTGCACCGTCTCAATGCTTAACTTCACTCCTTCCATCCTTATTTCAACCGTTTCAACGTTCCTCCACGTTCCGATCTCGAGACTCTCTCCCTCTTCGCCAATAATTTAGCTAATATCAATTTGTCCTCAGATAGTCTAAAAATTCTCCTCGAAAGTTCCTCGTTTTGTTTCGTTCTTCAATTTCGCCGTTAAGTTCCAAATTAGGATTCTTGATCTGCGAGATCCCATCTGAGTGCTTGGTTTTACTGGATATTTTTAGGTCTCCGATTTAGAAACTTCAAGCTCGCGTTAAATCTAAGCATCGATTTCTCCTCTCCGTCCGCAGGCGAGTGTAGGCGTGTTCTTAGAAGCTAGGGAACTACAATATGAAACGGGGGATTAATTTTTGGAATGGGAATTGAAATTGCCACTGCTAGGTGTAAACTCTTTCGATTTGTACTCGTGTTGTGTGCTTTTACCGGTGCAACATCATTTCTCATCACTCCTTCTAAATCTAAAATCGCCTCGTACCACTTCCTCCCCTTTCGTTTACATTCAATGCGCTGTTATTTTGATGCAAAGCGCTTTTCCGTGTTAAAAACGATGAAACGTTTTGCGATTTTTTAACATTTGCATCATTTGGATGTGTCACCCACGGGTCCTCGGGCAACAGGGAATTCCGGTGGTTGTGACGAATAGCTACAGTCAGCCGGGCAGGGAAGCAGAGGAAGCAGAGCAGTAGCCGCTAAGACATAAACAGTCAACACAGCGCGAGAACACTGTAGCTGTAGTGATCGGCATTGGGCTGACTGATGTGTGGGTGTGCAACAGAGGGAAGGGAAGGAGATTGCGCGGTGCGTGCTTGTGCTGCGCTGTGCAGACTGTTTGTCTCTGTAGACGTGCAAAGTCAAGAACACCGCTCCCTCTTCCTAGGCCTGGGGGATCTCTAACTTTTCCCCTAATTTTCCCTGATTCTCTGCCCCTCCTCGATTCATCTCTATTCCTTGTTCGTCCTTGTCCACCGTCTCTCTGTTTGTGTTTGCAGAGCAGTAACTTCCTTCCTCCCCTTCCCCCTCTCTTCTCATCGATCTTCCTTCCATTTCTCCGACATTTACAGTAATCTCGCCTAGCCTTGGGCAGCTTGAAGTTGAAGCGACGAAGCGATGCGACAACAGAGCACAACTCATTAGGAATGATCGACGCGAATACCCACAAAGGGCAGAGATGCAGACGGAATTGGGAAGTAGAGAAAGAGCGGGGGAATCGAGAGGGGAAGGAAAGCAGAAAATGACTAGAATATGAATACCAAATGAGGCAATGAGAAGTAGAATGATGATGAAGCGATATACAAAAATATTAGTCCAAAGGGCCCAACAACTAAAACTAATAGAGTTATGGATGAAGGAATATGTAAAAGTGTCAAAAATGATATGTTGGCACGACAAAATTAAGCAAACTATCAAGAAGAATGTTTTAAACTGTCGAAAACTGATCGAACGAACAAGAAAGAAAAATCGATGAAATTTCTAAACTGGAGGCAATTGAAAGCAGAAGAAACAAGAAAACAGACAGAACATGTGAAAAAGAAGAGTAAAGCGGCAGCCGCTCAAATTCCGCACGTGTGGTGCGAGCTTGAGAAACAAGACAACTTTTCGATAAATATACAGAAACACTAAGCTGTGAACAGTGCCGAATGAAAAGGCGAAAAATGAGAAGATGATGGGATAAAGAGGATCAACGGGCGATGAAACGTTGTTCATTGTTAATAAATTATCTACATGAAAACTTGAACAAATACAAATTATAGCCGTGTTATTTATTGAAAGTGTTAAATTTTGATTGTCATTACGCATCTTTCATTATTTTTCGCCACTCAGATATCGTGAGTACCTCCAAAACACGCTATAAATAAAAGTATGCTCAATGCTAACCCAACTCGCCCTTACTTAGTCTAGTTTAAATAAAATTGAAACAGGGTACAAATTTGATAGATGTCTAGAAGGAAATAAAATCTACATATCTGAGTAAACTAGAGAATTATATAGTAGAATATAGTAGAGGTAATAAAAAATACTTACATTCATATATATAGGGGTAATATATTTGAAAATAACTAACGTTTACAAGGACACGCTCCATACTCAGTTTGTAAGCTTTTCCTTACTATTTTCCCTATATGATATAATGCTGTAGCAGGTGTCAGAACGTAGGTAGTATAACCATTCAAATAGGTAGATCTCAATCTGTTCTAGATGTCTACCAACTTCTACCTACTTTCTACTTCCATTTTATCCAGATTAAACAAGGACGAATTGAGTTAGCGTTGGAGCGCACTTTGATTTACTGCACATTTTAGAGATATTTAGTATACTCAAAAATGCAATATTCTGACAATGTAAATCTAAATTTCCAAATTTATGATGTAATATTGATACGATAATGTTTTACTGTTCAGCGATAATTTATCCATCGTCATTCGACAACATTTCAAATTTGCAGGTGTCAATTCCATAACTCTTCCAAACCACCCCGAGCAGCGCAATTCGAAAATGTTGCGCAATTCGATTCGACAAACTCTCAAATCGGCCAGTCGATTCACGAATTCGAAGAATTCACACTTGCACTCACAAGCTGCTGGTTCTCAGCGCAAAAAGTGATCTGAGCTGAGAAAAGAGAAGAAAGAAAAAGGCTATTTTGAGGATGAGATTTGATAGATCAGAAAGGAAAGGGATGCGAAGAGACAGTGGCGAAAGTGACAGAGTGGGGAGCTGGGAATGGAAGGGAGGCGAGCCATATCAAAGGGGGAAGTGCCGATGCGGGAAATTCGCAAAAATGCGTGAGACTCGTGAGGTTCTGAGAAAATATCACTCAAATCTGCTGAAAATCGGTGTGATTCGATCGAGTTCCGAATCGATAGATTTGCATTGAATTGTTGAATTGTGAATGGAAAATGGAATGATTGTCGAGAAGTGAATGCGGAGGTCGGAGACAGGGGCGGAGCCGCTTGAGACAGGCACAGGCATAGAGACAGGCAACCTAGAAAGGCAAGGAAAGGGCTATCATTGAAACTGTCTTGAATGTGGAGGAAGGGGAGAAATGCACGATGAAATGAGGAGGGGAAGGAAGGAAGGAGGGAGAAAATTCAACGAGGAATCAAATCGATCGAGTTCGTTGTTCGAATACCGAATACAAAAAGTACAAGAAAACTTTCCTTACCTTTATTGTCTTCATTGATTCTCATCGACTTTGAAGATACTAATAGTTTCTTGATGATGCAATGGATAAGTTATCACTTGCAGCATTCAGCTATCAAAGCCCAACAGCTGTCAATAATCATCTGATGACGAAATAATCGAAACGTTTCATCTTTCATCGAATTACCCAAGTACACGAGATGATAGTCGATTCTTGACGATGAAGATGACCTTGACCAGGCATGAAAATATTCAGCTTTCATTGATCTGGTCCCGAGTAAGTCATCCGATCGCAAAAATCCTCGTAGAATCTGTCATGAAGAGGGGTCTGCAGCGACAGATCAGGACTGAATCAGCCTCGATCATGATAGCAGTTTGACAGAATGACGGACTAGCGTGTTGGTGTCGGAGTTGCTGGATGCTGGAGTGCATGGCTCTTCTCCTTGCCTTCCTCCTCTTCTATCTCATTCCATTCCCTTTCTCTGCTACTTTCCTCATCTCAAATCTGCGTGTTCTCTAGTTATTTCTATTCATTCTTTTATTTTTCGTGCTCTTTTCAAGAGAGTCTTCGTCGTCTCAAATCAATTACGCCAGCATTGTTTCGTTAGAATCCCCCTCCCTCTTCCATAGGCCCTTTCTAGCGCCGCACCATTGCCCTATTCATCGGCCTTTTGTATTTCGGATTCAATGGGCGACTTTACAAGAATGAATACGCAGGAAAAGAGGCAAAAAGATGGGTGGAGTCGAGGAAAACAAGCACAAAGCAGCCCGCCACGGCTCAGACCAATTATCTCGAGCCTAATTAATTCCAGGATATAGGAACTTTGCACAAAAGCTGATTATAAATCTGTTTATTAAGTAATGAAATGAAATTCTTTGGCAATACATAAGACATAAGACTGATGCTGTATACTTGCATAATGTGCTATGAGAGTGAGAGTAAAGGGGCGATGATTTTGATGTTAAGAATATAATGGATTCTATCATGGGTGAAGAGGTGAAGAGAATATGCAATGATGCAATTGCACGAAGAAGTACAATAGTGAAGGGGAAGTCAGGAAGAAGGAAGACGAAAAACGTCTAGGAAAACTGAACAAACTGGTATAGAGATGATGGAGAGTGGAAAATTAGAGAGATAGAGAAACGGAATACGAGGAAGTGGATATTAGAAAAAGAGACAGGAAAAACCTACAGACAGGCTGACATGATACGAAGGTAAAGTTAAGATAACGACAAAAATACGGATGCATGACTACGGGAAGTCAATGGACGATAAAATGTAGGGATTACATGGAATTAGATGGAATAGATATTCAATGCTATTCAATGCCAATTAGAATAAATTCTTATAAATAAAAAGGAAATGTAAAAGACTATCAGATCGAAGCAGACGTAGATACAAGTAACTGCCACTCTAAATAAATAAGCAGAACCTTGCTCAATAAATATGTCATAGATTAGGCCCATTGTAGTTGGTATTCGCTCTACATCCATCCTCACCCTTTGTAGTATTCGCTCGCTTTTTGAGAAATACTATGGAGAAAAGAACGAAATCGAGCGAATACTACAATTGGCCCATAGATTAAATAGAAAATTATTATTGATTGAGCAAATTCCTGTAAGTAATATCAATCTCAGACCTTAGACAGGCTTGCACAATTTTGTGCTAAAGTCCGCAGTTACGAAAAAATCAGTGAATAAATAAAAACGAGAATAGCTGAATGCAAATTCTGATGAACTTCGGTGGAGAATGATCCGACTTTGGCCACACAAATAAATGGGAAATGCAAAACGATAAATGGGATTTAGCACAAGTCTCGATTCTGGGAATTCAAGAAAATGTGAGAAGTATTTCAAATAGTTACTGCAAACGAAGTGATTTAATGAGAAGAAACCTGGGAGATGTTTGGCCCGGCAGAGATGAGGATGTCCTCGAAGGGAGCGGACTGAGCCACGTCCACGGCCTGCCACTTCTTCAGCACGAGCAGAGTGTAGAACTTCTGAGCCGCCGATTTGCGACTTGAGCCTTTCGTCAGTAAATCCGTCAGGGAAATCTAAACAATTTCATTGTGCATATCCCATTCACACAATTAATCTACTCTTTTCTGCATCTAATTTAGACTCAGCAGTTTTATAGCCGAATGCTCTCTGGGAAAAGTAGGTGCTGTGCTGTACCCATGTACTGTATTTTTGCTCCAATAAGACTGCCAATTTCTATATTGCAGTTATAATTTTGTATTCGAGTGATCGAGTTCATGCTCGACAGCTTCCTTTGTTTCTCCTCCGAGTTTTATATCCCTGCATCCTTTTCCCTCTCCATTTCCTATTCTCTCTTCGAGCAGTCGATACGCTAATTAGCAGTACTGCAGAGGGGATTTGGAAGGCAGCAAATGAATATGACGGATAATTGCAAGGAGTTACGCGGATTGCAGAGTAGATAGGAGATAGGTGAGCTGGAAGAAAGAGGGAAGAGACAGAATACGGAATGAACTGTAGCAGAACAGGAAAGGAGAGGGTGCTAAAGGTCAAGTAGAGTTGATAGGCGAGAAGAGGATCAGGGGATCAGGCAATATATCCAAGGATGGAGTGGATCAGGAACAGATTATGCAGATTAACTCATTACCACTGCACTTCGCCATAATCTACTCGAGAATATTATGCATGAAATATGATTGCCGTAATATCGATGAAATTGCAAGGAAAATGCCAAGAAAAGTACCTGTTCGTCTTCGCTGCTCCTCAGCTTAGTGGCAATCGAGTTGAGAATTCCCTGAGTGCGTTTCGTCCAGCGATGATCTTCATCGCCCTCCACAGCTTGATCATCGTCGTCCACATTTTTAGGCTAAGATATAATTGTTTTAATTTCAGGTATATAACTTTTCATGATGAATATTTAGCGCACGCGTCACTAGCTTATCGTAATCCTCATGATAAACTTGCACTACCATATTTGTGCTTCCAATATAATTCAAATCATGCCTATTTGAGCATCGATTTATCTTCTCTCCTTGCAGATTGTCCAGTGGCAGATTTACTTTCTCTCTGCCTCTATCTCAATCTCGTCCATTCATGCTCAGTGCACAGATATTGGCGTGTGTGTGTTGCTGTGCATTAGAGGAACAAAAGATACGCAAATATTGTCTGTCTGTAAGGTGGAATGTGTACAGAAAAGGGCAGTGAAAATACCCTAATACCACTCTGTTTGGATACATTTCTTCACTAGTATATTACATTGAAAATATTTTGAAAAATTGCTATTCTAAACGGACTCTAATTCAATATCATTCTTTTGAAAAGAATTTGATTCGAATATCTGTTTGCAATAATTAGAAAACGTAATGCTACTGTAGTTCTGAAGTAATTCAAACTATGTGTTGCGCTTTACGCGTGTGACCATCTGTACTGATTCTTCCAGCAAAGCAGGAACAAGGTGTGAATGGGCAATGTAAGCAATGGAATGGGGAAGGACTCGTAAAATGCTTATGCTCATTTATGTTCTCCCCTGCAACTATGCAGCCCTTCCTCATAAATTTCCCCTACCCAGTTAGCGAATTGCGTCATTCGACAGCCACTTCCAATCGTAAATCGAATTGCAATAAGCAGGAAGGAGAGTAAATACGGTAGTGGCCCGGGGATACAAAATACGCAGATAACATCAGCGGAATGTCCGTTTATCTCTGCATTTAAATCTACAGTAGTCTCGAGATGAAGACATCATTGTTTTCCCCTAATAGCAAATTACTATCGATGATTGGATAATGGATATGATAAGCAATAAAGCGTTCTTTAACTAACAAAATATTCCTCGCAAATAAAATCATTTGCGATAATAAAAACTAACGCTGAAAGCATTAGCGTTTCGTTCGCGCGCATCAATAATAGCCAAGAAAACGCTCCTACCTCCTTGTTGCGTTTCTTTTTCTCACTCGGGGAAATATCGTCATCCTTAGCTTCATTGCTGGAATCGAGCTGACTCGTGGGCGGCGATTCAGGCTGCAGATCCAAATCGGGCACAGAGGGCGCGCTGAATTCATCCTGGTCATCGCCAAAAGTCGAGTTCTGAAACTAATCACATTAGCCTGCTACTGAAAATATGAAGATGTAGTAGTTTCTAGTAACTTTTTTCGTGAAGATCAGACTCTCAACTTCTGACTACGGTAACTTGTAGAGTGATTCTGCTTGTCTGTGTCTCTTTCCATTTCATGTACTATCTCGTCGGCTTTGGACATTCACTTTGGTGTCTTCTTATCGGATCAGCACAGCGCGCGCAGAAGGAAAGGGACAACTCCCGAAATCGGATTGCAGAGAGGAAAGAGGTAGAGATGGAGGAGGGGAAGTGAGAAAAAGACAGACAGACAACCGAAATGTGTCAATGTTTAGCACTTGACACATAACTTGATAAAGAAGCAAATCGCCGCTCTCTCTGCAAAACTCCCAAATACGGTAAATGCGTAAATCGCGCAAATCCCGTTGAGAGAAGGGACTTAACGCTAAACTAATTTGGACTACGATAATCTCTCATTCCAAGTTGTCGAAATCTAAGAATTCAGAAATATTGCTTACTCTGAATTCAAGTCGAGTGGCAATTAAACCGTTGCTAATGTGAATTGAATGGAATGGAATGGAAATGGATTTGGTATCAAACTGTGCAATTAGGCTGAGGATCACATCTAATTGACCTTGCAGAGGAATATGGTAGGAGGCAAGAGAGCACTGAGTCCAACCGACTGCCTGCAGAAGGAGAAGGACTGTCACTGTCAGTATGACTGCGACTCCCTTCCCTCGTCCTTGCCACTGTCTCGAGAGTGGCCCTCCTTCCCTCACTCCTCTACTCCTCACCCTCAATTTGCCTCTCAATTTGACGAAGGAATCCTCAGCCCGCGGGCTGCGAAGGTCAAAACATTTATTTGTTTTAGATCGGCCATCCCATCAAACCAGTCAGCAGAGGCAAAAACCGCGCAAAGATAGGGGCCGTTTTATTAGAGAAATCAAGAAAAGGAAATAGAGAAAGAGAAAAGAAGATGAGATTGAGAATTTATGAGTCGAAACCGAAACCCGCATGGAGAATCGGAATCGGAGAGTGGGACTGTGGGAAAATGCTGCTATTATCCGAGCGATCGAATATATTCATTGGGTCATTGGAATTGCTCGAGGGATTGAGAGTCAGTTTGAGTGGCAATGATATGGTGGATTAATAAACCGAGCATGGGCAGCTAATGAAGAGATATTATTGCCAGTCGGACAATATAATTACAAGGGCGAATTGTAATAAGCTGAAGACATGAATAGATATGGAAAGAGAAACGGATATATGAGGGAGGGGGATCAGGTGCGCGATATGAGATGGCAAATGCACTGACACCCGCTAATTGTATACTTCATTTCAATTTAACGGGCGTACTATCTTCTCCTAGTTATCGTAGTATTGTCGCCTTGCCTCTATCCGCCCATCATCCACTTTACTAGTTAATCCTTCTCTTTATCTTCTTGTACCGCTCTAACACTAACATGAGAGAGCAAAATAATAGCAGGAAAATATGCAAAAGCAACCAGAAAGGGTCTGTAAAACAATAGACTGACAAGAGATGGGGAGAATTGTCCGACCATCTGCCACTTGCTACTTGCAACTCGCACACTTCACACCCTAACTGTCGGCAAGTCGTGCATTTCTGCATCTCACTCAAGCACTGCAACTGCCTTTCTGACTACAGTAGGAACGAAGAGGAAGATAAAGAGCCAGAGCCCCACAACATATGTCCATTCTCGCACTCACGAAAAGCAGCCACTTCTTACTCAAGAACACGTCGAAATATGTTAAAAGCCTAGTAAATCTGCTAAATCGTTGGAATAAAAATATTAGGGACGTTTGCGCGCATTATGCAAGAATTTTATGCATATCGCTTACGGTATCATATCGCTAAGGCTCTTTGTGTTGACAAACGTTGTAAATTCTTGTTATGTCTTCGCACACGAGACTTAGCCTTATTCGTGAATGTCCAAGAAAGAGATATAGGCGATGGTGATTTTATCATTTTAGTGGTCAGAACAAACAATCATCAAAGTTGTTTAATTTTGTGCTAACGCGAAATATTAGGGTTTTTTCTTGAATTATCATTTTTACCATAAAAATCAATTGATATTTTGCTAGGCGCGAATAAAGAGAATGATTGGGGTCAGAGAAAAAAGAAGATATGAGTCGGGGGCTGCATTGCCTAATAGAAGAAAGAAAGCGACACGGTTCAATGCTTGTAAGGGACAAACCGATAAACGATGAAATGATGAACAAACTGGGAATGGAAATCGGATAAGAGAGGATTTGCAACAGAAGCGTACAAAAATCAAATTTTTGGTTTGCGTTCAACACGGTTTTCAAAAATTTGAATTATGTGTTAGCGTTTAACGCAGTATTCATTTAAATTTTCGTGTGCGTGTGCGTTATAAAAAATATTCAAAAATTTCCCTCTTACGTTAAATAACGCATTGAATTCGTTCTATTGTTAAGCCCAAAATAGGCTAAAAATTCATCTAAAATCATAAGTTGGCTAAAATATAATTCTAAATTGTGTTGGTTTAAGGGTGTTTTTTAATAAATATTTCAATGACTAAAAATTATAACGCAACTTTCCTAATTTTTGCGTGTGCGTTTTGAAAATTGTCCTGAAAAGTGTTTTGCGTTCGCGTTAGTTAATAACGCGTTATCTTTATACACTCTTGAATTGAAAAAATAGGGATTGAAATGAGAATGGTTTTTAAAGAATCTGATTACTTCAATTTTGTAAAATAATGAAAACTGACCGATAAATGATAAATGCTGTCCTCGAGAATGTCTGACAGGAGCAAGGCCTTCTTCAGGTCATCGACAACTACTGAATTCGGCTTGGGTCGAGCAGACAAATGAGATTGGTAGACCTGAAATTGTTGAAAATTTTGCAATCTTACATTTATCAGAATTAATACTAGGTAATTCAATCAATTGTTCCAATTTGAAAAGAAAATTTGCACTCTTGCATGAATATCCTTTGGCTGAAAAACTAAAATCGCGATGAATGGAAGAATGGTTATTATTTTGAAGATTTAAAGATGAACAAAACTTATTGAACGGTTCAATATTTTTCAGAGAATTCGAATTTAAATTCAAAAGATGATCACTGACTGAACTGTTTGCTCTAGCTACGAAAAGAAAGTGACGGTTCTCCGAAAAAGCTGACGCTTTCAAATAGGTTGAATTTTAAGCAGTTCTTTTTCAATCTAAATAAAGATATTTCAACGTACCCTAACAAGAGGCTTGGACTTCATGTGGCTACAGCCGGGCAAATGGAACAGTTTCTCGACATTCCCGAGCTGGCGAATTCGCATCAATTTGCGGGTTGGAGGAGCCAAATCAAGAGATTGAATTGTGTCGCTGAAATACTTTTTTTTTTAAAGGTAATTAATTTATGAATTTGAAGTCCACCTATAGTTAGCCATGTTAGACTTCATCTCATCGCCTCCAATGTTCTTCTGCTCGTCAATCACCAGCTTCCTCTTTCTGCGTCTTCTTTCGGTTTTCTCCATCTCATTCGTCTCCACAGAGTAATTGTCAGAGTCGCCTAAACGTAGTAAATTTAAATGCATAAAACTTGGCCGAAAAATAATTCGAGTTCATCAAATCATGAAATGATTCGAGGCGAAACTAGATCATCTTCTCCTGCATATAATTGCGTTTTATGATACGATGTATTTCTAGGCAGACGACATTGTAATAGTTTAGGTTTTCATCAAAATTATACGCCTTACCCGCAATGCTGCCAGCCCTGGGGCCAGTCATCAACTCTTCGCTGCCTTCTCGCGGATTTTCCGACGCCATCGCGCTGCCGTTTTCAGCCATACTGCCTGCTGAAATCGATAAATCAATGAAGGAAGATCCAACGAAAATGAGTGATATTCGTTTTTCTAGTGATCAGTTTCAAATTAGTAGACTCTACCTTTCGAAAACGTGACAAGTCGAAATTAATTCAAAGGAAAACAATTTCCATAAGAGACTGAATTATTAGGTTATCGCATTAGTTTTGATCAATGTTTAAAAATTTGACCAAAACTGATGCGACAATCCAATAAAAATATTGACAATTCCTACGTTCAGTTTCGTCCTCAATGCCAGTAGAGTTTCCGAAAACATCATTGTCATCGAACATAGAAGAGGACTGCTGTCCGTTGATGTCTACAGATGAGGAGATGTCGCCGAAGTCACTGAAACAAAGGATAATTCATTGTTAGCAAAATATCAGTTTACTTGGTGGAAGTATCGTTTTCCAAATTGCCCAGATCTCCAAAATCATCGTCGATCGCCATTCCGAGTTCAGTCTCTCCGAAATCGTCCATCTAAAATCGATATTATGCAATTTAAAAACAAGTATTCGTCGCACGTGATTAAAAATACTTTCACCATGTTTCAATCGACGTGATACCTGCTGATCTAATCTATTCACGTCAATGAAATTCGAGTAAATCAGCCTAGATTTTTATCGCCCGTCACGATCTCATTAGCAAGTAGAAAAAATGATTCATTTTCTAAGTTTAAAATTAAAATATCCACCGTCGAAATGAAGTGAAACCCCGTTTACGAGTGAATATTAAGAGATCAAATCAATTTTATTAAAGGTTTTTCTACGACTTTTGTCAGTTTGATACTTCGTTAGAAGATGCTCCGAAATTTGAAACACACTTATGTCATTTTCAACGAGCGACAGCTCAACATTTCACAGATAAATATTCAACACTGATAACTCACCCCGAAATCGTCGTTGATCAAATTGTTCGTGTTCATGTTGTCTTCCTTCAATGTGATGTCGTCGATTCGACTCTGCTGCGCCTGAGAAATAAATATTTTAAAATGACAGCAACGAAATAACAATTCTTCTACCTGCAGATGAGTATTGAAATCGGCATCGAAGTCTGGCAGAGCCGTGTCAAAGTCAGTGTACGTCTAAATTTGCAGTAGTTATTATCAATTTCGTGTTAATTCTTAGGGCTAGTAAAATGAGATATTTTGAGATGGTATTACTTTGCAAAAGTCTAAAATGAGAGGAAATTATTCAAAAATTACAGGAGGTACTAGTACCGAAATAAAGTTCTTATCTACTCAAGACAAAAAGGAGTTAATAAAATGTGAGCTAAAGAAAGTCTGGCAAATTCACATGTGTAAAATAAATGCTGTTATGAAAATCGAAAAAGTATCAGTATATCAGCTATCATTTTCATTTTAAAAGATAAATATCGTAGTATGAAACAATGGTAAAAAATTGACAATTGATTTTCAAAGAAGAAGAAAATTCTGCATATTTTTAAAGATATTTTGCCTGACTTGCTCGATAGAATACTTACAGAATAAAATTTGAAAGAGATTTCAATTTACCTGAGGTAGAGACGAAGCGACATGCTGCAGCAGATCGTTGTCTTCGATGGCACTAATGCCCCCACTTCGAAAGGCCATTTTGATCTTCATAAATGCCTCGTTGCAATCTGCCAACAGGAACTTGGCCTTCTTCGAGTAGATTCGCACAATACCGAGCAGTAGATGGCCTGTCGTTCGGAGAGTCATTTTGTTCTGCGACTTAAATCAAACAATCAGTTTTGTCACGAACAACTCGTAATCAAAGTTAGTCGTTTTCAACAGGTGATTTGACAGGTTTATGCTTTTTCCTAAAAATTGGACATGATTCAAGAGTCAATGTTTCGTACTATTAATCGTGAGGAAGAAATCCTAATAACATTATGACAATATATCGCAAATATGTTCTGAGCATCGATAAATATATATATCAAGTCTGGATCATTTATCATCAGAATGAACTGTATTGAAAACGGGATTGATATTTTCGATAGTTGTTTAACTTTAGAAAATAGTAATGATTTGCGAGAAGTTTAAACTTTATGAATGCTTTTTTCATGCTTACGTATTTAAAATTCTTGTGAAAGCTTCATATTATTGTCATTTCTTGTAAGCTGGATTAACTCTAAAATTATACCTTATTGCTGCCGATGATCTCATTGACCGCCTCCCCGACATTCGTCTCGTAGATCTGTGCCTTGGAGAGCTTCTTCTCCCAGTGAGCGGCCAGCCATATTTTGGCCAAAGGTCCCTTCTTCGAAAGGACGAATTGTGCATAGAACATTGCTCAGTATTATTACAGTAACCAGGTATATCGCCCTGAAATAGAAGCACACCATGATTGAAATGAGTTAATCAAATTAATTATATGCGAAGGGGTGATAAACAATTAACGAATGATAACGAAAGGGGATACACATTTGGAATTGTAATGAGCGCGTGCCTGACGTAGGGGGTCACAAGACACGGAGAATTATTAAATTAACAGATTAGAGAGTTTTGCAAATCCCTCAAAAATAAGGCTGAGCAGTTAAAAAATTCTCTTATCATCAGATGGTTTCCAGGGAACCTATGAACGTTACTCTCTCTCGATCTACTTTCTGCTGCCTGCCATCCCCTCTTCTCCTTTCCCTCTATCGATTGTCTCTCTTCCTTTGCCTCTGCATTCCCATCGCGTCTCCTGCAAAGCAGTCGTTCTTCGTGTCGAGACCCCAATTCCTACTGGAAAATGACTGCAGAACGAGAAAGAAAGGAAACGCACAACGGAGCAGAGAGAGTGGAGAGATACAAATGGAGTTGAAAGGAAAGGGCCAGGGCAGTTGACTTGGTAACTAACTCCATGTCAGGCATTCGTGTGATTGCTGTGAGGGCGGTGAGTGTTGCCAGGATATGGCCCTGTTTCGACCGTTTCAGTTTTAGTTCGAGTGTCTACCTGTGCCCCTCGGCTCCTCACCCCTCTCCCCCTCCCATTCTTCTCATCCTCTCAGCTTTAATCCAAAACATCTCCATGCTTGTCGTCCAAGTTGTTATTTCTGATCAACCCCTTGCCACAATGCCTAACAATTCATATCTCGTTTAGTTTTTTCTTTCGAAATCACGAAAAAGCTTTAGTAAAAATCTCGTGATAGCATTACGAATTTTAACCTCCTCCCACGTTTTTCTTATTTATACCGCTTAAGAAATCGTTTTTTTTCTAAATTAATCCAAAATTAACAAATGACTATTTTAGATCCTGGACTTTCGGCTTAATCTAGTCAAATCTAGTAGATTTGCTGGATTGAATTGAGCCGAGAATATCTTGAGCACTTTCAACTTGGATCCAACCTTTGGGGATACAAATACTCAACTTCCAAGGGAACTCATAAAGATGGATCGTAAGATAGTCATATTCTGTTGAAGTAGGAAAAGATGAGGAATTTAGTTCGAGGAGGAATGACCCTTGGTATGGGCATGGATAGACCTGGACCGATTAACATTCCTCCTAATGCTCCATCTGAAAATGGGCAACAGCAGCCCGTCGAT
The DNA here is from genome assembly GCA_964036155.1 of Diploscapter coronatus. Lineage (NCBI taxonomy): Eukaryota > Metazoa > Nematoda > Chromadorea > Rhabditida > Rhabditidae > Diploscapter > Diploscapter coronatus. The sequence goes on along the minus strand of OZ038423.1, from coordinate 18,240,501 downwards.
CCCAGGAAATTCAATCTGCTTCAGAAACTGGGAGAGATCAATGCCAACTCGGGGATTATCACAATCAAAGGTAAACGGGGAAACACAATGAATTCATGAATTGTACCTGATTATCTGCAGGGGTGCAACGACGAGTGAATGCCAGCGACCTCAAGTTTATCAGCGAAATCGGCCACGGCAGCTGCGGTCACGTCACCAGGCAGAGCTTCGATGGGGTCGTTTTCGCTGTAAAGGTTAGGAGAAATTACTGCGTTGAAATTGTGAAAATAAGTGGAGTTTTCAAGCGATGCAGAATTTTAGGCAGCTGAGAAATGACGTGAGTTATCTCTTCCCACAATTTCTCCTATCTCCAACCTATAGATCACGTCATCACGTCATTTCAAAGTCGCCGAGTTTTATCAGGGAAAGAATAAATTAATAGAAAGAAACAGTTCATTAGACCATGCATTATTTACAAAACCCCGCGTTTTCCTAAGATATGATACATGATGAAATTTCTTACCATATTTTCCAATTCCAGACGATGGTTCGATCGAACATCGAGTACGAGATGCAGCGAGTTCTGATGGACATCGACGTCATCTCCAAGTGCCACAGTTCCTTCATCGTCAAATGCATCGGATACTTCATCACTCCTGTAAGTACATTCCATCGTTCATTCTGTAATAAATCAACCAAGGGTTTTCGGAAACGAAAAGGAGAAATGGTCTTTCAAAAATTTTCGAAAGTAAAGGAAATTGCAGAAAAAAGACGAAAGGTTTTGGCTAGAAACTAGCTCCAAGAATTTCAACAAATCCTGATATTCATTTCTGTTTAGAGTGAAGTGAAGGTTTGCATGGAATTAATGGCAACCTGCTTGGATCGACTGCTCATTCGAATGAACCATCAGCCCTTTCCAGAACCCATGATTGGTAGAGTCAACTATGCCGTCGTCAAAGCGCTGGACTATCTGAAACGGGAGCATGTATGTTTCTTGGAAAATGTTTTAAAATCGACTTTCTATTTGTAGCAAATAATGCATCGAGATGTCAAACCTTCGAATATCCTGCTCTCCTGGAATGGCGAGGTGAAGCTGTGTGATTTTGGAATTTCTGGCAGATTGATCGAAAGTCGAGCTCATTCCAGACAGGCTGGATGCCCTCTTTACATGGGACCTGAACGATTCGACCCTAAGGTTCGCTAAAATTCGAGAAAAACACTCAAATGGCCTGTTCATACGATACCTCAGTTCAAATAATAGATGTTAACGATATCCACCTCTTACCCGACTTTTAGAGAAAAAAATAATTCAAATTTTAGAACCCGTATTTCACATGAGCATTAGCATGCCTAGTGCATAGTCTTTGTAATCAGTAAAATCTTGAAAGAAACCTTTTACCCCTTCAGAGTTCCGATTACACAATCCTCTCTGATGTGTGGTCGCTAGGAGTGAGTCTGATGGAACTGGCCACAGGCAGATATCCATTCCTGATGGAGAGAGAGTTCGACATGATCATGCTCATCATCGAACAGCCGCCGCCACAACTCAGAGCTGAGGTAAAGATGCGATTTTTTTAAGTTTATCTTCTTTTTCGCGTCTAACATTAGTACTAGGGCTCCCAAGTAAATCTGACGGACTAATTTTCTGAACAATTTTTGCGCAGAAATATCATTAAAGTTCTAAATAAGACTTCTGTGAAGGAAAAATATAAGTAGAAGTTTTGCTAGCTGAAAATTACAAAAGTCTAACTCGAAATGAGCACATTTTGGCAAACTTCAAACTGCGTGAACACGGGTGGACGCAAAAATTACGGTGTTTTTTAGCACAGAACCATTTTTATCAGCGTTATCGTCAATTTAGTTAGTTTTTTTCTTTTTAGATATTTTGAGCTTGAAGGGTACTTCCTTCCCAAATTTTTGGTTTCAAACTACCACGAACATTTTTGCGGGGGACGGAGCCTGGAGACTAATTATTTCATTTAGAAAATGTTGAATTTGAAATGCTTTTTAAAAAAATAGGAAAGTATAAGCTAAAAATTACCTGAAATTGCAGGACAACTTCACTCCAGAGTTTTGTGATCTCGTCAACAACTGCCTGCGCAAAAATCCGGAAGAAAGGCCGCGATACGAAGCGATTTTGGTAGGCTCGAATCTAAACAAGGAAAAGATAGTGATTTTAGCAACACCCATTCACGAAAGCATACGAAAATGCACCTCTAGAAGAAATGGAAGAGTGGTTCGTTGGGCACATGGAGGAAGAATAGAAATGACATCGAGGGATGCTTCGATGCATCAGGCAGATACATATCGTATCATTCATATTTATTTGTATACCTTCCTGATTTCTATCTCGTGTCTGTTTGTCTTAGTTTATTTGTAATGTGTAAATTGATCTTGTAACATTCCATCATTCCAGAACATTTATGATATTCGACGAAATGATCTTTCCACGAGTTCAGTAATTGTATGTTAGCTCCATTACTCTAATTCTTCACTCTCCATTCAAGCACATTTATTGGGCTTTCTATTGTTAGTCTTGCTTGTGATTGTGGCAATTGGCAATTAGTGTTGTCCTTCCGTAAGTCTTTTCTCTTATCTGTATATCTATTATCTATAATTTATGACGCCCAGCTCTGGTTCAACTACGGTATTTCGTATTCCGGTTTTGTGCGCATGATAATCCGGTGACATTATGCACTTGTATGGCACTTTCTGTAATCTTTCCGGATGATCGTCTTGCACATCATCTGTCTATTCTCAAGGGATGCGCGATTGTGATTCTACCATCTTCATACAAATAGTCTCGTTTTCCATACGCTCGGATAAGTTCTCATTCATCAGTTCAGTCTCAAATATTTTAAATGGAGAATGCAGTATTCTTGGCGTTGTGCGATATAAAGACTGCACTCTCCATCCGAATGTTATGTTTGCTAGTTCCAGAAATGGTCTAGATAGATCGATTGATCGCCCAATTCCCTTCTCCCTTTCTTATCACCTTGCCATCTGCAGGCAGCGCGCGAACGCTCCCTCCCCTTCCCTTCTTTTCCATTTCCTTTTGTTGTATTTTCGTCGTCCCATAGTAACCAATCAATAAAGCAATAGAGTTGACCACTTTTGGCTCTTGATCAGAAAATCATTGTGAAATTCTAGCAATCCGAGGGAAAATTGTATTTGTTTCGAAATTTCCTATTTTGTATCACCGACTCTGCATTGTGTTCGATAAATTATTGATCGACTTCTTGGCTGATTTTATGACATTGAAAGTTCCTTTCGAAAACTTCGAATAAATATTTGACCAAGAAAAACGCGAAAAAAATCGACGAACAATAAATGACGGAATAAAATTCCTGTATTTATTAGCCTAAACGACGCGTAAAATGAATTTCCATTCGAAAACGCAGTTCATCGATCGCTCGCAATCAATTGTTGTTTTCAGTATTTTTCTCGAAAATTGTCAGCAATCGTGAGAAATGGAGAGCGAGGCGATTCTCGACGGAGAGCTGGGCGAGGAGATCGCCACCAGAAGACGGAGCCACTCCTTCTCGGACGACTACAGTGTCCAGAAGACGAACGACGATGCAACTCACTGCAAAGCCGCTGCCGTGCAGGTTGGAATTGAGAAAGCAAGGGAAGTTCAGAAAAAATGCTTGCAGTTGGGCTACTACAAGGATGAGTTCCTAAACAGGTTCATCACGGAAGATGTGATCCGAAGAGATCCAGAAATCAACATCGGTTACTGGGCGAGAGTGGCCGCAATCAGCACGGCTGTGGACCGCTTCGTGCTCAGACACCAGGGCAAGTGCCAGATTATCAGTCTCGGTCTGTTCGTGGTTGGAAAACTCGTCAGCATGCCAAGTTATTCAGGCTGCGGCTTCGACACTCTGTACTGGCGCCAGAAGGCAGCCGGCAAGCACGTGCAGAAGTTTGTGGAAGTCGACTTCAGCTCAGTGACCGCGAGGAAAATCAAGCACATCATGAAGCCGGGACAGCCGAATCTGGTCGAGTACTTCACCGAGAAACGTGGGGTTTCAAAATTAACGAGAAGATTAAGGATTTTCAGCGAAGGATCGTCAGCACGCTGATCTGCATGCAGGCGACTACCACTTGGTCGGAGCTGACATCCGCCAGTGGAATGAGCTCGAGACCAAACTTGAGGCGTGTGGGATCGATGCCAATCTCCCGACGCTCTTCCTCGCTGAGTATGAGTGTTTCTTTGAAGGAAATGATTAAAAATATTTCAGATGTGTGTTTCCATACATCTCCGTGGATGCCACCGACAAACTCCTGAAGGAACTGGCGGAAATGTTCCAATGCGCTGTCTTCCTCAACTACGAACAGGTATGATTACTTTTTGAATTAAAAACCTTGACTTTCGAAAGAAAGTCTATTCTAATCGGTTTTCATCAAATTCACGGAATATTGAAAATAGTTTTGAGACATCGAACAATTTGCTAGGTTAGAAACCATTGTAGGTTTAGCAATGAGCACTTATTCTTCACCTTGCCATATTTTCAAAAGCGAAAAATTAGATGATGAAAATATGTAGTTTCTCAGTATCTCCTGCGATGATTGTATGCCTCGAAGTTTTCCAAGACTATCAGTCTATAGTCAAAGCGTAAATCGTCACGTGCAAAGCCAATTGCGAAAACTAGTTGATTAACTGACCATTTTAAACAGTTCAACAGGAATTGTAGTCGAAGGTCATATCAACATTTCTTGTTGGACAGATTTTTGAAAGAATGCTCGGTAATCGACTAGTCCTCGAAATAAAATATTGCATGGGAGAGAAAGTTTGTCTATCTAAAGAAGATAAGAAAAGTGACTCCATGACTCACTTGACAGGTCGCATTTTCAAATCTTGTGAAGGCTTCATTATGTTTTAATCCAAGTCAAAGTCAAGGGGAAAATAAACTCTTTCTGCAGATCAACGTAACTGATCGCTTCGGTAAGATAATGGAAGAGAACTTGGAGCATCGCAACGTGCAGCTGCCTGGATTCGCTGCCTGCGTAAACGAGGACACTCACATCGAGAGGTATCGCAGCGATTATTTGGAGAGAAGAAGAGACAATTTCAGATTCGTACGCAATGGCTGGAAGGAAGTGAAAGTGTTCGACATGAACGAGGTCTACAATTCAGTGCTGAATGGGGAGACGACTCGCATAGAGAAGATCGAGAAACTCGATGAAATGCTCCTTGTCAGACAGGTTGGGGAGTTATTGAGTTTTCTTGAAAAGTTCTGAAAAATCGTGTGAAAACACGATATGTTTGAAGAAGTATCAAATTTTGCTTCAAATATCATTTCTAGAAAAAAAAACTTCATAGGACTCTAAATCAGGATGAGCGGTATGATTTTCGTTCATTAATTCGAAAGAAATGTTTTTTTGAAGATTTGGAATACAACTCGGCATCTATCCAGAAATATTTTTCGGAAGAAAAATATAGACTAACGATTAGAAAAACGGGTTACAGTTAATGAAAACCATACCACTCATCACTAATTAGAATTTTACAAAGGGAATTGGTCATTTTCAGTTACTTCTGCACTATGCCCTGGTGATGGCGATCAACGACCGTCGCCCGACCGCCTCTGCAGAGGAGGGCAACGGCCACGCAGCCGCAGGGAGTCTGAATCTGTTCGCGAGCAGTGCTCCTTCCAGCCAGACTCCTGTCTGATTCCCCTGTTCTAGTCGAATCAGAATCAGAATTAGAATGACACAGGTGTCACATCCTGAATGGTAATCCTCGCATTCGTTGCTGGATTCATAGTTTGTTACTCTCATTTAACCCACTTATTAACTTAGTCGGTTGTATAGCTGAATGTAGATCTTCGGTAGTTTGTTTCATTTTTCTTGAATGTTTTGTATGGAATAGTTCTGTGTGTTCTTTGATTTTCAATTCATTTTCTCTTTATCTGAACTATTTTCGACTGTGCGTTGAATGCATTTATTCCTCTTTCTTTTCCTCTACTCTTCTAATCTCTGTTTGAGTACGATTTTTCAATGCGAGTATCACATCTAAATCTGTTTTAACCCGTTTAGTCATTCTTCAATCTTTAATCTTTATCTCTTTTACGCTGTTAGTATTTCCCGTTTTAACTTATTTTTTACGAGTCGTTTCGTAAAATTAATCTATTTGAATTTTCTTTTCTTTCGTGAAAATCTATTTATGATATTTTAACTTATCAATCTCTGTTCTCGAGGTCCTACGAGTAAACAATTTGAAAGGATCAAATTTTATACGATGAAGATCAAGGTTCTTATACCTGACATCAATATATCTTTCATTTTTACATTGTTTTTTTCAATGTTTAGCTTCTTCTCTTGCAGATGTCATTCCTGGACTGTCGAATCGACTACACCCCGATTATTCGCCAGAGCAAGTTGGACAATCAGCTCAGCCCGCCAGGCTACTCGTCCACGGGAACGGCCATTCAGCAGCATGTAACTTGATTTTATTATTTCACGCTGAAAGACTTTCTTTCGTATTTTATCTTGTATCACAAAATTGAAATTTCACTGTTGGATTCTAAAAGACGGATGAAAAATTCGCAATGTTATCTCGTACAAGTTCGTTCCATGACTATGATTAATTTTTTACGAGAAAAAATCGAATCAGCTCGTCGCTCACAAGGCGACGGGCGGGGATTGTTTTTGTTTTATTCTGCGTCAGTACTAAACCTCCTAACTTGACCGCAGGTTAACTAGTCTAGTTAACCCGATCTCCTGCATTTTGGGAGAGACAGAGTTAACCTGACTGAGGGAGGTTTAGTAGGGGCCCTGAAATCTTGAATGCTTCACAACATGATGCATATATTTTCATCTCGTGTTTGTAATAAACAAAGTGCAAAGATAGTTCTCCTTTTTCCAGACGGACGGAGAGCACAACGTCGAGCAGCAGGAGCAATTGGCTCGCAAACGCGCTTGGGATGTGGCGATGGGACCTGCCAAGGCTCTGCCCATGAATATGTTCATGATGTTAGTGAATTAGAAGAATAGTTAAAAGAAGACACTTCGAAGGATAAAAATAATACATATGCAAACCTAGGAAAGTTTTGAGACTTGGTTGCAATACAATACAAAAAATTACCCATTTTTATTGATTACGATAAAACTCAACTGATTTTAGGTATATGGCAGGCAGAAGTGTCTCCATATTTCCTATTATGATGGTTGCCATGCTGTTGTGGAGACCTGTCAAAGTGAGCCTATGTCTTCTTCTTGATCAACCATTATAGTCCAGGCCTTATTCTCCGTGGGCGCCACTTTCAAGCCACTCGAAGACGAGAGAACGACAGGATCTCTTTTGCTGCACAAAATCATCTTCATCCTCGGAAATTTCGCTACAATCGGACTGGCCATTTACAAGGTACTATTTCAGTCGCATCTTTTGATGTTATTTTATGAAAGATACTTTTCCGAGATTTAAATGGACGTAGCATTTTTCAATTCAGACTCGTATCATCATGGTTTCAATAAAACCCTATTGATGAAAATTTAGACTCCTTAAATGGCCAATTGGTATCAAATTTTCTGATTCAGGTACATACGATGGGTCTGCTGCCGAACACTCCTTCTGACTGGCTCGAGTTCATTCCTCAGGCTCAACGGGTAATCCGTTTTAAAGGGATTTAGATTAATTCAATTTCCATTTCAGGTGCAATACAATCTCGTCTCAGACACCTACGTCTAGTTCATCTAGTTTTATCTACCATTTTCTTCCATTCAATCGAAATTAAGTCATGACTGGTTGTGTTTGAGTGCTTCAATTTCAACTCCAAATAAGCAATGATGAAGAGTCACTCCTTTATTAGTCTGTTTTACTCGTACAGTACAAATCTCTGCAATGTTGATTGACTGACTATGAATAAACACAGTGGCAATGACAAGAATAGGAAGTGACCAGATTAAAGTAATGGATCTAGATGAAGGACTACTCACAGGGCAACAGATCACAGCTAATAAATTCTAACTGTAAGAGAGAATCTGAATTATTGCCGGTTGCAAACCATAGAAGGTGAGCTAACTTTGGTGCACGAGTGCTCGTTACTTTATTCAAAAAGCGGTTATCACCGAATTTCTTCGTTTCCTTTCCTTTTATGTTATATATTTGTTATTTATTTTTGCCATCCAAATATCAGGCATGATAGTTAGAAGCTTCTGAAACCGATAGCACATCGAGCGAATGCCACTAACAACTAAAAATCGAATTGAACTCAAAGACCAAACTGACGATTATCTTCGAGAATTTTTCGATCCTATTGAGTTTAGGAGCTTCCAGCTATCTTGCTTAGCATTTGGATAACAAAAATAAATCAAATAAAACAAGAAAACGACGAAATTCGGTGAAACTTGCTTTTTGAATAAAGTAGCGAACAATCGCGCATTCGTGCACCTTTCGCTCCTTCTCGCTGCACCAAAGTTAGCTCGCTTTCAATGGTTTGCAGCCGACAATAGAGATGAAAAGGCACTAGGAGGCAAAATGAATAATCGAGTGATTTTGAACTTCTACTTCTAGAGCTTATTCCCCCTCTCCTGCAGTTTGTTCTCTGTAATCCATGTTTCCCGCTGAGCGATTTCCCTCAGTCGAGGCAGAATCGATTCGGACTTGCTGATTGCATCGAGGAAGGCCATGCACATTTCGATTGTGACCGTGTGGATGGACGAGGTCGGGACCGTGGACTCTGCTCCGAGGTAGTGACGAGCGAAGGCCGGATAGAACAGGGGGAAGTCCGAGAATGCTTGGTGCACTGCTTCGCTGAATTATTACATTTCGACTTTCAGCGGAAACAGGATAAGGCAGAAATTGTCCCCATTTCTAGAGTTTTGCTTCGGAGCGTTTTGGTCTTTTCGGATTTCATTTGTTTCCGAAATTCCAACATCCACAAAGTTCGATCACAACAAGATGATAAAATGTAGGCCAAAGAAATAGGCGTTCTTCGTTTCGAAATTGAATGAAGAAGAATAAAACTTACAGTGTAAAAATAGTGGATTCGCTGACTTTCCTCAGAACTCGATACATCAGTTCGACGTTGGACTCCCACTGGAATTTATCGCAATTCAGGAAGACGACGGGCTGCACGATTTTGTCGAAATGGTCCTTGTCGAGCGGCTCCACCCACGCGTCTGAAATTCTCATTCAAAGCTTTCGAAGAATAATTTCACTACTACCGAGACAAATAGCAGCCTGGAAGTCGGTAGAAAATGCACAGGCAGCAAGAGCTGTAGAGGCACCGAAAGAATGACCTGCCAAGGTTACTGAAGACATGTTCAAACGATCCTGCAAAACTGTTTGAATTCAGCGATTTTAAGTCTTGTTTTTATTATTTATTTTCATTGAGCTGACACATTTGTCGATCTTGCCAAATGCAACCTTATCGCATTTTTGGTTCACAAAAACTTCACGAGGGGTTCTTGCATAACTTCTGTAAAATAAGATCAAATAACAATCAAATAGTAGTCGGGAGAGAAATTCCGCCAAACCTTTGTAGGCAGTTACTAAATGACGATCTGACGACCCCTATAACTCACGCTTTCCCCTTTCCAAAGTCCTCTTCTATGAGACAGGCAGAGTCCAACTTTTACGCTCTGGACTTAGCCTCCCTTCTCCCCCTTTGCCTTCAGCAGCGGGAAGGAAATAGAAGGGAAAGAGGAGAGACGAAGAAGGAAGGACGCGTAAAAACGTGCGGGAGAACGAGGGTTCTACCTATTTCATCCAGATGCATTTTTGAAAAGAGGAGAACAGCGTATAGCTAGAGAGGGATAGAAAGCTAGTGTAGAGCGAAGTAGTGTGAAAAAGGAACGAGTCGTCATTTAGCAAGTATCATCCGTGTAAAAAATATTTACTTACCTTAAACTGGCTCCAATTAAATTCGCTCCCCTTAGCGATCTCATTTGTGAGTAAATGTCCCAAATTGAGCTGCTCCAAAATATGCAGAGTCTTGACCACCTCCGTCACCCGTTTGCTCAGCTTAATTTGAAAAAATAAAGCGCAACTTAGAAATAACACCTGCTGCTTCCTCGTTGACATGTACTTCTCGTTCTTGCCGAACAACCGAATCGGATAGGCTTTGTCCTTTTCTATGCCGTCTTCGATTACGATCTTGTGCGTCCACGCGGCTAAGATAAACAAGTGAGTTATTTTCCAAAATTAAGATATCTTATCCTAAAAGTTTAAATAGTTGAATATTGCTGATAAAAGGGTAAATAAAGAATACTAGTGTCTAATATCAATCCGATCAACTAAATGTAGTGTTTCAGCATAATTTTACAACTTTTTTCCTAAAAATTATTTCTAAAAACGGTCAATGGAACTCAATCCACCTCGGTGGGGGATTTTGAAAATATATCGTTTTATCCACTTTTCAGTTACCGGTGGCGAGAAAAAATAGTAAAATTATGCTGAACACCCTGTACAATTGGTTTTGAGACTAAGCATTCTTTGAAACTACTTTACCTAGGAAACTTTTTCCAGCTATTAAACGTCTAAGAAAGTCATAAGTTTTAAAATACCAGAGTAATCTCGATGTTCTATGGCAGCGACGACGTAGCCATGTGAAGCGAGCGAACTGCAGATGCAGGAATAGAAGAGACGACAGCCTGAGATACCGTGCGAATAGATGATCAGGGGGAATTGCTGGGGGGTGGAAGAGGAGGAAGAAGGAAGCAGGGAGGGCTGCCACAGGGCTGGACATCTAGAAAAAGAAAATACTCAATTTGAAAAAAAGTTGAAATTTCGAGAAAAAAAAGCAGAAATTCGGGTGTCTTCGATGGATGGCATGATAGCTGTGAATTATCATAAGCGAAAATCATCAATTCAAACAGAGCTTCGAAGAAACAAGTAATTACGATTATTTCCATACTGATAGAAAGAAGGAAAACCTTACTTGTGCTCTCCAACAAGCCAATCAGCGACGAATTTGAGTCGAACAGCAGATTGTCCGATGTATGCGGCTAGTCCTTCCAGGTATTCCTGCCGAGTTAGCCAGTCCGCATTCGTCGATTTGTCATCGAGCTCCTGAAATACAGAGATTCAAGGGAAAGATGAAGAGAAAGACTTTTCAACAAATACACTTGCGTCATTTTGAACTAGGGTGACTATTCTAACATAGCTCCTTCAAAAGTTAAAAGCTTCATTGAAAATCGCACAGCGAGGAGAATGCTGATAGCTTAGAACCTGTGAAAGAAATTACATCTTGTTAACCACGAAAATATTTTCTAGTTTGTAAGAGCCATTATCGTATTCAAAAAATTCACATTACGGTTGCACAAACAAGTTCACGATTGAAAGGATCGCTAAACTGAACCGACCTTCTCTGAAGTCGGATAGAAAACCCGCATGTAGACGCCAGAGTCGCTCGCATTCGTGTCGTGAAGCATCAGATCGGCACAGCCAACTGAATGTGGTCCAGGATGGAAGCAGGGCAGGCTGCGATGCCGAGACGAGAGCAAACCGCCCATGGCTAAGGGATATTTGAAGACCGAAGTGATTAGACGAGCCGTCTGGAGAAAATAAATATAAATTTAAAAAGAAAAACTGAAAACAAAATAAAAAATCGATTTTGTTCCTGGCAATTGCCAAAAGTGTCAATCAAAATGCAATTTTCATCCTTCGTCCCTTCACGCTTACATTTCTCGCATTTTTCACCTTCTTCCGCGGGGTTCGCTATTTTCTTTTTCAGTTTCCCCCCTTTTTATATCTCCTTGGCTATCTGCCCTAATGTACCACTGGGACTGACCTTTCCTCCCTCTGCAGTCCTTGTCCAGTTTCCACTCGTCTATCCAATCTCCAATCAGTCTCTCTGCGTGTTTGTCTGTGTTTTATGTCGTTCATTTGCTTTAATGCGTTCGTATAACTTAGAATAGTCGGCCTTGTGGTGTGGAAATCGTCTGAATGGCAGGTCAATCAGAGGGCAAATTGACAAAGACGGAGCAGACAGAGGCGGAACAGGGCCCTCTTCTGTATGCCTCGTTCAGCCAGCAGCAGTCTGCAAACGACGCCTCTGCAGCCAAGCAGCTGGGTCGAATCGTCTCTGCCATTCACAGCCTCATCACTGATCCGGTCAGAAGCATTTTATTTCCCTTTTCAAAGTTTTATCCTCTCATTTTGCAGACTTCCGACGGCAGTTGGAAGTCCCTGTCCAAGCTGCTGTCCTCAACCAGTCAGTCTCTGTTCGGAGTGCTGCCTCTGTCCCTGCAGGAGCAATTCATTCGAGTTCTCGAGGAAAACCAGCAACATTTGAGCGAGAAACTTTGCTTCTCCATCCTCAATTCGTCCATTTTCGATTCCAAGTAAGCTTGCCCAACAAACATTGCAATTTTCACATGTGCACATCTCTCACGAACTTTTGAACCCAACATGATCTTTCTTCCTCAAAACTTTCTTGCTATGTGCATAGAGGGACGATAAAGCCGTTTGTTGTGCAGCTCAAAGTAGCTTTATTTCGTACTGCTTTTCTCTGGCAAGATAATGGGTATGCGATTTTGATTGTTGCAGTTTCCACATCCGTCTTTTGTCGCTGATAAGCAGCCTGCAGCACTTGGACCTGATTGAGAAGCACCTGCAGCAGGTGTCCGTCGTTTCGGATGAGGCATTCGTCGCGTACCTCAGACTGCTCTCCTCGATGTAAGAAATCTATTCTACACTCAAAACATACCATTTCAGCGAGAACCCCTCTCATCGAACTGCCTGCTTGACAGAACTTCTCAGCAAGTCGTATTCTCCCTCGAGTGTGGCAGCCCTGTCTCGTGACGAGCTGCCTGTGGAAGTCGTTCTCGACATTCTCTCTCTGTTGCTCGACATTTACAAGGACAACACACAGCTCGCTGATAACGTATGCTTTTCCTATTTATTTCCCATTTGGATTTTTAGACGCGTATAGATTTATCCCACTCGATTTTTATAGAAAGCGAATGGAAGAAAAGTGGAATAAAACTAGACGTGCAATTTTTTGTGATAAGTCTACACTCATCTTGACTTGTTTTTATTTTCAGACTCTGTTGTTGATCAGCACTCTGATAGACGCTCACTGCAATCACTTCATTTGGAACCAGGACGCGGAAGGTCGATTTCGGGAAACGGCAAGGCTCTTCAATGAATTGGTATGAGCTTTTATTCTGGCTCGTTGCTATAAACTAAATTTGAAAATTCGTATCTGATATAATTCGAGATTAGAGTATTTTGCCTCAAAGTTGCCCAATTTACCTGGTTAACTTTGAGATTTTTCAGTCGTTTTTGAGCGAATCGATCTTGAAGTTCGAAGCGAAGCGGAATTCACAGAAGAGTGCCCGAGGAAATTCGTCGTTTTATTCGGTCAAAACAATCTCTCTCGACGGTCGAAAGATCAATTGGTAAATTTATTCAGTTTTCTGTTTCTTTTGCGATTTTTATATTTGTTGATTTATTGATCAGCCTAATAATTTTGTGATTCTTTCCCAACAAAAATTCCCAATTTCCATTTTAACAAAGTTATTGGCTGTTCGTTGTTGATTTTCTACTTGTTACAGTGTCAGATATGGGAGACAGTTGAAATGTTTCGTAGAATTTTTGACATATCTGACGATCTTGTTATTTTTTTTATTTTCCAGAGGACGGAATAAATTTGCGGGTTTCGTTCACGTCCATTGTTCTTGGTTTTATGAATCGTTGCAAAACGATATGACCATATTTCTGATTTTTTATTTGAAACTTCTAATCTTTTTGAACAGGAGATGGATTCATGGACGGAATACGAAAATGTGATGAAGAAGGCCCTCAGCTATCAGAACCTCAGACAGTACTATCAGGCTGAGGTTGGACATTCTTTCAATCATTCATCATGATCACTTCAGCAATACATTCGAGATCACATCGGTCGGTACTTGGATGACCAGTTCAAACTGTTCGATCACCTGGCCAAGTCCACCATCTGCTTCAATGCATCGTCTTTTTATCGGCAGGTATGAACGTTTTATTTCAAATTTCAAATCAAAAAAGTCCAAGCCATTTAGAGCTGAGTTCTGAGAAAAATCTAGATAATTATGTGCTTTTTTTCTGGGAGAATACTTCCTGAAATTCAAAAATCAATTTTAGATGGGTTTCAAAAGAAAGGCCTCTTTCTATGACCGTCTGGGCGTTCTGTTCCGTCTACATGTAGTCGACTCCTCGCCCCGCACTCCTGGAGACTATAAACTCGTCTATCCAACACTTCTCAAGTAAACCTTTCATCAGTTTTTTTTTTTTTTAAATATAAATTTCATTTGATTTATTCCAGAACCCTGCCAGGCTACGGAGTCGGTGACACTAATCTGCCCCTGGAGAAATGCCCTCCCCTCGGCCCTGTCCAGCTGCAAATTCGAGTTCTGCACGAATTATACACGGCTGCAAATCGAGCTGAACTCCCTGTTGTTGCCATCAGACATTCATGTCACTTGCTACAGGTAATTTTATCACCTTTTTTTATTGTAAATATTAATATCTGGATTTTAGATGTTCAGATTTCTTTCAAGAAATTTATTTCAAAGTTTTATGGTGCGTTCATGCCAGGGCTGTTGCGGAAGTTTCGATTCCGATTCCGAATTTTTTAAAATTCGACTCCGCAACAGCCCTGGTTCACCTATTTTCCGCGCGAAATGTGAATTAGAATTTGTGAACATTATTACGTGCACAATTTCAGTTGTACTACGATGTATTGGAAGAACCGACACGGAATCGACTGTTGGATGACCTAAAGAATTTGCTGCAAGCAGTCGGAGGCAGTCATTCCCTAGCAGAGCCCGCCCCTGCAGGTATTCCCAGCATAACTCTCTCGCCCATTCAACTCACCAGATTTCCCATCATCACGTAAGTACTAGAATTGTTTCGTCAGAAGTTATCAAATCTTATTCAGTGAAGCCAAGATCAACAGGTTGTCATCAGCTTTGGAGCCGACGATAATCAATTTGGACGAGGAGCAGGGGCCTGTCATCTGGATTGTTTCCCAATTCGAGAAGAAGAAGGATGATGGTTAGAATATTTTGTTCGGAAGGTATTTTATTCTTCACGTTTCCAGAAATTTGTTGGGCGGTGGATTGTCCTGTTGAAGTGTCGATTCAAGTTTTCAACTGTCTTCCGACAGAACTCGTCGTCAGGTAAACCATTCTTCACTATGATACATTCTCACACAGACTATGAAATATGCATGACATTTGCGAATGTCCATTCCTTTCTGTTCAACTTATCGTGCAGAAACAGATATGCCTTGTTAATTCTATCGAACTACAGTTATTTTGGAAGTTTGACTCGAATTAGCTGAGAAAAGACGGATTAATAAAACATCCAATAAATTTCCTAAAGTTTCAATATTTCATGAGCCACTTTTATATTTTGTTGTTTCAGGAATTTAAAATTGCTGGTGAAAGGCTGCGACTTCGAGGCAGTACCGATTCACCTCACACTTAGCCCGTCGTCTTCTTCACAGCCGATCACTGTTGAGTTGGGAGGAATTCCGAGGTTACTTTGTGATTTTTTGAATAACATTTTTACTGTATTCTACACTTTCTTCGTAAATGTCCTTATTCTGTAAAATTGAGTGTTTATCAGAGGTGTTCGGAGTTTTAATTTGAAAAATCCCGTGGTCAAAAATGAAATTTTCCGTGACCCTGAAATCGTAGTTGAATTTTTCTTTAGCTCGGAAACGAAATCAAAATTCCTAACATTTTTAGTGTGTATTTTTCAAAGTGCCAAGTGTTCACAATTTGCAATTTCAGATCAGCAGGCCATCTCACGATAATTGGGTATTCCTGCGAAGTGTTTGGGCTGCAGAATGTCTGCAAATTGCCTGGAAAGACCAAAATGAAGGTTGATTTTTCTTTTTAAAGAAGAAGCTCTTCTTTCTTATCAGGTGCGCGTTCTGCCAGAACTTCCAGTGCTTCGAATGGACAGTTCATTGACCCGCAGCCTAGTGGCAGGAATGGACGACGAGAGCAGAGAAGAGAAGCTCTACGCAGGGCAGACTTTCGAGCACACACTTAGCATTGTCAACAGCAGCGGCAGACTCACTGTTAGGAAAGCCACACTAGCCGTTGAACAGCCAAAGGTGTGAATTTTGAAGAACGAAGTAGCGATGAGAATAATTTTCGTTTCGAATTTTCAAGTCTCTTCATCTATGACTTTTGCATATTTGAATTTCACCCTTTTTGATTCTTGATCGCGATTTTTCAATTTTTAGCTCAGAAAAGAATGCTAATTTCATTATCACCTTCTATATGCTAAAATTCATAAATTTATCCATTTTATCAAGTTTTCACTCTATTTATTATCTCACTTCAGGTATGCGGCACCCCCCTGATCGAGATGTTCTACGAGAACGACCAAGTGGATGATCTGTGGCTGCAGAGCGAACTCGACCTGGGCTGCCTCGGACCCGACGAGAGCAAGCAGATCAAGTTCCGACTGTTCGGTCTGGACCCGACAAGGACTGCGATGGATGGAGTGCAGGAGGAGAGTGTGGCTGAGAGTGCTCTGCCCCTGCTCGAAGAAAGTGCAGAGACGCAGTCCGTGGGGGCTGACACTCAGCACGACCTGATCCCCTTCCATGGCAGACTGCTCTCCTGCTCCATGATCGTCACTTACGAATGCGACATCGAGGGAGACACTTCGCAGGCATGCTAATCTACTTTCATCTTATCGAAGCAGGGGTGTGCTGAATTTGAATTTAGAAAAATTCGAAAACGAAATCGAAGTCGGAATTGAAAATTGTCCAGCCATTGTCTTGTTTTTGAGGGGATTCCTCAATCCGTACAAAATATACTACGAAATTTCCGATGAAATGAAGAGCAGTGCGCACTTTTTTTCGTAAAAATGCTATTGTCGGTTGAAGAATGGGCATTTCTGTCATCCCTTCGAAAATTTTTGTAATTTTTACTACCATGACCTCACTATCATAAACAATTGATAATACTATTCCCTTATCAAAATGTTGAAAAAAGGGCTACACATGAAAGCGAAATTTCCGGCTATAGAATCTTCCTCTTAACAAGAAAATAACTCGTAATCTGAATTCCACATCCCTGTATCGAAATTTTTCTAACTATCTGAAAATAACTTGCATTAAAATTGAAATATTGACGACTTTATCAGTTTTCGAAGATTCATTTTCAAAGTATTTTTCAGGTGGTGCGTCGTCGATGTCGAATGCCAGTGGCAGTGACGATTCTGCCAGCCGTCCGTCTGAAAGCCTATCACGTGTTGGCTGGAGACTCTTCATTCAGTCGATACATCGTCGTCGATGTCAGCAATGAGACTGAATTCGATGCGGAATTGGAGTATTGCGGAGTCAGGAGAATGCACGTTTTGCCCAGAGAAACTTGCAGGTAATTATTTAAACAAAATGCACAATTATAAAGAGAAAACTTGTAAATACTTTGTACTGATTTGCAAGGATGTTAAGACAACCCAACCCGAAACTTTCGGGTCGGGTTGTGTCCGAGGCGTAAAAATTTGGTTCGTCAACATCCCTACTAACTTGTTCAGTATTTTTGTTTTAAAACTGCTCAAATTTCCGAGTGCCAATTCTGTGCCCTTGCTGCACAGATGTGGAGGGAGGAGCTGCTGCGTTCACAGAGGCCATGGAGCGACATAGGAACAACCCCCAGATGCAGAAGGAGGAGGTCGAACGACTCAGGCTCTTGCTCGAGAGACACGTCACCAAGCACCTCGACATTCGATGGGACATCGCTGGTCAGAAGGTCGATTAATTTTGATCAATTCCTTCAACTTGATTTTGGAAATTTACAAATTTCTGCACTCATAATTAGAGATAAAAAGGATGAAAATTTAAAAATGGTATGGGAAAAGAAAATTCAACACTTTTCAGTTGTGTTCCAAGATTAAGCTTCTTTCGATCGAACCTGACTTACGATTTTCGAAATTTATCTTATCTTTGCTAGCTTTCGATGATTAAGTCCAGCAACAGTACTGTTAATTTTGTTTCATTAAACATCAAAATTTTTCAGCTATCCGGAATCGTACCGATGGGCGCTTTGTTGTCCGAAGTATCGTTCCTGAAGCAGCTAATTCTGCCTACAATCACTCTAGAAATGTGCGTGGCCGGCCGGCCCTATGTCAGTGCCGACGAGATTCCTCTGAGAGTCGGCGAAATCACAGATCTGTCCATCAAAATCATCTCCTCCTTGAGTGGTGCGTATGGCATTTTAAAATAATCCTTTTTCTTTGCTCCTTTCAGATGCAATAGGCGGCACGATGAGTCTGATGTGCGAACAGGAGATTTCCTCTGGGCTCGGCCTCATCAACAAATCAGATCATCTGCTTGTGCTGGGAGCCAAACGACGGCCATTCTCTATCCAGCCAAGGGTAATCGGAATATTCTCTTCTAATAAATGTCAACTCGAAAAGAACCGCGAACAACGAATGAATAAGGACCGCAATTTGAATAGCTCTCATCTTTATTGTATATGGCTGATGGCTGATAGGGAAATTTCGGTCCTTATCCATTCCGTTTTTGCGATTCTTTTCCTAGTTACCCCTCTAAATGGATAATTATTCCTTCAGTCGCACGACTGCCCACAGCCCTCCACCTCACTCACCTTCCAGTTCCTGTTTCGAGTCGAGGGCATCTTCAAAATCACAGCCCAGGTTGCTTCTGAGACGAGTCTGCGCGACGACGACGTGTTCGGGTGCGTGCTCACTTTTGCAGTCACTTCCAAGGCTTATTAGAGCTTTTTTCCTTTTTCAATTTCACACGCACTTTTCACGTATTATTATTTTGCACAAAATCTTCACACCCCTCGACAATCTTGCTAACTATTCAGAATTATAGACTATTTTGAGAATTTTACGATCGGAACTACGTAAATCACGATTTCTAGCGAATGTACAGGGGAAAACGTTTATATGAGGGCGACAATTTGCATATTACGCAATTCGCATCACATGCAGAGATTTGCATTTCATCTGTAAGTGCTGCTTTATTTTGGGGCCTTCCCACGACAATTATCGTCATTTTCATAATCAATTAGTTAATTGTTGCATAATTTATCATTTGGTTATGGCATAGTTAGATTAGCGCGTAATTTATGTTTATTTACTGGTTTTTAGGAATAATTTAATGGAAATTGCAATGTTTTGTGATAGATTTCAAACGTGATATTTGTGATGAATGGTGAATGTAATTATAATGTAATGAACGGCGGTGCAAAAGGTTACGAACACCCCGAAATTGCCGATTTCACGAAAGTGCGTATTCTCCGCGACTTCTAATGTTGATATTATTGTTCAGGATCTTGAATAATCCCATTATGCCAATTTTCGCTAAAGTACCCCCATTTGTATAGTGCACACCCTCACCTTACTCATTTTTAGGTGGTGCGAAAAGCTACAAACACTTGAATTTAGCCTCGCCAATCGAGTCTATATTTTGCAGTTTTTTTTTGCTTATATATCCCCTGCATATCCCTAAAGTTATAGCTCGATACAACTTATTATAATGATTTGACGCTTTTTTTTTCTGAACTCTCACTAACATTTTTGGACAATTTCCATAGCTAAGGAAAGTTTTCAGAAAAAAATCATCAAATCAGTATAATAAGTCGTATCGAGCTATAACTTTAGGGATACGCAGGGAATATATAAGCAAAAAAACTGCAAAATATAGACTCGATTGGCGAGGCTAAATTCAAAAGTGTTTATAGCTTTTTGCACCACCTAAAAATGAGTAAGGTGAGGGTGTGCACTATACAAATGGGGATACTTTAGCGAAAATTGGCATAATGGGATTATTCAAGATCCTGAACAATAATATCAACATTAGAAGTCGCGGAGAATACGCACTTTCGTGAAATCGGCAATTTCGGGATGTTCGTAACCTTTTGCACCGCCGTTTAATTTGATAGGGGAGAATGGAGAATGGGAGTCATCCCTTCAGACTCGTTCTCGTTATTCTACAATTCAAATCTATTCACGTTTCCATGGTTACCGGTACAGAATTATCAGTCAGTCAAGTCATTCAAATGAATGATCAATTCGATGCTTACCCTTTGCCTTTTGTTGTGTCGGAATAAATTCATTTTATTATTTATTCGTTGGAGAATTTCAATTATCCCCATGGGTTTTGAGCCCTCATCATTATCTTTGCGGTCTGACAAACTGTATTTTATACGAAGATTCATTTTCAGTTAGTTATTTCGACCAGGAACTCGTTCAAATTGTCCGAAAAACGGTCTGGTTTCACGGCTGGCGAAGGTAGGATAGGAAAAATTTATAAATTAAAAAAAAAATCGTTTGTGATAAGAATTTTCATGTTAGTAAAAGTGAACATTTTTTTTGTGAAGATCAGCTTGTTCCATTTGTATATATTTACGTTCAGAGCCTCCGTGGGTCTCTGCCAGCCATAATTCGGCTCCAAGAATGGACTCATCCCTTCATTACGCTCATTCTCGCCAGCTGCAGCTGGCCTCTGACGGGGATTTCAATTGGAGGACGAGGAATGCGATCGTCGCTGACAGACACGGATTTCATCACAGACAGCAACTCGTCAGACCCAAGGATATTGCTGCTGAATGTGTAAGTGGTTTTTTTCTGTTTGATAAAAACGAAACATGCTTTTTTAAGCGGAGAGAAGTGTTTCACTGGAGATCTATTCTTCTCCTTTTCTTGAACGAAAATATCGTTTTTTTTATCACAGCTCTTTGCAAAAAATGAGGTACATTTATTATCGCGGTTGATCCACGCGATCTTTAATCTCGATTTTCAAATCCGGACTCATGTCTTGACAGTTTCCTTTTCGGGAAAATGTTTATGACTTCTCGGTGCCTTCGAGAAAGTATATTTCCCTTTGGAGCTGTCAAACTGCCACTTCATTTGCGCCAATGCCGACCTGTATAAAGAAAAGATTTTGTTATCTTTCCGCTTCGCATATCAACTTCACTTTGTGTCAATACATACTTGAAAGCAATAAACCTATTCGAAAGTCGAAGTCCATCACAACAAGTGGCACAGTCGGAAGGGGGACCTTGAAACCACAACATTTATCTTAGATTTGATCGTTTTAGATGTCACTGTTCACCTCCTCGACAGCGAGTCTGTTCGGCTTCAGCCAAATGAGCAGTCTCACCCAGGACATGCTGCAGTCCATCGCCACCCAATACATCAGGAAAATGTGCCAACAACTCAAATGGACTATGGAGCATTGTAAGTAAAATAATTTTAACTTATGGTCATTTTTATCGTTTTTCTCTTAAAAATTCGCCAAACGAAAAATTGAAAGGGTTGAATGACTTTCTAAAGCTTATCCATACAGCTACTTTTGACTAAAGCTTTTAACATTTTATTGCATCTCTTTCAAGGGTAAGGCAGAATTCTAATATTATAAATGGTGGAACCGTAATAATGCATTTTTCGGATATGAACCGGAATCGAAACTGATCTTCCAAAATTTGCCTGAGTAGGAGCCAAAACCGAAATCCCGTCTCACCCTACTCCCTTTTAAGCATTTGACTAATTGCCTTTCCTGTTTTTCTTCCCACAAATTTTATCATTTTATTCCAATACAGACTTCTTGTTTTTTTTAAAAGACATAATCGTAAATTTGCAGGTGGCAGAGAATATCCGACCGCGAATGATATGCAGTTCGTCTACAGGAGAATGCAGATCGATGTGGGGGAAATGAGTGCTTACATGGAGAAGGTCAAGCCGCTTAAGCCACCTATTCAGGTAAAATAAAAAATAGAAAATTCATTTTAAAAGGAACACCCCTATTTAGAATTCGCCATTTCAGAGTTCCCTTATTAAAATCACATGAAATAAGTTGAATGCTTATCATAAATGCATTCAAATCAATTAGTATTTGGAAAAATGATAGTAATTTAGAAAATTTAATAAGAAACAATTACTGCGAAAAAATTGACCAATTTGAATATTCTATGAGTCTAAATTGGAAATATTTGTTATGCAATAGTTCATTTTTCTTTCAATTAAAATTAAATAATAAATAGTAAATTACAAACTAAACTGAAGTTCTGTTAATTTTAAACTGGAAAAAAGTAGAAAAGGCTTTATTAATTAGTAATTGATTTTAGCACTATTTTAGATTATTACCTTTAAAGCTAAACGTTAATTGAAAGAAAGAAAGATAAAGATTGATCATAGAAATAAGTTAAACCTATTTTTAATCCTATTTTCGCTATGAAAATATATGAAAAACGTTTCAACGATAATTGTTGATAAGAATTGCTTTGTTTTTCTCTTCAAACTATCAGTAAATGAAACGCAGCTAGAATCTTAGGCATTTCGAAGCTTTCTCAACGTATACACATTTATCACAATTTTCAGGTCTCGACTTTCCCGCTCTATCGTCCAATCACGATCTGCAATGCACGTGGCCTGTCGACTGTGGACGATCATCTGCCCGAGCACATTCCTGATTGGGCCCCCATTGGCTGCGATGCTGTTCTGGCCGAGAAACAACCACAGGAGGAGGAGGAAGCTGCAGTTCGCAGAGACAAACACGACTTCGCCTCTCTCTTCCCTGACTTCGCCAACTCCAACTCCATTGGGCTGGGCATCAGTCGCGGATTTGTAAGTTTGCTTTCTTCGTTCAAAAGTCCTACATAAAATGCGTAAATATTCGAACATTTCAGCGCACGACGCAAGAAATTGCCTCCTCGTCTACATATCACGATGCGATTTCTCTCTACTCTCGTAAGTTTAATTAGATTGTGCGTCAACGTTTCTGACAATTTCATAGCATCATAAAATTATTGCATTTGTCCACGTTAGCTAAACTCCAGAATTCTTTGATGACAAAGCATGTTTGAGATTGAAACTAGGTTTCTATCGAAAATCTTAATTATTTACAGTTGCGAGCAAAAATTTTGCTCGCCACTATTTAGGGCTCACATTTTGTTAATGAAGTTATGCGTAAAAATATACAGAATTTTGATGCACCATATATCCTCCACAACATTCACTCAAAAATACTCAGGAATGGCAGCCGAGGAGAAGAGTGCAGACAAGAATGCCCCTCCTTCCGATTCGTATGCTCTGGGCAATCGAGTCGGGACCAGAGGACTCAAGAGAAGGGCCTCGACAGATTCGCAGAATTCGACCACTTTCAAGATGAGGGCGGCTGAAGCTGCGACGGGAAGACCGGTGCCTTATGATAAGGTAAAGAAATGAAATGAGCTAGCTGTTTGTAATTCTCAAATTATTATCATGCTTCATGCTAATCCAAATAAGATAACAAAAAAGCTCGAGAATATTTTCTTCCGTACTGAAATTATCAAGTTGATAATTGGTTTCCAAAATTCAGCAACTTTCCCTGAATCTTCCTTCGACTAGTTCTGCCTACCGCTCAGGAACCCAGGGACAGCCCCACTCCTCAACTCCTCTTTTCAATCATCTCACCGATCAGGCCAACATACACATCAAACATGAAGAGGTAGAATTTCATTCCTTCGAGAAAAGTGACTGATCTAAGCGTTTTCAGCCAGTCGCGAACATGGCAGTGGTGGTGCCTCTGAATCTATCGACCATCGAAAACCCTCCCGACAATTTGGAGCCGCGCAGAAGGGCTCAACTCGCTGTGCTGAAGCATCTCTTCACCCTCAATTGCGATTGGACAATGGAGACTGCAAAGGTAAGGGAATTGCCATCAGGAATCAGGCCTGTGGAAGAGTTAATTTCTTCTGGGGCAAGGACGGACGGAACAGGGGTATGCGGAATTTGAATTTTGAAAAATTATGAACCGGAATCGGAATTCCGCACATTCCTGGGATGGAAACAATCGATTTTCGAGATTGAAACAGGAATAGACGAGGACAGATAAATTAGTCTGGTTAAGAATGTTAAAATTTCTGCGATATCTGCACGGATTTTTTGTCAAAAATTTGGGAAAGATCGGGTAAATCTGGCACAATCTTGCCAGAAATGTATTTAGACTTGATTTGAAAATTTTCAAAGTCGAGTTTCATTTTGAAAGTTTAGGAAAATCAAAATGTCATATTTTCGAGAATGGCTATAAGATCTCTCGCATCACTATTACTTTAATCACTGAAAAATGTTGTATCCTTCAGACGTTCGATTACATCATAAATGGATGCTCGTCGAGTAGAGCAGAAGGTCCTTTGACTAGAGGAGATGGACTGCTGCAAGTGGCTCAGCACGGTACTGTAGAGACAGATCTGGCTGAGGAACACAAATCCGAGTGGAAAATCACCACAATCGATTCGGCTGCGCCCGGAATGACTGGCAAATTGAAGTTAGAATTTTTAAATTTAGAACGAAAAATGTGCAGTGAGGTTTTCGCTTCTAAGAAGCAGATTTTTGTGGTACACGAATTTTCAACGCAACACGGTTGGAATTCGAACTCCAAAGTTTACTAAACTCTAAGAATTTGATAATTTCATCAATATCGTCCTGTTTCATTTCATTACCCTATGCAGAAGTGTAAATTAATGCAGCAGCGAACAAAAGTAATTAGGTCTTTCCTAGTTCTTGATCGACTTCCAGCTAACTTTGAGATAGACAGATTCAAATGAAAGTGTCAAACCAACTCGACTCGATTTCGAATAAGTGGTTTTCTGAATTTTTGATAATCTGACATGAAAGAGTTGACCCATATTTTTATCCGCTACTGTAACTTTCTTCCCATAATAACTAATAGATAAACAATGAGCTGACTAATTTTGCAGATTGCGTTTGTCTCGACATACAGAAGCAGAGGAGTCGGAAGTGGATTCGGAGCCTGACAGCAATTCGGAAGAGGACCTAAGCGAGGAGAATGACGACAATTCGGAGGATGAGAGGGTGAGACGGAGAATGAGCAAGAAGAAGAGGAAGAAGGAGCGCAAGGAGAAGAAGAAGAAGAGGAGAAAGGAGGAATTGGCACTCAACATGGTGAGTTTATTCGACTAATTTTCATAATAATATTGGGCCGAGAAAAAAGTCGTGCAACGTCGTAAATTGTTCTTTGAAGATTATGCTCTGAGCCGAAATAAAGCTCGAGAATAAGTGACCTTCTTCACGCATTAACTGATTATCTGTACACTAGTATTCGATGTGAATTTCATTCTGTCAATTAGTTATAGGGCACTTCAGATTGAGCATCTCAACAAATAAATTAAGAATCAGAATTCCGAACACACCGGGTCATTTTGAAATGCACTAATATTGTCGCAAGACTCTTTTCTCAATGATTTGAAGATATCTTTAGTTTGCTAGAATTTTTCAAGAAAAGATACAAACTTCGCTAGTTTCTTATTTTTCTTTTAATTTATAAATTTTTATCAAATAAAATCGAAAAGATATAATATTTTGAGGAGCATGACGCGCCTTCGCCAGTTGAGATGAACATCGACAAAGGTGGAGGAATTCGAATGAAGATTCGACTGGGCGGTGGAAACGGGGCCAGCAGCAGCAGACCCCCTTCCAGGACGAGTCAGTGAACCAGTACAAATTCAGGAACATTCTTATTCCTACCTGCCCAATCACCTCAAATTGTTTTTAAAATTTTTATATTACTCGTTTTTCTATGAATGGCTTTTCTTTTTCTACTTTCAGGATTAGTTTTATCACCATAAGAATTACGGCTAAAATCTCATTCAGAAAATATATCATCGCTCTGAAACGGGTTGTCCATTTTAAACTTCGTTGTTTGTTAACCTCTTACAATTCATGGATCGTAGTGCTGAATGTTTAATCGAGTTGTCTGTTGTTGGATGTTTGAAAAGAATAAAGTTCCATGAAAATGCAACTGTTTGTGAGATGCTACAGCAAATATCTTGGGAAAAATTGACCTTCATTAATGTATTTTGAGCCTAATGAAACATCTTAATAAACTTTTCTATACTATTTTATTAATTGTCATTTTGAATATAATTTTCAGAATAAGGTCAAAGAAGTGAAGCTGATGGATACGCTCGACAAGATGAAGGAGGAAAAAGCTAAGAATTTCAAGGAGTAAATTTACAAACTCATTTTGTAGTTTCATGAGTAGAATTCTTTATTTGCCAAATTTATAAACCTAATAAAGTTAAATTTAATGTTGCGTCGTTCTAGAAGGCTCGGGATTTTGTTTGAAAGGATGAACGGTGCGATCATTCCTGATCAGTCCCCAGGCTAAAATAATTCAAATTAGAATAACATCATTTTTTGTGGGGAGAAAATTTTAATTTGTTACACACCTCGTAGCAAACCTAACGATGCATCCCTTATATACGATATGAAACATATACAATACGTGTTGTAAACTAACGGCGATGAAAAGACTATTATTACGATCGAATCGACTAGTGCTAAATTATTTTTAATAATGTCTAATGTATCAAAGATGCTTACTCTGAGAGAAGATTTCGAAATAGCACACGACGATAATAGAAAAGCACGGAATAAGTGTAATGAAAGATAGTATGCAAATCTGAAATCTCGAATTAAGATTTTTATGAGTATTTTATATTTACTTGAACCGCTGAGTCGCGAAGTAGCACTAGTTCCATTCTGTTAGTCGTAACGGCCGAATTCGCTCGAAATTCGTATATCGATTTATAGGCAAGTAGCGACATAACTGCGATCGCTGAAATATTTTCACTATTTATGATTGCATAGGATAAAAGAAAGTGATTTTAGAAAATTATCTGGGGTATTCAAGATCTAGATTCAGATCATTGCAAATTTAAAATTCACATTCCTCAAAGCATCTATTGCCAATGGCCGATAACTTGAAACGAAATAAACGATGCATAAATTCAATTATGCCAAGTGTGCATCGCATATTTACAAATAGTCGTTCAGCTTTTCTTTCGAGTATAATGTAATGGCGTGAAGTCTACTGCAACCAATGCACTAATTGCCTCGTATCACAAGTCAGTGGTATTTACCCCGTGTCAAGTAGTCGGTCATTTACAATATTTATTTTTTTAGAGAAAAATCCTTACAACAATAAAATATAAAGAGCATTCCGGCGAATACGATGATTCCGAGAATAAGCACAGAATCGAGAAACTCTCTCGGAATTTTGAAATCATCGACCAGAGTCTGCAAACTGTCAAAGCTGTATGTACAGACGTTCAGATCGTATAATGATCCGACGCACGAGTAGTTCTGGAATGATATTAATATTTTTAACTTTGAATATTATAAATTCAAAAATGTACTTACCTGATACTTATCCAAAATCTGTGGTCGTTCTGAAGCACAATAAATTCCACATCCCAGAAAATGTACAATTATGCCATTTATCAGTGGTGATATGCATAATGTGAAGGCTATAAGTTGAGCCAAATAGATCCAGAAGCGAAATCGATACTTGTTCGCGTTCGTTGCCTCTACAATGACTTTCAACCGTGACGTAAATATCGATCTGAAGTGAAATCATTTCAAACAAATAAATGTGCGATTTTAATGTGCACATTTTTTATTTATTTTGAGATATGCAATCAAATATTTTGCAACTCACGAAAGATATAAGGGAGTCGTGGCAGAAAATGATCGATTTTCAAAGAAAAAATCTTTTTTCAGATGATGGAAAAATGTATGCTTTTTTCTAAAAAATTGTTAACTTAATGTGAAAAATATCTTTTCGGTCAAAATTGCATTCAACCTTACAAAAGTATCGTAAAAGCAACCATCAACAGCGATAAACTGATCATAGCTTGAGTATGGATATTCAAATCGAGAAATTTACTGAATAACCCCTGAACTTTCACTACGAAAAATGGCATATATAAGGACGGTGCGAATCCTGAAAGAATAACAAATAAATAAAATAAAATTTTCCTGCTGATTACCCTCTATGGCAATAAAAAGTATAATGTTCAAGAATATCTGCAGTCCGATAAATGAAAATTTTGTATGCTTCACGTGAGCTGGACATTTCAATATTAGCGCAATAATTAGAAATAGACTGAAAATGCCGTTTGAAACAGCGATAAATTGGAAAATAACGAAATATCCGAATGATGCAGGATGATAATCTGGGCATTCAATCATTGAATTTAGTGGTTAATACAATTCTCAAATTTGCAATATGTATAAATGCCAGATATGCATTGAATTTCTAAGCAGATGGTTCATACTTTACGAATTCTTTCTTAAAATCAAAATCAGACTCATTAGTTCTCGTTTTTCAGCTGTCAAAATCTTGATAATATGCAAATGTCTCCATGGAATATTCCGAATTTAGCATTTTGGATTTATCTAATTTGCCCAAAAACTTCGTCTCATGGCTGATGTAATTTTGAAATCATAAGTTCAGACTAATTACCTCGTTTTTTTTTTTTTTTTTAAATATTAATGAGATATTCATTGGGAACTAAAATTCAGAAAGTTACGCTTTATGCACTAAGACCACGAAGGTTTTATTGAGCTAGCGATCATAAAATTACCAAAATTTAAAACAGTAAGTGAGAAAACTTGACAATCTCAACAATACAGATCTCAGCAGATAATAAATGATTTGGATTTGATATCAATGCAAGGAAGCTAGGAAAAATGGGCTAAATAGTTGGGAAAAGGTAGCTCACGACATCACGACATTTCCGAGTTGACGTCATTTTCAAGTTCGAAAGTTTCGATTTCGGTTTGGAAAAATTTTTGGCCGAGCTTTCTGCTTCAGTTTTTAAAAATTTCTTATTTTCGTCCAGCCTTGAAACGCATTTCACATCGTTTCTCTTTGAATGGTCTGTTTTTACAGGCATAATGCCGCCAAAACCTTTCGAATTCAAATGATGTGGAATATCGATTTTCTTCCGTATTTATCTAAACTTTATCTTTTATTTGTTAGATGCCTCCTCGCCGTAACGCGAAGAAGACATCGACAGCGAGCAATGTGAGTGTGTTGAGTCAGTTGAATGGGCAGGCAGGACTGGAAAGCAATGACGAGCTGTTCGAGGAGAGACTCATTCAACTCTATCAGAACATCGAAACCAAATGTCAGTTACCACTGTTTCAAATTAGAAACATAGAGAATTCAGCTGAAAAGAACTCGGATGCTCTGGACGAGTTGGTCTTTTCTGCCTACACGCACACTTACGAGTTCATCTTCAAGGCTCTTTGTAATCAGTACCAAGATGTAAGTAGGGTTAAACTTTAAAAATGAGATTATGGAAGGGAGGATTTTTTCTCTTTAAATAAGAAAAGATATCAATACTGATTGATTCAGAATGTCCGTGAGATGCATCTGATCGGCTACATCAAGGAACCAAGTGAGTTTTTCAAACTAAAGGAATAAAATGGTTTACTGAAAGTTTGGAGAAATAATTATGATAAATTTTATTTATTTATTCATTCTGAACTATTCAGACAAAATTTTATGAATATTTTGAGATATATTCATGAGTATTTAAAATTTCAGTTGGATCTTTTATCATACGTTCACGACTTTATCGTTTGTACCTTTTGCAGAATATCTTTCAAGCCTTTGATCATCACCATTTAGAATAAAATATTGAGTTTTGTATTCCTTTTGAACTTTTCCTAGAACTTTACATTTCAAAGAGAAAACACTTTCAGGTGAAAGCAAGAGCCAGAATTCGTCTACCAAGCAGCAGGTAAACTCGATTATTGATTGTCAGCCTTTCTATAAACAATTTATTTACAGAATGCCTCCGGATCGAGGTCGACAAGGTCGGTGAAGCAGTCTACTGCGAGTGTAACGAATGGGGGGAGAGAGCAGAGTCAGATGCAGAACGACGACGAGTTCGCGGAGAGACTTGGCAGGCTCTACAACAGCATCGATAGCAAATGTATTAAATTTTCTGATTGAGAAGGAATAACTATCTGAATTTCAGCTGAAAAGGACCTGGATGAGTTGGACAAAGGCTTCGATTCCATGTACAAACGGACTAATGAAGTCGTGTTCAACACGCTCTGCATACAGTACGAAAATGTTAGTGCATTTACGTGAATTGAAATTTGAAAAGCCGAGATATATTGTGAACGAAAAATCTTTTCCTTTCTAATCAGTGCTACAATCAGAGAAGGACAAAGCCTTGCTTTGAAATTGTCTTTTCGGTTTTAGCTTTGAAGCGCATTCTATTCGTGCCGAATATAAAAGGGATTTACGATAGGACTCTTTCGAGTTATTCAGATGATGATATCTTTCAGGAAACCCGCGCGATGAACCTCGTCGAGTACATCAAAGAAATCAGTGAGTCTCGTTTTTTTCTATAAATTCCAGAAAGATATTTCTATTTTCTTTCGCAGATGATCGCAAAATGGAGACAGATTAGCAGCAGCAGCGCTCGTTCTGGTTGAGTCAGTCATTCGATTCTACAAAAGTGCATCACAACACTCCTTATTGTCATGACTTCATTAAATAAACTCAAAATGAGAAACTCGAATTTTTTTCTAGATTTATCAATTATCAAATCTACGATTAGTTCTTTCTAACTTTCTATACCATTTGTCAATTGCTTTTGTGAAATTCAACGATAGCATAAAGGGTGAAGAGTAAACATGAGATGTTTTCATTAATCTAAACTCGTTTTGTCAGGAATTCACCATTCTTATTCTCGTAGATCTTGCGATTTCCATTTCTAAAATAAAAATCTTATTTAGTTAATTCAACAAAAACGCAACAATGATAACGAAGAAAAAACCAACAACAATAAAAACAAAATAACAGCTGTCTAGAATTTTTTGTTTCTGCCCATTTTCCTGGGTTTTTCGTGCTCTTCGAGAGGCGGCCAGATGAGTGTGGCTCGGCTGTGAAGAGACTCGGGCAGCCACAGGAAATACTCCTCCAGCAGGAAATTCTCGTCTTCCACAAATGCTGCTTTCAGTTCTGATCGAGTGTGAATCTGCAAAAAAAAATCATAAGTTATTGAATAATTAAAATAATCAAGTATTATGGAGTGTGAAGAGGTAGACACTGCATACCCTTTGGGAATACTCGCTTTTGCACGAGTCATTCCTCTCCTTCTCGCTATTTTCTTCCCCTTTTCTTTATTATCTCTTCCGTCTCTTCAACATGCTTAGTATTTTTAGGGGTTGAGCCTAGGAGAGGGGAATTGCAAAGAGTGTGCAGTATCTATCTTCTCAGACTCCACAGTAATTTAATTTATGGTTGAATGCCAATCTAAATTTCTTTCGATTTCTAGCATTCGTGGCTATTCTCATGAGATATACAGGAAATTAATAAATAGTATCGAAAAAATATAAAATGATCATCACATGAATTTTCTGATCTGAAAAGTTTGATATCCAGCATTTTATTACTAAATCCCTACTTAAGCGATTACTTTCTAAACTGACTCAAAATATGCATACTCGTTAAACTTTTGCGGTACTATCTTAATTGACAATATACAAGAAGAAAGAATACCTATTTCTTGTAATAACATAATAAGGAATGCATGGAATGGTTTTATAGATTTTCGAAATACGGAATAGAAATCCGAAATTTTTGGAACACGAAATGCGGAACGGAATATTCCGTACATCTCTGAAAATAATTCCATATGTAAAGCGTTACCTGTTTGTCAATCAACTTGTTGAGCAGTGCCTCAGTTCTCTTCTGCAATTTGGCCCAGGATCGAATCATTGTGGCGGGTGGAGCCAGCAGTTTCGGAGTGAATTCGGCCAGTTGTTTGAATATCTGTGATTTTTATTTCCATATTGAAAAAGAAGAAGTTTCGTATCTTCAGAAAGACTAGGATTTGCAAATGCTTCGTGAAATAACGAACTCCCATATTCCTCTATTTACAACTCCCTTCCGTCTCTTGAATAATCCTTATCAAAGTTATACTTCACAATTCGATTTATCTGCGAAGCCTTGATAACATACATACCTCTCCATTGAGCAGGAACATGGCGAAGTATCGATATAGTTGGATGTCGTGGGACAGAGGCCGTTTGACTCTCTCCAGCTGCCACTTCCTCGGGCCAAACCAGCAGTCAACTGGACGAACGATCTCGTCTCTTTGAGCGTCGTATCTGAAAAAAGCCAAAAATTAGGAGGTTTGAAAATAGTAGAGTAGGGCAACTTTAATTAGGGACCGTAAGCTTCTTTCTCCTCCTGGCATATTTTTTTTTGTTTAAAGTGATGATTGAAAACGACAAAAATAGCGTGTGAAAAGATATTCTGCCCTATTTTAGATCTTGAATAAGCTTAAAATATATGGTTACAACACTTACTCAGGCTGATCGTCCTGATTCTGCTCAGAAAAACTGCAGAATGACTCGGTCAGTCGAGGCAGCCACTCCGCATCCACTCCACAAACCGTCCGCATTTGCTGTTTTTCATTTTGCTGGAAAGAAACATTTTCTGAACACTATTAAAAATGCCATACCTCGACAATTTCCTGATAAAGAACGTATTCCGGTTCCTCTGTGAAGAGCACCGAGCTTGGGTCAATGAATGCATAGTCCTGAATTTTTTAATTGTACGGAAAGGAATCACTAAAAAATAAACTATTTGATCAAATTCAGAAGCTTAAAAATGTTTCAATCTATTTTTAGATGTTCCACGCGGTATTTTTAAGTCAATGACGAAGTCATCAAACCTCCAAATGCTGGCAATGATAAGCCCCTTTCGGGACTTCTTCGGTGCAGGTAGATGGGTTAACTCTCTTCGCGATACGGTTGCAGAGACAGGCGACTAGGATTTGCCTGAATAATGAAGTCATTTTGACTCGTAGAATAAAACTAGTTTAACTTTGGAAAATAGTAATATAAATCAACAAAATTTCGGTATCGAAATCAGATCGGAGTAGAAATTGCATCCCATAAATAAAGTTCTCAAGCTCCGCCCTCTTGTAAAAATGCGTCTTTGTTAGAAACGTGGTAGCTTGAAAGTAAAAAATCTAGAAAGTAAGTACCCTTCAAAATCTAAAATTTCATAACAGACCTAATCTAAATCGATGATAAATTTGATAAAACGGCTGTGCCAAAAAGCAGGTCATATTTTTGCATCCACACGTGTTCACGCAGTTTGAAGTTTGCCAAAATGTGTTCATTTCAAGCTACGGATTTTGTGATTCTTTCGGCTAAGAATTTTTTAAATTTAATTTGTTCTTCAAAGCAACACTATGTTAACCACTCTGTTGGCATTTCTACCAAAAAATTTTACCACCAACATCAAATCGCCATATCTACTTGGGGACCCTATCCATAAATTGCGGAATGAAAGATAAGATGATAATAAATTTACCGGATGAGATTGCTCTGTGAGTCAGTGGGTTCGTCCATTTGCGGATCGAGAAGGACCTGCTGACTCGGCTTGCAGAGTCCATTCACCAGATTCGTCAATTGCTGTCTCAGTCGTCTCGCTTCTTTCGCTGCAGTCGGCCGGGTGAAATTCGTCTCACAAGCCTTTGGCGAGTTCTGAGTGGTATTCATGCAAAATTATCTTATCATTTATTCCTTACATTTTGTCTATCGCAGTTGTGCAGAGCCTGCATGAGGACCTTCACATCGCCTAGTCTCCTGCTAACTCCCTTCCCACACCACTGCTTCCTTTGCACCAGCAGAGACGTCATCTTTGCCTTTGTCTCTTCGCTCGTTTCTCCTCGAATTGATGAAACAGGAATCAGAGGTTCGCGGACTGAAAATATAGAATAGAATAACGTATGGAGTAAGTAAAACTGTTTCTTAGTGGCCTTTGAATCAAGAAAATGACAAATTTCGTCATTGACTTCACTGTCTTTTTGTTTGATTCGTCCCTTCATCGTTTCGTAAAATTCATCTTCTCTAAAGACCACTAACCCCCTGTAATTAAGTTAGGTTAAGGTAGAGGCAATAGGTTGAACAATATAAACAATCTACTCTATGAGTTGGTTTCATGGGATAAATATGCCCTATCAAAATCCACCCCTTACCTTATACCTAAAGCTTGGCGGTCTTTAGAAATTACGAATTTTACAAATGAATAAATGAGTGAATTACACAAAAACCGGATTTACTATCTAGGATTGAAAACGAATAACGTTTCTTTCTTTTCGAAATTAGCGTCTTTTACTTTGCATGAAAAATGTCTAACCAGAGAGTGCAGCGATGAGGAGAATGACGTAGGGCAGGAGTCCGTGCTGGTTGGCCATAACGAGCATCTTTGCATATTCGGGTGCTAAGGGGAAGGCTGACAGACTTCGGCCGAGGGAATTGATGCGAGCCTCGGTCTGAAATACGAAATAGTTCTTAAATTATCAAAATATAAGCAGTTACCTTTCCATTTTTGGTCGTTCTCTCCAACGCACCTAATTTGAGCAGTCTCTCTTCAGCCTTTTCAACAGATTCTGCCGAGGGCGGAGTGGGGAATGGGAAATTAACGACCTAAACACATCTATAAGTGGTTTGCTTAGTAACTTGTGGACCTTGACAATGTTGATGGCTTTGAGATTGAGGACGAGTTGATCGACAGGCTTCGTAACGATTTCCGGCTCGGCGAATTTTGGCAGATCTTGAAAAACCGCAGAGGAAAATAGTCTGAACGAAAGAATTATTCATTTTTGATAGTGAGTAAATTGTTGATACATTTAATATCATTTTTCATGTCTCCTTCTCTAATTATTTGTCATAGCTGATCATCATCATTGGCTCTAACTGTCGAAGAATAAGGAGTGTAAGAAAAGCAGAGGAATAAGGAAGAGCCGATGACAGATGAAAGAGATGACAAAGATGACAGATACACCCGTTAACATTGTCCAGCCGTTGAAAATACAGAAGGCATTCGCAATGGTAGGATTACCATCTCAACGTAATTTATTTCGATTCATATGGGTCCGCAGTTTGAGCACGCTGTGATTCATTTTTAGCAATAATGACCACGAAACCTTATCTTCAAGAAATAATGATTTGCAACCTGTAGGCATGTCCAGCCGAGACTCTGCCGGCCCTGCCAGCCCTCTGGTCTGCAGAAGCCTGACTCGTTCGACAAATGGCGAATTTAGAGACACCCGTTACTGGATCGTACAGTCTGCAATAAATTTAATGAAAATTATTGACATTTTTGAGGCTCACCTCCGTTTCTCGAATCCACAATCAATCACATATTTGACTCCAGGGATTGTCAGAGAAGTCTCTGCTACATTAGTCGACACCACACAGAGTCTAAAATTAGAGAATTTATTGCAAAAAGAGAACAATTCATACAAATTTTTTGAACAAAATTACTGTAAATAATCCAACCTGACTCCTTCCGGCGGTTTCTCGAAGACACGTTTCTGCTTTTCAGTGGACAGGAGAGAGTACAGGGGAAGGCAATAGAGCGGTTCGCAGCCAGAAGGAGGGGGTCCGAGGGAAGATACGCCTAGATTTTCTGAAGATATCGAGTAAAATTAGAAACAAAATCAAAGTGCAACCTTCCAGATCCTGTTCTTCTTCATCCTCTTCGCAGTCAGACCACATATCCTCCACAAGACCTTTCTCGTCCAAATCCTTCCCATCGATTTTCATCTCTTCCCTTTCGATCTGGAAAATAGGAGTTCATGGAAAAATTAAACTAGTACGAATCTTTACCTCATCTTTGAATTTTTCCAGAGTGAAGTCCTTGGTCTCTTCCTTCTTCTTCTGCTTCCATTTCTTCCCTCCAACAATCAGCTTTTCACCCGATTTCGTCTCTTCGAATTTCATCTAAAAATCAACCAATGAAAGTTTATTTCAAATGCATTTTATCACCTCATATCTCCTGGTCAACTTGCTGACGAGCTGCTGTACTTCCCTCTGTCCAGTGACGAACACCAAAATCGCGCCTTTCGGTAGTTTTTCATGGATGCTGCACACCTGAGAAAAAGATCTTTTAGAAGATTCGAGCAAAGAGAATAATTATTAACAAATGTTCCATTTATCATTCTCAATACATTTCTTATTGTCGAGGGAAAATAAAAGGTAGTCTCTCTCTCTCTCTTTAATGTTAATGCGAAAAGAAGGGAAGAGTGCTTCATGGGAGAAAAATAATACGCAATTTTTCTTTCTTTTCTATTTTTTCGCGCGATGAGACTTCCGTTCGTCTAATTCTTACAATATGATTTGTGAATCCTGAATAACCGAATGTGAGTTTCATTTCAATACACAAGAATATTGTTACTTTTCTGAAAGCGGCAGCCATGTAGTCGGTTGGAGTGTGCCGTTCGAAATGGACAGTGACGGGGAATTGGCGAGCATCCACTTTGAGCACCTTCGGGGGAGTCAGGAACAATCTGAAATATTCATTTTGAGAAGTAGCTTCACTTCATATTAGTAATTGAAAAAGTAAGCAGTTATAGCTTTTTCTTTCGAATGAAAAGAAATGAAATTGCGTGCTGATTAACTAGAATAAAAGGAGTGAAAGAATGCATAAAATGGAAAGTAGATTTATCATTGATCTTCGTAAGACATTGCACAATATCATGTTCATTGACAGCCGAAAAAAGCGCCGTCAATCTTTGCACTTTTCTTGTAGGGAATCAAAATTACAATATATGCCATGGCTTGAAGTTGGTGGAAGCTTATCAAAAATAAAGGATTAAAAGATCATCGCTTAAGATTACGGTAATCAATTTTCCAACTTTTTCTCGCCTTTCATGCTTGTTGTTTTTATCCGAGCCGTTTGTTAATAAACATGGAATAGTGAAAGTGTTAATTTATCGAAAGTCTATCAAAATCAATTTGTAGTGAATAAAATTGCTCACCTCGGATGCGTGAAATCGTCGAGCCTGAGAGTGGCAGACATGACGACGAGTCTGAGTGGCTTTGCAGACTTCTGCCTGAGGGGCACGATTCGCGACAGCATCCCCAGTAGCACGTCGCTGTACATCGAACGCTCGTGTGCCTCGTCGATTATTATTGCTGAGTATCTAAAAATGAAATATCATGAATGATGAAGTAGGAGTAAAAGAATACTTGTTAAGCATCATGTCAGTCTCGAGCTCCTTGAGCAGCACTCCATCAGTCATGAACAGGATCTTCGTCTTCTCCGATCGATTGCCTTCGTAACGAATCTGAGATATGACAATAAGTCTATCCGTCAAAAAAGAAAATTATAGTTCCACAAGGGAAGGGCACAGATCATTGAGTTCCGACCTGTGCACTTCCCTTATTAGATTTGAATATTTGAATGACCCGATAGATTCTAATAGGAAGATAAATTCAAATTTAGTTTTTTTTTCTTCAAATTATTTACTTTACCTCGTTCGTCAATGATTTCATCATATAAATCTATTTGAACTTCGAAATTTTTATAAAGCTATCAGAAAAGTGGAATTTTATTTCCACTCGAGAATTTGTCCAACCTGATATGACACGATGTCGGGTCGATTAAGTTCCTCGCCGACCCGTTCTGCCATCGAAACCGCAGCCACTCGGCGCGGCTCCGTGATCCCGATCATCTGCCCATCAGAAGCATAGCCGGCCTCGTACAGGAACTGGGGAATCTGAGTGGTCTTGCCGGAGCCAGTCTCTCCACAGACGATTGTCACCTGAAGATATCCACAAAATTATTCGCATTATTTCTAAAAATGCCGAGCTACAATCAGGGAAGCATACTCAATTTTAGATGATTGGAAAAAGAAATCAAAAATTTCCCAGAGCTAAAGAATTCCAAAAGGGAAACATCTTTCTCAATTTCTATTCATTGTCATGATGGTTCAACGAATCTTACCAAATTATCATTGATGGCCTCGACGATGTTCATTTCCTCAGAGAAAATAGGCAGCTGCGATCTCTTCTTCTGTATTTCCTCAGTCCTGGCAACGAGAATTGTCTGTCTCTTTGGGCAGAAAACAGAAGGATGCTCATCGGCTAGTTCAGCCTTCACTTCATCATCATCGATCGACTTTCGTGGAATCTGGATTTTTATTCATCGAATTTCAGGAAATCGTGATAAGCATACCTTCGAAGGCGATTTTTTCGCATTTTGCTTCGCTTCGCTTGTTTCTGGCTCAGGTTCCTTGATCTGCAAAAATAACTGTATCATTTCTTTAAAAAGAAGTCTGTCAGAATACCTTTTCTTTCTCCGATTGTTTCTCCACCTCAACAGCTTTCTCCCGTACTTCCTCCTTCACAATCTGCACATCGTTATCAGTTTCCTCCCCTTCCTCCTCTTCACTGGTCGACTCTTCATCAGTTGAGTAGTAATTCTCCTGTTTCCTTTTATTCACTCCTTCCTGCAACCCTCCAGAGAATGTCTTCAATTTGCCTTGTTTGGCAGGCTCTTCGTCGGTTCTGAAAGTCGAGTGACCTTCATGAGCAAATCAAAAGTTCAAGCTATTCTTATGTGGTAAATCGGCCCCCTGTATTAGGCACCAGCTCTTTTTCTTATTTCTCCCCTTTGCCTATACTCTCTCTCTCACTCTAAAATCCGGTGCCGGTCGGAAAAAGTGGCCGAAAATTTCGAACGCATAATTCGAATGTTAATGTTGGTATTCTAGCATTTCTAACTCCTTATTCAAAATTTTCACTCACATTTTGTGTTCCTTCTGCAACCTGGAAACAGAAGTCAACTGTTGCATTTTCTTGTCGTCCAGTTGATATTCAGCCAGACTTTTGAAGATGTCTTCTTGCTGAACATTCTTTTCTTCAAATTCAACCATCATCCAACCTACCTGCATTTTGACCTGTTTTCTCCTCTGCACAGCAGCCAGCTGCCTTTTCATCTTCTTCGTTATCCTCTCTTTCGCCTTCTCCTTTGCATAGTTCCTCTTCTTCTTGCCTCCAGTTGGGTCCTTCGGCTTTTTCGACTTCTCGTTTGGATCCGACTTCTTGCGCTTTCCTAAAATTAAGAACGTTTCTCTTGCGATTAGACTCGATCATTCCTTCCGATGAAATCTTTCCTATCGTCACTTTTATAAATGATGTGATAACTAAATTAAGTGGACATTTCAAAATTCATTCATTTCTTTCGCATTTTTATTCAGTATATCAAAATATCATAACTCTTACGTGCCTAACGATTTTTCTTCGATTTGAGAAAAAAATAAATTTTACCTGGCAAAACGAGCGCATTGGATCCATCGAATCCAGCAGTTGCATATGAGTCTGCATCCGGTTGATCATCTATTGAAGTTGACACTTTCCGCTTCTTACCGCCCATTCTCCTAAAGTAGGGTTCAGGCAAAAATCGCCATCAGAATAATTATTATCAGTAGGTATTTCACTGTTTACAACATAATTTATGATTCTTCAAAGAATATTTTCCTCGATAAAATAACCAGACTTTATTGCGAAGTTCAATGATTCGATTCACTCCCCAACCAATCAATGCAGGTTCAGATAGGTTGCGTAAATGAGGAATTACTTGTCCGTTTTAGGATAATCTGCAACCTTCATCCTCCGCAATTTTGCACTGCAAATAATCAACAAATTGAGCTGCCAAATTTCAAAATAAGGCTGAAAATGAACGAATGGAGAAGGGTAAATGATATTACTTAAAATGGGATTTCCTAAGAATAAACAAATCAAAGAGCTACCGAGATTAGACTAGAGATTAGATACATCCACAACAATGACAAAAGCACCTAGGTCTAACATTCGATAAACATTCATTATTTTTTATCAGTCATACATTAAGGAAAATGAATGCTCCGAATGCAATGTCTATTCTCAATTCAGAAGGAAGCACCCGTTATGATGCAAATAATTGCAGTTGAAATAAGAAAATTCAGACAATATATGCAAATTTCTAGAACTCGACACTAGAAAAGGAAGAAAATGACTGCAAATGGACGATAAGAAACAGGATAATTGAACATGAAAATGTGACACAGACACACAAAGCCCCGAGATGCTTAGAGGAAATGGCGAAAGAGTTGATGAGAAATGAGGGGATAGGGAATCGAGAAGTAAGAATACCCACAACAAACAAAACCCACACAAATCACTCAGTTTATAAGTTTCAAAATACAATGCTAATGAAGTGCAGCTTTCTTTTTGGGCTGTCTCGTCGAAAAACGCGAAAACGGTGCAGAGATTTCTTGCATGGATGCATCATAAAATTTAGTTGGAAAAATCTAAGTCCTAGAAAATTGGATGAACAATTCGTACCAAAATCTTGCTTAGTTCTGTATTTATCAGAAAACTCCTGTAATTGCCTATCCTGAACTCACTGCACTATGCCTTCTGCTCCTTGAGTGCTGCCTGGTTGATTCGAATGACCATCTGCTTGAAATTCCTCGCATTGTTTGTCATTTTGAGCATCGCCTGCACCATTTGAGATTCCGTCGCTTCCGGATACGAATTTTTGATCACGGCTCTGGAAAGCAAAAACATACATAGATACAAAATGAAAAAAAACCGCTGTTAATTAATGGCGAACTAATTACAAGGGTTTCGGAATGTTATAAGATGTGGTATTTCTCCAATTATTCTATTTCAAATATTCTCGAAGAACGAAATTGCAGTAAATTATGAGAAGACAAAAAATTAGCCCAATTAAAATTTTATAACTTTTTTGACGCTTTCTAAATTTGTAGTCTGTTCGCCAGAGATAAAAATAAAAGTTAACCTGGTTTCGGCAGGAAAGGTGATGGTATAGAAGAAGAGTAGCTCTGCGAGAGTTTCAAGTGTCGTCCGCAGAAGTGGGGTCTGGATGCGAGTGAACGATGTCTGAAAAAATGTTCATAGCTTTTTAACTCGTGGTCCTAAACAGATTTGCAAGAAAACAACTGTAAAGATTCATCATCATCTCAAGCTTGCGATGAGGGATAGTAATTAAAGCTGATTAGGGCAAATCATCGGATAAGGAATAATCCAGCTCGAAAAACTTGCAAGTCTGATTCTAAATACAGAAAATAGTCAAAATACGTTCAAAAAGTTTCGATAAAAGAAGAAAATAATTGAAAAAGAATTCCAGATTCTCTCCACTAGCAACTTCCTCCAATGAGTTTCATTGCTGGGCTGTTTTTTTTCGAATGATAATTTTAAATGAATACCAAAATTAGTAGAAAAGAACTCACTCCAACCACTTGCTCTCCGCACTCAGCGAGCATCAACTTGACCTGTTCATCACCATTGCTCTTCGACTGATTCGCTATCGAACAAATCGTTTGGGCTGCTGTTTTCACCACGACTGGCTCGTTTGACGAAGAGAGCAACTGAATCATCAAATTTTCATTTCATTCGTAGGAGCATGAGCAATTTTGAAAATGATCAGAGATTGCTCGAATGTTATTTTTATTAATTGTGGAAGGACTCGGTAGTTATCTAAATTGTCACCTTGACACAGAGCTGCAATCCATTGGAAGTGATGTGCAGGAAAGAAGGCTGTTTCCTGAGCCAGGAGTACTCTTTGCGGAAGACAGAATAGACTATGCCCATCCACTCGTCCATTGCGGGATGCTCTAGCTTGTTATTGAATGTCGACAGCCAATTCGAAATCGGTTCGCACAGAGCCGGGGCTGTGGCACTGTTCTCTCCGCCACAGGCCTGAAATTAAGGAAATGTTACTATAGCTTATGGATCTGAAGCTTCTGAAAATATTAGCGACCACTCTAGGCAGATTCTAAGCGCAATCTTCTGCAAATCCATTAAGCCCAAAATCTTCAGAGATATCTTATTGCGGACCCCCAACACCCTGATGTAGCAATCTTTATCGAAAATCGTTTTATGAACTGTCTCCCTATAATGCTCTATTCTGGTTAAAAATCTGCCTACGTTTGATTATATGGAATCGGGACTGAAAAAAAAACCGCTTTCAAACTTAGACATCTTGCAATTCCATTTTTGTTATGTCTCAAAAGTTCATATTTCATCTCTGTATGAAGTTTTTTCCGGGAAAGATTATACGAAGATGCTTACCAGAATGAGATTCTTAGCCAGATTGGAAGCACAGGCAGGATTAGTGAAGAGAGCCGACTCGAGGAGATCGCAGACATCGGGGAGGAACGAACCGACCAGGGGCTGGGGCAGAGAGCACAGGGCACTGTTGATGGCATCGCACACCTGGAGAAGTAAAAAAGCTTGAACAAAAACATGCGATTGTTACCTTATCCCCGAGTTTCGATCCCCCAGTTCCAGCAGATTCGTCAATGATTTTCCTGAGCACAGACCAGGAATGGCGAAGAATGATCATTGTTGCTGGCTCGCAGTTGCCCAAATCTGGAAATACAGGGATTAGTTTTATTTTTTTTAAATCATCATTTTCATCAAAAAAAACTTGATTTTTACACGAGTAATTTGAAATCATCTACTAAATGAAGTGAAACCTACCGAGTTTTTTGTTGTTGAGACTGCTGAAGAGAGACGCGAAAATGCTGATTTGGAAGGCCTTTTTGTCTGTTTTGGAAGAACTCGAATCGCTGCTCATCGATGCCTGAGAGGCAGACACTTCGTTTGTCGAATCTGCGTTCAGATCCTCCACATAGGGGGCGATCACTCGATACAGTACGTTCTGCAAAAATGTGATATTTCTAGAAAAATGAGCCTTGAAAAACAATATAAGGAGGGGCTATTTCTCAGTTTCAAATTAATTTCCTTGCCATATTCTCTTCCGTGGGCATCCTCGTGGAGAGCACGAACCCAATGCATTTGAGGGCGACCAGTCGCTGCTTCGAGCTGTTCGCAGAATTGGCGAAGTACGCATAGCAGCTCTCGCAGATCGCGTCCGCACAATTCTGGAACGGAAAAACTTTTCGAGTCTATTTTTCAGGAAATTCAAAATAATGACACATTAATTGACATGTTTTTCGCTCAAGTCAACAAAGCAGCATTCAATTCAAATTTTGAATTTTCCGAATAGTCGACTAGTAGTCTCTTATCCGATAAATAATAAAGAGATAAAGGAGGAAATATCTTACCTTGATGCAATCGGGTCGGTCCTCTAGGTATTTCTCGAGACATTGAAGAGCAGTTGTGGGCGATAGGTTGAAGGAGTTCAGGCAGACGGAGAAGATTATCTCCGATTGCAAGCGATCCGACTGAAATTTCAAAATAAAATATGGGATTTTGAACAAAATATTGTTTGACAAGAATTCGCGATTAGGTATTTAGCGTTTATTGTGGAGGCCAAGAAAGTCTTCAGTTAAGCGTTTGCAAAACAAACGAATTCATGGTGAAATATTATAGTATGTGCACTTGCTAGAAAAGAAATCAGTGACCTTTACAAATGTTTAATCTTCACAAAAAGCAGGATCTTTTCGCTAATTAAAAGCGTAAAGAACAAATTGCTACACAAATATTCGTTATTAGAAAAGTAAAATGTTTTACCTCATCATGCACCTGAACAAGATGCGAAAGAGCGATGA
Source organism: Diploscapter coronatus (assembly GCA_964036155.1). Classification (NCBI taxonomy): domain Eukaryota; kingdom Metazoa; phylum Nematoda; class Chromadorea; order Rhabditida; family Rhabditidae; genus Diploscapter; species Diploscapter coronatus. Next base: position 18,197,403 of record OZ038423.1, on the reverse strand, counting down.
AGAGATTCATCATGGAGGAGGTGCATCGTTCGGAATCGGTAGTGAGTGACGACGAGGCGAGAAGAGAATCTGACAGCTGACGACAGAGGGCCAGACACTGACAGATGGACGGGTAGTGCACTTCGAACAGATAGTCCGCCGCTCCTTCCCACAGGAACACAACTGCTTCACAGCTGTAAATTCATGGCATTTACAAAAATCGTTGATTTGTCAATTATCTAGTGCCTTTCATTGAATTGAATGGGCATTTATGTCGAATTTATCAGATTATCGAACGCAACCTGTGATTTACTTTCAAAACTTTTCTTCACAGCGAACTCATTTATAGCTAGTTTGCAAAACTGCCATAAAGTGTGGAATTACCGTGAGATGTTGGCATCATTTGTGCTGGCAGAGAGGGCAGAATTGAGAAAATTCAGGACATCGCAGCCACCGACAATTTGATGTGCGCTCAAGGCGATTTCGTGGTTCGTCTTGCGGTATCTGGGAAAGGAAAATTTCCATAAGAATGATTTTAAATTATTTGGATTTGTGACGTTATAATTACGGCTCATCTTGTACTAGCATTGGAAAAATTGGCTATTTTCTTATGAACATTCAGGCAAGAAAAGTGAACTAACTGCACGAAGGTGTCCTGCTGTTCCATGTTGAGTTGGGAAGTGCTGGGCCAGGCCAACTTGCTGATCGCTGCTTCGCACAAATGACCGTATATCTCGTTCAGATAGGGCTGGAATTCTCTTTCGGAATAACTTTCTTGGAGAAAAGGATATACGAGTTTGGGTTTGTTGGCGAGCTCCTCCCTGACGAGGTAGAAGAATGTGATGGGAGACTCAGAGACGCACTCGTCGATGAGGTACTTGCCTGGCCAGGTCGCCAGTTTGCACAGAAACACGCAGATGCTTCTGAAATTCACAAATAGTTATTCAAATCAAGGATAAACGAAAGTAAAATATCTGGGAAAATCGAAGTTATTAGCTAAAAACGGTTCAAGACCAGCGATGTTCACGAGGTCGATCGGGTCGGGAGTCATCAGTAATTCTTCTTCAGTCTATCCCATTCTACATTTTTTCTCGCTCATTTTCCTTTTCCCTAAATCTTCTACAACCCCGCGCACATCCCTGTTCAAGTCAATCTTTTCATGAATGTCTAAATAATTCAACTTTAGTTCTGTGTCTTTCGTTCAAAACAACAAATAGTTCAATTCAATTTGTGTATTTTTCGAAAAAGACTCTTAACTTGATGGCAATATGTTTAACCAAAACTTTAGTCGTTTCTCAATCAAGATAAAATAGTAGAAAATGCTTACTGCAGGAGATCGTTTTCCTTGACGAGAATCGAGACGACGTTCTCGAGGAAGGAGCAGATAGAAGAGATGAGCAGACACACCTCCTCCGAATCAGCACCCTCGCATTCTATCTCGTAGATCACTTTCTAAAATTTTTCCCATAACAATCAGAATGAGGATTCCACTCCAACCTCCGCGACATGGTCATTGATGTATCTGCACAAATCGAGCACCAACTCCTTGGACACGAGCAATTCGTCGTGCTGCGCGAGGATTCCAAACATCGATGTCAGGGCGGGGCTTAAGGATGGAAGATATAAATTTTAGCATCGTAACAAATTTTGCATCATTTGAGTAAATAGTGAAATTGGATCATTGTAGTACTATTCTCCTGTAATTACACCTTCTTTCTCTTTCCACACTATTTCTCAAAAAGAGGGCGTTAACTACAAAGGGATGTGAAATACAATCCTTTCTTATGTAAATCTTCCGAGTTTTTAATGAAAAATGAATTTTGTTAAATTTAATTTTACCAGTCATCTTTGATGGCGAAAAGTGCCTGCGACAGCGTTTCTCGCCACGTGGCCAACTCGATTCCAGGCACCTAGAATAGAGAGCGTAAAAATCAAAACCTCTCTGACACACATATGCCAACCTTAAGCCATTGCTCGACGCACTCGATGGCAGCCTGTCTGAGGGAGGGCTGCAGCGCGTCCTGCAGAATGACCGAGATGATCTTCACCACGTGGTGCTTCGAAATCCGATGCAGTTCAGATTTGAGGGCAGAGCGCTGCGCCAACGGCATCGACACGTTGTGGAATTCCGCTGCGATTTCGGCAAGCACTCTGCGCAATTTTACAAGGTAATTGTTTAGAGCAGAGGAAGACTAACTAACGCTTTCATTTGATCACAACTTTCTATTTCTTTACTAAATTTAAAAAAGTATCGCGTGTTCTAGGATTTTTCTACAACAGTTTCTCTCGCCGCTGTATTGAATATGAAAGAAAGCAAGAAACATTCGCTTGTTGAAAGATTTAATATTCAACCTGAGCAGTAGTTCCTCATTGCTGGACCAAATGAGAGTGATGTCCCTGATGGCGTCCGGCCAGATGTCGGGTATGGTGTACAGAGTGAGCAGTCCAAGTGTAGAAGACAACTTGTTCGTGACTGACTGAGTTAGGGTCTGAGCTCCTTTCGACAGCCGCTCGATCAGGTAGCATTTCAGGCTCTCCAACTGTAAAATCCATATGCATATTTATAAATTTGAAATATTAATTTTCACGAAAACTGTTGATGAAGATTAACAAATGAGCGTTGATAGGTAATCTCTCAACCATGATCTGATACTTTAAATTTGGAAAAAAGGATTTTCGAAGAACATCAAAGTAGAATAGAAAATATTACCAATTGCTGGTCAGCGACAATGACCTCTCCATGGTTCCTGATGGTGGTGTAAAGAGTCATGGCACCGAAGTATTGAACACTGCTCGGGTAGATCGAGTCGATCAGGCCAGAGCACAGACCGATCATCTGCTCTTTCGTCAATTCTGCAAGTTATGAAATTATTGCAAGAATTTTGGGAATCTAAAAAAGTAGTAATTTATGCAATTGTGTAGATCAGTCAAGGTAGGGAATTACTTTTTTGAATCTTTCAGCCCATCTTATTTCGTGCGTTACTAAACTACTGTCTTTAATATTTTTCAGGTTGTCAAAATTTCATCGGGCCTCTTGAAAGTTGACTCATTTTAGAAACAAAATTTTTGATAAAAAAGAAAAAACGGGTTTAATTTCCGAGAAAAGTTATTTAGTTATTATATGCTCACCATTCCTGATCTGACAGAGATAGGCATTAAGCTGAGCGCGTCTGTGCTCGTCCGCAGTCGAGTAGAATTCCCCGATGATCTGCGCGATCTGTGCCGCGTCGCCCAGCGCTTCGCTCATTCTGCTCTGTCCGACCTGATCCTTCTGCCCAATTTCCAATCCAACTTCTGATCTTTCTCTTCTCCTTTACTTATCTGAAAATTCATGAAATTAACTTACAAGAAATAAAAGAATAGATATTTCAGCAGAATCAGACTGCGCAGAGAAATAAGATTTTTCAAAAATCAATCAATTTTTATACTAATTTCAGACCAAAAATATGCAGAACCGAAACGAAAAACAGGAGTTTGAGTCAGGAATACGATAAAAGGACCTATCGGAGAGTCATCACAGTCACAAAACGGATTATTGGATCTCTTACTTAGTCTACAGCAACAATAAGTATTCTGAATTTTGTCGTGTCAAAAATATTCTTAGGAGAGGAAAGTTATGTACAAACTGTACATATTCACCAGAAAACATAGCTAGTACCGACCAAATAATGTAAAGACTATGCGGATCTCTAGCGAATTGTCAGCATGAAGCGTAAATTTGATATATTTTAAGGTATTCCAAAGATTTAGAAAAATGGTGGAAAGAAGCTGGATCTAATAATGCCAAAAGTCTTTCAGTTTCTATAAACATTGATATAAAATATCGTTGATTTCGGATATTTTGAGTCTTTAAGAACTAGAAAAAGTAGCGGTCTAGTTTTGGCAAATTCAGTTGCATGAAATAACTATCTCTTCGAAATAAACGACAACACTTTGCACCGAGAGAATTAGAGAGTCAAAAGCCAGAAGAGAAAAAGGAAGCCGATGGCCATGAACGTGTTGGAGAGGAACTGCTCCTCCTGGTGCTGCCTCGAGCCGGGTTGCGCACTGTTCGGGTCGACTTGAGGCTGCCCGTCAGGTCCTTGTCGCTCACCCCCAAACGTGAACAGAGAGGAGAACATTGTGAATGGGAAAATTCCTGAAACAATTACATTGGCAAAGGAAAATATCGGAAATAGTGAAAATCCTGCCAATTCCTAAAGAGAATTGCACGTTTCCATTTCCGTCGCCCCATTGGAAACCGGGGAATCCACCCTGAAAATAGAAATTTAGCATAACTTAGTTTATTTGGAAGGCTCACCGAACTAGCCTCACTCCTCTGTCCCTGAGGTCGAGGCGGAATCTTCTCTCGAGGGTCGTTGTTATCGCCTCCTCTGCCGTAAATCGGAATCACCTAAACATACAAATACCTTCCTTTTAACGAGTTTTCAGGTAATTTGCTTCTCGATAGTAATGAAAATTCAGGATGAGCAAAATTAAAAAAATTAAAAAACTGGATTTCAATTCAAATGAATTTTTTGTCTAAAAACCGCTTATTGCGGAACAGGGAGAAGTTACTCCATCCTGATACATGTCATTCATTCAAAGTAATAGGTGCGATTGAATCAAGTTTTACCTTATCTTTATCGATGGCAGATTTGCAAACAGGACAGAGTTGTCGATTAGGTCGTGTGTCGAGCCATTGAACGAGACAGGGCCAACAGAACAAGTGACCGCACAGAGAAACTACTGCATCTCGAGCTGTGTCCAGACAAATGTTACACTCGAACCTGAAATGTACGCAATCAAACAGCTCAATTTGATTCGTATATTTATTTCGAGTTTCCGAAGACAATTTTAATTTTGAACTTCAGACCTAGGCAGAGAGCTCAAACCCGAATCTCCGTGCATGCATGCGTACCCATCTCTTAGGCTAAATATTCCAGTAAAATCTTGCTGCGTACCCCCTTATGTATCATCACCTTCTGTAGAATAGAAATTGTCTCGCGTATCCCTTCCCCTAACATTTTCACTTTAACTGGAAGCCTGTCTCGATTGTTGAATATGAACATATTTTATCCTGACCGTGTATGCAGTTATTCTAATTAGTAACGCGAAAAAGACCGTCATTGGGAACGAGAGTGGTAGAGAAGGTAGAACATTCTTTTCGCTAAGCGTGATAATTCATCGATGGGGCAAAAGAAAGTTTCAAGCGCGAGCACCTCCCTCTATGCTGAAATAACCACTCTGCACGTTGATAATAGCTATCGCCGTTAGAATCTTTTATATTCTCTGAAAAATGAAGCAAAGAAAGTTTTAGACGTAAAAGTGAACCTGGAATTGTCATCCTTCCTCTCATCTCCATTTCCACCCCCTCCTTGTGCATTGCTGCTGCTACTCGAAGACTGGGGCATTTGAGCGCTTGGACCCATTTGCTGATGACTGATTCTAAAAATTATCAAACCCATAAAAAATGCTCAATTCATAAAAATCAGATATTTAACAGTCTTCAAACTGTCATATGGGGATCAGAAAGTATATCTATCATAAAAATCATCGTTCATTTATAGCTCAACGAATAAATTAGAATAACAAATGAGAAGAACAATTATAAAGGAAGTCCAGGAATGCCCTGCTGCTTTCTTTCGAGGTATCTCTGTTTGGCCGCCTCTATGCTTTCTGCCGTGTTCCTCTGCTTCAGAATCTCCTTTAGGCCCTTCAACCGAGTCTCTTTGTCAATTCGATTGCCCAGTTTCAGTTTCTGAAAATTAGAAATTTAGGACAATTTATTGAACTTCAGAGAAAAAAGATTATGCATTACGTTTAGAACAATATTGTAGGCGTGCGGAGAGAAAATGTTGGCATGTAAAAGGTGCAAGCAGATATCACACATGCGCGACACGAATTTTCATTTTCTTCTTGTAACTTGTTCATACGTCTCTTGAGCTGAGCATTGACGCCGGGCAAATTGACATCAACTTGCCACAGTGCATGTAAACATCTTTTTCACCGCGCACACACAATAATATCTCTGCTACATAATAAGATAGGGAAAAATAGAAAATAATTTCGATAGAATTACTGCTTTGAAATCCTTGACATCCGGTTTGACTTCGTCGACTTCCTTGGGAATCTCTTCCTTGCTGGCCTCCTCGCTGTCATGCCTCCTCCTTCCTCTGCCCTCCCTCCTGTCATCCCCTTTCGAATCGTGCCCGTCTCTTCTCCTCTCCTCTCTCCTTCTATCCTCTTTGTTCGTCCTTCTGTCCTGTTCATCATCAGATCCTTCAGGAGATGGAGTGAATCGAGCCATCACCTTCTCGTGGTGAGTGCGCGCGCGACGGGCGACCTGCAACATGGAAAATTCAGGCTGGTATTCAATCCGATAAATCCCGGGGGAAATAAATCTCGTTGGTTACTGAATCTCGAAGAAAGCTAATACTATTTTCTCCTACTCTCTCGCAATCTCTTGACTTCCACCGGGATTTAAAAATCAACCGAAATTCATTTCAGAAAAATGAAGCACAGAATTGGCCAAATAATTCCAATTTAGAAGGCACTCACATTGAGTCCAGGCTTGAGTTCTCCTTCGAAATTCTTCTGGGGCGGTTCAAATTTAGGTTCGTTGCCGTCCTCATCGTCCGAATAAATTGACTTCTTCAGTTTTTCCTTGGATTCCTTCTTCGATCCCATCATTTCCTTGATTGGGGAAGGAGATCGAGATTTTATTCTGAAAAACAAGTCTTAAGATTTATTTTCTACTCGTTAAAAGAGCAGAATGGAATTCCGATCCATCGTGTGATCAAAACTGAAAAGGTAAAATCGACGGAATTTGATTTTGACCAAGATCAGTAATTCTGGTAAATCCTTCTTTCCAAACATGAGCTTCCTACCTCTCCCGAATGTGTCTGACTTTCTTCTTCGAGTCCTGTGCCTGTTCCTCGGCAGTCTTGGACGAGCCTTGTCCTGTCCTGGCCAGGCTTTCGAGCATTTGTCTCTGGAATCCTGCTTGCCACATTTTCTGTTTTTCCACCGAAGTCAACGCTGAAACAAATGAAATCAAATTAGTAATTGAGAGAAGACACTACAATTGAATTTGGCCTCGTATTCCTCCTCTTCACGCAGCTTCTCGATGGCTTCCAACTGCTCCTTGTACGCACTCGTTATGAATACCTGCAATTGCAATTGTGATGGAAATGCTATTTTTTGTTGCAATTTTTCATTTTCCAAATAGAGAAAAATAAAGAAAATGACGCTAAGTTCATTACGCATCTCGAGAACGGTTTGCTTTTTCAATGTTTTTCCAATCTAAAAACGTCTGCAAAGATTTTTTTCACATCAACAAACTTCTTCATAAGATCGAATTTGATTTTAAGAAAATCCTCCCAACCTCTTTATCCGCGAACTCGTCCCCTTCCTTCTCCCTCTCCTTCTGCTGCTGTCTCTCCTGCACGCTCTGTTCGTTTATCTTCCTCATTTTGCTCGCCTTCAGCATGTTGTCCACGTACTTCGCCTTCCTTTCCTTATCTGCTTCTTTCTGTACGGCTATCTGAAGCAGGTTATTCATAGAAAAAGAAAACTTATAAGTCGGATGTACCTTTTCATTCTTGACAGCCTGAATCTCGTCGTAATTTTTGTCGTAATCGAAGATGGTCGGGTCTTCAGCCATGGCCCTTTCGTGCAGTCGCTCGGCCTGCTTCTGAGTCCGAATCGTCGATGCCGATTCTGTTTTGCCCATCACGTCTACCTGCAAAAGGAATTCAAATTGGAGTATTTTTGTTACATTTACTAGATTATTTTCGGCATATATTCCATTTGTCTTTTAATAGCATGTAGAAAAAATTACAAATTTTTAGTGGTATTCTACTATTCGCCTCTTCGAAATAAAGGGCACAATATTTCTTTCTAATGAAGAGTGTAAACTATGTAATCACGGATTCTGCTCAAAATTCGTGGATAGCCTAAAGCGAACATGTTGATTACGATAGTCAATTTAAAAACGCTAAATATTCCGAATAACCCTGCAGTTTGGTATCGAACTCCCCTCTGCTGCTCCAGCGAATAATGGCATTGTCAACGTTCGATTTTACTATGTAAGCTAACTTTTAATTTGGTTGATGCTTTGTGAAGTGAATAGCTGAAATGCGGAGCTATTCGGAGACTTAAACGTTTTTTACTTGATTATTGTAATTAGTGTGTTTAATTTGAGTTATCCACAAATTTTGAGCAGGATCCGCGATTTACAGTTTACATTTTTCGTAAGGAAATGTTGAAATTTTTAACTCGAATAATTTAAATTTGCAAGTACTGTTGTTTCTTAACTAGGCTGATTCTCAATGCAAAATACGCATATTTAAATGTTTACTCACCGTATCTCCATCGTCGTCATCGTCAGCAAAGATGGCAGCAATCGGACGCACAGCTGGTAGTTGAGGGGCGGAAGGCTTCTTCATCGAAATTACCAGTCCGTATTTCCTGAAAATAATTAAACTGGTCAATTTTCATAGATTAAAAGTTTTACTTTTTCTTAGCCTCGTCCTCCATTTTCTTCCGCAGATCTGGCTTCACATCGGGTTTCACGTCCTCGCTGTCCGACATCCTTTGAGCCGGAAATAGATACTTTCAGTCTGAATATTTCAAGAGATTTGGAAAAGATATTTAATAAATTCAGATATTCAATGGCATGAAACCATTAGTTAGATCGTCATAAAAATATTATAAGTTCGTCAACGAAATAATTTATTTTGTATACAATTGCATAGCTGCTTCATTACTCTTTTTATAGATTTCGAACATAGATGGATAATTCTGGGATATGAATTGACTGATTTTAGAAATGAGGAGAAAAATTATGATTCCATCTTTGTTGCCTATGAAACAAATTATCCCGTATCTGATAATAAACAGTGAAAAGAGAGATTACCAGAACAAGTGCACTTTTCTGCAGAAAAAAAAACTCATTTCTAGCAAAATAGCACCTATTCTGGTAATGTTCGAGTGGAAAATAAATTAGAATCAGAACTATCACGAAACGAAGCATTTTGGGATCTGTTCTGAAATATACTTCTTCTAGACATTTCAACCCAAAGGCAAGAAAGCATTCATTTATGGATATAGAAAAATTGACTATCGAATTCAATAGAGCACTAGACATTTGGTGTAGGTTTGAGGAAGAGCGAAATTATTAGAAAAAAGAAATAAATTATCCACAAATAATAGCATTCTGTGTGAGATTTTTCTCCATATCCCCCGTTTTATGAGAAAAACATGATTGCTGCACGATTTGGAATAAGAATTAATTTGAAATGGCTTTGATACCGCCTATTCGAGTCCCAAGTAATTGTTTAGGCCTTGCACGAGACTGACGATGAGTGGCTGCCAGCAGACCAAGTATCTGATCCAGTCTAGCAGTTTGCCGTAGAACAGGTGAGGCTTCTCCCAGCTGAAAGAAAATCACCTGTCAAATATACTTCCTTTGCCCTCCAGTATAATTCACCAGATAGCACAAGCTCCAGTTTTTTAACTCACCAAGACTTGATCTAGGAAGTAAAGAAAACTGGGTAAATTTTACAAATTGGCGATGAGGTCTTTGGTGGTGTACAGTAATCTCTTTCATTCCAATTTTTTCCAAAAATTTAAAAATTGACTAGGGAACTTCAATAGTTGTTGCAGTAAAGGAGACTGATAGCAATAAATCAAATATAAAAATTAACATACGGATTCTTGAACATTCGCTTCAAATCGACCTTTTCCTTGCAGTAGGGACAAGTCTGCAGCTTGCCGACGACAACCCAGCCGCGGATGCAGAATTCGTGGAATGTATGCCCGCAGGATAACCTGAGAATGAATAAATACGAATTTATCAAAAAGTAACATCCAACCTGTAAGTCTTCTCATCCTGATTTTCATCCTCCCCAGCCTGCAACAGAGCCTGATCGGTGCGGAGTCGATTGTCGCAAACGGCACAGACATCGTCGTCCAAATGCTTCTTCGGCAGGCCGTCCGGGGTGTAATACTGCAAAATGTATTTGTAAACAAAAATTGGAAATAATGTTTTAAAAGTACCCCAATTTTGCAGGCCATTCGGTCGGTGCAGATGTGCGCGAAGTCTCGACCAAGCACACCGTAATAAAGGCCGTAGAAAAGCAGAAGAATTCCTGAAATATCGATGCGATTTTCATAAAACGACCAGCACAAGCCAGTCCTGTTGGAATATAAGTATGATACTTTCAGAAACGGAATGGAAATCGGCCAAAATGGACGAAAACGGGAATTTTCAAAACGGAGCGGAAGTTTCCGATCAGGACTTGCATTTTTCAGAAAACTCAGAACAAACAAAAACATCAAACATTTCGCGAAGAATCTTACTTGTCTATGAAGGAAACAATTCCTTGAGAAGACGAATGAAAGGAGCCCTACCTGCATCCATAACAGTGGTCTGCTTCAAACCAAACACGAAGTTCAGTCCCATTAGTGCAAACATCATCGTGAAATAACCAGCGATTCCCAGAACGTAGCTCATCTTGTGCAGAAGGAGGAACCATTTGTACACCATTCTGGAAGAGAAAATTATTTTGTTTCGAGAGTAAGCATAGAAGAAAGGCACCTTGGAGTAGTTCCTGAAATGTGGTCAGCAGAGGCCTTGAACCAGACGAAAGTGGATGCGATGGTGAATGCAGTCCAGATGAAGAGGAATCGGTACCACTGATGGGTGAAGCACACGTAGACCGGGATTAGCCACATGCCAATAAGAGTGCAGAACTAGAGCGAAAAAAAATTTTAAATACAGAAGCGAAAACAAACTTGATACGACTTGAAATGCCTGCGTTTCCACTGAACCAGAAAGATTTGACCAACGATTAAGGCAACCACGAGAATCAACATCATTTCCAGGTGCATCTGAAAGCAGTCATTTTGAAATTAAATAAGAAAATCATCAATCTGTCCCAGAAAATTCAGCATTCGATTGGAAACCATAAGTGCGCACCTTGTCATGTCCCCTGTGCTGCTCGTGCAGTTTCGCGTGTTCGATCTGCCATTTCTCCTCTTCTGTCAGTTCGCGAAGCTGAAAATTTCGGATAATTAAATTTGCAAAACGGGACGATAAACAAATTATAAAAAAAAAAAAATAAACAAATTGCCGAACTGACGAACATTTTCGAGTCCGACTTCGTTCTGCAGCTTGACTGCCCCGTGCTGATGCGGCATTCTGCTGGTCTTCTGATCAATGACCGAATACTCGGTTTTTACCTAAAAAATCAAGTAATTAAAAAGAAAAAGGAATAATCGTGAGAAGATGGCGAATAATTTTGCACGTCTTACACACTGCAAAAGCGAAAGAATTGACGCGAAATATGCGCACAAAATAGTCGACGTAAAGAAGAAATAGAGCGGGGAATGAGGAGGGGAGAGAGAAAAGAACACATGATATCACTGAAACTGGGGAAGAAAATTCCATTTCAAAAACAAAAATATAGGAATAATGAGCAGATTTCAAACTCATTTTTCAAACAGAGGAAAAATAAAACTTCTTTATTCGCGATATCACAAGAGGCTCGTGCGCCTAAACTCTGGGACCCGTTACATACAAAATACGCACACAAATGGAAGATGAGTTGAATGTCCTAAACATGATCCGAAATCCGCAAAAGAGCAGAGATAATTCATCTGACAAGAAAAGATATATTTGAGCTAATAAATTATGAAAAAATCAATAAATAATGATAGATTAGAAGATGAAGTGGTTATGCGATGCTTGTTTGGTGATTTTGCTGAGGATGAATCTGGGCAGAGGGGTCCTTCTCTTTGGGCTGAAATTTGTCAAGAATGATACAATGTTAGTGTGAACGAAGTTGGCATGTTTTAGAGAAACCACCATATTAAACTGGTCTTTTCTCTTAATCCATATTTTTATTTATTACTGAAAGAATGCTGGTAACGTGTGGTCAATAGAGCACATATTTCCATCACAACCGAGTCATACAAAATTTTCGAATTAGAGAAATACGATAACTCTATCTTACCAGAACGAATAAGGTGGCGGGCAAAGTTTGGAGGCAGTTGAGAGTCATCGCGTCCGAGAGTTGACTCGATCTAAAATGTTCGCTGTAATGATAACAACTATTCAAGTAAAACTTACTTGACAGTGAGTTTGGGGAAAGGCAGTCTGCCAGCAGAGAGAGCCATCACAATGACAGAGACGCTTCTCTCATCGCCAGGCATCATTCTGACAGAGGCACGACGCAGGCCGCAGAACATGAACGAATCCGTCGAGTCGAATACAATCGACATGTCCAGGCACTGCAAACGAAATATTCACTTTTTACAACTTGCGCAAGTTTTTCAGAAATTCGTTTTGTGAGTCAAATTTCGATTTATCGAAAGTCAGATTCTCAAATGTTTTCATTATTATTATTATTATGGAGAAATAGATGAAATTTATCTATTTCTACAGTGGCGGACAAAAGTATTGGATCACTCTCATATCCGATTCCAATTTTAGCCCAAGTTTTAAACCTATCCGATTGAGATGAACTTGACATACTTGCAGGTCTTACATATACTCTTGCTGTCTTGTTTTCTGAGAAGATGTTTCAATTCGTGCAAACTGCATTGTACAATTTGTGATATGATATTTTTATCACTAGGTTCTTGGGTAGGATTATTGACAAGTACAGTAGCAAAACATCGCAGTAAGTAAGAATATTTGAAACTGCACAAATGCGCTAAAATTGTTGACTAAATTTCAAGGGAAAAGAAGAATAATGCACTGTCGTAGATATGGGATAGACGGCTGCAAGTCTGGATTTTCCTTGATTACCATGACCACTATTACATGCGATTGATTCATATAATTTTCTTATAAAAATTTTGCTCACAATGCACAGAGTTTGGTCAGTTGCTGACCGCGAAATCTTCTCCTTAACAAGACGATATGTATGCAAGTTTTCAGCTCAATGTGATAAATGAAAAGAGCTAGACGAATGGTTGAAAATAACCGCTGATTAGCATAGAGCGATCCAAAATACTTTTGGTCGCTACTGTATGTGAAGAAACGAGTGAATTATATATAATTCTCACCTCTTTTGCATATGATTTGAGATGGTAGTTGATCCGAATGGGAAGCCTCACAACAGCGTGCTGGTCGATCACCTCTGCCCTGATCGAGAGGGGACAGGACAGCACAGGGAGACGAGTCAGGGGGACAACTGAGCGGACGAGCGATGCGGAGTCGGGGTCATTTGTCTTTCTGAACAACGGCATCAATTACACTCCGTCCCTTCTCGTTTCCCTTTACCTCTTCCAGACAATAGCAATTCTGCCGAGCGGGGTTTCGACTTCTTCCTCCCGTGTTTCAATTCGAACTGGCAAATAATATGAGATCGTGTGGTCTTTGGAAAGCTCGTCTGAAGAAAATAATCAGCTAAAAATTGGAAAAAGTCGAAAACCTGAGAGATTCTGAAGTGCCGGGGTGGAATCAACAATAGTCACTACGTCCGCCTGGAAAATAAATAGGTATAAAAATTTCTCAAAATAATGAATGATGAAAATCAGACGAGTCTCAAATTATTGTATGGCAGTACGAGTAATAAATGGGCAATTATAAATAAATGTGACATCAGGTCATCATTTTAGACTAGCTATCTAAATTACCAGCAGCCATTCGATTGAGTTGATAACGATTGTGGAATGCGACTCGACGACCGCCTTCAGAGTGTGCTCGCTGTGATTCAGCACCGAAGACAACGGAATTCCCTGAAAACAACTAAATGCATTGCGAGTTAATTTGGAAAATGAACTCACGCAGATACTCAATACAGAGCTGGAGACAGTGAAGGGCTGCTCTGCAGAAATCGACAAGGGAATCTTGCTGCTCTTCCGTCTTGCAACCTGATCACTGCCAACAGGCAAATCGTAGCTCACCTAAATTTTCTAACTATGCAAATTTAAACAAATAAGTCAATAACCTCTAGAATAAGCTCAATACTTCCAACCAATTGAGCGACGAATCGGATCGGGGAAATTACCTGCAAAAATATTCGTTTCGAGACTATTATATATTACTTTTCTATTTGCAGAATTTCAAATAATAATAATAATAATAACTTCCTACCGTTTTATTGGGGCTCATTCTGTCGACAACTTTAATCTTGATGTCAGATCTGAGTTCGTTGTCCTCGTCGTCCACAAACAGCACTGCGGCTGCCTCTGTCGACTGCTGTTCGCTTCGTTTGAATTCCAGGCTGAAATCAGTCATATTTTCATATTCTTCAAATCCATTTTTGAACTGGTCGATTTATCTCACTTTTTAGCCTTAGTAAAACTAAAACGAAAAAATGAAAAAATACAAGTTGGATAATCTACTCAAATTCAATATCTTCACTTACATGACATTGCTGAGTTCTAGATCAGAGGCATTGGTGAGTGGCAGATCAAACTCAGCCACTTCCCCGATGAGACACTCGACTCGAGCTCCCTTCTCCTTTCCATTCTGGCCCTTCGAATAGTCGACCACAACGCTGCCTTCAGCTTCATTCACCCTGTAACTTCTATCGTCATCCATTTATTCGCATTAGTCACAATGTCACCTCAATTCCTCTTCGCCCACAATCTCTTTGTCTCGGTTTCTGTTCAGCGCCTTCATGGCTTCGAATTCCAGCTGCCCGAAGACAGGCGCAGATCGATCGCCCAATTCAACTGTCACAGAGGAAATCTAAAATATTTCACTTTCGTCCGTGATCAAAGGGAGAGTTATTATTTGACGGAATGACGATACCCTCTATACACTGCGTTTCACAAAAATAGAACATTTTTCTATTTTATTTAATGCCCGCACAATGCCTGAACTAATCCGACTGAAATTTGTTGTATTTGTTACCATATATGCTTACAATATATCCCCGAAGTTTTATTCCGATTCGATTTACTATGCTGTTTCTACGAGTTTTTTCTTCTTAAAGTCTCAACTATTAAAATTGAATGAAAATGTTAAGGAAAATTCAGGAAAAATAATTATTGCGGATATAGGAGACCTATCAGAAATTGATAGCATCATTATTGGGTTATCAAAATACTAGGTTGGTTTCTTCTGGAAAAAAAATCTACAAGACTTACGATGAGTGAATTCCCCTCGATAGATTCAGGTACAGTCTCCACAACCAGCAGCGTCCTCTTCTGTCTCGAAGCCAGATGACAGGGGCCGAATCTGAGAGTGAATGGAGGGGGTTCATCCGCTTGTCTTCTTCTTCCAATCACATCGCAGGAAATAAGCAGACCAGAGATCCTGAAGTTATTTGTATTTTGCATCGAAGAATGAGTAGTTCCCATACCGGAATTCGATATCTGCCAGATTTCTCACAATCAAGCAGACATTCGCTCTTTGACCAGGTCGCAATGGCTTATCGTGAAGAAATGCAGCCTCAAATACTTTTCCTCAGAAGAGGCCAGTGAAAATACTTTACCTCAATTTCGAGAAACGTTTCCAGATTCCCAATGTCGATTGTGAAGAACTGTTTCGTCGACAATAGGTTGACCCAGTTTGCCGAGTACTGATTTAGCTGAACAAATTAAGATTCTTGGACTAATTTATTGGAAAAAAAATCATACCAGCGCAGATTCGATATTCGCATTGAGGAAGGGAGGGAGCGGAGACTGGCCGGAGAGAATCTGACGAAGGCTTTCGGCTGCAGTGGATTGCAGAGTGGAGTGGACTGAGGGGTGGAGCAGTTGCAGCAGACACCAAATATAATTCTGCAAATGGAACTATTGAAAATTTATAGAGGTACGAAAATAAGAGGAGCCTATTCACTAGCGCTGAACGTAACAAGCTAATTTTACTCCTCTCGTAACTCGTTATTATCAACATGTGTGAAAAGCTGATATTCGCGTATAGGAAATATGAAGACACGTTTGGTGGTGCGTTCATATTTTTGGCATTGACACGATGTCAAAAAGTATAAATGCACTCTGAAATGCCCTTCCATCCTCAACGAAATAGCGTGCTCATGGAATAGATTCTTGTCTTCTCTGTCACTCTTCGTTCCCGAATACCATTTTTCGCGTTATAACTTTCTTTTCCTTCAAACAATCTCAAGTGTTTTGCGCGAACGATCACAAGTTTGACTCAAACATGCAATGAACTCTATTTATTCTTGATATTTCATTTTCGGCTTCTCTTTGCAAACCTCACCTCCTCGCTCATTTGCAAAATTCATCCATGATAGTGTCATAAAAGCTTGTAATATGAGAGCATAGCTAGGGTTGGGAAGATAATATGTTGTTTCCAAGTAATCAGCCTATCTAGTAGGCTGTTTAGACTGTCAATCCTACCCTAGTTACAAGAAGCCGCTTCAGTATAAAGACTAGGAAGAGTACCTTGAAGGAAGCAGAAGAATATGCAGCCCAGGCAGCTTTCTGGAGAATTCTCTGCCTGACAGCGGGAGGCAGCCATTCTTTGGACACGAGCAGCCAGTATTGAAGTGCCTTCTGGGAATCACCCTTCGCGTAGAACGCATCTGCGGTCTGAAAATACAAAATTTAAACAATCCATTTCAAAGATAAAGAATTAACCTCGCTCATAACCTTCTTCTGCATTCGATGGCACTGGTACTTGCGGAATTGACCGATGGCTGCTTGCAACAAAGTGATCACTCCGTCGTGATTCACGACCAGACGGTGCTGAATGTTGAAATACTAAAGGAAGAAATGGGATCGCTTTGTTAATGGTAGTTATGGTTTTAAAAATCAAATTATCATCTTTCTTGATGCATCAGTTGACTCCCGACATAAATACTCGTCAGTAGACAAATAAGCATGATTTTCTATCCTCGTTCGACATACCGTAATAGCAGTGACTGCAGCAGATTCGACATGCGGTGCAGCGAGGGAATCGAGGCCGACTCTCCAGGGACGCTGGCCGAAGAATATCTGCAAAGGTGATTTTTCATCCGAATTGTCGTCAGCTCTCTTACCGTTTCGAGGGCGAGTGGATCGGGGTTTGGATAGGGGAAAGTGAGGAGTTGAGAAGTGGCTGAATTTAAAAAGGTGCAAGGCAAACTGGCATTTTCTATCGAACCCTTGAGTGCAGCGACTTCCGAATTGGCTTGAGAATAGAAGGAAGCAGCCTCGGCCAAACTGCTGCCTGGATTGAGTGTGGCCAGGGCTGTCAGACCACCCTTCACTGCTGTTTCGAATAGCTGTGCGAAGTGCCAGCACTGAAATCAACGAATCGAAAGGTTCCTCCCTCTAGCAGTTCAGGGCCAACCTCCTTAGCCTTCCAAAGCAGCCATTCGATGGAAGCGAGTTCGTGTGTGGGATAGACGAGCACTGTCGAAGGCAGGGAGCGAAAGAATGCGGATTGGTGCTTGCGCATATGGTTGATGGCTTCGAAGGCCGTGTTGTGCAGGAAACACAACTCGCACATCTCAAAATGTGTTCAGTTTATTGGAAATTGCAAGAAATACAAAGCTTCTTGTAAAATTCATCCTTTCTAGAGGCCACCAGTTTTTAAAGTTCATTCATTTCTAAAAGAAAATGATTCCTTGTAACCAGGGTAGGCTAGGGGTAGGGCTAGGTAGGGGGTTAGCAGTCAAAAACAGCCTACAAGATAAGTTGATTACTTGGAAACAGCATACGGCCTGCCCCTAACTTGCCCTAATTACGAGGAGCGATGTCTTTTGTTTAGAAATGAACGAACTTTGCAAAAAAGAACAAAATGCAAGAGTTTCGTCATCATTTTACAATCTATTCTTTCAAAAAATTACCTTGTAATTGAGTAGTCCAACAACACTCCGCCACTCGAAAATGTCGATTGCATCCCAATGTTCCAGGTTGTCGCGACATTGGTCGTATGCAAGGCGGTAATTCCTACAAAAATGTTCACTTCGTTGGCAATTCAGTAAAGACATTATTTCTGGACGAATGAAAGTAAAATAGAAGAAAATTTTGCCACCTTGTGCACTTCCGACTTCCTATCATCCTCCACCCTCTAATAGTTCTCATTCTTTTTCCTTTCCTGTTATTTTTTAGAAAAAGCGTGGGAATTACAAGAGGCAGGTGGTGGGAACAACAGTGGACCAGGAATTCTTTTTCATACTTTAAACTACTATGCACATCCACTATCAGTTCTTTAACTAGTTTCATGTCTCTTGTTAATTTATAGTGATAAGGTCGAATTTCTCATTTTTTAATGTCCCAATAATTAAGAAGTAAAATAAAATGCCTCAAAGCAGTGTGAGTATCCTGCCGCATTTCGGACAAGTAGGCTAATTTGAAGAGTTGTCTGACGACCAGCATCGGGGCATTGTTCGGAATGGAACGGGCGCGAATCGCCTTCAGTTTCTGCTGATAGAAACCTTGGGCCAATTCGTGGAAGGCAACTTCGAGTTTCGAGATAAATGCCTAAAAAGGAATTGCCTATTAAGAAAGGTCAAATTTTAATGTTCAGCTTTATAGATTCTTACTTCAAAATTAAAAGCAAAATCACATAAAAGTTTCTGGAATGATTTACCCAGAAGTCGCTGCCTGCGGTAGGGATTTGAAAGAGCTGCTTGGAGCTGAGCTGGCAGATATGGGACAGTTCGTGGGCGCGATCTGTGGCGAGACTGTTTGGATTCGCCGTGTATCTGAAATGTACTACTATCTTCGTTAACGTAAGCCTGTTGATAAATCTCATTCTAGTCTAGGAATGGATATTTCATTCAAACCTTTCCTGCAGCAGCACCAAAGCAATTCTCGACCCCTGCCTGCAAGTGTCCCTGATGCTATCGACCTTGCTCTTTGCCTCCGTCTTCTTTTCCTCCCAGGATGCGTGGTCCCAATCCAAATCGAGGAACAGAACAATCAGAGAGGGAACTCGCTCGAGGTACTTCAGGGGCCAGTCGCGCTTGATTATGCCTGAAACGTGGGAAAGTGAAGATTTCTCTGGTGCTCTGTGAGTTCGTACCTTTCGATGGCGCCTTTGGAGTCTTCTGTGGCAAATCGAGTTCTCCACTGATCACTTTCAAGTTCAACGGGGGTCTGTCAGGAGTTCGATTGCTGAATTTCACCTTTTCATAAAGAGTTGAAACCGAGTTATTATTTCTCAAAAAGGATATAAATTTCAAGGAATTTTAACACGTGAATAATAACAAATCATCAAATGAAATGAGCCAACAGCTTAGATTATTTTTTAGAATTTTTCGAAGAATTAAATGAAAGCGCACTCTGCAACTTGAATAGTTCATAAGTTAAAAGTTGCTGACCTGAATGCAGAGACGACATTGGCATGAGCAGGTCGATTGACGGGGTCGAGCCCTGTGACGAAGACAAGCTGCTGCGGGCGAGCAGACAGCCACGAACCTGCCTCCACTGGGTCCATTCAGTCCTTATCCCTTACCCTAACGTTAGAATTTATAATTAACTATTTTACTAAATAAATTAAGAAATTTTATATGCAAGGCCAGATATTCGCTTCAAATACGACAAACGCATTTAGTCGAGGAGTGCAGATAAAATACGACTGCTCCTACTATTCCATTTGAATGCAATCTTCTCGTCAATTTAGTGAGAAAGCAACCAATAAAATCGTGGAAAAAGTTGCAAAAAATTTAAAAGATTTGACGAATTTTGAAACTAGATTATTATTCGCCAAATTTGTAGCTAATCTAACAAGGGAAACTCCAGAAGTGTCTGCCAGGGCTTCAAGTTTGGGCCTGGACCTGGTCCAACCTTTTAAGCCCTGACGATAAATCCAAACCATTCCTTTCATAGATCAAAAGGTACTCTAAACTTTTCATCGAATATGCCGTTTCAGAAAATACATCAATTCCATATTTGCAATTCAAGAATAAGAAATTGAACTAACCTTGTCTCGCAAATGCACAAGCTTCTTGAAGGGTGAGAGTCAATGATATCTGGCGATCTGAAGTTTCAACTTCGTTTTTAATGATCTGGAAGATAAGTTGAAAATCTTGGATTAAAACCAAATCAGCGAAACCGTGAATACTTTGAGGGTAAAATTTATCGCAAATTTCAAGCATCTGTACCCGCTTACAATTGTACAAGAAAGAGGAAAGCACTGGCGAGAAGCGAAAGAATCAAAATGAAAATTTAAAATTGTCAAAACTAATGGATGGATTTGGAGAATTCAGTCACAACTCAAGTCGATAAAATTACAGTAGAAAGTGGTAAACATGCAAACAATGTGAATGGAGAATTGTGCAGAATGCAAACGGGAAAGGATGGAATCTGTGAAAAGTAGTCTGCAGCTGCACTTCACTGCCTGCCTGTCTTGCCCGATCAGACATCCAACTTGCTGTTCATCTGCTCGAGGGCGACCGGGTTCGCGAACGACGTCGTTTTCTTAGACATCTTCTTCGGGGCACTGGGCATTCTGCAAATAACACGATTTTCTTCAATTTAAGTCAGGATTTGACTAAGAACACAAGATTTTCATTATCAGGAGAAGGGATGAGAAAGCTTATGATTTTTCTTCGCTGATCTTCGTGAGGTTTCTGAGAAACGGCTTTGGATTTTTGAAAATCAACCTCGATATTGGCATTTTTAAATTCGAGTTTTCGCTCTCTCCCGATTGAAAGAAAAATCCATGTTTTCATAATTTCAATACTTTATACGCCGATGTCATTGACAATTAACAGTCGACTAACTTCTCGAAGACGATTTTGTCCTCGTTGCTTTCCTCATCCAACTCGCTCAAGAACTGGGGAATCGAGCAGCGACGGTCAGGAGTCTTTGCAGTCGGCATCTTCTGAAAAACTCAGCAATAAACAATCCATTAATCGTTAACGTATGTTTTGCGTCTACGTAAACTTAACGTAACGTGAGCTTAGACTTTTCGCTGAGCATTCACTTCAAGAATGAATTTACCTCAAATTTGTAGAAGGTTTTGATTACGACGTAGACGAGACGCATGCAGAACAGATGCAGACCCAACAGAAGGAGCTCGTACAGAATCACTAGCAGAAGGCGTGCTGAAATGAAGATGAGAGTCAAAGATGACAGCCGGTTCTTTCGGCAACTCGTAAATGATGAGATGACGAGACACAACTTTACCTATACTATTGCTCCCAACTTTCATCCTCTCCCTACCCCAAACTAGATCTCGTCAATTGAGAATTATCGATTCTTTCAACTCTCGCTCCAAGTTGTGAGGAACTTCTTTCCATGAAATTTGATGACATTTACAAATTGTCATGGTAAAAGTTAGCTTTGGTGGGGAAACATACCAGTTGGCCAGGAGTTTTCCTGCTCCTTGACGAGCACGAAGGTGGTGTGTCCCCAGGTCAGCCCGAAGAAGAATAAAGCGGTCGTCTGCAGAGTGAAGAGCGGCACGAGGGCGAATGAGCGATCGGATCGAATGCCGATTGCGGCCAGAATCAGGAAGGACAGACTGAGGATGGAGACGCCCAGTGCGATGCGGTACTCGAGGGCTGTCAGCAGAGAGGTCGAGGCTGAGTGCAGAAATTGAGTCAGCAGGGCCGCGTAGGCAAGCAACAACACGTTGCACCACTTCTGAAATAAAGGAGATGCTAGAAAAATGCCAAGTAATTTCTTCGAATCAAAGATTTCGGAATTCATAAACATGCCAGAGAAAATCATTTCATTTTGCACGAATCTGGAAATTTGAGCATCATATTTCGTACCTTCATCAAAAATAACTAATGTCTGCAAACCGACCTTGGCTTCGAAGCTAGGAGCGACGATGCACGACTCTTTTCTCGCCAGGCGGCCTGCTGAAACCCAGGGAGTTGAGGCGCGCAAGATCGGCATGCTGCAGATCCTAAACAAAGAATTTTTGGAGAAAAGTGAACATGTTTAGGCAGGACTTAAGCCAAATTCTTCTTGCGTCCCCTTTAAGCCAGAATATTCTGAAAAATTCTTGACGCGTATCCTAATTATCAACTTTTTGCAGAAAAAAATTGATTTACATATCCCCTCCCCTATAATTTCTCATTCTGGCTTAAAGGCTGCCTAGGCCTGAAAATAAACGAAATGAATAATTTTGCAAAAGAATTTCAAAATGGGTAATTTTCCAGGCAAGAGATAAAAGCGATTCAGATGAGAGGAGCAGGAGCGAGATTTCCACTTTCGAAAGCGAAAACCGTCAGAATTGTAGTGAAGAAAGGGGACGTTCAATCAGACTCGGAAAAATGCCGTTAGGACTTTAGAAAATCTTCGCAATAAACTTTTCGGAAGGAAATTTTGGGACGAGAATTGAAAACGAGCAGCGATGAAAGAAAGCAGAAATCGATAGTGGCTGAACTCTCGAAACGACTGGATTTTCTTGAATGCCACTTGCTCGTTTTTCTGTTTAACATTTTTTTCGGTGAAAAACAACGGGCGCGTCCATACTTTAGTTGCAATGCAACTTGCAACTTGCAACTCGCTTGAAATAGCATAGGAAGTGAAGAGAGCGCGATTGTACCATTTTTGTGCTCTCCTGATTTCTCATGCTATTTCAAGCGAGTTGCATTGCAACTAAAGTATGAACGGGCCCTAAATCGGCATATTTCGAACTGAATCAACATATTTTGATTCGAAGTTTACAAACTTTGAGATACGTTTTTCGAAAATGACCACTAATTACCGTACTTTCCAGAATAACTCACTTCAGAGTGGATATTTTCGAGGGGTGTGTCAACATAAGTTGATCAATTTTCGATATGCTATCAATTATTATTGTTTTTCTTGAATTTATTCGACCGCATTTAAAACAAAATTGAATAAAGATATTTTTCATTAAAATCATATGAAAATTATGAAAGCTTAAATGTATTGAAATTGAAGATTTCAGATATTAAATTCTCTGATTTCTCGCCATTCATTCGTTTGCGGATCGTATTCCTCGATTGAATTACAAAAATTTCCCCAGAAATCTTTTTGAAACCTAAATTAACAAATGCTTTGTATAAAGATATGCAAAATCTCAGCTCACCCTCCGATTGCATACAATTTTCTATTTGCGACAACAAGAGAATGCTCGCTTCTTCCACAATTCATATCAGCGATTCGAGAAATTCGACTGTCAACTGGAGCTGAGGGGTCGAAACGCAGGCAGGAGTTTAATACAACATCAATAGCAAAGCCACTAAATATATAATAATAATACATTGTTTATCATACAAAATTAACGACCAGCATCCTCCAGTTATGTAGATTTTTCCATTTAACGATGCAACTCCGAAAAAACCTCGTATTTCTGGAATCTCTCCGATTTCAATCCACTTCCGTTCGCCATTTGATAATCGATATATCTTTCTACTTCCACGACCATCAATGACTGAATATCCATAATTACAATAATGAATATGCTATAATGTGACCGTATAAAATTCCATCGCATGCTATTGTCTGAGCATATCTAATTGGAAGAGGAAAAGCAGGTCCTGTTTGCCATTTTTCATCTATTAAAACCTGAATAAATTATTTCATGGACTTTCATTCGATCCTCTTACATCAACTTTATTCGTATCTTTCCATATTTTAGAATCCCGACCACCCAAATAATACAATTTGTCTTTGAAATAAGCCACAGATGCACCATTACGCCATTCAGGAGGATCTGGTTCTGCAAAGAATGAAATAAAATTAAACCAATCTATTGACTTTTGTAATGCTACCTCTATTGATTTGTCGAGTATTCAGGTCAAAGATTTCGAACGATTTGTCATAAGATATTGCAAAAATCTAAAATTTACAAAATTGGCAATGACAAATAAAATAATCAACCTTATCTTTTGTGGTTGCTACTTCATATGATCGTAAATGATTGGTAAATCCCACAATCTGCTCAACAGAATTAGTATGCGAATCAAACAGACAAATTCTTCCTTCCAAAATTTTGTCCTTTCTATAAGGCACTAAATACTACAATTAATTTTCGCTCATACAAGAACTATTTTCCTACAATAGGCTAGAGTTCTCCTATCGAACGCTATCGGCAGATATTTCCTGATTATTCGCATCATTCGCTTGTTAGTCCAGGCCAATTGTCTCAGATCTTTGAATTCGGGAGATTCGCAGATCAATAATATAATTTCGACTGGTAAATTGGCTAGCATCTTTGTTAAGAGACCTAAACAATAAAAATGGAAATAGTAAAAGTGTATAGATTGAATGAGCAAGTCTGCAATTAATGATTTCGAAGTGAATGTAGCCCTATTTAGGCGACATTCCGTGTTGGAAATATACAAATTGAAGCTAAAAATAAGTGAGGAAGAAATAAGAAAAATGACCATTCATGGATGACGAGAATTGAGAACTGAATGAAGGATGACGAATTTGGCAAATGGATCTTTGGGTCACTTACTCGGTTTTTCTGTACCTTTCCATGCACTATTTCTCCCTTCATTGATTATGCAGGTGATTTTGGAGGTGTGTCGTGACCACTTTAAAAAAGCCTTTGGGTTAAAATTGTCTTCACATTTATGACCGTAGTCTGTCTAGCAAGTGTGAATGACGTAGAATTGAACGGGATCTAAACTGGGAAACAATTAGTTTTGAACTTCATAAACTTATGTTATGATGATCAGATTTGAAAGATCATTAAACAGGCACGACAGAAGCAGATGAAATGATGATGTCGAGGTAACTTTACCGAGTGCTTAAGAGCGCAGACCTAGAGGGGACAAATCAAGATTGCTCTATGGCCAACCCGCCATAATATTTCCTCCACAATGTTGTATCTCCAACCAGAAATTTCCAAATTTTAAGAAACATTCTGCAATATGCATGCCAATCGATAGAGCTTGAAAAACAACAACTTTTGTGAAGATACTATATGATTTCCTATTATGGTATGCATGGCATGGAAGTCTGAATGGGCTAGACTCACGAAAATGACAAAAATTTTCAAAAATACATAACTTTTCGAAAATCTTTTATAGCAAAAAAGTTTTCTTTGTACCATCTAATGAGCATTTTTTAATCGAAATCAAAATTTTCAAATTAGCATAACTCCGCCCACTTTTGAGGGTGCGGTCTAATCTCCTCGATTTTGTGATTAGGACTCATAGGGGTATCTAACTTTATGATCAAATCGCGATTTTTCAAAACTTTTTTTTTTTTTCTTTAAATCCGAGTTCTTTGATGACTGTTCGGGTCTTACAAATGCACTCTTAATTAGTGAATAGTTCAAAAATTAAAGAAAGAAATTTGCATAGCCATGCATGCTCTAACATTTTCATCCTTCAGATAAAATTGCGGAAAATCCTACAATAAAGATGCATAAATTAAAGGCGTTGTTGCCATGTAGAATATAACTGTCCAGATCCACGAAACTCCCAACCGGAAGGAGGTACCGAGAGGAAGACTTCCGGAAGTTTCATGGATCCGGACACAGATCTAAGCAACTTTGTTAATGAACCAGCTTTCGATTTGTTCTCATTTCATACTTTTTGATAAAAATGAAAATTTTTATTCGTACAGTTGTCATTCGAAAAATGAAATATCAGATAAGAAGAATAATCAAGGGCATGTCGCGGCAAGCCGTTCGTCCGTTTCGCAGGCATAGTTACTACCACCATCGAAGCGCTAAATATTGAATATGATTTTAGAAAAAATTTTTTATAGAGCGCGTGAGTTTCTGAGCTATTTTCATGTGCCTTCAATAGTCAAAAATGATATTTTCTTAAAAATTTAAACGAATCTAATATCGGATCAAATCTCCCAAATCTGATCATACACATTTTCTCTTACCTTCCATTGTTCTAGTTATTTTCTAACAAAAATATTCCATACCGTAAAAGCTGTAATAGATGTCTTGGAGCTTTTAATTTTCAACCTCCCAAAAATAAAAGATTCTATTAGAGAATTTACGGCATTCGTATTTTCGCAGATTAAACTTAATCTTACATCATCGTCGCCCCATAATCCATTTGAATTAATCTAAAATATTAATTATAAAATATACGGGTTGTTATTAGAACAGTCTCTGTAATTCTCGACGATCTCAAGGAAAAGGTCGAACCAGGAATTTCAAATTCGTTTTGAAGGGGTATTTGAGTATTTTCTATCTATATTTGACCTGAGAATCATAGTTCCGGGCCTTTTCCCGAAGTTTTCAAGTCCAGATCTGGGTATCGGGGTCCTGGGATTAAATTTCAAAAATCAGCCTGACACCCCGAAACCTATATCAGGTTGTTCGGCTCGATGAGCTGAGTTAAATGGTGTGAAATTTTTCGGATCCGACCTTCCTATCACAATTTACGGCTAAAAACAGTGTAAAAGTGCCAAAAATCATAGATCGTCGGGGAAAAATCGAAATTTACATACATTGTTGTAAGTATTACATCCTAGTATTTTCATTAAACAAAGTACATGTCCTACTCATGCTAATTCAATATTTATTTCGAAGGAATAGAGACAACATTCTATCGAAAAACCGGCCCGAAGTCGGACCTGAAAATTTCGATTTTCCCCGACGATCCATGATTTTTGGCACTTTTACACTGTTTTTAGCCGTAAATTGTGATAGGAAGGTCGGATCCGAAAAATTTCACACCATTTAACTCAGCTCATCGAGCCGAACAACCTGATATAGGTTTCGGGGTGTCAGGCTGATTTTTGAAATTTAATCCCAGGACCCCGATACCCAGATCTGGACTTGAAAACTTCGGGAAAAGGCCCGGAACTATGATTCTCAGGTCAAACATAGATAGAAAATACTCAAATACCCCTTCAAAACGAATTTGAAATTCCTGGTTCGACCTTTTCCTTGAGATCGTCGAGAATTACATGGACTGTTTTAAATGGATTAAAAATATGACTCACAAGAACACAAGTATCGCCAGGAGCGTTGCCTGAAGGAATTTAGTAAAGCGCATTGGGAAACTGAAGAACTGATTTTCATAAACGCACTACTATAAAATATGGAGATTTGGTATTGCGATATTTATGCATTTTTGAAAATCAAATTCTTCTTCCGTTGCAATTAACTAAATTACTTACGCGGCTCCCTAAATATAATTAATAAGTTATCCACTAGTTGAAAGTTCAATCATTCATTATATCTTACTCTTTTTATTAGGTATTCGAGGTCTGGATTTATGTAGGATTATGACTTGTGTTGATGCACGCGAATGTTCGAGATTCGTCGCGATCGCCATAAGAGAATCTCGACGAAGCCTTAACATTCGCGGTATCAGCACGAGCCATGTCTACTGTCCCAATCCAGATCTCTAAAAGAGTTGAGGGTGCTCTTGCGATAGATTTTTGATTCAATTATCCAATTAAAACCATGGTTACAGAAAAACTTTTTTTACTTACCCATCTGCAGTATCCCAAAAAGTGCACGCATATTGCTGGCCATTACTGTTTTGTACACTTATTCCCTAAATTTGTTATAGATAAAAATAGAGCGATGAAAAGTATGAAAACAAGTATCCTTGAACTAATGATAGTAGGCAACCTGGAAATGTAGAACGATAAATCATAGGAACATACGAAATAATATGGTAAAAGATGCTCTAGCCTACCCTCCCCTAACCCTTTACTATTTTCGTATGTTTCTATCGTTCTACTTTTCAAAATTGCCTATAAGTAGAATGATGACTCACAGTAGGGTCGCCTGCGATCTTCTGTGCATCAATAAAAACTTGATCATCACCGGGATTAAGCAACACCGCTGAAAAAGGAGAAAATCAGTAGATGGTTTTAATTATCCTGTTTAATTTTTGATAAAATTTAGTCAGTAAGATACTTTGGCCAGTTTCGACATAGTTTGGATGAGTTTTACATTAAATTAGATCTTTCAATAAATAGTAGACTGAGTTTATTGCCCGAAAAATTCGGGAAGGCTACAGCAGGAAAGGTTCGCTTTACAAAGATGGTCATAGCTGTACTTAGGATAGATCGTTTTCGGAGATCGAAAAAGTGTTGAGATCAGCATGACTTCGATGATCAGACTGATACCAAATTTAAACGTTAAAATCAATGTTGAAAATTGATTTGGCCTCTCTAACCATTAGCCTACTTTGTGAATACAGTCTTATTAATGCCGCAAAATGAAAAAGACACTCAATTTAGAAATCGAATGTTCCAAATTAATTTATGAATTAATAAATTCCCATGAAATTCCTCACCATAATTATGCAAGTCCATAGTTTGCTGTTGGCTGTAAACTCTTGGTAGATGGCACGTTGGGCATAATCCCATGCAGTTCGCACTTGCTGAGTCCCAAATGATAAAAATAGGAAAATACTGTAAAATCTGTTATTCACAAAACGAAAATGATATTCAACGATCACCTGATAACATTTGCCGTTAACAAAGTCCCAGCCAGCAGGACATTGTGCAGCTGAAATTGTTGAATTTAGATTTGAAAAACGTTGTTTGCTTGAAGAAGAAGAAGGGGTTTTCCTTTATTCTTTAATCACAATGAATTATCATTGAGGAAGAGTAAGATGACGTTATATTTTTGGAAAACGATTTGGTCGTTTATTCATGTAAATTTGGTGTTGATAATTAAGTTTGACTAAAAATAAGTGATAACGCTTTCTTTGTAATTCACGCACTATTCCTACAAACTTGATGTATGAATTTCAATCGAATTTAATGAATGAATATGCTCTCGGAACATATACAGTAATTTCTTTTTCCAGAAAACAAAATGATTTCTCCGAAAAAGGTTAATGAAATTTATGGATTCGCGCAATAGCTTTCTCTTGAATTGATAATAAAATGGTTGGCTTGAAGAATAGTTAAGACCTACCACATTGAGCTAATGGAGCTGAATTTGCGAAACAGGGATCGGTTGTAGTAGATGTTGTTGTTGTTGTCGTCGTCGTTGTTGTTGTGGATGTCGATGTGGACGTGGACGTGGACGTGGTTGTAGGTGTTGATGTGGACGTTGATGAACTGGATACCGTCGTATCTATATCTATTGTTGTTGAGTTTGCGCAATTTTATGCTTTACTTTAGACTTTAATGTCGGTAGCCTGAACCGACGATTATGAGATTCAACAAAACAATGTGATGGCCAACTTGTCAAAAAACCTAGACCAGACTGAATTATAAGCCCATTCCACATTCATTATGAGGAGATAACATTTGGAAAAACTATGTAGCTGATCTTTTCAAAAGTAGAAAATTCATTTAATACGCAGTGATAATTTACCTGTTTCAGTAGTGGTTTCCACAGGAGGTAGATCCATGTCTGGCGTTCGTATACAGGTATTCGACCATTTGACGAGTAGTAGAAAAATTACGAGACTCATCATTGTTGACAATATTGCGACCTAGAAAGTCGATGATTTATTCTTCGAACTTGTGGCAATTTTTAATTTGGAGATATTTATAATTTTCCTATAGAGATATCAAGATCCATGAAAAGGAAATTTCGGTCTAAAGATCTTCGCTAGGACTGGTATGACAAGCACGTTAGCTCTTGCCCTTTTGATTTCAATCGTGGGTGTTAATTAGGATTTAATTCAGGATGCAAGGAATTGAACTATTTGCCAAGCTTTATTCAACTGATTCGATATTCGGACAATACCAAAAAGGAACAGTAGAAAGACAGTCAAATCGAGGAACCAAATAGAATCGAGAGATCGTATTAAAACAGTGCCAAAAAAGTATGTGAGAAAAAGAAGAAGAAGAAGCCCCGCTCCCTCTACTCCTCTCTTCCTTTTATATGATTAGAAGAGATAGCGAAGGAGAGGAGAGGGAAGCAGAACCTGACAGGAGGCAGATGCGCCAGATCCCTGCTGGCAGAAAAACAATCAGAAGGATAAATGAATAAAATATTAAATTAATAATATTTTTTTAAAACAATGCATCACACAACTGGGTACTTTTCTTATGTAGCACCTAATTTAGATAGGCCTGTCACGAAAGATTCCGCTTTTTAGAGGGTTATTTAAAAATTTGTGGATATCTAAAAAGTGGACGTTCGGGTCGTATGATTTCTTTCCCGTCAGGCCTTTAGATTCGAAACTTTTGTAATTAGTCTTTATTTTTGCGTGTTAAAATTTCTGATAGCAGATGTGTGAGAAGGCAAATTTTAAAAAGTTTAATAATGAAAACATGTTCGAATTATTGGACTTAAAAATCTTCGAAGACGAAGTTGGGCTCGCCACTATTTGATAGTAAACAGTATGCCCCAGCTTTGGTTGTTCAAAATAAATACGAATAATGGAAAGATATAAGAAAACTAGAGCTTCCTCGCTCGTCGTTCTAGTGCCAGTCTTCGGCCGGCTGTTAGAATTTTAATTACCTCTACTAAATATTTTGTCTTAAATAAACTAAATTCGATATTATTTGTCGATTATAATGAACCATTTACTTTGACATTATTGTTTTTGAAAAGCGCTGTGAAGATTACTCAAAAGTTCAGATTAAATTTGGAAATTGGAGTGAGAATGAAGATTGATTGGAATGAGTTCGCATGAACTAATTTTTCAATATGGAACCCCCTTATTTACTTCATTTGTAAAATCGTTTAGACAAAAATAGTCAGATCACAAAATCATCTTCAGAATCATTCAAAAACAGTCAATTTACTCGCCTATGTTTAGAGAGGAGCCAAATGAATTTTCGGAATTAATAATCATAGGATAACTTTATACCAGAATGATTGGTGGTATTTACCGGAGCCGAATGTTCTTTAGACCTCCGAAAATAGTTCAGTGGATGAATTTCATTATTCAACTTCGACTCATGGTGGACCGTTGCACCTCTTTATGACTTGGAATTTTTTCAAATTTTTCATCCGAGGAAATTTTGTTAGCTTTGATGTGCACATTTGTGCGTATTTTTTAAGTGAAAAACGCTGAAACACGTGGCAGACAATCGATATCATACTTTCAGAGTTCGATATGGAGATTTTTTGAGAGTCCTTAATTTTCGAGATACCGGAGTTTCGATATACAAAAACCGCGATTTTTGAGGGTTTTGGGATGAGTTTCCAACCAAAGTTTGAGGGAAAAATCTATAGAGTATCATATAGAAACAATTTTCGCGATTATCAATTAGGGATCCGGCCAGGTGGGTCGAAAAAGTCGAAAATTTCTAATCTATAATTTTAACATTCTAGCATTTTTATTTATATTATGCTTTGTACCCATCCTAACAAGAGAAGGGTTCATTTTTTCGTATCTGCATACTTGGTCCTTTTCATAGTTAGGAAAAAATCAAAACTGTATCTCACTGCCAGCGACCCTGTCTGAAACAGACCAGGACAACTACTCGAAACTTATTTCTTGAATAATCCCGCACAAACTTCCCAGATCCATAAAATGATGGGAACCCGGTCATCTCTCAGTCGCTTTATGGATCTGGGCACAGGTATTTTTTGCCATTTAAAAAGATATATTTACGATGCAAATAATGAGCAGACAAGTCTTGCCACAAGTGTAAATTTCCAATATCCCACTATTTCATTCCAACTAACCCTGCCAAAAGATAACGAAAAAATGTTTTTCATACTTATAAGAATATTTACGGAAGATTATAAATCAACTATAGCCATTTCAGACAGGATTTCTTTTTATTTGGCTGCCTCTCTTGAAAAAGAAGGCACCTCTTTCGTCCTTCATCTTTAGTCTTTCAATTCTCTCTTCAAATTCTTATCACTTCTTTGTCATTATCCTTTTCCCTAAATCTCTCATCAAGTTAGCCGACCGATGGACAGTCGTAAGTTAGACTGCAGACGATTGAAGAGAGAAGAAAGGCTGATATTCTCTTCTAACCAGAAGAATTAGATCTTTGTCAGAAGCTTGGAAATATCATAATGCCGTAACGTGAATATGTCTCAGCGTTCAAACCATCAATATGAGTGGATCGGCAGTCGTGAATTGTCGATTCGTGTAAGTAATATACAGATCGCATTCCCTCGCATTGATTTACAATATAACTTCTCTGCGGATCCGCAATTACCTAACATGGATCAATAGGTTTAATGTTGAAGTTATATCATTATATAAAGTTAGAAATTATTGTAGATTTTGCGGTAATTGCATTCAACTCCACTTCGCCAGGTGAAAACCTCTCTACATCCTACGAAATAGTGTGGAGAAAAGACCTATTTCTCTGACTATCCTAGCCATATGGCGAAATAGCGAAAAATCCAAATGGCTGATTTTGCAGCTTTATAAGAGGCACAACATTTTCAAATGAAAGTTACGACATGTTCACATTATGACGTTGCGGCATTTTCAAGCTGCCGCTGCATTCTTGCGGAAAGGGCTGTCTGCAATTTCACTTTCGAATTTGATGGGTTGATAACCCGCCCAAGAAGGCAGGAATCGATCCTTTCTTATCCCTCTGCCTTTATCAGAAAAAGGAAAGATAATAGCAGAATAAAAAGAAAATAATGATAGATTTGGAATCAAATTGAAGGGAGAGAGAAAATAAGATTGAAACAAGGTTATGTGCTGAGAAATATGCGCATATAAAAGTGAGCAAAGAAGACATTGGCTACTCATCATGGCAAAGCTTCTTTCATCATGTCCTGTCTAATTTTCGTTTTGGAATGTTCGAAAGTTGAATCGATTTCAGAACCATGGTTCGTACTAAAGTCGCTCCTCACATAAACTAGGCCAGTTCACACGAAATTCAGGTGAGGTTCACTTGATCTTAGAATTACATGTCACTAAATGTTGTAAAAGCGAGATTTTTCCCAACTTCATCATGCACATTTCTGATGATCTAATCTCGATTTTACAGTTGTTTATTTAAATTTCTGTCTCACAGCACCGATGGAGATAGTACAACTTCAAATGCACCCTCGGCCATTACAACAGCAGAGTGAGTTTACTCCGAACTTTCATAGCCATTTGAGCAATTTGTATTTTTGTTAAGTTTGTCTGTATGTCCAAGCCTAGGTCATGACAGATTTTTCTGACTCCTAATCTACTAAACATAAATAGGCATTGCAAACTCCGCTCCCATTACATTTTTCGTTTTGATTCAAAAAGTGTCATCTTGTCATTTGAAATCCAAAATGGGAACATAAATTTTATGAAAAGGCAAAATAGTTTTTTTCAGAGACATTTGACCATACTTTCCAAATGACCAACTCTTGAAATAACTAAATTTATAAGTAACTTTGAAAGATTTGAGAGATGTTGACCATCGGAACAACAAGATCGATTGATGACGAATTCGCGTCTCGCTAACAGGATGATAGAGAAAGGTAGGTAGGGAAAGCCACAGATAATGTCAGTATCAGAAAAAGGGAAATTGACTTTCATGCAATGACTATCAGAAAAGACTTAGATTTAGATTTGGTTGAAGAAAATAATCAGCTTAGCAGAAATTTTTAGTAGATGGACAAAAGACAATTACGCGTATCATTTTGAGGTTCGTGAAATAGAAGAAGAGAGTTGAAAAAAGATATATTGAAGAAAAGAACTCAATTCCACTGGGCTATTTAAATTTTCTTATTTATTCACAATAGTCTTAACCATTTATGATATCAGTATAATCAATTATTCTCCATTATAACAGAGTTGGGAGTTGCCAGTGCCCTTTTCTCAAGGGGCTGTTGTGAACGCGTCGCGGCATGCATTGTAAATTTCATAATTCAAACTGGATTTTCACTTTCATTTTTTGATGTTTTAATTAATGATTTTATAATTATTCGGTAATTATCTATAATTAACAGATAATTAAGACATAATTACAAATACAGACCTTAGTTTTGTTTCATTTCGTGATTTTTCTTCGTTTTTTCGTGAATTTTTCTATACCTTATTTTTCTTTCGGTTAAATTCGAGGATCTTATTTACCTCTGCTGAAAGAAAACGGCCATAAATGGCGTATTCGAATGATAGATAAGTTGATAAGAAGAGGGTAGTCAGAAAAACGAGACTGATAGCGGATGGAAGTGCTTGCCAATGAGAGATCTGTATCAACAGATTTAGATTCAGAAGCGGGAAAGGGTATGAAAAAGAAGGCTAATTCACCCCCTAGCCTACTTGGCCATGCTTCCTTTCCTTAGTCCAATCGGTGACATATCTGGCAAATATAGTCATACCTTCTTTCATTCTTTCTTTCTACAAAAGAGAAATGAAGCTGCTTTGACCTTTAACGTTGATCTCGAGGAACTGCTTGTGAATAGAGTCTAGGATGTAACTTTATTTTCTTTTATATTTGATCATCATGTTTTTAAAAGATATCACAAACGTTTGCCTTTCTATTTCTCATGATAAAGATTTATGAATCGAATTTTTCTTTCGGATGATTTTCTCTCAAATTTACGATTCAGATAGACAAGGATTTCCATAGGAATTTTTCTCTCGTCGCACTATCTTTATCGTCTTCCGTAATTAAAAAACTTGAAAGACCTGGAAACATCTCGAACTTTTAAAAATTGTCAAGTTTCAGATGCGAACTACCTGGGTAATTCTGAATCTCTCACTACATTTTATCGGGATTATTGAAGCTGGTCGGCATCCCCAGGTTGTGAATTACCCGATTCAGGCCCAAGTCCAGCCTCCACCTCTCACCCCAGCCCCCGAGTTTCAGCAACCCCAAAGTCTGAGCCTTGGACCACCGGTGGCTTACGTTCAAAATCCCACCTCTCAATCTGGGTACCGAGAGGGTCCGAACTTGGATTCTTATCAGATAAGGTAAAATTAAAATTTTGATAGTATGGAATTTTATGGAAAATGAAAAAAGAATTTTTGATAATAATATGAAAATTTTTGTTTCGCGATGCAAAGATAAAGCTTGGAGAACCTAAAAACCGGTTAACATTTTTCAGAAAACCCCCTCTATGCGCTTGGAACGTCTCTGATACGAACGAAGAGAAGTTGTTGGGTAATTTTTCTGCAAAAAATGAGAAAAATCAGTTAAGAATGGAAAAAATCAATGCTGAAGTCCGTTTCACTGAAAAATTGACCAGTATGAGGAATTCGAAAACGAAATTGATCGCATGACAAAATAGATACTTTTCCAAAGATAGTTTGAAAATCTTACAAAATCAAATTGAACCTTAATCTAGTCTCATTTAACTTCCATCAACATCAATTTAATTTCAATAATACTCTACTCGACTACAATTTTTACTTGAGTTCCTATTTTAACATTCAGGTCCCGATGAGCCCTACCATACAATGAGAATTCGATGTTGTGATTCCGACCTTGAAGCGAACTTGAAAGAGTCAATAAAACTCGGAATTAACGCTGAAAAATTGGGCGATGCGGCTAAAGTAAGTAAATTAATAAATTTGAAGAATAATCGATAATTTTAAATTCCAGTTCATCCAGAGAAGGGCCCAACTGGAGTTCCAAACGACTTTCGAAGTTATCATCACTGGGAGAAACTTCGCGATCGCCTCGTATTATCATGGGTGCATGACATGCAAGATCATGACCGATAAGTACCACGTCTTGATCTATGAAACGCCTAATCGGGTAAGGGAAGATATCAAATTTGATATATAAAACTCAATAATTTTGCTAGCTTCGACGATATTAAATAATGAAGATCGGCTTTTTCATTCATATTTCAAATTTAGTACGACCCATTTAACCTCAAATTCGAAGAGTGGTTCGCTGCTTTGGACGCCCAGGAGGACTTAGGAAGTACCAAAGCCCTGGGAGTTCGAGGATATTTCCCTGACAAGCGAAAAGACCCCATGGCTGGAGGTAAGGGGCACCATTTTTGCTAAATATAATTATTTCTGATTACATGTTATCATTTTTTCTCACAGAAGACTTGACCTGCCAGCCGCCGATTCAAAATCTCGACAACAATAAAAACCTCTTCAAATTGCCGGATAATCGTAATAATTTCAATTTTTAAAAATAGATTTAAATTTTAGTTACACAACTCAAACCTAAGATAAATATTTTGAACAAACCCAAGAATTCAAATTTCAGGTGCGAAAAACCACCTGAAGTCAAAATCTCTTGTAAATGACAAGGTGGCAGATAAAGTGGATGATGGAGAAGCTCTTACGAAGAAGCCTAAGAAAAGGGTTCATCCCAGAAAAAAGAGCTCGAAAAATCGACAAGAAAAACGGCAAGCTGAAGACACGAATTTGATTCCGACGCTGGAGGCTCCGATAACTGATGCCCTAGAAGAGTTACAGGTGCTGAGTTCATCAACAAGTAGATCTTAAAACAATTGCTAAGTTAAATTTAAACGCAAATTGTCTTTGACATTTCAAATACATGATTAGGCTAATTCGGAGTTTTGACTACTAAATATAAATAATCTCAGGAAATCATTGAAGAGTCCTTGCCAGTTTCAACCCCTGTTCCGGTGACCCCAGTAACGAGAGAAAGAACCACTACTACCCGTGCACCAACGGCTACAGGTATCAAAATAAAAAGAAAATTGACGTTTATTTTAAATAATTTAAATTTAAGCCAAAAATGAGCGGAAGGCCCCTGATGCGGAACAGGAGGATAACGACAACTATCGGAGGAATTTACGGTTTCCCAAGGGATCACATTGTATTAAAGGACGAAGATCTGGTGTGTAATTGCAAAACACTCTTTTCCAATTAAAATGACCCTTTGCAATGACGCATACCTTTCTGGGGGCGATCTTCTTTCCTTTCTCCACTTTAAAAGGAGAGGAAGAATGGGCCACGCTCACTTTATCATGCGACATTGGGCAGATTTCCTTGTTTACGAAAATGTGATAATTCATGAGATTCAGCCTCGTTCGGTATATAATTGAATTAATTAAGGCCATAAATGCTGTGATCGCGCGTTAACGCAGACAGTGCGAGACGCTGTAACTGAATTAACAACCTCCCCCTGGTATGGAGCCGGAAGTGAAGGCGTCATTGCGGGGGTAATTAAATAAATAATTTGTGTGGTTAATTATTTTAATTGGGCAATTAACTTCAGAGAATCCAAAGAATGGCCCAACTACGATTCGAACGATCATACGAAGTTTTCGTGTCCAGACACGACTTTGCACTTGCGACATATCACGTGGGAAACACTATTTGTCATCAGTTCTACGAGGAGTTCTACATTTTGATCTACGCAACGCCTAGACAGGTGATTAAGTGGTTAGTTAGACTAATTAAATAATAGCCCTAATTAAGTATGATGTTGACTATAAAGAGGCTGAGGATTACTTCTTTAATTTCGCTGAGAGAGAGAATTTGGGTTCAACCGAAATCACCCTGCCTGAAATGAAGGACTTCCATACCTCATTGGCTATCGAAGCTGAAGGCCCTAGAGCCGGGTTTCCCGTGAATTCTCATTGCGATCAGGATCATAAGGGTAATTAAATAGTTAATTATCCTAATTAAATCGCTACTTGCCCTATTTAGGATCGTATTGCTGCAATGTCCGATTATTCGACTCTCTCCTTCGGGCCTATCAGCAGGTAATTAGATTGCCCAACTTCCATCAATACAATCTGCGACAACTTTCGAGGGTAATTAAAAGTTAACTAGGATAATTAAGCTTCAACTATGCTAATTAAGAGGCTCCAATGGGACGCCGAGGAGCTATTTCAACACTCTATGGAGGTTTTCATCTCTTATGATGACTTTATCTTTAATGTCAACCATGCTAATGATTCAATCTGTAAGTTCCGAGTGGATAAGTATCACATCTTCGCTTACACGACCAACTCGAATATTACGGTACACGATTTACGAAAGTTACGGTTAAAATAAGAATGTGTAATTACAGTATCCTTTGCATTGGCCTGTAGAAGTCGACATGGGAGAGGCTAAACCTAGGAATTGCCCTCCGTACTTGGAGGAATTAGATGGTATATTGATTTAAATATCCTTAATAATAATTTGAAATTTAGGCACTGTATGTTGCGACGGAACTATTCAATATGATATGTACAAAATTGTCGATGTTGAGAAACAAAAAGAGGGCTTTAACCGGCATCAAACGCAATATATGGCTACTGTAATTTAAATATGCCAATTAAATTGCCAAATTTTATATATCAGATAATATTACGTAGACTCGAAAGGAGATTTAACACTACATTCGAATCTATTGTAGCGTCGTCAGATTTTATTAGCAAGACTAGACGATACAGTAATAGGACATGCAAAGTTGATACTGGAATATATAATGCCCTGGCTTATCAGTCATCTTATCAGGTGAGTTAATTATTCCAATTATCCCTCATTTAATTACTCGACTATATTCGTTTAATTAATAATTTTCCTAATTATCGATTTAATTAGCCTCCTCCTGCTTCGGACTTCATGTCTGCGAACGAGCAATCGGCATCTGCTAGCAGTGCTGGTCTTCGGGCTCAACAAGAGGCCGCGGCCGCAGCTCAGGCAGCTAGTAAGCTAATTAAATTCCGCCTAAGTTAGTAAATAATCTGAATTATTTTAGGCCAAGGACAGGGACAAGGACAGGGACAGGGTCAGGGTCAAGGAAACGCGGCTGCTCAGGCATAAAACATAACATTGAATGATTACGACATTCTAATTTCCTTACTTAAGGCGGCGGCAAACCAATTCGTGGCGCCACAGCTTGCTCAGGCCAACAGCTTCCCGATCGCCAACCAATTCGCTATCGCAGAGCCACCGGCCGCACCGCCACAGTTCGGTATGGAGATTTATTCAATTTAACAACAGAAATAAATGGAAAAGCTGATTTTCATTGATAGTTTTTCTCAAAATTTTGCTAAATTGTATTTTCGTCGTGAAAGATATGTGAAGTCTAATATAGGAAGTTGATCTTCATCCATATTTAGTTTAAAACATTTGAAGAGGCATTAATCCCTAAATTCAAAATCATACTTCAATTCCAGCCGGAAATGGAATTTTGTCGAGAGCTACGTGCTTCTCATCGGACACCTGGCTGACGACCCCAAATGGCAAAAAGAGAATGGACGAGGTTGAAATCGGTGACTTCATTTTGACCGCCAATCGGACTCACGTAAATATTTCAATTATTATATATTAATTTATGTTCGACATTGTTAAGTTATTTTAATTATTGCTTTTGTTCGGATTATTTTGACCTATTTAAAGAATGCAGAATCTTAGAAAATAGTTGAAAAAGGAAGAAAAAATAATGCAGTCCTGAGAAAGTATAGGATTCATTATTATAGCCGTGCATTTTCAAATTGGCAAAGTTTAATTTTTATTTAACTGATCTGATTTTTTAACCTTATATTTTAGATATACTTCACACCAATTATAATGTGGCTGCACAAAGAACCCGAAGCCAATGCTAACTTCATCACAATCGTAACTGAGTTTGGCAAAGCGCTAAGGCTCACGGATAAACATTTAATGTACATGAACGAGTGTGACGGTATTTAAATAACCAAATTTAAAAAGTAATCAAAATTATAAGATTATTACGATGAATATATTGATTTCGCCCCAAAAAAGCCAGTTTACGCCGATGAGTTAAGGATTGGACAGTGTGTTATTGTTATTCACAAGGTAATTTGACCTTTTAATATCATTAAATACAATATAGGATCTAAATCTCCTATTTAAAACATATTTTATTATTAAAGACTCGAATTTTTAGGGCCGCTTCCGTCAGCAAAAAATCGAGAGTATCTTTATCACCCAAAGAAAAGGCATTTATGCTCCATTAACGAGTAACGGAAAGCTAATTGTGAATGATATGTTGGCATCATGTCATTCAAATATGAAGGAACTCATCATACAGTACTCATTTGCTGAGGTTTAAATTTATTAAAATTTAAAATTATAATTTTAATTTAATAGATTTTAACATATGTGCGATGGGCCATTGATTTCACCGGTCAATCTAGCCTTAATGAATTGGTAGGTTGAATATTTATTTTAATTCATTTTATATCTCATTTTAGGTACTTCTTCCCGCCGGTATCGAGTTATTATTAAGTATGGCGAAGCTTGTTACCCCTCAATTTCTCTCATGAATGAAAAGTACAACACCTTAAATTACAATTAATTTTAACTATTGTTATATCTGATAAGTTGTGCAATATACGCTTATGTGCTTATTTATTTGTTGAAATTATTGTTATTTTTGGCTTAATGATATAATAATTTATTTAGAATGTCTATTAAGGAATATCATTAAGTCATTTCAGTTTCCATTCCAAAAGTCAAACTTTTGTGAGCTTGTACATGAATGTATATGTTGATAAATAAATATTTTAATATTTAAGACGCATTCTTTGAGTGACCAGAACAATATAAAGTGTCCGGACAATTGCAAAAATATTTCGAATTCTGATTCAACCCATATGGGTGGTATACCATGGACCCATATGGCAACATGGTAAAGTGATAGTACGGTACTCTAGGAAGCAAAAATGAACTATTGCCCTTCAACTGCTATATCCCGAAAAGATTTTTCGAAAAATTATGAATTTTGAAAATCGCACACCGCACCACAGACCATTTTGAACATTTGCAATAAATTTACATAAACATTTTAACATAAATTTTTGAAGAGTTCCCTTTTTTATTATTTTTAAGGTGGCCACGCAAAATCTTAATCGAATAGTGCGTCGAAAGTGACTTAGTAATTGTTATTAATATACGTCTTCTACCCTCTACTGTACGAAGTGGAGGTCATCATCTCCTTCTCGCTTCAAGGCATAACATTCGCAAGCATTTTGAATATTTTCACTAATTCAAATTAAAAATTTAGCCTGGGGATTCAGTCTGTCTGAGAAAATAAGGACAGAAAATGAAGTGAAAGAAAAGTAATCCCAATTGGGAATTTGAAGAGAAAAAATCAATCTTTACATTTGTCACCAAAAACTTTAATGTTGCTGTCTCAAATTCATTTTCGTGACATGTTTTTAAATTTCATACTTGATCGTTCCCTTTTGAAAATTAAAACATTGAAACTTTCACATTACCTGTTTGCGGAGCTGCAGTTGTAGATTCTGTTGCCATTGGTTGATCTAAATTTATCGAATACTTGACAACTCATAGCTTGAATTAGATTTGATAACCAAAATTTTACGAGCTTGAAGTAAAAAAATTTCAAACAGACTTGATTGTTGATATCGATGACGAGAATTATCTGCCTAATTACCATAACACCGAAGAAGGGCTATTCGGAAATAATAAAAATCCATAATCTAAGGCTAATATTGTGAATGTCTCATGCTATTTCTTATTGGGATGTTAGAATGTTTTATCCTAGTTGCCCCGAAGAAGTCGCATGTTTTAGTTCGAAATATCGAGAAAGGACGCTGCTCAGTTTCATATCAATTTATATCCCAAATTCCTCATTTCTGTCCGATTTTTCCAAATTCGGATCTCCAATCACCTAGTTTAATCCACAGATCGACGTCGATCTCACGGTTTTCCCTTCATTAAGACCGCCCTCTTCTGCAGATGGTCTTAATTTCCTTCCTGCATGAAACAGTCTATAGGAGATTTCGGTTGAATAGCCCATCTTCATCAGCTAAAACCTGAAAGAAAGACGGAAGATTCTCACTCTGTAAACGTGATATATCTTCATTGAAGGAATAAATCTGATTCAAATATTAGTCAGCCAATACTAAATTAAATAAGTGATATAATACTCGGCAGTGTTATCATAAAGTCATTTTGTTCACAAGTTTTATTCAATAGCATTTTCCCATTCAATTTCTTTAAAATGTTTAAAAATCGTATTGTTGATTTGTATTCCATTCACGCACGCGTTATCACGTATCTACGTTATCCGCATTTAGATAGCCGCGAAAGAGAGTGAATGCACATATTCACTTCGAATGAAGAGTGGAATTAGGGAATTAATAGTGGCAACAGAAGAGGCAGATGCGGATGAGTGATTATCTTCAGCCTTTGACATTCTAGTTTTCT
The DNA here is from genome assembly GCA_964036155.1 of Diploscapter coronatus. Classification (NCBI taxonomy): domain Eukaryota; kingdom Metazoa; phylum Nematoda; class Chromadorea; order Rhabditida; family Rhabditidae; genus Diploscapter; species Diploscapter coronatus. Next base: position 18,155,725 of record OZ038423.1, on the reverse strand, counting down.
AGTATTCAACTACAACTCGTAAATATTTTAAGTCCAGCTTGCAACAAATTATCGTAAGACACGTTCTTTGATAATCAACATCTTTCTTTATCCACATTTCGGAAAATAGAGAGAAGACAATTTTACCTGCAGAAAGAGAAAGGGGATAAGAGTTAATGGAGTGTAGACAAATCAGTCTTTCACCTTCGGCGTAAGATGATTAAATTTTATGAATCTCTATATAATTTAAAGAAAAACTTTTCTTGTCTATTCTCCATAAGTGCAACAAAAATCATGAATTCATTTCGTGAATGTGATTAAAAAGCAATCGCTCTTATAACCATTTTTTATTTAATTTATTCATTTTGTATGTTCTGAGGGATACGATTTTTTGTTTTGATCTTTTTAAATTTTAGATGAAATCGATCATACTTTTTCAGAGAATCAGATTGTGCTCTAGAATCTGAAAACGATTTCAACCTATCTGAAGTTTATGGCAATTTAATAATCAAGGTTGTTTGAAATAAAAATCCGATATTCAAAAATAAACTTCATTCCATTTCTCCCCTTCGCCGTTTGTTAATTTTTTAAAGGTTATATGCAATTTCCGAAAGAATATACTTTCCTATGAATAAAACATAATGACTACTAGTTCGTTGATCATCATATTAAACTCTTTTTAGCATTTTTCTTCAAAGTGATAAATGAAATTTAGCAGCCAAATTTGATCATGATAATTTCGCTGATGATCGTTCTCATGGCAATTACTGAAGTAATTCATGGTTGTTTAACGACTCCTGATATGGAGTTGCCTGAATTGCCTACCTCGACTATGCAGGATACAATTTCCTCATCAGGTCCGTGGATATGAATTGTCATTTATTAGCAACTCTAAAAAACTGACCATTCGAATATCAGCGCGCAAAATTTGCACCGATTCATTCTTTATTTTCTCGCGAGAATAGTGTGCAAAGCAAGAAGAATTAGAGCAGTGGCTGCTTTTCCTAAATTATCGCCGTTTTCAAAAGTCAGTTTCTTTGCGGGTCAACGATACAATTTCGATATTCAAGTGCTAGATGTAACAATTGCTTACACAATTCTATGTGATGAAGATCATTTGTGAGTTAGGTACGATATATAGAGCAGATTAAAAATATCATATATGACCAGTAATTGTCTCATTATGAATAGTATTTAGAGAAGCGGTGAATACTTTAAGCACTTGTTTAATCCAATAAACAACTTCAACATCAGATTCAGAAACTTCAACGTGCACTTCCAGTACATCAACTCTCCCATCGAGTACATCAACAAGTAGCACGACTAGCACAACCACAACAACTACTACGTGTATGGTTTACATTTTTGAAGATACACTACAGGAATGTACGACAGACATGAGCGAAAGGAAAATTTTAAATTTCGGAACGCGGAACGAAATATCCCGGATAAAAAAACCATCGGAATGATATTTTCGGAACGGAATATTTCGCTCATGTCTGATGTACGAATAGAAATTTTAAATTTGGAAACACGAACCAGAACAAGTTTTGGCCTCTTATTTTTTCGAAGCTCGAACCGAAACGAATATACTGTATTACCTATAATAGAAGTCCATAGACATATCTTTCGATATTCTAATTTTTGAAAAGTGAGTTTTCAAACTGTCACAACTCTACTTTTTTATATCTCGGAGTTTGAAATTAAAATAATCAAGTTTTAATTATGTAAAGAATATAATAAAACACTTCGTGAGATGATTTGAGTTAGATAGCGGGTAGATCTGTCATTTTGAAGGGTGGATTTCTATTATATGTAATACTGTAACCGAAAACGAATTAAAGCGAAAAAGTGCTTCACTGACCTAAATAGGCTATTCTTCTAACAAAAGATGTTATTTTTCATATGAAATTTAAGTGATTTTTCATGATGTAATGCGCTTAACTTTGTTGTTTCGCGTCGTTCCTTTCGAAAATTTCCAAATTTGAATAAAACTAACAAGGAGAGCTCATCTAATATCATATCGATTTTTGCTTAATTTTTCCGACTACTAAGCCAATTCGACCCACGGAGTTCGAATCTGATGTCCAAAAGTGCAACCGTGATTTGTAAGTACCTGAATTTCCTTCTGAACTCGTTTTCCCCTATAAACCTTTGCTTTCTCTTAGAAATTAGATGTGACTAATGAGTTATCACTCCGTCAAATTCGAATGATAATTTTCCAATTCTTTAACTCTCTCATTTTCACACTATTTTTCAAGAAATCGATAATTTTCGGCGAAATACCGTGAGATAGAGGCCTCGGTTATACTTTTTGACTTCAGATTTAGAGCTCGCAAACTCCACCCATTTTATGAAGCAAAAGCGGTTCCATATTTTGTTCTCGCTAATTATGAATTTTTATGACATTTTCCTTTCATAAACATTCAAATGAACATTCGGGGCATTAACTGATATCAAGAATATTCGATAAAATAGCTCTTGAGCCGTTCTCGAATAACCCAAAGTTGCCAGGCCAGCGAAGTTTGATGGAAAATCCCTAAAGTTTTTTGTTTTTTTTATATCGATGCCCCCTTAAACTCTCCCAGAGTATATAGTAAAATTCGGTTCTCTAAACAGTTTGAAACAAAAAAATAAGCTTCGACAAAATTCGACGCTCGGCTTGAATATTGCTTACGACAAAAGTACACAATGCACAGCTTTTGATAGGAGCATCGGTCTGAAAAAATAAAAAAAGTTTCAAACATTCTAGAACAAGCCCATTTCACGATATAGTTCTTAATTCATCATCTTTAATTTCGCTAAACCGTTTGCGGGACCTATTCAGATTCGAACTCAGTATCGAATTGATTAGTTTGACGCAAAACTAGACAAAAATCGATATGAGATTAGTTGAGCTCTCTTGTAAGCGAAGCATTTCGGGTTCTCCTTCACTTTCGAAGCATGAAATATAATAGAAAGCCCGCAAAAGTGGGCGGAAAAAAAACGAAACGAAATGTTGCGTATATCCCTGTAACGCACTGCATCGTTCCTTTGTGAGCTGCTTCAAAAACGAATTAACTAACAAACGTATACATTTTAGCGGGATGCATGTATGACGACTGCGATGGCCTCTCAATTACTGGTCCAACTGATTCTGTTTGGGACAAATACTTCGACACAAATCCTGGAACCCGCGTATTATGTGATGGTCAAGATCTGACCATAGGTACCTCGACAGGAATGCCTCCATTTACTGGCGAAGATTGGGTAATATACGCGAATGAGTTTTTCTGCAGTTTTCCACCAATTGGACTGGAATGCGACTATTGCTGGCGTTGTTCTTTTGAACCAACTCGTGCCGCAATCATTTTCATAGATCCTGATGGCAACGAAGTCTGCTGGGCCAAATTGGATGATGATTATACACTTTTCATTAAAGGCAGGTGCGGTCCTGGTCAATCATGGATCAAAGTTCCTGGGTCGGGATCACCTGGGCCAAGCCCGCAAGTATCTGGCCTAAATAATGGATATACGATAAAATCAATTATGTGTCAGCACAACTATTATAATTTTCACGATCCCATGTAGCATTTGTTTTTACAGCGTTTTTAAAATTTTCTATTTTCTAAAGTTATCTCAATTGTTGAAAACGAATTACTTTATACGAAAGAATATAGATGCCAAAGAAGCTAAGTTTGATATAAATGTAATTTGCACAATATAACAAACAATTTTAGAAGAGATTCTTTGGCCTTACCTGATTTCTGTACACAAATTTCGATTGTGAAGAATTGATGAATTATGAAGTTTTTCTTTACAAAATAATTTAATCATTCATGGAACCATTGATAATAAAGATAATTCATGTATCATATCAAATGAAGTAAATGGCGACTGCGATGATATCTTAAGAGTGGATGTCAGGATTATTCAATGTGATACGGAACAGGGGTCCGTCGATTTGACTGATTTTTACATATATTAGTTTTTCACGCTGATTCTCAGGCGCTATCAGTTTTTTTTTTCGAAAATCTTCTATAGCAAAAAAGTTTTCTTTATACCTCCCGAAATTGGCAAAACCACGATTTTCAACCCCCATCTAGCCCCGCCCACTTGAGGGGCGGGATCTGATATCTGGATTTTTGTGATTAGGGTCCGCCAAGGTATCCAACTATATATGGGCCTTATCCGGCTTGGAAGACTTTTCGAAACTTGTGCCAAACTTTATTTGTTCTTGTTCGATTATTTCGTGAATGCCTCTTAGTTTGACTGATACAATTACGTGCTTTCCTCTTTCTTGAATGAGGAAACACTTTTCGCAGGCAAATATCACCTATCAAGTAGAAAAACAGCAACCTGTCCTTTGATCGATATAGATTTTGTGAAGAAAGGTAATTGTCTCTATTTCAACTCTGAACACTGCTTTTCCATTCGATATCTTCTCTATCACCGTGAAAAATCCCTTTTCTCCTCTTATGACCGTGTTTGTATGGTTATCATGTGCACGTTTTAGCGATACGCCATTTCGTTCCTGCGCGCCAATTTCTGTGTTTGAATTCTTCGGCACTTTCTTCTCTCTGTCGTTTGAAATTTTCATTTTTCTCGCTATATACGCATTTACTTTCACAAGCTCAATAGAGCAAGCCCTCTAAAAGGATTATGTGTGCCAGGTACTCGCGAACTCTGCAGACAAGATTTAGCCCTTTTTTATCCCAAGTCGTCTCTATCCATTTTCACTCTCGACTCTTGAAATTTGAAATAATGGACAGCTTCATTCGACGTAGTACTTTCCACCCAAAAATTCTTCTTTCTTCGTTGATAAATTATTTATTCCAGGATAAAAAGTTGTATTTTCACCAGGTCTTTATTCCATTTTGACTTTTCCCAGTCCGCTTTATGAATATAGCTTTTGAAATCATGTTTCTCTAATGTTTATACTTGCTAGGATTATTTTGCGAGATTTTATTCAAATTAGTCCGTTTTCAGTGCTTGTGACTCGCTGAGATGAATGAGAACGAGGACGTGAACCACTCGTACTCGATCAGTCACCCACCGCCCGGCTACAAACACACTCCGCTCGATCTGGCCATCCTCAGACAGGGCGACCCTGCTGATGCCTTCTATGCCGAGGCTGAGGGTGGTGAGAGAAATAAGGAGAGGGCTGGCAGCGAGCCACAACTCACCAGGGGAGATGACGGACAGGCAGATGGTGCAAGTAAGGAACTGAAATGTAGTCTATATCTGCAAAAAATAATGCCGGTATGAAAAGGGTTTTTTGAAAAGCTGAATTACAAAGTAAAATTTGACGTAAATGTTTGGAGAACATCAATGACTATCTTATCATTTTCCATCTATTGCTTTCTTTTCAAATGGTTATTTCTGAAAGAAACGTTTAATTTCAGACCAGTTCTCGGAAGCTTTTCCTGCGCACCGTGCTGGCTCGGAGTCAGCCCTACTGACTGCCTATTCTGGTCATTCCGTCAAGTCGACTCAACCTCTGAACGTGCGCATTCTGGGCACTCTCGAGGAGAACGAGCAGCTCAAGAAAGACAACTTTCATCTCAAGGTTTGTCTGTCTGACTGACTCACAAGTCTCGCAATGAGTTGTTCGAGAATGAATGAGATCTTTGCAGCACAAACTCGACTACGAGATGCTCAAGAGGAAGGAGGCAGAAGCTCTGCTTGATTCGGAAGTGCAGAGTGTGCTCGATGAGGTGGGCAATTAAATCGGAAGTGAAGCGAATTATTTTCTCAAAAAATGGATCATTTTGCGAAAAAAAGCGAAGAAGAAATTGAAAAGAAACCATTATTCGATAGAAGAAAAACTTGTTTACTGACTCATTCGAGTCGGAATTGCGAGAAACAAGATTGTCGGGAATGGCGTTTTGAAAAATCAGAATCGAAATAGCTGTTCAACATTTTTCTGGTTTGGATTCAACGAAATTAGCACGAAAATATCGGAATCAGAGTTGCGACACATTCTCGAGTAGATTTTCTCGATAATCCATCCACAACTTTCCCATGAAATCAGGAACTTGAATATTTTAATTTCAGTTGGTCGCTCTTCGCCTCTCTCGTCTGACCTACCAGTCCAAGATGGAAGAATTCGAGAAGCACGAACTGGGGTTGGCGGAGACGAAGGAGGAGATGGAGATATTGCTGCAGAGAGCAGAAAGTTCTGAGAGACTGGAGCACTTGCAGAAGAACAGGATCAAGGAGGTAAGAGAAGGAGGCCGATTATGAATCCCGGTGAAAGAGGTAAGGGAGGGAGGTGAGAATAGACCAAAATAGTATTAGCCGACAATCATTTTCGTCGGAATTCAGTAAAAGTCGCGAAGGGAATAATGAAAGAGAATGTATTGACAGAAGGAGAAAATGTTTCTTAGTGTCTCCACTTATTCTATTCCTGCATTATTGCTACTCTGATCCAATCCGGACAAAATTTCCATCTGGTGCAAGGCTGTATTGTGCAGTCTCGCTCAAACTTATAAGCACCTGAAAATGAGTGATTTTTTTTAATTCGCGCTTTTTATTTCGAGGAGAGAAAGAACAGTATAAAGAAGGAAAGAGTAAATCGTGTATTTTACTATCAGTTAACATGCATTTGTGTTGTTATAAATTTCTGCAGGAGATGTACAGGTCAAGTCAATGCATAAAACTCGTGTTTGATATTAGTTTCTCCGCTATTCTGTAAGTTTCAAATTTGCAAAAAGAATTGAATGAATTTCAGTTGGAACACGAGAAGGATGCAGCCGTGCAGAGAGTGAAGGAGGCAGAAGACAAACTGGCTGCGTGGTCTGCCGGCAGATACTCCGTCAGATCCAATCCCCTCTCAGACTTCACGTTCAATTCGGAGTAAGATAGTTGGAAATTTACAATTTGAAGATGCATAAACACTTTCTTTACTTCATTCTACAACAGCGGACAAAAATATTGGGCCACCTCTATTTCCTGAACCATTTCCAGCTAGCTTTGTAGTCAGCAGGTTCAAATCAAATTTTTAAAACATATTTTTTCATGTAAAACATGAAGTATGCCAACTTTCGGCTCCATTCGATTTCAAATTTTCAAATAAGGCCATGTGAATTTTTGAAAATCTCATGGCAAACGAATTGACCCCATACTTTTGTTCGCTACTGTATCTTCGGGTCATACAACTAGAACTAAATGTAGCAACTTAAAAAATATATGTTTTTGTCAGATAAAGTGATCAATGTTTCAGAAGCGAGCAGACAGATTGGAAGCAGCAGCAGAAGAGACTGGAAGACGAGGTGGAATATTTGGAGGAGCAGCTGAGGCAGAAGGATAACAGGCTGGACGAATTGGAGGCTCAGCTGCAAGCAGAGACTCTCACTCCCAGAGCTAATCGAGCAGTCGGTCAGGACGAGGAAGCCAGCCTATTCGGCCCAGATGAAGAGTTCCCCTTCGGAGATGTCAGGGGGTTCACCCCAACCAAGAGTAGGGCATTTTTTCTTCGAACAAATCTCCCAAGTTTTTAAATGGCACTTTGATCCTTGAGAAAAATTATCATTTTGACATTCAAACGGCACGTCCCAAATGCTTATTTTTGTAGGAGTGCAAGAGCGAATCAACGAGTTGGTAGTGGAAATCGAGCTGGAGAAGAAGAAAATAGAACAGACGAAGCAGATGGAGAAAGAGAAAGGGGAATTGCAGAATGATCAGAATGAACTGCAGACCACTCAGCGGGGAAATGTGAGCATATATATAGATGAGTTGACAGAATCATCAATGGCATTGCAGGGCCTGGACGAGTCACTCATCATCCTGCACGAGGCGACTGCCTATGCACTGAACGACGTGGAATCTGCCTACGACAGACTACAGCAGATGAAGATCTCCCTGCTCAAGATGTTCGAAAGACTCAAGTGCTCTGCTGGGCTCTTCGAGGAGATTCTTCAAGCTGTAGGATTGCTTTTTTCAATTAGAATAGGATGGAAATGACATTTGAAATTTCGGAACTGGAAGGAAAAATGCCAAAAAATAGTCTGGAAAACAATTCGAAAGATGAAAATAGATTCATTCTTACGATGATAATGAAAATTACTCGATCACTTTATTATGATTTACAGATTGGCGACCACAGCGACCTGGCAAATCGCATCAAGCAGCTCAACCTGGAACTGTCCTTCGGAATGCAACCGCCCAGGGACCTCCTTGATGTCATCAATGGTTCGTTCTTTTTCTCGAAAGCCACTAAGAAGATTAGAATCAGAATCTTCCAGTGAGGACGAAATAAAACCTTCATTTTTCATTTATACTAGGGACAAGCAAAGCTTTATCATTGGTCTTGAGATTTGCAAAATTCAGAAAATTACGTTAGAAATTTCGTCTTTATCTTTTTTCTTTCATTAAAATTTTCACATTTGACTCTTTGCTCATCTGCTTCATACTTTTCCCCAACAATTTATAAATACAGAAGCGCTCAAAAGTTTTGCATTACCACTAATAATTCGGCTGAAAACTTTTCCACATATCAATGTGGCAAAATCGTGAAAGTGTTTCAAGTTTCGGCAGAATCAGAACACTGCGTGTAGATGAATAAGCTGGACAGAAATTAGTGATGCAAAACTTTGAGTGCCACAGTAATTATGTTAAATTTGCAAATTTCTTCAGAAATGGAGAAGAGCTTCGGCGTGATGCGAGAGTCGCTGCGTCAGATCAACACCTCCGTGATGATGCAGTCCTCATTCGTTCTGGACATCTCCAAGAGACCTTCTCTCGGCAGACCGAGTGAGTCGTGAAGTGTAGAGCTGCAAATTTCACACGATTTGCCCAAGATTCGTGTGTAATACACGAAACACGATGATCTCTCGCCTTTTTCAACATATGAGCTGTCACTTCGTTTGATCAGCACAACAACACATTCGTGTGTTCGACAAATTGTCGTGTGCAGAATTTGCGGCCCTGATGATGAAATATGTAAATGAAAAAAGAATGATTGCAGGTGCTGCAGCTGCACTCAATGTGTTCGGTGGAATGATTGAGGAGAGGCAGCCAGAACAGGAGCGACAGGAACAGAAGACCAAGACAGATGCGAATGAAGAGGCTCTCTACAGTCTGATCAGTGAGGTTGGTGTTGATAGATTTGATTGTTTTGAAAACGCGAGAGGATTCTTGGGAATTTTTTCCTAGTTCTAAAAATGAAAAGACTAGGGCACGATTAGGATAATACATAGTGGCAGTCAGAGTTCGGGACAGCTGTGATTTCGAATAAAGTCGACTAGGTCTAATTATCATAAACCAGTTTAAATCAAATTTGGCAGGAATTCACCATGCAGTGTGTGAAGATGGTTGTAATGTTGTAGTTAGAACGTTGTGAGTTCGTAGGAAAGCTTTATTGTCGTTAAACAATCTGCAAAGAGGAACGAAATAACAATAGAGTCAGGTCCAGGTAAGGCTGCAATTTTGGTAGACAGAAATGTCTTGCCAGCTGTCAAACCATTTGCGTCAATTGTTTGGTTGGAAGTAGAGTTGGGGTCAAAGTATTAAGATCATAAACATCAAGATCGCATAAACTGATACAGTGGGGAGAATATGTGTTCAAAGTTTCATTCAAATTGATCTATGATAATCGTCCCTACTAGGCTTCGTTCCTAACCATAATTGCTATAAGCTTTTGTTCGCCACTGTATGTGTTGGTATCGAAATAACCTTTACCATATGCTTATCTTGTTGAAGTCAGAACACTGAATTTTATCAAAACAAATTCCAAACAGTGAATTTCCAAAATAGTAGCATATGAAAATTTAAAATTCAGAAAGAGCATCAATGCCAGCAACTGGAGGCGCAGTACAACATGGCTATGAACAGCGTCGGCGAGTTGCAGGCCTCCATTCAGAGACTTTCTGTCAGATTGAATGCTCTCAACAGAAAATGATTATACGAATTGCAGACTGAACTGAGCACGGCTTCGAATGAAATCGCCACCAAGGACGACAAAATTGCAGAGCTTAGAAAGGAACTCGACGCCAGACTCGAAGGGTTTAATAAGGTAAGGAATATATATTTCAATGAAAGTGTATGACAAAAATGTGTTTCGCGATTTATTCTTTTTCATCCTTACCTCTACACTCCCTCATCCTAAAACCCAGTGACAAATACAGGGAACCCAAATTTAGCACAAGAATATATAGAGCGTAGAGGAAAATGAAAGAGTCGACTATTTTTAGCTGCGTTCCAATTCCCCTGCACCCCGCTCTGCAGATGAGCAACTCCAGGCGGCACAGAGGGAAATCGACAGACTCGTGGCCGAGAAGGAAGAGGAAATAGAAGGAGCCAGGCGAAGGGAGGAAATGATGGACAGGGCTAGGAAGGAGCTGCAGGAGGAGTACGATTTGCAGAGGAAGCAGGTGGGCAGAAGTTAAAATTGTTAAAAGCATTTTCTAGTCCAAGATGTTGAATTCCATATTTTTTTTACAAATGTTCGATTCAATTCCAATAAGAATTGCAACATCTTTTCGGTTCTGACTTAAAACTTTACTCCGTTTTTTTCTCAAATTAAAATCACAAAATTCTTCACTAATCACTTTTCAGATGATCGACGTAGCTTCTGAGCTCGTCCAGCTGCAGGAAGAGAGTGAGAAGCTGCAGAAGGAGTTGGAGGAGAGGGACGAGCAGAGAGACAGGCAGAGGGAGTACTTCGAGCAGATGCAGGAGAAGCACAGAGTGGCTGAGGTGAGGGGTTTTTTCAATTAGAGATGGGTAAAACTGTCTTTTGATTTCTTCGAGGTTTCTGGATTTTTTAAACTTCAAAAAATTACGCTGAAATCTTTACTTTTCATTCTTCCTTTTGGATGTTTTTTAGCACTCTTGGACTTTAGTGTATGGAAAAAATAAGTCTGTTTTTGTGTAGTTTTCAAAGTTGGGTTTAACCTGTTTTTATTTTAATGATTGCAGAAGATGTGCAAGGAATTGGCAGAGGAGATCAAGTCGATCCGTTCTCTGTACGAGAAGACGAAGAAGGAATTGGAAGCGAAGCAGAGAGAGACGGAGACTGCAGGCAGACATAGAGAGGAGGCTGAACAGAGGATGGTACTGCTGCAGCAGGCAGAGACTGAGCTGCACAGACTGCAGACTGCCCACAGGCAACTCAGACGGGCTGTCATCTGCAGTGTCTTCGAAGACAGGCCACTTGCCGAGGCTACTGTAATGTATGTCGAAATGAATACTACTGTTCTTTCAAATGCTCGCTAAAAAGTTGCAAGGTTTTCTCCTTGTTTGAAAGAGATAATTTGCATGACGATAGTTGAATAACATTTTTAAACACGCACATGCTCTTCAAAAGCGCAAATTCTCGTGCAACCTTTCAAAATAAATTAGTTTCGATCATACTCCAGATTTAACCCAAGTCCTCTGCTTCTCTGATAAAAAATATGCAATTTTCAGGGACAAGGAAGCGTTTGAATGTGGAGACGATGAAATCATGAAGAAACTGGACGAAGCGAGGACAACGAGAGAAGAATTGCTGAGGATGCTCACTGAAGCTAGAAAGCAACTCGAAATCAAGGTCACTAGGTAGAGTATTTCTTTATTTTTTGTGCAAAAGTACTTTTTCAGTGCCGTAACAGTCCAACCTTCTCAGCCAGTCAGTTCCCGCTGTCCCTCGGCCACCTCGACCACCCCATCGACCGCACCCTGCCACTCCCCTGGCTTCTTCGTCCCAACTGCCTGTGCCACCGTTCCTTTTCACAACAACTCGGCCGAAAGCCGCTCTGCCTGCGACTCTCTCAGAAACACCAAGAGTAGGAATTTCGCCTTGTTTGGTCGTTGAACAACGTTGACTTTGCAGCCGTTTTCCCTCCGCACTCGTTCCTCTCAGAGGCGACAATTCGCATGGACAATGTCGTCCAGGAGGTGAAGGAACTGGCCAGGGGCTATGACAGACAGGAGCAGGAGCCACAGCTCGCTGTGAGTCTTTTTGAATCTTTTGAATCAATAGACAATTTCAAACAACCCCCATTCTCGAATGGGTGATAAATACTTTAATAATCTAGTAAAGTGCAGGTTTTGAAGTTATGAAATCAATTACAAAATGAAGTTACGCCAATCATTGCCACTCGACAGGATTTTCGATTCCGATAAATTTTGGGAGATAAACTCCTATTTCGATTCCGGTTCCGAAAATTGTGAAACCACATGGTTTCGATATTTTAAAAACCAATTCCGTCTCATCCCTGCTTATGGTTTTTTTCTTTTTGTATTTTTCAAATCACCTTTTCTACGATATCAAATCAAATGAGCGAAAATCGGCAATTTGAAAATTATGCTAAATTTGAGATAGAAACTGATTCCATGTCACTTGAAGAATATAGAACATGATGAAATGAGAAAATAGCATGAAAAATCACTTTAAAAATCTGTCTACAAACTAATGCAATGGCTGAAACTTCGCAAGCGTTTCAAATCCTCCATTATTTCTTCTCAGTAACTGTTTGATCTCAACCAGTCTGTAATGAATTATAATTTGAGAATCGTATCACGTCTCTGATCAAGTCCTGCCGCGACGTGAGGGCCTTCATCCACGAACGACTCAAGTCAGCCAGGGCTGAGAACGAGTTGAGGAAGGCGGACAGTTCTGATTTGGTCAACAGGGTGAGGGGATTGACGGGGGATGGGATGGAATGAGGAAGGAATTGCAGGCAATGGATCTGATCTCTAGGAACAGCTACTTGGAAGCCAGAATGCAGCAGCTCGAGGCCGATCACAACAAGAAACTGGTAGGTTTTTCCCTCTTATACTTTCATTTTCTAATACTTGACTTTTCACAAAGTCGTTTAGCTGCTCCTTATATTTTACCGTTTTCTTTTATACCATCGTAAATTCTCGGTCGCAAGTATTTTTCTCTCACGAGTGAGTACTTTTATTTTAAAGATTTAAAATGGGTACTTTTATCCCAAAAGCAGCTTCTATCTCTTTCTCTTCTCTATCTTCTTTACGCTATTTCTTCTTTCACTCGCTTTGGGATAAAAGTAAGCATTTATTTTTTTGGGGAAAGTACTCATTTGAGGGACAAAATATTCTCAGTCTTAATTCTTAAACCTAATTCTTGGCAAGATTCACTAATGAAACGCAATTTTTCTTCAAAATTCTTCTCGTTTATGATTTTGATTTTTAGATGAACCTAACGCCGAAAATCAAGAACGAATTGGAGGGGATCGAGAACGTAATGAAGACCGTGGAGAGCAACCTGCAGCATGAGCAGAGGGAGCAGAGGAGGGGTAGCAGACAGAACAAGTGAATGAACGGAGGAGACGGAAGAGAGGGAAACTGACTTCCAGCCTCCCAACCAATCGTTAATTACAAGGGGACATTACTTCATTTGACTTCCCACTTATTCAACTATCATTGACTTTTCACGCTTTCAACATTACTCGACATTTTTAGGGGGGTGCTCATTTTCTTGTCTTTCTCTAATTCCGAGCCTTGAAATTTTAACATTCATTTTGACTACGCACTTACTCGCTTCTGACGGGTTTTCTCGACTCTAAAACGGTATTTTTATTCATTTTCATTTTACTCTTTCTTGTAAAATAAACACTCCTAGGAAATGGTATTTTTCTAAATTTATGAAATCTATGAATGCGACATTCGTAAATCATTCGAATTGCAATATTTTGACGAAAGTCCCTCGGATTTTCAAGATTATTGATTTTTTCAGGCGAATTGATAAACTACCAGACAATAGACTAGCAACTGTCGTTCTTATCAATAATTCGAGTAATGAATTGTACTGCATCTTTGCACTTGCATCTCATTCCTGCATTTTTCATTCCACGATAAAGAAGAATGGATGAATGCAAGTTGGCTTATTTCGATTTTTTCCTTCTGCCAGTTTGTGTATATTTTGGAATCTCTTACATTTGTTATATCGAGTACATGCATGCATGATCATTGTCTAATACCTCCTGGCCTTTGACCTGTTACTCCTTGCTCTCTTCCTTTTTTCCCTCCCCCTTCCCCTGTCCACTCCAGCAACTGTTCAATGTTTTATTTCTGTCCATTGATTCCTTTCCCTCGACTCCTGATTGTATCTACTCCTTGCCCACGTGACATTCCCAATCATCCCCATTCTCTATCTGCCCTCCGCGCGACTTCTTTCTCCTTCCATCCCAACCAACTTCACTCGCATTTCACAGCTTCACATTTCCACTCTTTCCCTCCCCTTTCTCCTCCGTTTTCGGCTTCGTCTTCAGCTTCAGCTTTTCCGCATCGATTCAGCCGTCTTCCCTCTAGGGATTTTCTCTTTGTCCAGTCAATTTTTATCAGGTTTTCCCAATTTTGGACCCGACATGTGGCTTCACTTTCTCCACACCACATGATTATTTTACTCGTGAGAAAATTGTTCTTTCTTCTCGTGCTGTTTTCTATGTACCGACAACAATGAACAGCAATAATGCTGTTGTGACGAATATATTATCGAGTCCGGCAGAGACGACAGCCTCGTTATAGATGCTATGCGCCTCTTTTCTCAACTAATTGGGGCCAATCAGGATGAATCTAGCTTTTTTTTTATCCTTCTCTTTCCCAAAGTAGATCAATATGCATACATAACATATCATGTCTAGTTTCCATCTCGATTTGCATGTTCTCATTTCCCACTTTGTCCGCTTCATTCGTCTTTCCATCCCTTCCATCATTGAACACTGGCGGGCGCGATTCTGTTAGCTAAAGTTTGTTCCTTTTCCCAAAGACTCTGTTGCGTTTTTGCCCTCGGACTTTCAACTTTCAAGCTGTGCACATTGCTTGTTTTCTCACATGCTTTTCGACAAAAGAATCGGTTGGAAGTTTACCTTTTGTCAAAATCCTCCTCTCGACGGGGCACAGCGAAGCAGACCTGCATTCATTTTTGTTACAATCAATCAGAATTGAAGCTGAAAGGGGCAGGGAAGTGAGAAGATGGCTGGTGGAAAGTGAAAGCGGGATGGGAACGGAGAATGGGAAAGAGCTGATCGATTTGAGGGCTGAAGACTGGCAGAGAAGAATGTAAGGGAAGGAAGGGGAGGGAAGGGAAGGGAAGGGAGAGCAGACAGGACGGACTCGTCTCGCACTCGTTTTGCACCGACTGAGAGTGCGAGGGCACGCGGCTCGTTCTGAGTTCATTCTATCTGCATTTCTGCATTTTCCTGCCTACTCTCGGCTACATTCTTCTCCTTTTCAATGCCTTGATTTCTCTCCCATTTGACCTTCTCTCCTTTATCGCGATTATACAAGTTTTATGCCACGAAAGCTTGATATTCGCGATACAAAACGAATTTTATCTATTTAGAAAGCTGATCGTCACCAGATTTACCGTTGGATAGGCTCAGTTGGTGTGTGGAGGCGCGGACAGCGGAGGTCACTGGGCAGTGCCTCTGCGAGTGGAGCCCTTTCCATGGCTAACTCCCAACTCAAGATCCACTTCAGAGTCAGGTCGCCTCATCTTCATTCCTGGGAAAGGGTAAGAATTATCATCTCTAATTTGTAAAAATCTACTTTTTTATTCAAATTTTTGAAAGCACTAAAATGGTCTTTTCCATTTTTACAGAGCAGAAAAAATTTAATTAAACTATTCGTAGTTTCGTCACATCAATAAAAGAAAGCAAATTATTTTTGTTCCTGATTGCCAGTTATAAAACTTACAAATATTCTTTCAGATTCATGTAGTCGGCAGCCTCCCAGCTCTTGGTTCCTGGAACGTAATTCATTCTTTCCCCCTCCAACTCGCCGAGCAAAGGCATTCTGTAAGTTTCTTTTCCTCCTGTCATATTTAGACGACTATATTTTATGTTTTTTTCTTTCTTTTTCGACAAATACTATATCTTTATTATATAGATATAATTCATAGTCATGACACTGGCAAGGGGAGCTTACATAATGTCATATCGTTTCTTGGGATTTCAGATGTCCTGATCACGACTCTGAAGTCAAAAAGTACAATCGCGAACTTTCTGGCTTTGAAAATCTAAAAAAAATTTCATGTAGTGAAATCCGAAATAATTTATGCAAAATTTCAATTTCGCATACCATTTTCTCACGTTATAAAACAGTTTTCTAGATACCCAAGAACAAGAAGTTCACACTAGTGCTTTATAACTTGAGAATCGTTATCGAGACATTTGAAAACTCCTAATTAGTGAAGAATTGACAAAAAAGGAGTATGACATTAGGTGAAATTTCTTTGAGAGTTCATTTAACCTTACGCTGATACAAAGACACATGCTAATGAATTTGTCCGTGTTTTATTCATTCTAATTCTCAATATTTTTTCCACTAATATAGTTATCTGAGTTTTCCATTTCCAGGATAACACGCAGCTCTGGACAGGCGATTTGTTAGTGTGCTCGAGTGTGAAGGAAGTTCGTTTCCGCTACCTGGTTGTGCACGATCTGGATCCCTGTGAGGACGTGCCGACCAAGCTGCTGATCGTGCAGAAGTGGGAGAGTCAGCTGCAGTCGAGGGTCTGTCTGCCCCACATCGAACAGAGGAGTGAGGCATCGAGAGCACAGGTCGAGGATGTTTTTGGAGCGTATGGTAAGCAGATGTTTCTTAAGAGTTTAATTTATCTTTTAAGTGTTTGAAAGATAGTGATCTTGGTTTCACTGAAATCAGATGTATAACAATAATTTCCAGGGTAATTAATCGTCTTTTCTAATCTTTCATATTTTCCGCTTCTTCAATGCTCTGGCTATTTCGAATCTTGTAAAATTTTCAAAAGATAACTTTTGCGACGCGTTAATTTTTTAAAAGCGTGAAATGTTAGACTTGAAACGTGCTTTTCTAACATAGTCTAGAGCGTTTTTATAAGCGAGAGTAAGTGACATTGCAGAGAAGTCAAAGGACGCCAGATGGTGGCCGAGCGATGAGTTTGAGTATTTCGTAAGCGATAAGAGATAGAAGGTGGCATTTTTCTGAGGAAACATGCGAAATTCACGATTACTTCGCGAATTGATATATCTGAGCATTTGTTTGATCAAATGAATGGGTTGTTGGAGATTCGAAAAAGTTCATAATTTTTATTTTCAGACGGGAAGAGGAATCAAATAAGCGACGGCTGGATCCTTCATGACGAAGAGCAGGTTGTTCATTTGAGGATTTATGGAGAGGTAAAATTGTTAACTTGCAATAAATTTTCATCATCATTTTCAGGCGATGAAATTCTACAAGAATCGTTATCGTGAGCAGAGCCATCGGCTCAAGATTGTCCCTTTCGATGTGAGATTTCGTGAGGTAAGGCAATTTCATGTGTTTATGCTTATAGATTATCGTCTATTGCTCAATGCGATTTTATCATTTTATGCAGTGATGCTCAAAAGTATACAATCAAGAATAATTTGTTCCAGTGTCTACATTTCTTTTATGGAATTGAGTCAGCCTGAAACTTTCAGGATTTTCAGCTTTACGTATTCTCATATGTATACCCTGTTTTATCTTGATAGTTCACAGAAAGTTAGTGAGACCAAAATATAAAATACTTCGCTTGGTTCCATAATATTGACCGTCACTTTATTATCTCAACATTATTTATCAATCGCATCAGTTAGACATCTGACGAAACTATTTTACGATTTATTCCTCATTTCTTTTATTTATTTACCGATTTACCCCTGCAGATGTACACGTACAGCGACATTTTCTCCCGCAAAAATCTGTGGAGAAACTGTTCAGTTTATGCAGAGAGTGTATGTTTCCCGTTTCTCCTCTCCGTTGTATTTTTGTATAGCGAAATGTGAACTGTGAATTTGTGATTTCTTCTTCGATTTTGTCTGTGATCTATCTAGAAAGCAAATGCTGATCAACGAGTCAATATTTCTCATTTTCAGAAGGACAGCGTGGACGAATCAGAGCGAGCGGACCCAGTCCTTCCTGATGTGCCCTCCTTCAGCAACACTGAATTATCGGTATACCAAATTATTTCATTTAATCCATTTATTTCCTTATCTCAGGTTCTAACTCGAGTCGACCCAATTTATGGAGATCAATACCAAAATGGCTCCATCTTCCGCAACAACATCGATTATCTGGTCTTCCGAACTCGAACAGTCTCCATACAACATTTGGTGAGTCTACGTATTGTTTATTTATCTGCTTGTTTATGAAGGAAGCTGATCTTCATTTTCCATCAACAACTTTCAGGCATTTCGCATCGAAATGTACACCGATGAAACGCGCTTTGCAATGGCCTATGCCTTGCCAGCCACCCTCCCAGACACTTACGGGAAGACTATTCTCCCACTCATTTCCACAACCCATCAACCGATCGGGCAGATCGAAATCAACTACATGATTGCCAAGAGACTCAAGAACACTCCACTCCACTTCGATCTGGTCGATAAGTCCTGGGGCAAGTACTGGAGGAAGAGGAAGAACATTCTCGAGATAGGTCATCGTGGGATGGGCAAAAGCTACACTGGGTAGGAGCAAGTTTTTCCCTAATAATTATCGAAACTTTCATGATTTCTGTACATTATTACTGAAAATATATTGTGAATGATCACGAGTGATACTTTGAAACTTCATAGCCGCAGTCGGATTTTAGGTAAAGAATTTTCTCAACTCTGGAGTCGGAGTTTGGACTTTTGAGATAAGCTAAAGTCGGAAGCTCCTGACTAACCCTGAAAACTTGATTTTCAAAATAAATGATATTTTCAACAAAAAAGTGTCAGTAAACATTTTCACAATTCGAATTGATTGCAGATCGACAATCGCACGAGAAAACACGATTCATTCGCTGAATGCGGCCGCGAACAGGGGATGTGACTATGTCGAGTTCGACGTGCAAAGCACCAAGGTTAGGAGGGAATATGTGGCTATTTGATGATGATCTGTTATTGTAGGACGCGCAAGTGATCATCTATCACGACTTCCATCTGCTGGTGCACGTGGCCGGCAGGTCTGGCAAAGAGTCAACCAGCCATCCCAGCAAAGAGGAGCGGTACTACAAGATCGCCGTCAAGGATCTCACTATGGCTCAGCTCAATCTGCTACACTTTGAGGTAGTTTTTGTTGTTTCTTGTTTTTTATTTATTAGTTTTAGTTCGACGGTTTAAAATATCGATTTCGAAAATTTTAGTCTTCATTTATTTGAATTTTTCAATTGAAAAACTACTCCTATTTTAGAGTTATAGATTCCCAAAGTTATAGTTTGGTTTTTCCTCGTCATAAACAGAATTTACTGAAACATCGTATCAAATGCAATATTTATTTGCATCAATCTTTCATTTTTTGCTTATTATTGTCATTGCAGCACGTGGAAATGGCTCATGAACCCAATGGCACAACAGGAATCAGTGTGAGTCCCACTTTCATCGCTTCTTTTACGTCATGATTATGATGATTTGCTACAGGTGACTCCCTCAGAAGCGGAACTTCTGCTGACAGAGCACCATCCCTTCCCCACCCTAGCTCAGGCACTACAGACGGTCGACCAAAATGTCGGATTCAACATCGAAATCAAATATCCCATGTACATGAAGGTTGTCTTTCTGAAGAGGAAATGAAGATGATGACTTGATTGCAGGATGGATCGCACGAATGCGAGGGGTTCGTGGAGAGAAATGCGTTTTGTGACACTATTCTGCAGGCAAGTTTCGAATTTTCATTTATTATCTGCGAGCCTTCCATTTTATTCTGACTTATTATTTGATTTTTATAAAGTTACTTTCGGTTCGAGTCTATTTTTCATGAAATTCTAAATAGTGAAACCTAGAATGGAATTTTTCATTCAAATGCCTAGAGTAGTTTCAAACTCAGAATTTTTATATCAGAATAAAGGTAGAAAGGTAGAACCTGACCTATTTCTCTATTCAGGTAGTCTCCCAACACGCAAGCGAAAGACGCATCGTGTTCTCCTGTTTCGACCCGGACATTTGCGTGCTCATTTCCCAGAAGCAGCATTATTACCCCGTGCTGTTCCTCGTGGTCGGTGCCACTACCAGATATATGCCTTTCCAGGTTTTCAACTCATTCATTTATTTTGACCTTTTATAGTCTTATGTTTGCAGGACATTCGCTCTGACTGCAGCAGAATTGCCGTTCATTTCGCTGCCTCGTGCAAAATACTCGGCGTCAATTTCCACAGCGAAGAACTTTTGAAAGTAAGATCTCGCGATTTCATTTGTTTAGGGAATTTATTTTTTAATAGTAAGAAATGCTGGATGCTATTTCTAAGAAAACACACATTGATCTTACAGCCTAGCTTTTTCTTCTTACAAGTTTATCAACTTGTAAAATAACGAAATATGAATTTTAACATTACTTCATTTCTCATTATCATTACAAAATTTTACAGATTGATATATTCCGCTTGTCACAACAGATCCTCATTGAACAAAATAACCAAACGCGAATTTTAAAATACATAGTCCATTGTGTAGTTTTTCTAGTTTGCTTCACAAGCATTTCTTGAATCATTAAAATGTCGCAAAATTGTCGTTTATCTTGTCCCAATTGACCTGCCCTTTATGCTATCTATAATTTCATTAAAAAACAAGTAAATATTTGCAGGACCAAGAGCCTCTGAAGCTGGCAGATCGATATGGACTGGTGAAGTTCGTGTGGGGAGACGATTTGGATCAGAAAGAAGTGCAGCAGAATTTCAAGAAGAACATCAACGTGGATGCATTGATTTATGATAGGTATTGGGGAGAGAGAGAAGGGTCAGGCAAAGATGACGAGAATAAGGAGTTCAGGATTGGGATGGAGGAGAAACGAGAGAACATATTCGTGGTGGAGAAGCAGTCCAAAGAGGCCCTCTTCTCTGCATCTTCCCCCGCCCCTGCAGTCACTCCCAAAGGTGCACGACGCAGGATGTCTGCTGAAGTGACTATTTTCTCTAATAGAGATTAAATCAAATTATGCAAATTCCAATTTATTTTCTTGAAGCCTAGTTATTGTAAGTTTTACCTAGTCGTGTACTGAATTTATTGAAAACTTGCATAATTGTCATTTCTTTCAAATAATTGTCTTGATATTTCAGAAGAAGGACGAAGTCTGTGCTTTACCTCAATTTCCGGATAGACGAAAATCGCCTCGACGCAGCAACTCATACTCGCAGAGTTGAGATTCTAGTTGTATAGCTTTTCAAATTCATGTAACATTCGCTCAGCTACCTTTAGTGTTAAATTATACTTGAATTTTGAAGTGTAAAAATAACGGGTCGTTTTTCACCAATTTCTAATTAAAGGATCTTTAAAAGTCCCAGTCATGTGTGACAATGAATAAATCTTATTACGCTTATTCACTTCATTATAGGCTAATTTTAAATTAACATTTATTTTACTTCAGTTTTCAACAACAAATAAAGAAGCTCGTAAATGTAGCACGACGACACGCTTTCTATTAAAATACGACACGATTATTTTTCTCCGTCAACGTGTCTTTTTCACATTATGTCCGTTTTTTTTTTTTTAGAGTTCTTATGCATCTAAATCTGCTCAACGGTGGATAACGTGAGAAGATTTAAGAAATTTCATATTTTCAGATAGAAAAATCATTCTATTAATTCATATAGAAATCTTGCCGTATTTTAATAGAAGGCATGCCGTGATATACTAAAAAGCGTGCCGTCAAATACTGGTTGCCAAGTAAAAGAATGAAAATAGACAAATAGCTCATTTTCGTCACATAATTGCAAAATTTAAAGAACTCTTCGGAAATTCATCAGTTTGAGAACGAAATAGTGTTGAAAAAAAAGAAATTTGACGAATTTTCCAAGAATCCTAGCCTTAAATCTGCACATAACTAACTGAAACAATGAATACTCAACGAACACGATCAGGCTGAGCAATAAAGAGAAAGGATAACAAACACGCGGGGAAGAAACCAAATCTCAAATCTGATTGATTAGAGATGGTGATTATTGATAAACAACTAGATCAAGAACAATTCAATTGGCTGTATATTTGCTGGAAAAGTTTGTACGAAGCCTAAAGGAAATAGAAGATCATTGCAGTAACAATTACCTTGGAAAATGAGATATTAAGTCAGCATAAATAACTCTTCAAAATATGTTCGAAGGTTTATGCTGATTGCAAAACGAATAAGCACTCTCGAAAGCTTTGATAAGATTCATCATTAGTGGGCTAACTAAAAAGGAAGAGTTTTGTCATGATCGCTAATTACCATATTCGACCTAGGGACGAAAGTCGGTTAAGGCCATAAAAATTAGGAAGTTGAAAAGGAAAATGGAAAAATGAGAAAGAATTGGGATAAAGTAAAGAAAATAGACATGACTGTTCTCTAATGCCACTGAAATTCAAATTTTAGTCTAAATTCAGACTTCCTAAAGAATTCGAATTTCACCAAAATTCAAGTTCAGTAACTTAATCAATGATCAAACTAAACAAGCACCTAACCGAACCGAAGGCGGTCGCAAAGCGGCCGCCAAGACACGGCTAAGTTTACCGTAATCAACAATTCAAAATAGATGTTTTTTTTTATCTTTAAGTAGGTTCAACTTAATTTCTTACTTATTGCAGATCAGATTCGGAAATGCCGAGAGACCTTCTCCTTCTCTTCACGTCGTCTGCAATCGCACCCAGATTCTCGTGGGACGAATCCAAATAGTACATTCGATTTTCGCCCGCTACTTTCACTTCTTCCGTTTCCTGAAAAATCAAACAATTGAAATAAAAATGAAAATGAAAGATAACATTTCCTGGTTCAAAAAAGAAATTTGATTAAGAAGTATCTGAGTTTTCTTTCATGCATTCGTTTAGGGATAAATACAAAATGTTTATAAAGATTTACAGCAAAATTATTTTCGCATAAAAAGTATAAGAATGAAAAGGCCCTACCGATGAATATTCAGCCCATTTGACCGAAATCCATATAGCGATGAACGTACCGATCACCTGAAATATAGTGCAACTAAATCTTAGAAAAAGAGTGAACTATACCAAAAGAGCCAGCCAGAGAGCGATGTTAGTCTTTGCGACGGCAGGGAACATGGACTTGCCGAATTTGATGCAGATGGCTGCTTCCAGAGCGCACACTGCACAGTACACCCAGCACTGCATGCCCAGACGCTTCACCAGGGGGTCTGTCGCATACAGGTAATATTGACTGAAAGCGAGATGATAAGGGAAAATATCATATCTTTTACCAATTTTATAAAATGCACTCCAGAAAAATACAAAATTTAAAAGTAGACTGAAGACATTGAAGTTAGCTTCTTTCAACATGCTCTTTTCTATCTCCATTCTATGAGAAATGCCTTCTAGAATTTATTGTAGAATGGTATTTTAAAAATTTTAAATCCAAATAAATTACCGAATGGAAGGAGCCGAAATCCAGGCGATGAGGATGAGTCGCCAGAACACGACGGGGTGCCTGGTGTCCACTGAGAACACGTGCTTCATGAAGAACGTGTTCAATTCGGAAATCTGCAAATGGAAATGGGATGGAATAAAGCGGAAAAGAATAAACAAACTTACAATCCAAATTAGCACGAAGAGGAAGATGGAAATGGTTCGTTTGAAAACGTTTGACACCTGAAAAATTTTGATTATTTAAAAGTTTATTTTTAAATTCCGTACATTGAACCAGTCAGTTTTCGCCCAGCTCTCCGGAGTGAGCTGCATGACTGCACGCTTGAAACGGCCACGACGAGTTGGTATGTCTCTGAGGGAAAACGCTTTTCTTTTGAAAAAGAAGGATATTCAGCTATTACTTGATGCTCTCCCAGTGGAAAGTGCGCATTTCGAGGAATTCGCAGACTTTCATTCCAAACCAAATGCCCAGTCCGTTGCACAGCAGCACGTCCATGATTATCGCGTCCCACCAACATTCCGCGAAGTTTGGCAGGAGATGGGAAAAGACGATCTGAAATAGAAATGATAGGAATACTGATCATTACTATCGACAAAGATGTTACTTTGGGAAGGTCTTCTTTGTTCAAATCCCTTCATTCTCTTCCGCTATGATAGAGAATGAAAGGCTAATATAGAGAGATAGGTGGATATCTCCAGAATAATATTTTATTAAAAAAATAATAATAATGTGTGAATAAAGTACCTCAGTGAGTTCCCACATGATGCTGATGTACCAGCAGATGACGGAGTGCCTGATGAGCAGAGCCTTCATCGCCCAGCCAGTGAAGTGACCTATCGCGAAGATGTCGCAGTACGACCAGATTCGCTCCAGAGTCACGTCCGAGCAGTTCTGCGCATATTCCTGAAAGAAACAGCTATAAAAAAAAAGAAAAAATAAGCTAACAAATCATTCCATTCTAAATTATCACAAATTCATTCCCTAGTTGTGTCAAAAAGAATGAATGAATGATTTTTTACAAAATTCTTTAAGGAAAAAAAACATTTTTAAATCAGAAAATAATGTGTACCTTCTCTTCTAATTGAGTGTGACTGAGTCCTTTAGGATCTAACCAAGTGAGCACCTTCTTGATATCCTCATAGGTTTGGAAGAGAGTGAATTGAAGGATCATCAGATAGACGACTGACAGACCGAACACAATGCGCCACAACAGAGGGTGGGGACGGATGAACGGGCCTCAAATATAAAAATATTCGACAAACATTGAGATTCATATTCCTTATCACAGGCCATTTTCGCTGTAACCTGTATTTGTTAGAATTTTGAATTTCTTGAGCCTATTTCTTTGATAACTTCTGATAAAATATATAGTCGGTTCAAATCGAAAGGTAGATAAATGAAAACAAATTACCATTAGGGAATGCGAGAGCGCTGACAACAAGAAACAGGACGAGGGTGCCCATCAGACCGTCATACACGTTGTTCTCGGTTGTTGCACTGTCATATCTGGAAATTAAGAATGCAAATAAGGGAGTTTGGGAGCTACATGACATCATGACATGAGACATGGCGAAAGTGAGAAAAGATGCCTATGCATACCATCTTTTATCCTACTTTGTCTATGTCTCGTGTTATGATATCTTGCGGTTTCCAAATAGCCAGAAAATGAAGAAGGATAAAAATTATTATTTACTTATTTACCTAACAAAAGCCAGGTAAAGAAGCACAACGCACAAAATGGCGAGAATTGTCAGAGTGTGCGGCTTGTAGAGAACCTGAATAAAATAATTGGTCTAGAATTTTCAGTTTCCACTCACATCCATGGTTATGTCATCGACGACTCGATCGTTGACCATTTGGAAATGGACCCTTTCGAGTTCCTTTCGAGAACGGAGACGTCGTTTCCTTCTGAATAAATTGAAACTCTCTTTGAATTTAAACATTGTTTGATACTGTAAAAATCAGTATTGCTTCTGAATTTCTGGTATCAGTTTCGAAACAGAAATTTCTGGCAAGCTTAAAGGGTCACGAAGTAGATAAAAGTTCAACGAAAAAATATGGATACGATATTTTTGATAAGTTTTAGTCAACCACTGGAAGAGAGATATTATTTCAACCTTTCCAAATCGTCAGTTTCAGCATCCACTCCACTGGTCGAAGCAGCATATCCAATTCTGTCCCCTTTGTTCCAGATCAGATCATCTCGATCCAAGGCATTCTAAATTGGAAAGCAGGTTACTAAGAGTTTGAAAACTAGGTTATTTTATTGTGATGCAGGTATATTGCGAAAATTGCTAAATTAAAAAACCTTATTTCAAGATTTTCCAAAATAATTTGAAAAAATCCGTAAATTTGTCAGGATTCATTTTTATTATTAAAAAGACCTACGCTTTCATTGTCCCCCTGCCTCGAACTTTCACTTTCTCTGTACTTTCGACGCTGTCGCATTTCTTCAAACGAGTCGTCCATTTTTAGACAACCTGAAATTAAAATTCGAATCTTAAAAGCATGAAGAAAAATGAACGCAGAACTGAAGATTGATTGGACGATTCATCGCCTTTCTTCATGTTTCTTCCTTCCTTTCCCATGACCTCATCATTCCCATTCAATTGTCGCTCCCTTCGCATCGTCATTCTTCAGTCCTGTTTCACAACTCCCTAAATTGCATCATTTCTCAATTTCATCAGATACAACGTGATTGTTGATAAAACAAAGGAACTCTCATAGATAACATGTTCAATTTCGAATCTATCAATAGAAATTTATTATTCAGTTTCCTATTCGTAGATGCACTTTCTATAGTAAAGAATAGAAAACAGTCACTGACAAAAATAGAAGCAGAAGAGAAAACGAGAAAGTGACAATTGCACTCCCATTGGGTGGTCTCTGAAAGATACAACAAATGTCTATACATACACGATGCGTAAATACGATTAGAATTCCATCATAATTCAACACTTTAGAGGAACAATACCCATTTTAAATGATAAAGACAAACTTTTTCATATAATTTAGAAGTTATTAGAGCAAAGGAAGAAATGAAAAGAATTCATTGCTGTTCTTATAGATTCTTTACTAAACGATAAACTAAACTAGCAAACATGATACACATAAATTGACCAGAATTTGTGGAATGGAAAGAAAAACGAGGATATTAGGTTGATTATTGAGTTAGAGCAACTTCCCAAATGCGTAAATCCATAAATGAATTGGTTCGGTTCAATTTGAGCATTCGGGGACGAAAGGTACTGATATTTTCTGAGGAAGCCATGTTAGATAAATATCCATTTTTGAACTAGAATTCTTTTCTCGGTTTCTAAGATAAATTTTAGGGATTACCTTTGAAATGATCGCTGCCAAATATCACCGAGGAATTGTAACACATTGCACCATTTTATTGGTTGGAGTGCATCGAACCTGAAAGAATTACGATAACATCAAATCCTAAATCCTTTGAACTGTGTTTTCAACAAAAATGACGAAAAAGGCTGAATATCAAAATAGGAGCAATTATCTATAATGGCTTTGTCTGAAGCAGTATTGGCCACTAACATGAAAACTAGTGATTTATGCAATGCAAAATGATAAGCATGGCTTAGTCAGTGCGTATATTTCTTGAAAAATTACTGTAGGCGATGAGAATAAAATGTACCTCCGTGTATTCTCCTGGATACGAATCGTAAATGAATGGAGGAATTCGTCGAATTCGAGCGTCTGTTATCGCTTCCGTCATATTTTCCAAAGGTTCATCCTGCAAAGCATCTTGTTTTTTTTATTATTATTAGAATCTATCAGACATTGGAAGGACTTAAACCAGAATAGCTGTGCGATCTAACAACCCCTATATTATCTTCTTTACAATTTCGTATCATCTCTAGTCTGGGATTTCATAAAATTTGCACCACTCATCATGTAATCATAGCGTAAATTTCACCCCGCGACCTACCTTTCGTATATTTTTCGAGTCTAACTCAAATTCCTCCTGATAAGGAAAATTCCCACGTAGGGACCTACAGATCTTGATGAAACCTCTCTCATAAGAGTGTTCGATGACACTAATCACTTTTATCACCCCAAAAATGCCTAATCGCACTCGTAAGCCTGGAATGTTGAGTTGAGCCTGATTTCTTCGGCAAACACAGCTCATTTGTCACCACAAAATATGAATGAAAAATGCAAGATTTCAGAATCGTGATCAGCGTTATCGAAAACCCTTATTTGGAACGTTTTACCAAAATCGGCGAGTTCCTTATGTAGAAACTTCCCTTGTAAGCATGAAATTGATGATTTTATTTACAAGACATGCTGGTAATTTCGAAATCCCACAACCTTATGACTTGGTGAGATAGCAAACAAAAACAATTAAATATTTTCATACCCTATTCAAATCCCATTTACTATTTTGTCAAGCTACAAGATTTTGAAATACCCATTCTTGCAAGAAGTCGTTTTTTTTTCCAATGTATCAACCAACCTTAACATTAAGACCTAGTGATCCATAAGCAGCCGATCGCATCAAATTGAAGAATTTGTTGCGAAGAGCCGATGAAGAGAACGCGATGAAATCACCCAGATCTGCCACGTGACGTTCCACGATCTGGAAGAGTAGATTATTCTGAGTCGAGTAAAAAATTCCAACCTGTTGATGTTCAGTCGGCTCACTTTCGTGATCGACTCCGTTGAATCGGAAGCGGAAAGTCACCACCAAATCGTCGATCTGCACGAAATCGCCTTGCGAAAGTGGGCAGAACTGGAGATATTTCGATTGAAAACAATGAAAGCCAGCAATAAGTTTAAACCTACCGTTTCCCTAGTCGGAGTATATTTAGGATTTCTCAGATATCGATTGAACACGTCTTCTGCAATTCGAGCACATATTTTTTGTCAGTGATTAAAAATTTTTACTTGATTTAATAACACTGGAGGCTATCCGAAGTACGGCTTTCCTTTTTGCGCCGAGTTTATAAATCCGGTTGATCTCACGCAGAATAGTCTCTGCTTCGACTCTGAAAATGGCAATCGAAAAATGAGGATGAGATCTCTAACCGATATAGGAAAACGGAAGGAATGGCGATGTCATCGGGCGTGTCTTTGTCTCCGGCCATCGCAAACGAAGTTGCCGTTAGTGCGGATGTTCCATCGTTATTATCTAAAATATTACAATGAAGAGAATTCTAATGTCTAGGTTAGAAATGATAGAATTTCTCGTTAGTAAAATTGCAGTGTCTAGAAGGATAGCTGAAGGCATTCGACTTTTTAAACTTTTTTACATTTTTAAATTCAAATAAACCCACCATAAATGATGACAGCCTTAGCACCGGCCAACTGAGCATTTCTGGACTTGATTTGGAACATGCAGTCGCCCCTCTCGATCAGCACAATTCGGCCCAGGATATCTGCTGGATTCTGCAATGGCTGACAGGCTGCGAGTGGCTTGGCGAACACTACTTCTGCCTCGATCTGAAAACGTTTTTTTTCATTCAAGCCAATTTGCCTGTTTTTAAAGATGGACTTCTAGAAAAGGTATGAAGATTATAAATGCTGACAAAGAGATAAGTGGAAAAATAAAATGAATAGCGCTTTTAAATAGCGAGATTCGATTCTTAGCCATTATACGACGAAACCTTTTCCAGACTGTCCTATTTCTAGTCCTTGGATAACGACAAATAGTTTTCCATATAAATCAGACAAACACGTACCGGTCCATGCATAGTCAAATCAGTCCCGTATTGAGCAGGCGAGGCGAGGAGAATGTCCTTGCCGAACCAGGGCAGGGAAGTCATCTGCACGTACCGATCCAGATCGCCTTCCACTGTGCAGTTATTCTCTCTGTGCAATGAGCAAATTTCCTACCTTTCTCCTTTTCGAGCTTGTTCGCCAACTGCATCATTTCCTGCATGAATTCCATTCCCCACTGCGCCAGAATCGGGTTTTCAGCCTGGAAATAGAAAGCTTTTCAATTCGAATTAGTTTTGCCTTCTGATAAAGTTTTGCTTCGATTAGTTTTCAGCTACTTTCTGTCTTTTTTTCTATGTAAGTTACTTTTGCTGCATAAATTGAAGAAAGAAGGGCAGAAATGATAAATTCATTTCGTATTTGATTCGAAGATCATAACAACTTGCATTTCGAAAACTCAAAAATATCACAGAAATCACTTTGCCAATCAAATGAAGCCACTAAAATACGTGTGGGAGTCTTTCTTCTCTAACATTTACATATTTTAGCGATAATATGCATACGAAAGTTATCATAAATCATAAGTTCAGATGAAAGAGTTTCCCGTTGAAGATTTTCCCTTGACACAACTAGATTGTGAACTGATGTTTGAAATTGATAAAGAAGAGTCATTGAGACGATGAGATTGAACATGAATATATGAGGAGTAAACGGACGATCATATGATTAGATCGGGGATAAACAAATTAATCGAGAATTTTAAATCACAAAAGCCTGCTTCGTCCCTGATAACGATGAAATGAATAATGATCTGACGACTAGACTATCATAGTAGCTTTAAATAGTAAGACCTGTCTAGAATGGATTCAAGATCAGTGGTGCTCGGAATTCACGTTTCGATTCGGCATCTTTTCAAATTAAAATTGCGAACACCCCTGTCCGAAATTAATCTCTCTTTGCCTTGATCTTCGGTTTTGATTTTTTAGGCTCTGGAGGATCAATTTGAGGGGTGCTAGTTTTTGGCTCGAATTCGCTGATGGAATCAACGAGTTTGGCGACCAGGCCAGCCATGAGCATCGAGATCCCCACGAGCAGGATGGCAAGGATCCAGATGACCAGGACAAGGAGGACGACAGTCAGGAATTGCTGGACGGAGGTGGACTGCGAGTGAAAGAGGACTGCGTCCACAGACGAAGTGAAATGCATCAGCACTGCTGCAGGTGTCGCGTCCACTCGACGGCCATTCCCATATTGGTCATACATACATTGAATCAATTCTCCCTTAATCCATCCATCAATACAAACGCTCTAATCAAATGTAGCAGATTCAAGTCAAATCAACATTATTGCAATGTTCGTACATCATCAGACATAACTCGAATCTGCTTCAGGTATAATAATAGCAGCGTTAAAGTCCAACACCATCAAAAATTATTAATGCACGACAAAGTGATGTTTCATGAAGTAAATGCAATAATTTTATCCATGCACTTAGACTTTTAGCATACTGAAATGATCATTTCTTGCATTCTCTCTTCAATCAAATGCAAATGTAAATTTTGCGAAATATTCGATTTTCTGTTCCAAATTAGAAAGAATCAGATACTCACATTAATGCTTTGATGCGTCAGATGCATTCTGCCGTCCAAGTGAACCTGCACCTCAATGCCCATTTCTCTGAGCATCCGCATGTGTTCCTTGTTCGTCGCTGAAAACGCCCACGCATGAAGTCGTTCAGATCTGAAAGACAATTTGCTATTTCCTCATTCCCTTGTCAAGTTGACTAACGGCTTGGCGCAAGTCTGTACCGGCTGCTGTTGTTGTTTGTGATGGATGTTCATCAATTCCTCTAGCACGCTCTTCGTTCGTTCTCTGCAATTCGCATGTAAATAGACTGATAGATTGTTTATACAGCTGTTTAGCCATTCAAACTTAATAAAAGTTTGATGAATTGATATTTATCCGAATTATGAAATTTTCAATTTCACATTTCGGACATTGTTATTATTTCTTCATCTCTTTCAATTTTTTCCATCGAAAAGTATAGATACTTGAGGAGTTACAAGGAAAAGGAAAAATAGGGATATTTTGAACGAAAGACTGAAGACTGAAATTTGCAATTGATGTAAAATTTCAAAGTGCTGATCATAGAACGCATACGTCCCCTTTTTTCAGAGAATGACTAAATGCAGTTGGGTCTATCCACTATTTGACAGAGCCTCGTATAATGCGATTACGCAGAGTTAATTGATTCGTTACTGTTCTGTATCGGTTTTCTTATGTTTTTTTCGCATTTCTCGTTACTTTATCGAGTCGATGAATGGAAATAACGCAATTTACTCATATTGTCTATCATGGTCATTTATGACTTTCTTTTCCACCGACTTTCAAAAGAGGGGGCGCATCTGTAGAATAATTGGAAGAGTTATAGGTTTAAATTTTAACCTAATCATCTGAGCCTCTTCCATATCCATGGTTTGATGTTCCGTTGTGAGCGGATTCGCAGAAACGAACTCATTCTCCATGGCTTGCAATTCATCTGGACGAATGAACACTCGGCGGCGGATCTGAAAAGTCAATGTAAATTCAAAAATTTCAAAGCAACTCCTTTACCATGTTGTCGGCATCGCTTTGTGCTGGAGCAGGGGAGTCGCCAATGCTGAGCGGGAGGAAATGGGCCTCTGTGGTGAGCACGAAATTGTCCGGATCCAGCAGCAAGTCTTCTGGTTCGGCGAATATCAAATAGAGATATTTGAATGTCTCGGACAGAACAAACGAATCCATTCTGAAAACAGGACATGAAATCGAAGAGAAAAACTAGATTATTGACCTGTCTTCGTGAGTCATCGTCCTGACATCCTTGACTCCCGCAAATCCACAAGGCACTCGGACATACCGGTTTATCGAATCCATTATCTAAAAGAATTCACTCGGTTGATCATTAGAGTGGAGGTGCCAGCAGGTGTCATCCCCCAATCGATGTCAAATTAGTAAAAAGGGTAGTGAGAAGTGGAATTCGATCGATTCAAGCAGCCAAAATGGTGTATGCAAATTTAAAAGGCTGACATTTTTAGCGACTTCCAAATAATGAGGATCCTTAGTGGCTCGATAGAGGAAGTACGTGCTCTCGATGAATTCAGGTCTGAGAGGATGCTCGCCCCAATGCACTTGGAAATCGTGAGTGAACGCTTCTGGGAGGAATTTGTGCTTCTGAAAATGAGCTTTATTTCTTCGAAAATAGCTAACTGTTTTTACCTGAATGACCTGATACAGCATTTCGTGCATCTCAACAGCCCGCTTGACGTCGCCTTTCAGAACCTGAGCATGAAAATTGCAATGTTTCATTTTTCTCAGATAAATCAAAAATGACTCGCTCATAGTTCGATATTTTATTCACTTATCGAAGAAGTGAATGAAAACGATCAAATAAGATGTGATTTTACCTGCAGTCCAGGCCAGAAAGCGAGAAGCGAGTCCATAAATGACCTGCTGGCGACAGTCGGTCGATGCATGTGGACATCCACAAACAGAGGGCCCTTGTTCACGTATCGCATCACAGCGTCGTAGTGCTGAATTTGAAAGTTAGAAAATAGGCTTTCAAAAATTCGGTAAGATTTTAGTATAGAGGGTAACGAAATGCATTAAAAAGTAGTTATTTTCGGGTAATCGATTGCGTTGAACACGAATATCATATCCATTTCGCAAAAACACGTTTTGGCTAAAAATGAACATAAAATTTGTGTTCAACGCACTCGATTATTACCCTAAGATAGTCATTTTAATGCACTTTGTTACCTCCCGTATACTAAAGTCCGGCCAAAAGCCCAACCTTATTGAACCGGAACAAGTAGTCCTCTTCATTCAGGAGGATGTAGGACTTTAGACAGTACTCTAAACAAGTTACAAAATTAGGATTTGTTCATTAGCAGTTTCACTCACCGTAGTATGAGTCAATACCCGCTCCGATGCCCGAATCTCTTCTGACCCAGTCCCCCGAATCGATGTTGAGCACAGTGCCCATCAGATCGGAAGCCCTGTGTCTCTGCGACCAGAGGAAGTCCATGGCCTTGCGAGCTTTCTCCTCGTAGAGCGGATTGCCTGTCAGCCTCGACAGCGCCGCCATTTCCAGGAGCATCGTCCCTCCGCAAGCCGTGCAGGTATCCTTCTGTCGCTTCAGGTATTCCAACATTCCATGTCGCAGGTTTATCTGCAAAAAGAAGTCGTGAGAGACTTGAATGACCAAAAGTGTCGAGCATGGCTATTTCCATCACACGCAGGTCTAGCATTCATTCTCTGCTTTCCTCACATGCAATTATGGAGATAATCAAATGAGATGCAGAAATAAGAAAGTTATTTAATAAGACGAAAGGTTAGCAACTTACCCTGCTGAAAGGCAGTCCTGATGTCGTGTTGAATGCGGGCATCAATCTGTCGCCCACTTCCTGAGCCATTCTGAGCAACTGTCCGTTGTAGAACTTCAATCGATCGGGATATTTGGCACGGACTACGTCCACAAGCAGATGGGCTAGAAAGATAATACATAAACGAGTGAGGGAGAATGATACAGACCTGACAGCAATCCTCCAAGAATGCGGATGTTGGTTTCGAAGACCGATACCACGAAATCCGAGTCGAATCGAACCTCCTCGATCACTTTCTGAAAGTTTCAATTTATTAATTCTTTCTTTTTTCTCGAAATTTCTACCAACCTTGACAGCATCTTCGAATTCATCAACTGCACCCAGCACGACCAACGTGTCCAGAGAATCGATCAGAGTCAACGAGAAGCTGGAAGAAAGAAATAAACGGATGGAGAGAAAATAGAAATCCTCACTTTCCGAGACTGTCATCGACGTCTCCTCTGCTAGGCGTGATTCCCCTGTATCGTCCCTTGCAGGTCAGAGGCATCAATTCGTCTGCAGGATATGCATAGTCCATATAGGACCTGTAGCCGTGCATAAACAATTCATACGCTTCTTCCCTGAAATCAAATCATGGAGCTTCTCTTGAATTAGGCAAATTCAGAATTGTGAGACTCTTATCTAATACAAAACAAAAAATTACTTTTCATTCATTATATTATGCATGAAAATCCGATTCAGCAAAAAAAATCTTCGAAACCAATCTTGATTCAGAATTTGAAAATTTCGAACTTGGAAGTCCTAATTTGGAATACGTGTAATTATTGTACCTGAGTACTTTCTTATCGATTTTAGCATGGCAAACGAATGGAGTGAGTGCAGCGAGAAGTAGAACTGTGACCGAGAACGGCACAGCCACAGTGCAGGGTCGCTGCAGCCGCATCGCTGATGGGAAGACACTTGCTGCTGCTCTTCCTGGAATATTGCATCTCTTCCTGCACATTGTAGAAGCAAACCTGATGGAATCAATTAATCGATCCACTGTCTCTCCAACTGCATGTCTTCTAAAAATATAAAGTAAAAAATAAATAAAAACAGAAAGTAGGGCAAATGCGGATCGATGGCAAACACGTGTTCACGAAGCACGCGAAATGTGGATTTTGAGCCGGAACAGAAAATGGAATCCATCAAGGAACTGATAAACAAGGCAGGTGAAAGGGCACGGTAGAAATGGGCAGAATGTTACAACCGGGGAGAGGCAAAGGGTAGACCCGAACTGAATGACTGAATGAATCGATGCAAAATAAAAAACGAGACATCAGCCAGCGAGAGAAATGAGAGGAGCGAGGGAAGAGAGAAAGAGACACCCACTATTTCTCCCTCTCTCACTGTCTTGCCTTTCGCAATCGGGCGCACTTCTCGCTTACAAAATTCGCACTGCTTTTCCAAATACCTCATTCCCGGCTTTTATTTTCAGCTGGAATTTGTGCCAAGTTCTCTTTCGAGTGGCTGAGTTGCCCCTTCCTTGGATGGTGGATTCGTCCCCGGATACTCTGAATAAGCTCTTGGCAGATTTCCCTTACATCCAAAGGTAGATTTTATCTTTTTGTTGAATTCTACCTAATTTCCAATCTTCATCTTTCCAGTTTCGAAGTAACCACTCGTGATTTCCAAGTTCACCCGCAGATTCTCCCTGCAGATCTGAAGAATCGACCGCATCTCGCTCGCTGGCATCGGAATATTGCTGAGTTGAAGAATTCTCTAAACAGGTAAATCCTTTACTCTCAAATTTCTCTTCCAAGCTGTTCATCAAGTCGAATGAAGAATTTGGGCATTTTTCAAGTTAAAATCTATTTTTGAAGATTCTGGAAGTAGGAACTTTTGACAATATACTATCGCTTTTCAATGAATCGTAAACCCATACAAAATTCAAACTTGAAGAAGAATAGTTTGTGTTTCAAAATAGCACTCTCCAAACAAATTTCTTCGAAATCATTCCCATTTTCAGCGAGAGCAAAATGGTGGCTTCCACGACCGAACAAGTGGCACAAGGGGGTGTGGAGAATCTGCCGCAGATGATTCTCGAGACTATCGACAAATCCAAGGAGGTCTACCCGATTAAAGTTTAGTCATCTTTGGAAATTCTTGAATTTCAGCCTCTGGACAGTTTGCAGTACGCTGCTCAGCTCAAAATCGACCACCAGCGTGTGGTTGGGGCCATCAAAAGTCTGCAGGCGCATGAAGGAGTAAGTTTGGTGTTTGATATTGAATTGGTTGATAGAAATAGTCTGTCAGAAAACACGAAAATTTTATGAAGGGAAAATTATTCTAATTTGAGCAGGAAAAGGAGCAGCCTTTCGAGATCTATACCTACATACTCATTTGTAATTCATGTTCAGTTTCTGTCAAATATTTAGCGTATGTTCAGAGAGTGTTGTTTACAAATGCACTTAGGTATAAAAATAAAAATCCTAAACAATTTCCTGTTTGGACTACCCACACCCACTTGTCTGGGCTACTTTCCTTTTTTCTTTCCCCTACCTCCCTCCCTACCTTCTTCTAAAAAAGTGGGTAGCCCGAACAATGGGGTGTGGGTTAGTCGGAACAAAAGGTCCAGTTCTCCCTGTCTAAACTAGATAGGGACCCCTTCTCGAATACTCATAATTTTAAAATTTTGCTGATGATAAGGTACGTGTTTTTCAGCTGATTGAAGTGGACGAAGTGTCGCAGAAGCGATTGGACCTGACCGCCGAAGGCAAGGAAATTGCAGAGGGAGGGTCGCACGAATTCAAACTATTCGAGCACATCGGCAAGGACGGAGCCGCGCAGGCTGAGCTCAATGTTTGTCTACCTTTTCCTCATTCATTTCTTCCAATCTCTTTTAGAAACTTTCATTCGCCAAAATCGGAATGAATAAAGCGATGTCTCTTGGCTGGATTGCGATCGACAAGGGGTCTAATCCTGTCAAAGTGGTGAACAGTTTTTCTTCGTATCAGAAATTTGAATAATGTTTCAATTATAAAAGATTATTTTTGTTGATATTTTTACACCATCTTTCTTGAACAAGAACACCATATTTTTCCGGTTAGGTGCAATTTGAAGAAGACTGCGCTCTCTAAGTAAAGACTTCGAGTCATTTTTAGAGTTTATGATTTGTTATTAGTTTCATAATTGCTCCTTGGAAAAATCTCATTCCAGATTCGGAAGAAGGACAGCGTGGTTGACGAGTGTCGCAAGCAGCTGAACGATCTTTCACTCGGAGGGAATGTCGACGATAAGATCAAGGCGGAACTGAAGAAGAGGAAGCTTGTCGCTGAAGTGTAAGACTGCGGGATGATTCTTTTGAGTTGCTCGAGTTTGCAGTGTGATCAAAGGCTTCCGAGTCCGGAAAGGATCGAACTTCTCTGTGACGATTTCGAAGGCAGAAATCGACCTGACTCCCGATATGATCACAACCGGCTCGTGGAAGACGGCCACTTTCAAGAAATATAACTTCGACGCGATGGGCGTGCAACCCAGCTGTGGACATCTCCATCCGCTCATGAAGGTTGAATTTCAATGTTTTTGAAATTCCCATTTTGCAAAAATTTCCAACCGAGATTTATATGCATAAAGTATAAATTCTGTTTTTCGAGATAAGCTTCCGACATTTCATCTCTTTTCTGGTCTACTCTAAAACTTTGCCATATCTTCCAACCTCAGGTTCGTGCCGAATTCCGCCAGATTTTCTTTTCGATGGGCTTCTCCGAAATGCAGACCAATCGTTACGTGGAGTCCTCGTTCTGGAACTTCGATGCCCTGTTCCAGCCGCAGCAGCACCCCGCCAGAGATGCTCACGACACTTTCTTCGTTAGCGGTCAGATACAGAAATTTACTTGGGAATCATCTGGATTTACTTCAGATCCTGCAGCCGCTACTCAGTTCCCTCAGGATTACTTGGAGAGAGTGAAGACTGTCCATTCGAAGGGAGGATACGGGTCTTCGGGGTTTGCATTCATTTTTTTCTCTATTAAGGCATTCGACAATGTTGAAACAAAGTTGGAGAATTTCAATTTTTAAAAATCCGAATTGTAACTTATCGCTTAAAATATTCACATTTGGAAATTTAGTCACAGAGCCCTCTAAAATTTATTATTTTCGAAATCGGAATTTCTAGCACTTCTAATGAGGATAAATTATTCTCTTTCACAAGCAATAAGTCATTTTTCAGTTACAATTATGACTGGAAATTGGAAGAGGCTCAAAAGAATGTCCTCCGCACGCACACAACTGCCGTGTCTGCCAGGCAGCTGTACAAGTTGGCCCAGGAAGTTAGTCATTTTCTATTTCTTCTTCTATTGTATCATCTTCAGGGTTTCAAGCCAGCCCGTATGTTCTCGATCGATCGTGTCTTCCGTAACGAGACCCTCGATGCAACTCACCTCGCTGAATTCCATCAGGTTTGCAACTTTGCAAATGATGATGAAAAGGGACTGAATTTTATCGTTGAATCAATCACAAAATTAAAGAAAGATCGAATAATTTTTAAGTGTCTTCGTTGGAAACGGGGCTTGTTCAAATTTATCAGAATTCAAAATTTATCCCTTTCCATTTCAGGTGGAAGGAGTGATAGCCGAGCGCAATCTCAGTCTCGGCCATCTCATCGGCGTCTTCACTGAGTTCTTCAAAAGAATGGGTAACTTTTCAGGCAAAACTAATCAAAATCCAGTAATCTTTTTCTTCAGGAATCGAAAATCTCCGTTTCAAGCCGACCTACAATCCATACACAGAGCCGTCCATGGAGATCTTCGCGTATCACAACGGGCTCAAGAAATGGGTCGAGGTAACTCTCATTAGAATGGATAATAATTTGATCATATTTCACATATTTAGATCGGAAATTCGGGAATGTTCCGTCCTGAAATGCTGCTCCCGATGGGTCTGCCCGAGGATGTGAATGTGGCTGGTTACGGTCTTTCGCTTGAGAGGTATGGATAGTTTTCAATTGAAAAAGTTTCATTTGTTTTGTCGATTCACTTATCAAAACATTAGAAAATACCACCCATTGTTGCCAAATTATCGAATTCTTTGATTTTTCCATTATTTCAGACCGACAATGATCCGTTACGGAATCAACAACATTCGCGATTTGTTCGGCCCGAAAGTCGACCTGCAGATGATCTATGACGGACCCATCTGCAGACTCGACAAGGACTAGGCTAAAGCACCATTCCCGTTCACACAGAATTGTGGCAATTGTCGGTTATCGTTAAGGTTTTATCATTATTGATTGTTTTATTCTTATCACTGTTGTTTTTTCTTTCTTTGAATAAACTTTTATGGCCTTTATTTTTGCCCATTTGATTCAATCTTAATTGTTCCAAATACAATTGCGATATCTCTTTGTTTAATGTATTTTTCAGTTTCTTTCGTTTTCAGATGGCGACGAAGCTGTTTGACGATGCGATTCGGTTCGTTTTCCCGAATAACTGCTTCGAGGAAATGCTCATCAAATTCAACGTCCTCCATCGTAAGTCGAAACTTGACTATTTTTGATAAAAGACTACGAAATAGCACATGAAGTGAGGCCGTTAACTAGTTTCGATTTACTTCATACTCTTACCCACTAGTATCCTTAACTATACCTCATGTGATTTTTAAATTTCTAATTTCAGCTGTTTGTTCAAAATTGGTGCTGTCTCGAGTGCTCGGCCTGGGCATCACACTGGGATCGATTCTCCTCTTCGTTCCACAGATCCTCAAGATCTACAATGCGAAGAGCGCTAAGGTTGGATCTATTCTTGAATACCAGTAAAAACTTGATGTTCAGGGAATTTCTCTGATCTCCCAACTCCTGGCTCTGCTTGCTGCAGCTGGAACTGCTTCGTACAGCTATAAGAAAGGATTCGTATTCAGGTATTCATTTCTCACCACAATTTGTTTTATTCATAGTCTCAAATTGGGTTAACAATTCTGATACAAAAAAACAACAACTGCAACAAAAACAGCACATCCAAAACTGGCCTTGCCCGAAAGTTTAATATTTGAAAAAAAAGATATTCAATTTTCATACTAAATGTACTTTCAAAAATGTGTTTATTCGTATCGGAAAAGTTCATTACTGTTTTCAGTCAATGGGGCGACTCACTGTTCGTGGCCATCCAGCTTGTCGTCATCGTCATGCAGATTCTCTTCTACTCCGACTCGTCTGCCTATGCCTTTGCATTCCTCGCGTTTTGGTAAGATTTCTTACAAGTGTTCATTCAATATTCAGTTATTTTCCCTTTCAGCTGGGCCTATACTTTTGCAGTGATCGGCAATTACATTCCCGCTGAAGTGCTCATCTCTGTGCAGACTCTAACAATTCCAATCACTGTCGTTTCCAAGGTAAACATAGACTTTCTCTCTTATCAATGAAATTTTCCCTCAATTCAGGTAATCCAAATCTGGCAGAACTATTCAGCAGGCAGCACGGGCCAATTGTCCATCATTTCTGTTTTCCTCCAGTTTGCAGGTCAGTATGACTTTTCTTATCGTCCAAAAAAGTCGAAATCAATTTTATCAGAAAAAAGATAACAAAAATGAAAATCTTTTCTTTACAAATCTCGAAGAAAAATCTCATTTCCGCGTTCAATCAGTTTCATTTTGCAGGTACTGTAGCCCGCGTGTTCACTTCAGTGCAGGAGACAGGCGACCAGCTGTTGGTGGCCTCGTTCGGCATTGCCGCCCTGCTGAATGGAATCATCTTCGTACAGTTTCTGCTCTATTGGAACGCGTCTGCAGAGGAGCAGCGAAAGAAGAAGAAGAAATAGTGAAACAGATGAAGAGGAGGACATCCCAGAATGGGTCAGCCACTTCAATTTCTCCATTTACGAAGATTTTTAAACACATTTTATTGGTATTCAGGGTTTTATTATTATTCGAAATTTAGCTTTGTTTATAATATGCAATGTGCCGTGTATCTATGACGTCTTTGTAGCGAGTATCTAATTTATTGTAGCCTCCATTCTACATGCAGCATGAACTGAATGTGATACGTTCAAATGCAAATCTCCTCATTTGATGATATTCGGATTTCCCTCCAACTGCTTCTGGGTATTCGATATTTTAGAAGTTATGGCAATAAACATTTTATTTGAATTTTTCATGTTATTTTATTCCATTTTATAGGTTACAATGCCTTTTCTAATTATCAATATTTCGATAGATTTTCATTTTAAAAAATGCTTATTTTTATTTTAGAAATGGCCTCGACTTCGGCTGCTTCGACAGCAATCAAATTGCCGATTTGGCGCAGGATTGGAGACAAAATCGTCGAATCTTTCAAGTAAGGAAATTTGTGCTTCAAATAGCTTTAAGAATTATTTTTTTCCAGGAATTTGACAAATGATTACACGACGGTGATGAGGGAAACGGCGACTGGCTGCAAGGAGCATCCGATCAGAACAGGTAGCATTTATGTTTGAATGGAAGGTTTAATTTTATGAAAATCACTTTTCGACTCCTAGGTGATGGGTTTCAAGTATGTCATAAAATGAAATCACATTGATAGCCGATAAAAGTTGACAATCTTTAATTTGTATTTTTCTTATCTTTTTTCTAACGACAAAACTTCCTAAGCAGGACTGGACGAATTTCAATTTCGGTCTCGAAAAAATGAACAGGACTTTCGGTTTCGGTTTCGGTTTTTCAAAATTTGGATTTTCGTCCTGCCCTGTTCCTAAGATTACGAATAATTTTATCTTAAAACTTGTAAGGTTGGTACACATCGAAATTTAGCAAAAAAATCACAAAGAAATATTTTGCTATTATTTAGGCATATTGGCGACAGCATTCGGTTTCGTAACCTACGCATATCGGACGAATCCCTCAGAAGCGAGTTTCTACAACACGCTTTGCGAGAAGAGAGATGCAATGGTACTCATTCCTGAGAGCACTCATAGCGAGAGGAGTGGTAAGCAAATTGAATGTTGAAATCTTTTAAATTACAGCATTTTCCAAGGGCTAAATTATCATTGGTTTAAGTTTTTAGTTTGGGTTAGGGCGAGATATAGAGTATTTTGTGTTTTGCCTGTCACTAAAAATGGAATTTGACAAATTTTATCATTGATCAACTTTATATTCCGATAAATTTATACCTTTATAAGAAGTCTGAATATTTAACAATTTTTCATCGAAAATATCAGACGGAGCATTGTCTTTGCGAACTCAACTGTCAAATGAGCGACGTCTTCGCTACTACAACCTGTTGTTCTGCTCTATTCTCGTCAAGGCTCCGCATGATGAAGGGGTACTTTAGTTTCATCAAGCATTTTCTTCTACTTTCATAACTTCAGACTCGAATTTATCAAAGCCAAGATCCGAATTTGCGTCGCTGGCCGTGGCAGGAAGTGTGGGAAGGACTGCTCGATGTGGGCTGCTTCGGCAAGTGGCACAATTTGGAGAAGGCATTCATGTAAGATTCTTTTTTACAAAACAAAAAAAAACATAAATTGCGATGAGATACAGTGGCTGGCAAAGTTTAGAACCAAACTATTTTAAGAGGAAAATCAAATTATTGCTCACGCAAATTTCTAAGAAATTTAGCAGTTTGTAGACGCTTTTATCCTGGACATGTGTTCGAAATTTCAAAACAGTTCGTTCATGGAAAGTTGATTTGCCTATGATTTTAGCATTTAGTGTTTGGTTCCAAATCTCTGCTCGCTATTGTAAATATGCATTTGTAAGAAAAATTTGGAAGATTTACGACGTAATGTTTATTAATTTTCGCTATCAAACTATACTAACTTTCAAAGTGAATGATGAACAAAGTTCGAGAAGCTAAAATGAAATTGAGCATGGCAAATTTGAATCAAGAGCAGAACTTTATTCACGCTTTTTCTCACTTTATGAATTATCGAATGTGCTAAATTCGAGTAATTTAGTGACTGTGATGTGCGACAATCAGACATCGAGAATCTGCCAGATGATCAGAAAACGTAATTCATTAGGGCCGAAACCAATTAGATCGTTTATTTGTTACA
This sequence comes from Diploscapter coronatus, assembly GCA_964036155.1. Classification (NCBI taxonomy): domain Eukaryota; kingdom Metazoa; phylum Nematoda; class Chromadorea; order Rhabditida; family Rhabditidae; genus Diploscapter; species Diploscapter coronatus. Next base: position 18,113,457 of record OZ038423.1, on the reverse strand, counting down.
ATTTAATTAGTCAAATAAATAGGGCATTTTACAAAGTGTTCAAAACGTTGATTTGGACTTGAAAGATTTTGCACGAAAACTAAGTTCAGCTACAAAGTATAATGGTGGCATTCGCAATCACAGAGTTGACGATGAATGAAGCACCCGACGGGGAGGAATATGTCATAAGTCGTAAGAATAACATAGGATATTTACAGAGCATTTTGTAGTACACCGACATTTTGGAATCTAGAAGAGAGAATAGTTTCATATACATCTTAGATAATTTGACGGTAAAAGCATCGAATTACTAGCGATCCAAGTGCCGAGACTTACATACTAAATTTAAACGAGAGTCTGCATTAATATGATTAAAAATCTCGGCACCTACTTTTTTTTTTTTTAAGTATTCAACACTCAGTTGATAAATGCTTTCTTTCAATTCATTGTTGTTGTTGTTGATTATCACCAGCAGCTCTTCTACCCGATCTTCTGCCAGCTACCTGCCCGTCGACATCCTCCTCCTCATGGTCAGGACTGACCGGTCTGGCCCTTCTCCTGTTGCCCGAAGCTGCGACCCCAGCTCTCTCCGCCTGCCGCTGATTCTGTCCCTGTTCCTGTGCAATCGGATAAAGAACTTGAGGTCGAATCGGCTGGCGAGGTTCTGCGAACTCTACATAGAGAAGTTATTTTGAAAAAAGGACAAATTTTTGAACCTGGCAAATTATCAGCAGGAGTTATTCTAGGAGGAGGCCCCCTTCCAACTTGTCCTCCAATATTCCGACGGTAAATTATGTTCAGAAGGATTTTCGTGTTCAGATGAGCCTGCGAAATTTCAATAAATAGGAGTTTCAACCATTTTCTACCTTAATAAGCATAGGAATTCGGAGATTTTGAATCAAATCCAAACAGGCATCAGGCCTACTAGAAATTGCAAATCGGTGAAGCAGCACTTGGGCGCATAATTCTTGTAGAGGTAATACTAAAATTTAGATTCCGGCATATTGTTATGGCTACTAAATTGAACCTGGATCCGTAATAATAACGTCTTTTCGAACAATTACTCGCGAGTGATTTCCCTTAGGATGGAATACCTTGAATATCAGGTTTATTCTTTCAAATTGTGCAGATATTACCGTCTTTCCATTCACAAGCAGCACTTCACCAGTAATTCCGTTCCTGACTATCCACGGATGTCCAGCATACGTGTTGATATAGAGAACTTGGTTATACATAAGTTGTCCATAAACGGTGGGGAATCCCTTCAAATTTAAACTATATCTTCTTTGAAATCGACGAAATTTACATGTTCATTAATCCAGAGGACTTGTGCAACCCATTTCGAACGATTTATGAAACTACAATGGCACTGAAACATTTGGATTACAAAGACTAAGGTGTCAATTTCGACTGACTATAGCCCCCGGGGTCGTAGATCGAATATGCTGAAGTCCTTGTGTTTTCATATACAATTTCCAGTTGTTGTAGTGGATGTGCATCAGTTCCGGAGTCAAATTGCGAACGATTCCCTGAGTGCAGACGAATTCGTCCAGCGGGTCAGCGACCCTCTGTCGGTTGTGCGGATTGTCACGTTCTCCTTCCCCCTCGTCCTGCGGCTGCATTTCTCCTCCACCATCGTTTGCCTCCATCGAATAGTCCAGCAAAAATGAATTGAATTACTACAGATGAATAAAATTATAAATGTAAAGGAAATGAATGCATTAATGATTAGAGATACGATTAGTGAAAACAGAAAGCAAGTGGAAAGAAGAGAGGGAAAATCGATTCAGCTAAAGAGAGGACTGCATCTTGGTTGTCGAAAGGCGAATGGGAGGGGCAGATTCACCGCAGAAAGATAGGGAGAAAATGAAGAAAAAGATTAAGTTTCGTTCGAAAGTTGATAAAATGTAATCTAATAGAAACTAACCAATGATAAGCAGTTAGTGTTGTCGCATCTGAGGCATAGTTTAAGAAAATATGATATTTGTTCCCTACAAATTAGGTTATTACCTAACCTTGCTGAGTTACTGGTAAATATGCTATCGCATGATCTGCTAACATCTTAAAAACTTGATGACTTATGAAAAACCATAACCCGAACTAGCAAGTCTAATGCAATAGGCCGGCTTCTATCATTAGTACAAAATTGAGTTAAGAAGAAATCAAGCGAGTATGCCATTCTCCGATTTTTTAAATATTGATTCTCTTTAAGTAGCAGAAAAATTGTTTTATAAAAAAAAACATTATGACATAAATATACAAGATTACAGAATTCATAAGTATCTGAAAAACCTTTATCGAACGTCTAGAAATTCTTCCAACTAATATCTCGCTGCTGCTGCTTCAGCTGCAATGAAGATTATAGATTAGAAAGGTAAAATTAAGCATACTTTTAGGGTTGCATATGCACTGAACAATTTCGGGTTCCTCCTGAGCGACTTCCCTCTTCTTTCTACCATTCGAATTTGAATTTGCATCAACCGTTCGAATGGCAATTGGTGAGGTCCAAACAGTTTTACCAGTTATGCTAATTGATATGTTCTTCCCATCTCCTCCCTAAAATGAGCGAATAAATCTAAACATAAATAACATTTTCAGGATATTTTCCAGCTCAAATAACTTAGCTAATTCTGTAACAAATCACTTCTTACAAACCTCAGCGTGTGCAGACCAAGTGACTCTAGTCACATTCCCCTCCTTCGTGACAGTGACATTGGGTTTGATTGGGTTGGTCTGGTTATTGACAGTGAGCGTGGCATCGATGGAGGGCATCAAGGGACTGCCTGTGTCGGTGCCTGTCGACGTGACCGGGTCATTCGACAATTCACAGGATCGCTTGGAATTCGAGAAGACATGACAGTCGATTGAGGCATTGCCTAGAATTACTCGTAACGAGGAAAAGAGAATGAAGTCAAGCCTTGAATCATCTGCAGAGTTATGTGACACATCGCTGAAGAAACGGGGGATTCGCAGGTATCATCAAGAACTATCGAGTCCGCTAAAATAAAGACAAAAATAAACAAGAGAAAATGTAAAAGTTGAACTTACCTAACGCGCTCGTTATCAGTGTTGTTACTGCTATGAACAAATGTGACAATTGCATAGTTGAATTCTCCTGAAACCAATTGTAAGTGTTTTCAAATGAGTTTGAACATGAGGAAGCGATCATTCATGGAACGACCGAATAAATGAACAAAAGAAGCAGAAAGGCAGCGGATTTCCTTCACGATTTTCAGGCATAATTCAAAGCAGACCTTGATGTCAAATCGTCTCTATGGAGATTATCAAGATTCCCAAGAAAAAGGCAAAGGAATGCCGATGAACTTCAAGAAAACAATGAAAACCAGATTCGGATTAATGTTTGGTGCCAAATTTGGTGAAAATATTTGAAAATTATGGCCAAAATTGATAAATTTGAAAAGAGTAGTAAATGGATAGTTGAATAACACATCAATAGCAGCAAATAACGGCAGAAGGGTTAGCAATTAGACCAAAAGAGGAGAAGAGAAGAGTGCAAGGCGAGGGGGATGAGCTTGGCCAAAAGGGACTGTTAATCCACTATTTTTATGATCTGTCATTCACAATTCATCACAATATCTCTACTCCATCAGATCGATTCTAAACTGCTACGTAATGCTACGATATTTAAATGCATGAATCATTCAGTAGTTGATTTCTATAGGATTAATCGCATTTTGATTTTTGCTTCTACTTTAGCCTTCACAGATTCGACGAATTGTTCTGATAAATGTTAACTATATTGCTTGCATATCATTTTTCATAGCATTTTCTTTTTTTAGAAATTGGAGTCAGATATAAAACATGTTGTGAGATATAGACAATTTCCTTCCACACCGTTTTGATCAGGGGCATGCGAAATTCCAATTTTGTTTCTGAATTTTTCAAAAACGAAATTTCGTATACTCTCGAGATTTTGACAGAAAACGTGATTGATAAAATCCCTTTACTAGATAAAGAATTTCCAAATAAGTACAGAGCATAAAGCAAATGAAATGTTGATGAGAAATGAACAACCAGTAGGGAGCGTTTATACTTTGTTCGTGCACATGCATGCACGAGCACGCTATTATCTCTGTGCTCTCTGATGTGCATTTTATTCTTTCTTCCCGCTGGTTTTGTCGTCTGCGTCCCGCGTGTTCACCGACGCTATTTTTCTTACTCTTTTCGACTCACTTCTCTTCGCGTGCCGCGCTCTTACATGCTCATGGACATTTGCGAGCAAAGTATAAACGCGCCTCGTACTCTTTCCATCAATATTACAACAATGCAGCGCCAATACAGTAACAGTTTCAGGAAGAAAAGCGCATGGAAATAAAACAAGGATAAAATAGCGCGAGATTCGCTTCGATGACAATAAATAAAAGAAGTAGACGAGTTAATTTTTCGGATAACATGATAGTCGAATTGCAAAAGAATAATGTATCGCACCATGAAAATTGGCTCACCGAAAATGCGAGCTGACTAACTGATAGATGGGTTGATCACTGAATGAAGTCGACCTTGGAGATGACCAAACTGCCTTTTTTCGAATTGACGCACTCGTCCACATTGCTGTTCACAACCGTGCCAACTTGCACCGCAAAGGCTGTTCCGAACTGAACAAGTGGTTATACTTAATTTTCACTAAAATGCAGCGTCATCGATAGCAGATGTGTACGTAAGAGGGACTTTGAAATTTCAAAAACGTAATGTAAACGAAAGCGAAAGTGATCAGAAACGTAAAAGGCGAAAACGTAAACGAAACTTTCCGTACACCCCTGATCAACAGTGAAATATTCTTTAAAATGTAGGAAAAATTGATAGGAAAACTTGAAAACGACATAAAAAGATAACTACAAGACTATGCTACGAAAATAAAAAAAAAAAAAACTTTCTCAACTACAAAAAGATAAAATGTCATACCTTGTGATAGAAGGAGATCTTGAGTCGGTTGTCACGAAGAACTGTGCCATTGATCTCGTTCATATTCTCCTTTGTCAGATGCATCCACACCGAATTCGCGTCACAGAACTGCTCGATTTTGGAGAGTAGTTTCTCGGTCGCTACCTGAAATTTTGAAGGAATCATAGAAATCATTTGCTTGGTAGAGAGCACTTCTTACAGATACCGCAGAGAAATTTCCATGTTCTTTAATGCACCAAGTTATCAATAGAAAGAATAGTCCGGATATTAGAGGTTTGCCTTATTGAAGACAATTTTTTAAAGTTTTCTTATTCTTATCAAGAATCGATAAATGTTTCGTTTAAATTCCTCTATATGAATCAGACTCATGTTAATACACCATTTTCCTAGCTTATAAAATTTTAATTTTCATATAAATCTACCGTAAAAAATTGAAAATTTTAAGGAAATACCTGCGGAAATCTGACAGCATCATAGCAGCACTCGAGGCACTTGCTGTTTCCCTCGAGTCTCTGCCCGACCAGCTCGATCGCCTCGCTGCCCCTCTTCCCGTACTCGTTGTCCCCCGTCGCAATCCGCAGGAATGTCTCCTGTGCAGGAGATTCTGCAACCATCTTCACAGTCATTTCATAGACCACTGGCTCGTTCGGCTTCTCTTCGCTGCACCATTCCAGTTTGAGCTTCAGAGACCTGGAAAGAAGAGAATTAACTTTGAATGGGCTAGGACAAAGATTGGTGATGAAAGAAGGACTAACAAACCTTGTTAAAAAAGAATAGTGAAATTGAAGCTTAACCAAAACGTGAAAATTGAATATGTTATCGACATCTGTTGCTTCTTGGAATCGAAATTTCAGCAAGTGCCTAGATCTACGAACGACTGGAAGTGCTCCGAGTGTGAGTTTCGCTTTAAAATTTTGAAAGGAGATCTCAAACGGAAGTGCCTGTGGAATTCCCAGTCGTTCGTGGATCCGAGCACTGAATCGTCTTTTCAAACCCACTGGAGTTTTGCGCCAGTACAGAGAGCTTCGTAGGGGATGATCTGGTACTCGCTCTTGAGCCATGCGAGCAGTACCCTCTGATTGACGAACGACTTCTGAATTGCCTTGAGTCTCTTGCCAAATTCGTCTGAAATTCAGGGGTCGATTTTTTTTTACTATAAAATGTAGTTTTCGAACTCACCAAGATTGTCCCCGTATAAAAGAATCAGCGTCTCGAGAACCGTCTTGATTTCGTCGGTTTCGTTCTCGAACATCTTCATGAACTGGAAAATGTTGTACTTGGCAGGGAATCAAATGATGATGTTTTCACTCAATTCGAAAACACTCTGTGCCCAAATTCACGAAACTCTCGGAGCCTCCTTCTCATTAGAGGCTTTTTTGGGAAAGGTTTCGGGAGTTTCGTGGGTCCGGGCACTGTTCTGATAGATAGAATGAGATTTTTATGACTGATGGCATTCTGAAGAAAACTTGATCGAAATAGATTATGGTTTTATCTAGATTTCTCTAAAAAAAAACTTCGCACTCACGAGGCGGGTTGCTATTTTGCGAGTGTGGATTTAAATTTTGAGAAATGATACGGGTCAAAAATTTTTGAATTTGGAGAAGTCGGGTTCTATCTTCTTTAAGAGCGCTTTAAAAATCAGACAAAATACCTGGGTTTTGTCGAAGAACTGAAAGCGGAATTTGCGATAGGCGAGCATGATGTTGATCGGCCAGACAGTGAATGCCTCGTCCATTGCAGCCAGTTTCTCTGCACCGCTCAGCTTTGAGTCCGAGTAGATGTTTGCCACGAGGCGTCCGATGCAAGCAGGTCTGATTCCGCGCACGAAACTCGGGATTGTGTCGTCCATCTAGAGCACTCATCTTTTGTGTAGGGCAGGGGGGTATTCGGAAATGGGTTTTTGAGATTTTCGGAAATGGTAGCAGAACGGAAACTAGCCCAAAATCTGAGGAAACGAAAATTTACGCACACCCTTGGTGCAGGGAAAATGAAGAATTGCTTCTCTACCTGAATGACAGCTGAATTTTCTCCACCGAAATTCGCCAGCACCGAATGCTTCTCATCAGGCAGAGACATAGTCGATGTCTATGTCTGCAAATTTGGATGATCACACAGAAATTCGTGGATTCGATAACAATTAGGCGAAAAAAACAATTCTGGTAACGAAACTGACTTTGCAGGGAAAACGGACCAGGAGAAAATCAAGGATTTGTAATGGAATGAACAATGGACAGGTAGGCGCGCAGACCAGAATAGAATATCAACTTTCATGCAGAGATCATAAATAATCGAGAGGATAAGAAATTGATATTTTTTCGCAAAGACGGATTCAACTCTAGAATAAAGTTGTGTATGATACTGAGAGCAGCGCACCCACGAGATTGAGTCACCCTAAAGTGGGGCGCGCCACTTTAGGGTGGCTCGAGGGTGATCCGCTCCCAGTGTTAGATTATTGTCCATTTTTCTTTTGAATAACATGTTCAAAAGAAAAATCGAAATTTTCCAAATTGAAAGTTGAACTTTTTCGTTAACCCAATAATGGAAAATATTTGTTTATCACTAATTTATTTCTTCTACTCATCAAACGAAACAGTAATACACTATTCAAGCTTTTTGTTGATGAGTCCTGTGTGTTGGCGCATGATCCACTGCCGGTACGTCATCAAACCCAACTGTACGCTGAAATTCGAAAAAAAACCAATAGTTTAATAAAATCCAGTCTAAAAATAACAAGCAAAGTTAACTTACATCACCAGGATCAGCAACAAGCTGAAGATAGCTATCAGGAAAATCGACCAGATGCCGATCCTGTAATAAGGCCGTTCGTACAACTAGCAAAGAATCGACCGGACGAACGCCGTGTAATAGCATCCCGACTGCTGTTCGGAAGCCGGGATGCTATTGCACGGCGTTCGTCCGGTCGATTTTTCTGAGAGAACACCATTTGTATCCAAAGACCACTTACCATTCACCTGCCAGCCCGACCTGCCCGACCAATGCGATCCCCGCCGTGACGATCCCTGCGAGAAAGAACGGGGCGGTGAATTCCACAGCAGGAATCTTGATTTTGTCCATCGAGAGAGTGGCGAAGTGGGATAACTAAAAATGAATGTTTCAAATTTGCCAAACAATTCAAATGAGCATTCAAATTTGCAAATTTGCTAGAATTTTTTGAAATTTTGGCGATGTTTTCTTCCTCAACTTGTCCGCACAAAGTGGGTGGGGCTAGGTGGGGCTCAAAGTTGAGCATTTTCACGATTTGACACCCCTCAGGGGGTACAAAGAAAATTTTTTTGCTATGAGAGATTTTCGAAAAGTTGTGAATTTTTGAAAATTCTTGTTATTTTCGTGGATCTGACCCATTCAAACCTCCACACCACGTATACCATAATAGGAAATCATATAGTATCTTCACAAAAGTTGTTGTTTTTCAAGCTCTATCGATTGGCATGCATATTGTAGAATGTTTCTTAAAATTTGGAAATTTCTGGTTGGAGATACAACATTGTGGAGGAAATATTATGGCGGGTTGGCCATAGAGCAATCTTGATTTGTCCCCTCTAGGTCTGCGCTCTTAAGCACTCGGTAAAGTTACCTCGACATCATCATTTCATCTGCTTCTGTGATTCCTGCTTAATGATCTTTCAAATCTGATCATCATAACATAAGTTTATGAAGTTCAAAACTAATTGTTTCCCAGTTTAGATCCCGTTCAATTCTACGTCATTCGGAATTGCTAGACTACGATCATAAATGTGAAGACAATTTTAACCCAAAGGCTTTTTGAAAGTGATCACGACACACCTCCAAAAATCACCTGCATAATCAATGAAGGAAGAAATAGTGCATGGAAAGGTACAGAAAAACCGAGTAAGTGACCCAAAGATCCATTTGCCAAATTCGTCATCCATAAATGGTCATTTTTCTTATTTCTTCCTCACTTATTTTTAGCTTCAATTTGTATATTTCCGACACGGAATGTCGCCTAAATAGGGTTACTTTCACTTCTAAATCATTAATTGCAGACTTTCCCATTCAATCAATACTCTTCCAGTATTTTCACTTCGAAATAATACTATGCTGATTGTTTAGGTCTCTTAACAAAGATGCTAGCCAATTTACCAGTCGAAATTATACTGTTGATCTGCCAATATCCCGAATTCAAAGACTTGGGACAATTGGCCTGGACTAACAGGCGAATGATGCAAATAATAAAGAAATATCTGCCGATAGCGCTCGAGAGAAAAAATTTATTCTATCGTAGGAAAATATTTTCTGTATGAGCGGAAATTAATTCTAGTATTTAGTGTCTCATAGAAACGGCGAAACTTGGGAAGGAAGAATTTGTCTGTTTGATTCGCATACTATTTCTATTGGGCAGATTGCAAAATTCCACAGCTGGTATTGGCCATATGAAGTAGCAACTAAACAGAATAAAGTAAATTCTTATGTCCATTATTTTGAATAATTTCTTCGATTTCAGATTTTTGGGATTGACCTACTTAAAAAGTCGGTTGAAATATTTGACTTGAATACTCAACAAATTTCAAGAGGTTTTATCAGCAAATCCATGAATGACCGATTCAAAGAATTTTACAGGTCCAGATCCTCCTGAATGGCGTCAATTGGCATCTGTGGCTTATTTCAAAGACAAATTATATTATTTGGGTGGAGTGGATCTTTATACAAGGAGAGAAACGAATCGCATTGATGTAAGAGGATCGAATGAAAGTCCATGAAATAATTTATTTAGGTTTTAATAGATGGAGAATGGCAAACAGGACCTGCTTTTCCTCTTTCAATTAGATATGCTCAGACAATAGCATGCGATGGAATTTTATACGGTCACATTATAGCATATTCATTATTGTAGTTATGGATATTCAGTTATTGATGGTTGTGAACGTTATGGAAGTAGAAAAATATATCGATTATCAAACGATGAACGGGAATGGATTGAAATCGGAGAGATTCCAGAAATACAAATTTACTCCAGAGTTGCATCATTAAATGGAAAAATTTACATAACTGGGGGACGGGAGTCGTTAATTTTGTATGATAAATAATGTAATCATTATATATTTAGTAATAATTGGCCATTAAAAGACTGTCTGAGTTTCGACCCCTCAGCTCCAGTTGACAGTCGAATTTCTCGAATAGCTGATATGAATCATAAAAGATACGGTCATTCGGTTGTTGTCGCTAACGAGAAATTGTATGCAATTGGAGGGTGAGCTGAGATTTTGCATATCTTTATACGAAATATTTGTTAACTTAGATTTCAACAAGGTTCCTGGGAAAATTTTTGTAACTCAATCGAGGAATACGATCCGCAAACGGATGAATGGCGAATAGTCGGAGGAATATTATAAAATAAAGCTTGATTATAATAATCTAAAATTTTATATAGAATTTTATTTAATAAAATGTGAAATAAAAATTTCAATGAACGTGATACAGACAACTCTTGAAGACAACCAGTAGTAATGAGGGATAATTGTAATCAGGGATGTACGCGGTTCGTAAAAATTGGAACCCGAATATTGGCCCCTTGTATTAGGCACCGCTTAGGCACCGGCACCGTCTGTATTAGGCACCGGATTTTAGGGTGAGAGAGTGTAGGCAAAGGGGAGAAATAAGAAAAATAGCCGGTGCCTAATACAGACGGTGCCGGTGCCTAAGCGGTGCCTAATACAAGGGGCCCCCGAATATTGATTAATATCTAGGTCTGAGTCCGTATATCCTGGTCGTAATATCATATTCTTTAACAATGGGAGACAGTGTCTTTAATTTATGCATCCTTATTGTAGGATTTTTCGCAATTTTATCTGAAAGATGAAAATGTTAGAGCATGCATGGCTATGCAAATTTCTTTCTTTAATTTTTGAATTATCCATTTATTAATTAAATACATGATTTATTGTCTACTTCAGAGGTGATTTCGAAAATATTTTGAGATTTTTATAGATCAAATTGTCGTTCGTCGTTCAGTTATCCTTTGCAGGACATCCAGGAAGTACCACGAGGAGGTAGACGAACATCACTTCCCGCCACACAATCACACACACGCACACGCACCTGAAAACGAAAATATTTTGATTTCTTAAGACGCATTCTTTGAGTAACCCGAACAAAATATAAAGAGTGGTCGGACAATTGCAAAAGTGTCTCGGATCCGAACCAAACTTATATGGTGGATACACCCATGGACCCTAATCACAAAAAGGGGGGACACCAATATCGTTACTATCGCACCAAAGTTGAGGACCCAAAAATCGAAATTTTCCAAATTGAAAGTTGAACTTTTTTGTTAACCCAGTAATGGAAAATATTTGTTTATCACTAATTTATTTCTTCTACTCATTGAATGAAACGGACATATTTTCCCCAGATTCTATACATTATTCAAGTTTTTTGTTGATTAGTCCTGTGCGCTCGCATAGAATCCATTGCCAGTACGTTACCAAGCTCAGTTGCACACCGAAATTCGAAAAAAAAACCAATAGTTTAATAAAATCCGGTCTAAAAATGGGAGGCGGTCCTTATTCGACAAAATCATTTTCATTTGTTAATGGAGTACTCTCAATCCAGAACTCGGTCCAAATAGGCTGAAACAAGGTGAAATTCACATTTGCTAACGTTGGGTCCTAGCTCAGGATTTGGCTTTGAACGTCCGTTCAATACAAAACTTTGTCATTTTAACAGAAAAACAATCCAGCTTCTCAGTCAATGCATTCAAATTTGGATATTTCCTATATTATCTTACTGCTACACGTTATTTCTCATTTTTCCAAAGAAAATGTCGATCGAGTTTTGGAATGAAAGATTAATTTGGAGTCATATTTCGACCGAGTTCTGGATCGGAAGTGTCCCATTAACAAATGGAAATGATTTTGTTGAATAACGACCTAGACCCCTAAAAAAATAACAAGCGAAGTTAACTTACAGCAGTACGAGCATCAGGAGACTGAATACGACGATGAGAAAAATCGACCAGGTTCCGGCCCTGTAATAAGGCCGTTCGTACAACTAGCAAAGAATTGACCGAACGAACGCCGTGCAATAGCATCCCGGCTTCCAAACAGTAGCCGGGATGCTATTGCACGGCGTTCGTTCGGTCAATTTTTCTGAGAGAACACCATTTGTATCCAAAGACCACTTACCATTCACCTGCCAGCCCGACCTGCCCGACCCATGCGATCCCCGCCGTGAAGATAGCCGCGAACAGGAAGGGGGCGGTGAATTCCGTAACGGGAATCTTGATTTTGTCCATCGAGAGAGTGGCGAAGTGGGATAACTAAAAATGAATGTTTCAAATTTGCCAAACAATTCAAATGAGCGTTCAAATTGAGAAATTTGCATGAAAAGATATTAGAAATGATTCGATTCGATCGTTGTCATTATTAATTCTCTTGGTATCATGTCGTCGAACAACTCCTACAAAAACCAGGACTTTCGCTACCATGTGTTGACCGCTTCGGCCAGGTGATAAGTCTCTTACTCTCAGAAAAATTGACCGGATGAATGGCAGTGTGATAGCCGTCCGACTTCCGAGCGGTAGCCGGGGGGCTATTACACTGCCATTCGTCCGGTCAATTCTTTGCTGGTATGATCCATTTTAATTTGAGTTTTTTTAGCTGCATACGCAAATGGGTCAAAATCCAAGTGGAGCGGACGGACGATTTTTTCAAAGGTTCCCGAGCGAGTTGCGAGACGGTGTCGCCTGGACGCAGTACAGGAACGTCTTCTCAATCTACTACGGGGCGTCCCCAGCTCCAGCGTTGTCCGCCGAGGAAAGGGAGAAACTTGCCAAGTAAGTTCAAAAAAGTTTTGTGGAAAACAGCCGGGCGGAACTCTGAATTCCGATTTTCGAAAAGCAAAATTCCAAATTCCGCCCGGCCCTGATGGGAAATAATTTGAGTTTTTTTAAGGTTCAACAAGTTGCACGAACGAAAGAGGGCGGAACTGGCCGACTTGAAGAAAGAACGCGAACAAGCGGCGGAAATCACGAAGAAGAAGCTGGACGAAGCCTTGGAGGACTCGGCAAAGGAAGTTCAAAAGGCGGCCGATGAAAAACGCCAGGATCAACCGACGACATCAAACGCCCAGCCACGACATTTCCGGGTCAAGGACCGAGATTTCGAGCTAGAGTACGACAGTTGACAAATAAACTCAAACACAAAGCATTTCAACACAATTCAATTGATTCCCATCAGAAAACTTCATAATCTGTGTTAAAACATTGAGGCCAAATTAGCGCAAAAATAGTTATAAAATGCCTTGTAAAACTTCAATATCTATCTTATAATTGAGAGGTTTTGTTTGGCGGAATTTGGGGGTGCTGGGGGAATGATGCTGGGCGTACCCATATACTAGTATATTGTAGGGCAGTACTCTAGCATACCATATGTGAGGTTTCAATCATTCAGCTGTTGATTATCGAATTTTAGTAGAAGGAAATGTGGAGGAGGGCTAAATTTCAGGGGTTCCTATTTTATTACTAATATATTTTCAATGAACGATGGACAATCGATGAAAATGACATTGTCGCATTTGAGTAAGCTCCCTGTCGCCAGCGAAAGAACAGATAATAATTTAACAGCAGTTGTCCTTTTGTCTGCTTCTTTGTTATTATATCTCAGTCATTATATCAAGGTTCGTTGGATCTCATTCTTCTACCAATTGCAATCAGACAACAGTTGTACTGCGTTATTCTTGTTAATAAAGTATTATACTCAATATTCAATAGATCTATTGGGGAAATAGTACGTACACTCCCTTTATTGAGCCCACAATTGATTTTTGTTTTACCTCTTTTGACTGGAAGTTACACGCAAAAGATACACAATCCTTGATTATTTTGGAAAATGCAGTCCCCCTGAACACGCAATGAGTGATTTGAGAGGTCAAGCACTGGGATGCTTAGGTACATCTAATCTAATATTAGAGTAATTTTTTTTTGAAAATTTTGAACTTCAACAAAGTTAAAAATTTCCTTGCAGCGTCATGTCTGAATCTGGCAAGGAAATCGTCGAGAAGAGAAACAGCGACGGGACATTCGAGAAGGTGGAGGACAAGCCAGAGGAAGACGGGCAAGACGTCTCGAATCGAAGACGGAAGAAAGTGGAGAGGCTGCAGAGGATGGGGTTCGTTGTCGATTTGAAGCCCGACATGCAACTCGCTCAATTGTATCCGGGTGTTTTTTTAGGTAGGCATCAAATCATTTAACTACTATCTTGTTTTAAAGGCAGATTTCTATTTTTCTCAGAGATTTGAGATTTTCGAAACAAGTTGGTCAGATGAGATGAGATAGTATTTCTTTTTATAGGGAGTATGATGTCTTATTTACTTTTCGTACGAACACTATCTCGAATCACGAATTAACCTCTTTTCAGAAAGTTTTCATCTTGTTCTACAGCTTTCAGGTAGTTATGCTACAATATTCAGGCAGCCAAGACGTCGCTGCTGAACTGAATCTGCTCAAGGCGAACAAAATCACTCACATCGTGAATTGCGCAACAGGAATACAGGATCATTTCCCCACCCACTTCCAGTATCTCCACATCGACATGCTCGATTTGCCAACCACCTCCATGGATGAACATCTCGATACTGTGCACGCCTTCATCGACAACTGTTTGGGGAATAATGGAAAGGTACTACAATTATTCATTTTCGATGCATATAAGGGTTTTTTTCTCTAAAAATTAGGAAAATTTTACTTCTGAATCCTCTTTCAATTGACGACAACTTTCCACTTTTCAAATCACTGCTTTTGCAACGATTCAGCGTTCGATTTTCGTAATGGCATGGGATAGTTTACTGTTATTCAGGTATTGGTTCATTGCAACGCGGGTGTATCTCGAGCAGCTACATTTGTGCTCTCGTATATTATGAAGAAAACGAAGAGTGGATTTAATGCTGCCCTACAGAATGCGAGGACAATCAGACCTGGTATTTAGTTTTCAATTCATAAAAAGTGATAAATGAGGCAATTTAGCAATTAGACCAAATGATGGCTTTATTAGACAACTCAAAGAATATGAAGAGCGAATAGGAATTGAAAAATCTCAATGAGACGAGCTAAATAATAACACAACAATTGAGAAATTTATTTACTAATAAAGAAGCTAATATGAAGAAGTCGAAGGGTCCTAATGCCATCTATTAAATTGCTTTACTATTCAACTTTCTCTTCAAACACTCTAAGAAGTCGAGAAATCACAAAAAGTTTCGGCTCTAAAATTGAAAATCAGCATAAAAATAAACTGAGCAATTCCTTCTTGCCTGCTTTTGCAAATGATCATCTAGTGTCAAAATGATTCCTTCTAAAATCCTATCCAACTCTACGAATCGTCTTTCCGCTCGCAAAACCATCGTATGCAATTTCTACAAGTTTAATTCGAGAAATTTTCGAAATCATTCTGATAATGTTACCTGTTTTGGATTTAGAGCAGATAGTGCAATGGCAAAATCTCCGGGAGGCAAATACTCATCCACCAAATAAGCAGTGTAAAAATTCTACAAAAATATGATTTTTTATCCCGGAAGAATAGCTATGAAAAATATGTTTACGAGGCCTAGGCATGCCTATAAAACTTTACCTAACCTTAACTTCAACATCTAGTGCCTTGGTTTCAAGTATCTGAGAAATATTGCTGTAGTTCCATTCGGCTCGATTTGAAAGAATTTGATCAATTTCTGTAGGGTCCAATCGGAGAAGCAATGTCACCAAAGAGATTCTCTCATCTATCATACAATTAGCTCAAAACGAATACCTTTACATAAGGACTTGTTAAACCTTTTTACTTGATTGTATGGGAGTAATTTGGGCAAGTATTCCTCCTGAATAGGTTTCGTGAATTTGCTTGCAAGGAGGTTCCCAGATTGGAAATCCAGCTACTAGAGAAATACAGCAGTAAATGATAATTGAAAATTCGTATAGAAACGCTATGCAGTGAAATGACATTTCATATGCATATTGAAAGGGATGAACAGTTGCATGTTTGTGTGTGTATATCATTGGACAACAACTTTTACTTTTCAATCAATTGATTTTCAACACATTTAGTATGCTTGTTTTGAAAGACGATGAAATCTAACATTCTGCAATACAACGATATAGGCTAAAATGTTGAAAGACTATTTTTCCGGATGCGAAATTCCGTCGCAATTGAACCAAAATCTCGCCGTTAATCGGGGGTATCCTTCGGCTATTTTCATGTACCTAAAGTTCATTTTAAAACGCTTTAAATAGTTTCAAACTTTACCTAAACCCAGTGACCTTCCAATATCTTTCTCCTGAAAACAGGTACGTAGATTTCGCATCAAACTTCATTCCAGCATCAATACGTTTCGGACCCTAAAATTAATTCAAGACAACTTTTATTACTCAAAGCTCAAACCTTTTCATTAAAAATTTCTGTTGTATGTCTTGGCCATCTTTTTGGCAAACCAAAACGTGAATATTTCCAGTACATTGATTCTGAAAACGATGTTTCCTTTTGCAAAATTTACCTTAAAAACGGCTATAACGAACCGACCCGTCCGGACTGAGAAAATTTGAAAATCGCACGGACCAGGTCAGGCCCGAAACTTGTCTGTCCGTCTAGAGCCCTGCTTAAAGTTGCTAACTTTTGAAGAAGTAAGGTTTATCATCGAAGTGCCAAGTAAGTGCAGCATCAATCGTGGATGTAGGAATATCGATGAGTCCTTTCTTGATTGCTTTTGGATATCCTCGAATTGGACGACCTAGTCTATTTAGCATCCAATACTGGTCATTCTAAAGTGAAAAACAATTGAAATGAAGTGATCAGATTCGTTGTTTCACGAAGTAGGAATGAGCGATATAGTTTGTGTTTAAATTCGTTAAGATTTTCTTTTTAAATCATTTCTTCAACCATTTCGAAAATTCTTTCTGCAGCATATGTGAGTGCATTTATGCATTTGTCCCAAAGAACCTTTCGAAATGGACCAACTGATGATCACATGAAAATTGTAACGAAATAACGAAACTTTCAAAAAGTCAGAGAATTTTCACCATAATTTTTCTCTATAAAATAATCAATCTATTTAAAAATCTTTCTGGAATAGATGCAGTAATAATTTATTTTAAGACGGGGTCTTTCTAAGACTCGAATAACTCAGAGGAGGCTGCATTAGGACAAAAGTCCTTCTACCGGGATATAACCCATATGGGTGGATAGCTCTTTGGTCACTGATCACAAAAATTAGGTTTTTAGGCCCCGCCCCCTTTTGCATGTGTGGCCACGCCCACTTGAAATTTTGCCACATAGGCAAAAACATGATCGTCAGAAGGTATAAAGAAGAACTTTCTTGCTATAATCCTGTCTAGCCCTACAGATTCCTAGAAAAATACTTCCATGACTTTACCTTCACATCGGGAATATCACTTGCGGTCTCTATTTAAAATATCAATTTTATTCATTTGCTAGTAAAAATTATTTTTAACTTGAATTTCCCTGTTTTACGTTTCTGCACCTGTGTAAATGGTATTTAGAATATAAAATATCAGCTCATATGATATTCTGTGAAAAATACTGCTTTTTTTTATAAATAATAAATATGTCTATAAATCTAAACACAAAACACGAAATAATAATTATAGATTTCTCTTTAGTGAATATTTCAAATGGCTACCAAATAACTGCATACTAATTGGAAATCAGATCGTACCTTTCACTCATTACAAGTTTTATTGATAAAGGGTAAAATAGTAAGCACACTGAAGAAACGAAAGAGATAACAAAGAAAAGAGTGAAAGGAAGAAGAGGTGTGACATGCAAAAGTGAGCTGCAAAGAGTATACAGTATCTACCTCATCAAGTTCCATAATAAAATATATCTTTTCATTAATTATTTAATGGAATTTTAAAGTCGATGATATTTTATTTGCATCAAGACGAAGGGAATGGAATAAATAGATTTTGTTTCTAGTGTCGTTCTAATTCACCTGTCGATTGAGGTATATAACTTGAAGTCTTTCTAGAACGTTCAGACAAAGCGCGATAAATTTCGACTCTACTGGTACTTATAAAATTCTCTAATTTTTCAATAATTTTACCTATGGAAGTTGAAGGATATAATATTAGCAGTAAGATATAATAATTTAATAAATAAAAAATTTCTACATAATAATACCACTATATAAAAAATTTTGTAGGGTCTTAATTAAAATATGATATTTCAGCGTTAGATGGTACTGAATTCATTAAACAAGTCGGAGATAAATCTTTGACTGTGATTATTGTCTCCATTATACTTACTTTTCCAATTATTATACCTAATCTACTGCTAAGAATTTCCGACGGCGAATTATCGGAATTAAAGGAGGTAATTTGACTTATTTGACAAATATCATAAAATTATTGATTATAGGCGCCTTACTATCCAATATATTATCAAATGAGAAGATTGGCAAATGTCTTTTCGGTCGTGTTAACTGTATTATCATTACCAGCATGTTTCATATTTCTTATGAGTGCATTAGAGTTCTATTTGCTTTGTAATTTGCATTCGTTAAAATTTCTCTATACAGTGGCGATCGAAAGTTTCGAAAAATTATCATTATGAATGCAGATTGATATGCACCATAATTGGGATTAATTAGAGTGAAATTTCGCACATGCATTCTTCTCTGTTATAACTTTTTCATTCATTGGGATATGGGAATACCTTGACTTCCGAACATTGTATTAATTCTCCTAGCATGATTGAGATTTTAGAGATTAGGAGATAGAGTCCATGCTCAACACTCAACATGGAGTATGCGGGTCCAATAGTATAGTGAGAGGGGAACAGGAGAAAGCAAACTTGCAGTTAGGTGTCGTTCAGAGAGGAAATAGAAGAGATGATGCAATTCACTCTCATGCAAGTGCTGGGATTAACTTATGACTTTTAACATATGAAAGATGAAACAGTAATTTGTATTTTCCTACCTTTTTATTTATTTATTCATGACCGCCCAACTAAATAATTAGATAAAATAGAAATTAGGTGGAATACAATAGGGTGGGCAGAGTCTGATCTGTCTAGGGGTGTTGGAGGAAACTTTCTAGATAAGACTAGGAAGGGACTGTCATGGCAAGGGGAGGAGCATGCAAAGCTAGAGATGAGAGAGTTTAGGGATAGAGAGTGATCGTAATCACAGTTCGATCCCGTTACACTGTATTGAGAATTCCTGACAATTTTCATTCAAATTTATCTACAATTATTGGTCCTATCAGACTACATTCATAATCACAATTGTTCCAAACTTTTGATCGCTACTGTACACTAATTTTTAGAAAAGTAATTTAGGCTTATATAAGAACAATCCTAATAATACAATTGTTATTTTGGTAAGAAGTTCACAAATGACGAAATGAGTTCTTGAGTTGAAAGCGTTTGAAATTCGATTATTGCCTATACTATTTCATAAATACTCTCGATTTAAAACGCCATACTATCGTTTTCCCATTTCATTATTTCGTCATATATACAAAAAGTCATTTCATCATTCTATCAATTACAGGTTGCTCAGTTGCTAAATGTATATATTTTGGTGCAAGTTATCATATGGCTTTGTTATTTAGTCATTTGCATCGGCTTCTTGATTCCGACAGTGAGTTCAGCCGCAGCATTGCTTGACATTTGCCTTATTATCCAACGACTTGTGCTCACATATGAACTACCACGACTAACAAACCTGCTTACCAAATAAGTGAAAACTCATTTGCACTATTAATACAATGAAAATTGCAGGGATAATTTGAAAAGGATCATTCGTTGCATTATATTGTTTGCGATAATTCTAAATTTAGTGCATTTTATTATAATAATTATAATGTGTTACTATGAAAATTTAGAATATGGATCAATTCTCGTTGTAAGTTGAAGACATCATGTTTTCAATACTTTAATCATACGTAAAGTGTTATGATTAGAGAGGCCAAGTCTACTTCTTTCAAGGGAGAGAAAGAACGCACGAAATTTTCCGCCGTTTCAATTATCGTTAATTATTCCGTTAATTGGTTGATAATTTGATGAAACCACGGCACCAATTAGGGTAATAAATGGCGTCGTTGGTTTTTCGAAAAAAAACCACTTGGCCTCTCTAGTCATGATGCAATAGGAGACAAGTTTCGAGTCACCTATCCTCTATCTCTGTGCCAATATTTAGAAAAGTCGCTTGCACTTTTTCAGATTTGGCTGAAATTTATCACAATTTCATGTTTTCCACGTGCATGTGTTTTCAAAAATTTAGCTAAATTCAATCAGTGCAGAGTGCAGATTTTGAAATTTTTGATGTCGACACAGAATGAGGATTATCCAATAGTTTTGTTAGACACTGATAACCCTTTCTTACGTTACTTCATTCTATTTTATTTTTAATGCATTAGAAATCGCATAATAATTCAACATATTTAGTTAATATCATCCTTATCTTTGGATATTCTGGCTCTTTTTGGATCGCTTCTCTACTTTGCTTTATATTTCAAATTTCGCGCTTTGACAAGAATATCGTCAAGTTCGAAATATAAAGCCGATAATCGAAGGATATTATATACCATGATACCTTTATGCGTGCAGCATGTAAGCAAATTAAACACAGTTGGTTTATTTGATCTCTTTGGCTGCTAAGCTCGGATATTAAAGGGACAGGATGCAAAACCTGATCCGGGATACCCTTTAAGGCTTAATTTTTTAATTGGGCTTTTCGTAAATATCAATTTGACTAATTCGTCGTATTTATAACATTGTCGAAGAAATGATATTAAAATTGAGATCAGTGAGAAAAAGATCTAAGGAACACTTTAATCCAAAGATGATAAACGGAGAGCAGTCACTGCGCATCAAAATATTTGGTGCGCAGTGGCATATATTCATTTTGTGAATAGGGGCTACTGCCAGTACAACTAAATTCATTTTTATATTGAGTGATTTGATTTACGACTTTTGAAATTATATAATTATTTAATATATAAAATAATGATAAAAATTAATTTAGACAGTAGCAATCAACTTGTCGATATTATACCTATATCATGGTAATAATTTAAAGCGTGTTCAAAATGAAACAAAACTTTAAGACTCAAGCGTGGATGACATTTTAAGTATGTATTTTTCCCTATATCCACGAATATTCGTCGCATACTTGTCGTGCATAACTATGCCACTTTCGTTCATAGTTGCTAGTCCGAAACGACGTCAAGCCATTAGACGATATTTCTCGAAAATGTATGAAATTACAATATTAAAAATAGCTAATTTCTAGACGTTAATTGCGCAATTCTTAATTTAGTTGACATGAATTTCACGATGTTGATTTAACTAGCAATAGTTAATTCTAACTTTCAAATCTCAAAATAGTTTGAATCTGGCACCGATAAAGAGAACTTGCCAACAATGTTTTTTCTTAATTTTAATGATGAATTTCAGAATGAATAATAGACTGAGATTTTTGACGTCCATGGTCAGCCGCAATAATCGTAATAATCAGATTCATCCATCATCGAATCGAAATATAGCTGCAATTGCATAATAAATGTCAAATTTCTAACCTCAATAAATGATCTTTGAAAAATAACAAAAATATTATTTCATAAAATATTCTTGCAATAAGTCTAGTTCATAACTAAATAATTTGTCTGCAAATCTAAACACAAAATACAATAAAAATGCCAAATTTCTACATATGACACGTTCTTCGTAAAAATCGAGTTTTTTTTATAGAGGAGTGGTACCCAAGAAGTCGACCCTCAAATTTCGAGTTGATTTATTGTCCCTGGGGTTTTCGACCACGCTGATTACGAATCTGACGGTTAAAACCCGATCCGACCACTCGTTCTGCCTGTTCTGGAAGGTCCGCATCCGGTAGTTCCGAAAAATTTTATTTTCGTTATTCCTCATGTGAAAAATTCAAATTTGATATCAAAATGCTCGCAGAGACCAGCTGAGAACGATCCTGAAAATATCTCGTCGAAATGACACCGAATAAGGAAGATATGATGAAAGTAGTAAAACATATGGAAAATATCATATTGATTTTTCGCTTCTTTTAATTTTTAATTCTTTAAAAACCCCAGGTTCCGTGAGTTATTTATACTGGAAAGTAGCCCAGGTCTTCTAGTTTCTGAAACACTTGATCGTTTTCCTGCAAACTACCCGCTAGTGGAGAAATGCCCCTTTTTCGAAAAGTTGTCATGGCTCATTTTTGCCTACTTTTTTGTTACTTTTTATGTTCCTAATTCTTTTCACAATTCACTATAATTTGGAACAATTTATTAGCGGAACAGTTATTTCTCAGTGGTATGGCGAATAGTTATTGTAATCATGCGGTTCATAAGAAGAATAGTGAGTGTCATGATGAGGTTCATAGTGTGATC
The DNA here is from genome assembly GCA_964036155.1 of Diploscapter coronatus. Lineage (NCBI taxonomy): Eukaryota > Metazoa > Nematoda > Chromadorea > Rhabditida > Rhabditidae > Diploscapter > Diploscapter coronatus. Next base: position 18,091,169 of record OZ038423.1, on the reverse strand, counting down.
CATAATATGGAGCAGATTCGTACTCCTTCTCATACCTGCTTCCATGTCCATCGTAGTCCTTTCCATGGCTACCATGGGTACCTAAAATGAATTTAATTTTTTTAAATCACCAGTTTTTCATCTACCATAATGCGACTTGAAGGCATCGTGATCGTGCTCGTTCTGAAATTGTCAATTTTTGTCAAATTAGTCATCAATAAAAGTCCCTTCGGAAATTTTCAACGATGAATTATTTTACCTTGTGTCCGGCATCGTGATTCGAGTAATAATCACCTTCATCTCCGTGCTTTTGCTGCTTCTTGTCTGAAACATTTTACTGATATATTCGCGAATTTATTCATTTTTACCATAGCTTGCGTATCCCTTAGAGTGATAGCCTTCACCGTCTTTGTGGTGTGCATTTTTGTTACTAAAATTTCAGGTTTTCATAACTAAAGCTTGGATTTTCAAATCTTGGAAAGCTTGATAAATATCATATCCATTTTTATCTCTTCTAAATGAAGAATCAACACTAACTGATCATCCATTTCGTATGCATTTGCGTGCTTTTCGTTAGAGTGAAATTTCTCAATGTGGTACTGCGGCTGAACGTACTGAACATCAAAGAATCCGTATGACTTGTGCTTCACGTCTGAATTGAACATTTTACGATTTTGAAGGATCATTTTTGGTTAATCAAAAAAACTACAGTCGCGTTTTCCCCTATCCTCTTCTACTCATCATGCATGCATAAAAATAGGACACGAGCATCAATGAAAACAGCTATTGATTTTCAGCTTTTGAATAGCCAAATTTGAAAATTGCTAATTTTTCTTGTAATCTCTCATTTGCAAGTGCATCTCCTATCACTAGAGAATTTTTGAAACAACGGAAAAGTTATTGAAATTTCGTCGCTAAAAACTGAAAGTGCGTGAGTTTACGCGCAAATATGCGTGTGTGCATCATATACTTTGGCTTTGTATAGTATCTTTTTGGAGGGTTTTGGCTAAACATTACTAGGCAATTTTCAAGGTATACTTTTATCATAAGCGTTGGCAGCATCGCTGTGCTTCTTGCCAGATCCCTCCTTGTGTCCATCGGACTCGTGTTTATGTCCATCAGCCTCCTTTGCATACGTACCGTAGGATGCTTTCTTGTCGGCTGAATAATACCTAAAAATTTCACTTCCTTCAATAATTTGAAAAGCGCTTTTCTCACCCGTGCTCTCCATGATCAAATCCACCATAATTTTCTTCATGGTCATCGCCTAACGAATACTTGGAATCGTGACCGTTGCTGTACTTCGCATCGTCGTGACCGTAACTTGAAATTTGACAGTCAAATTAAATTCGACATGAATCAGAAAGTTTGATATAAATTAAAATATCTAGGCAAACAACTTCTGAAATCTAATAGCAAATTAATGAGTCTTATTATTGATAGAATTTTCCAATGTATGATGAAAACTGCTGACCTGGATGATGAGTATGGAGGAAACGCTGCGATCAGAGGGGCAAGCAAAAGAAATGAAGCGAGGAGCGCACGCATCGTCGGGTTCCGACGACATTTCCTATCTTTCGGTTTATATAGCCGGAATATGAACGACCTGTAGCCGGTTGGAGGCCATTGTTAAGGAGAAAGTAGAGGGAAGGCGAAGAAGCCAGGGGAATGGTGCAAAAACTGCGATTGCGGAATACGATTGTCTGACTCGGAGAAAGTCGGAAAATAACAAGAAACCAGGCAACAACTTTGACGGCTTCATTCAGTCATTCAATCATTCAGCTTCATTCGTTTCCTCACATCGCATGCTGGCAGATAGGTGCATGCCGCACATATTTCTTGCTTATAATACAAAACTCACTTGAAGCCAAAATGTTGTGAAATTAATGTAGCGTAGACTGAATGATCTCAGCAAGCATGGAAAGGGTTTGTTGAAAAATTCAGTTAGATTTATGATTATGGATCAGTAATAGATAAGATCAGATTTATATATTTTCGAAGTCAAAATTTCGACTTCGTATATACTGGTCATAGTCTAACCTAATCACTTCTCTTCAAGTGTCCTACAGTGCGTTTATTGAAATTTAGTGTAACGTGATTTTCAACTTACATGGAATGTTTATATTTTCTTATACGTTCCGTATTCAATGGTTTGGCTGTTGACAATTTGTTTATCCTTGAAGTATGAAATATTATTGAATCATGGAACTAATCACAAGAAAAAATTTAGAAATTTTACATTTCCGAGCCTTAAAAATTCCAATTAATTCCTTATTCTGAGGATTGAGGTAAAATAATTTTATTCGCAACTGCAAATTTATTCGATAAATGTCAAGTTCGCGGTAAAATTGAAATGGTAATCTGACAGAAACTTCCTCATACCTTGACTTTTTACGAGTTTCAATTAGTCGAATGCAATTGCGCCTTCTCATCTCCTTTTTCTCCGCGCACGTTCCCTCGGCAACCGATTCCTTTCATTTCGGGGGCTACCCCTTCTCGTTTTCACTTTCATCCATTCATTTGTGCAGTTAGTTTCCTCCTCTTTCTTATCCTCTCGAATGTATCGTTCTTTGTTGGATAGCCTCAAACATTGCCATCAAAGTCCTATCGATATTGTGCCAGATCGAATCAAATGCGATAGAAAGAAATGCGAAGTAAGCATGAACTAACTTTTATTGTTTCAAAAATTCAATTGTAGCCAAACTTGCTGCATTTAAACTTCAAGAAAGGAGATTGTGAGCGACTGGTTACTGGCCCGAGTAGCTGCAAAGTACTAGCAGCTGAAAATTCGAACACAAGTAGGTTACAAGTTGCTAGATAAAATTAAAAATTCCTGTAATTCAGCTTTGACTGCATCACATTTGCCGGGAACTTTCCGATTCGTTCAATTTCATTTTCACTGGGGGGAAGATAACTCCTGTGGGAGTGAGCATACTCTCAATGGGGCCGCATTTCCACTCGAAGTTTCTACTTTTTTTTTAAATAGAATTATGGTTGCTTCATTGTTTAGGCCCACTTCGTATTTTATAATGAGTCGTATGAATCGCCTGAAAACGCTCTCTGTCATCCAGATGGATTCACAGTTGTTGCGGTTTTCATTAATGTATTCTTCGGTCTGTTAACCTCATTGAAGAACCAGCAAATTCAGGAAGGAAATCATAACGATGCATATGGGCTTTTGACAGATCGGATAAAAGATGCTCTAATCCAACGAACTTCTGTCAAACTTCCATCAGAGTTCGACCTGTGTCAACTCATTCCACAGCGTATATTTTCTTGAACGACTTGGCTTTCTCATTCTTTTCTAAAATTTAGATTCGGATTATTTGTTCTACGAAGGCAGCTTGACTACAAATCCATATAATGAATGTGTTTTATGGACAATTCTCCTAATACCCGTCGAGATTTCTGCAAAACAGGTGATAGGAGCAATTTGCTGAAATGATATTGTGGGCGCTCATTTCTTGGAGGCGCAAAGTGAGGGTATGCCTTTGTTGAACCTAAAATTGACTATGGCCTTTCCTACTAATTTCGTTCATTATTTTTTAAAACTATTTCGCTAATTACCCTATTTAATTGGACAATCTACTCCTAATTGACCTATGTTTACGAGTTATTTTCGAAATTATATTAGTTTTTGTACAGTTTTGTGTTTAGTTCGCTCAGCAGCAATTGCGGTTATCGAATTTAGGCTCGAGCGAAAATAAACTCATCGAATTCGTCGTGGCTGTGCGTTAGGCCAGTCCATAAAAGCATACCCCACTTCGCGCCTCCAAGAATTGAGCACCCACAATATTACAAATGTGTCGGAATTATTTTACGTTTCGTTCTTCGTTCTTATTCCTCCATTCTCTATAAAGTTATATTTGAACTGATGAAATCTTATCAACTAACAACCACTAGCCTGTTAAGATAATCAAATTAGAATTTACTCTAACTTTTGATAATATATTTCTCCATTCGCTACCAGTTTAGTTTCTAAAAAAATATTGCGATATTCTTTCTCGATAAAATTGTGGTTAGATAGTCTTTGGTCCAACTCATACTAGAGTCATCTTTCACATATGATAAAAAAGCTCTTTGCTCGCATACTGCCTCATCTAAATTTCTAGTTCGCGCGTGATCTCTAAAAAATTATTCTGATATTCTCTGGATTATGCTCTGAATGAACGATGCACGATTTTTCCCTCATCACACTCATAATTTCTTCGACCGCTATGCTATAAAACTGGAATTGGATTTATCTAAAATATTCATCTCGATTTGCAGTAATTCGTGAAATCCTTTAGATAGACGAATTCCGATCAATCTGTAGTGCAAATTATCGCGGACTTCAATACATCGGTGAACGAATCGTATTTTGCTCGACTGAATGGAAATGACACGTATTTTATTTCTTAGCTAAAAATAAACATTCATTTCGGTGAAAAATTGAAGGAAAAACAAAACATCGTAAATTTAAAGAAAAACTACCCGCAGCGATTTATGAGTTCGTCAGATTAGTATCGCTGTTTCGTGACATTTTCACAAGGCAGGTTGTGATTGTGTGTAGGTGTCGTCGTTGTTTTATAACTCAAGCATTGAAAAGACTGGCCATGCCGAGAGGTTTCGAAGGCACTGTGATGTTGAGAGGTTCTGACCTGTCGTAGAGGGAGGGAGCCTGCAATAATGTGTTAAGTCGTCTACCAAAAGGGCTATCATATTGAGTAAAGTTTTGCACCATGATGAATTTTTAATGGCCATTTCAGAGTCAGTGTTGAGCGGAAGGTGCATTTTCAGATTTCGGAAACTGGAAACGGAAAGTGCCCAAAATGATAATTTAACCCAAAGATAACCCAATAGTGCCAAAATGACAAAAAATGAACTTTTGAACCTAAAACAAGATAATTTTGTCGAAAATTGGTAAACCCTGGTAGTTAAATTTTTCTTGAACGAATGAAAACAAGATATTTGTAAATTTGATCTATTTATACTCGAATTCGAAATTGCCAAAACCCATTGAAGTTGAATTTTTTTTCGAATTCAAAGTCGGAGTTCGTGCACTCCTAGTAGAATTAAATGCGTCGGTCCTGTGCATTAATTTCGATAATCTACCACTATTTATCGCTATGAATTTCATTTGGTTAATTTTCATGTTTCTGTGACATCAGCTTGAAAAGTCAAGCGATATCGCAAAACTTTCTTCATCATACTGCGAAATATTGCTCTAACCTCCAGAATTATGAACGAAGTGGCCACATTCAGGACAGAAAATATGATCAGGAACAATCGATCCAACACATTAGCAGCATAAACCCAGTCATCGCTCACTTCACTTTCCTTCTCGTTATGACGAAAATGCTCAGCAATAAATCGCACCTGAAAATGAATTGCTGAATCTTTCGAATTCAGTCAACTTTCTGACTTGTTGTAGCAAATTGTTGAATATGACAGCATCAACATGACTCTTCTTCTTGGTCTTCTTGAATTGGACAGTCGGTGCAATTGTTGTGCGGGGGCAGAGGAAAGGTTTCAATGACTAAATTTTGCAATTCAGGATCAAAAATACCAGAGTCGCCAACTCACTGTTTCCACACTTCCTTCCGAGTCGGTTACCCTCAAATCCAATGCGTTGTTGAGCACAGCCTGTGTACTTGGCTTCTCTCGCAGATTCGTCTTCGATCTTTCCTTCCTTAGATTATGAGCCGCCTGCAATTTCATACGATCATTTTTTCGAAATAGAAATAGTCATGTGGATAATTTTTTTTTAATTTCATGAAGAAAAGTTCGAAAAATTTAGAAAGGCAGCAGCTATATGACGACCCCTTTCTTTTCCCACACTATTTCGCCCTACTTTACCCCTTCTCTAACTATGGGGGTCGCCAGGTCGTCCATTTAGTAGTAAGTGCCATTCAGAAACACTCAATTTTCTTTTTCGGGTTAGACGAGTTCAGAATATCCACAAATATGTATAAAGAGTTTCACTGACAATTGTTCGCCAATCTCTGATTCATATTCAATGCATAATCACCTTTGCATCGTCGACATAGTTCTTCCCAACCAGTGCAACTGGATCAACCAGCTTATTCGTCTCACTCGCCGTTTCCTTCTTCACCGGTCGCTTCATTATTAAAATTCTAAAGAGATAAATAATGGTTTTGGTTGGATAAATCACGATACTTTGGCAGGAAATTGATGAAGATCGCTCGAATCCACGGCGACATTTTGTGAGCAGAGCCTGATCGAAATCGGAAATTGACAGTGAAGACTGAGACGACTGTCGAGAGGGACACGAGAATCATTGTTGTGATAAGGTAGCGACCGAACATAGGAATGACGAGGGACGTTGGTGGCATGAGATCTATTAGAACCTAAATTGTCTTGAACTTTCTGCTGAATCAACTCTTCTAGGCCTACCAAGAAGAACACAGTCAGAGTGACAAGAATGCTGATGGAGAATGTGATTTTGTGATCGGGTAGATAAAATACAAAAGTAGTCAGAATCGAGATGAGGAAACAAGGAATGATCAGGTTGCACGTGAAGAATAGCGTCTTTCTCCTCGAAATTAGTCATTTTTGCGATTGTTATAAAATTAGGCAAACCTCAGAATAAAATAATAAGTTATGTCCACGAAGCGTTCTGGACCGCAGCAGGAAGTGTAGAGCATTGAATGACGTTCCGACGTCAGTGATATTAGATCCCACTCTGCGGATCTGAAATTAAGATTCAGATTCAAATGAAGAGTCTCATTTATGGACGACCTGTAGAAGAAACTTAGATCCATTCCCCTCTCCATGTACTCAACGTCATCATCCCCTTTCTCCTTGAGAACAACCTCTTCTTAAAAATTTGTTTGGATCAAATAAGAGTTTTGAGGACTGTACCTTTCGGTAGCTGTTTCAGATCGACATAACGACCCGTGTAGGTCCATGTCCCGAACTTCATTTCACACTTCTGTTTATCGTAAGGAAACCTAAATTTCAGCATTTTTAATTTAAAAACCAAAAAGAAATGCTCATGATGAATTATTCCTTAAAGCATTACGCACCATGTCACGTCAATCTGAAAATGCTAGACCAATCATGAATGGTAAATGAAATGTCTCTAACCGAGCAGAAGGACTTGTAGATTGCAGGCGGCTGCCAAAACACTGTCCCATCGTAAGTAACCAAGGCGTCTGTCAAAATCGTTATGTCTGGATCTCCGGCAGCATTATTATAGAGAACCAGATCTGGTAGCCAAATTTGATCTGCTGGTATGTGGAGCTTCTAAATTATCTCTATAGGCTGCTTGAGTGTGATTTGATTTATTCTGTTACTATTTTTACAATCGGACAATTCAAATTTTGTGTTGTTGAATAGAAATTAGTTTTTCTCCAACATACTTTGACTCCACCCCAAACTTGCGGATCCCATCGGAGTTTGAAATCGACCTAGAATTAAAATTTACGAGATTTCCCAAATGTGTTAATACCCAACGCATCTCTAGCCATAGATTTGTCGTCAGTACTTGATTCTGAAAAATGAATAATATTTTACACGAATAACTGAAAGCCCACACATTGTTTAGTCCGAAATCGGGAAGACAGACATGCCCAAGATTTATCCGTCTCAATCCCAATGTTGGGAAATACTCACCTCTTTCTGTTCGTCCCCGTCCCCGTCCCAGAAAAATCGAATTTTGAGCATGTCTCTTGCGAGGGGAATAGTGCGATAACATGGCTATTTTGAAAGGTAGAAATAGCACGTGAAAAGAAGGTACTGGTTACAAATCGCTACTTTCTCTCCGCTTAATAGCCTCCCAGATTTTGAACTTGACAATACCTTCTCATCCACATCGATTATGCGAATCAGCGATGCTCCGACATCGACCGTCAGAATGTCAGCACTGTTCTTCACAGGTCGAGGCACCTATTTTGCTCATTTTATTTAAATACTGGCATATACGGGCTCGTAAATGCTTTGAACAATGTCTGATATAGTGGAGGGTGAAATTTTGAATAATTATTTTATGAATACAGCCTGGTATATCTGCAATTATTGCAAGGCAATTCTAATGAAATTAGTCCACTATAAATAGTTCAGGCCAACTGCACCCGCATTAATAATTGTTTCAAACTTTCGGCCGCTATTGTATGTTTGTGCTTCAATGAAATTTTTTTTTCGATAACAAATCTGGATGAAATTTTCGAAGCTATTGTCATTCATCAATATTATCTCTCATTGTGGAAAATTTTTAAAATATTGATGCAATGAGAGGGGATAAACTAAGTTGCTGCGAAAAAGTTTGAAACAGTTATTTATGATTATAAATGCAGACTAGCATGTTCATTATAGTGATCCATTAGATTCAGAGCTGGTCAAAGACTCAAATTTTAAAGCTAAAGCCAAAGACAAAGACAAAGCTTTGTCCAGCCCTGATTAGATTGAAAGTTTTCTCACATGTCCTTCACACTGAATTGATAATTCCTGTCAAGTTTCATTAAATTTGGCTCACGATAATTCAACCAACCAGACTGCATTCATAATCATAATTGTTCCAAACGTTTAGCAGACACTGCCAAATATCACGCATTATTCAAAAATTTAGTTTGTCACTGTCTTTCTAAGAAAGCCCATACTTTGTTGTAATAGAAGAGAAGCTCCTCGTAAAGCTGGCTCTCCATATCCTTGGCTTTGATGACACGCTGAGTTGTTGTGTTTGAAGCTGAACATTGGAATGCTGCCTGAAGGAGTAGAAGAAGGATGAAGGGGAATAGCCGCATGGCAGATAGAGGGAATCAGTAGAATGAATGAGAAGAGCTGCAGGAGAAGAAGAAGAAGAAGAAGAAGAGCAAGAGGAATATGGATTGGAGAGGGGAAGGAAGCAGAGGGAATGACAAGCGAAGAGGGGAGGAAGACAATTGAAATGCTGAAAAAGGCATCGAAATGAGCGAAATAGACAAGACCCTAGAGAATGCGCAGAGGAAGAAAGCATGAGAGTTAGGTTAGAGTTGGAAGATGCAGTTTTCCTATGCTCGCATCCGAAGATGTGCATTTTTGATTAGATTTCCGATTTCACTTTAAAAATAAAATTCGAAGAAGAAAGAGCAATTTAATCCAAGCACAAAATGATGACTATGACTAATGCTCTACTCTATCCGTTTGTCAGATTTCAGTCCGCCTCATTTCGGTACATTCAATCGGGTTCCGATTTGGTCTTTTTATCTGCAAATGTGAGTGAGACAGTCATTAAAATGGCATCAAATAGTGTCACCTCTCCGTTAGTTGTCTGTCAGCAAATATGCTCTACATCCTATTCATTTGTACGTGCATTTTATTTCAAAATGCTTTATCTGCACAAACAATTCTGGATAGTGAATATCGAATAAGCATGGAGTCATTCCTCCAACAGGCAATGAAGGTAATTTCTTGCATGATATTCGAACTTCAGCATTTGTAAATTAGGCCATATATGAAAGTGCGCCTGATCACTATGGCTTCCCGGAGGCTAAGAACAAGTCAAGCAGTGAATTATGGGCAAATTTCCAGAATTATTTGGCAAAGAATTCCGACGTTGAGGTAAATTCGACCCTTTTAACTCTTCACCAGGTCCATGTGGAAATGAAATCGACAGAAACAGAAATCATTCTTCTAGCGTGGTCAGTATCAAAGATCGTGAAACTCTTATGTTTCCTTCATTATACACGATGTGAGGAACACATAGGGGTTTCACGAGTTTTTCGGATATTGCCCACAATTAATAAGATCAGTTTTGTTTCTGTCACTTTCATTTCTTTATGGGCTTGGTCTTCATTGTTAAAATTTGTATACAGGAAACGTTCAATAGATTTGCTACACATGCGAAAGCGGCACTTCGTGGATTGAAGGATGAAGGGGTAATCTAATAATTGGCTGAAATTTCAATCTAGCAATGAGGTAAACGCTTTCTAGGTTGTTGCTACAAGCCAAAAGCTCGTTGAAATGTTCGAATCCGGCGAGGTCTTCCGGGCTATGACTGATTTCGATGCTGGGTTGACATTGGTGAGAACTAAAATCGACTGAATTTTCTCATGCTTGATAATTTTAGGCTTACTTACCCTTATTCCAAATGCCTGAACGCAGTATATACTATTTGATGATGAACGAAGGCGATTTAATATCACAGGGAACGGAGATACTATTTACATATTTCTATTAGAAATAATAATCGCTACACTTTGCTGTGATGTTTTATGGTGTTCATTGAAACGAAAAAAATGCATAAATAGTTATATTTTGCGCTTCAGTTGGAATCAATTATAAAATGTTTGATGAGAGGAAAGAACGCTATCTGCTGAGACCGCGTGAATGCAGAGATGAGAGAGGATAAGAAATGAGAAGGATGACAACGGAACTGCGTGGCCTTCAAGCAGCTTGGCAGCTTCCCTCTCCCCCTTCGCCTGACCTGTCTGCCCCGGTTCTTGCTGATACCCGAGACTGTTAAACTGCTTTGCCATCACCTACTTTTGTCACTGTTGTCTTCTCTTCTCGGTTTCATTCCATTTTTACAGTTCCTCTGCCAAATGACTCTATTCTCCCAGCTTTTGCTTCTTTTCTGTTCAATCAATTCCGCACTTCCTCTAGCTCCTTTGACTAGCGCCCCAGCTGTCCAGGTGTTGAAGAAAGGTTAGTGTTGATCTGCAGACAAACAAACATATCGTTGTATTAACGATTGACATAACACAGGCAGGCTAGACTCCAGCTGGTTCCATGAATCTGTCAAGCGGATGTTCGCGGAACGGCGAACATGGAGGCGAACTCCATTGGTTTGAATGAATTGAGCATGAACCCACTGTCAAGCTGATTCAGATGCCATTCAACTACGACGGAAATCCTAGCGTGGACATTCTATTCAAGAATGAGGCAACGTGGCCATCCGAATCGCACTATCATCGATCATTCTGGTCCCTGGTTATGTGGGCATTGTGGCAGGGCCATTTGACTAGAGGCAACTCTAATCATTTTACTAAAAAGTAGCTAGCAAAAATTCGGAATCAAATACGAGTTTGGTTATAACTGATTCATCTGCTCTCATTAACTTATTTACCTAAAACTCGGCATCTTATTAGTCACTAATAATATAAGTTTGCCAAAATTTATTTTAATCTCCACATAACATGATTTCTATTCCATTTCATAAAACACATCTGACTCCTAACTTTTAATTGTTATATTGTAAATGTTGATTCCACTTTAGATGTGCATGTTTATGATGGCTCGTTGGGTGGCAACTCAGCTCTGGCCTTGGCCTATTACATGCGAGTCCTAGCCATTCGTCACTGCACAATCTATGTGCCAATCGACGTTGCCTTTGACAAGATCGCTAAAGTATCCCAGATGGGAGTGAAAGTCGTGCGCGTTGATTCATCGAGGCTGTAGGTATCCTTGAATATATGGGAATATATTGAATCAGTTTCGGATGAAATGAAATTTTCATAAACATGACGCTTGTTATAACTACAATATCTGAAGAATTGAAAAGAATTTCCTATAACTTCTTCTTTCACATCATACACAATTCTAATTGTAAACTAACAAAGAATATTCAATTTCTTTTTTTGTTTGAGTTATTCAAGTAGTTTCTGCAACACGTTTATTGTTTCCTATTCTTTCTGAGGAGGATAAAATCGATGATAGTGTCTTGAATATCTCGAAAGAAACCAAGCCATGACGTATTTAGTCTGGCATTTTGAATATTGTTTATGATGTTGAGGAGTATAGGGACTTCAATGTTTTCCAGGCATATTTCTTTAGCTACAGGTGTCATTTACGTGCCTGTCAATTTCATTTCACTGTTCTGTTTTGAACACTATCTCATTTGAGGCAATCGCATCCTCGAGAAGCCGCAAAAATCGACCCCTTTGGCTTCTACCTCAATTCTATCGGCAATCTTGCTTATTCGGAGCAATTTTTCAGAGGTCTATTTTAACTTTCGAACTGGTATTGCATGCATTTGATTGATTGCAGACCCGACAGGGTTTCGGCATAAGAGTATCAACCTCTTTGATGAGACAATGCATCAGTTAAGAGACGAGGAGAATATCACAAGCATTGATTACTTCATTGCCCCTATAGGCACTGGTATGACACAATTGAATGGGCGAAAATAACCTGCATATTTGTTGAGGTCAGCTGGTTTCGTCGATTGGAAATGGAGCGAGAAGATGGCCAGTCCATACTGAAATTGTCGCTGTCGACAGTCAGCACAGGTTGAGGATATTTTTGCAGGGCAATGCAATGCTATTAAGCACCTTAATTTTAGTCTTTACTATGACTACGCTGTGCACGGAAGTTTCGAGGACGAAAGCGGTGCAGCTCATTGGCATCTGCCTTCCATTCCGGAAATGGGAAATGCTCTGCTCGGCCCTCTTAAATATGGAAACAATACCAGGTCAGTAAAACTATTTTATTTATCAACTATTGTGGACGTCCGACTACCTGATGATAATGAGATACATCAGATTATGCTTTATTTCATTCAACTAGTATTATTATTATTTGTAATCAGGAAATTCTCGTTTAGAAGTTATGAAGTACTAAAAAGAATTTGAATTGTGATTCGATCAAAGTAAAGAAGCAATTTAGTTTTCGCCGAGATGTGATTGATCGGGTCATCAAATTGCCGGATCTGGCAATAGTTGCAGCGATGCAAGTGCTGAATGAGAGAGGATTCCGAGCTGGACCGAGCACTAGCGCTGGGTTTCTTTCAGCTCTGATTCTTGCCGCCACAAACACAAGACCTGTCGAATTTCTGACAATTGTTGTTACCAAATCTGATAACTCTTACCCATACAAGGATACGTATCTCAACAAAATATGGATCGGATCTCGATTTACCAGATACGGTGGTTATTCGGTGAGTTAACAGTTCATAGTTGTTTGCTATGTTGTTAACTTCATTATCACGAATTGCTGCTTAGGGTTACGATTGCTGGGTCAATGCAGTGAACGAAAGTCTAACTCTTGGCTGGGATCCTCTATCTCTGGCACGAGATCGTAACTGTCCGATGTTTAGACACTCCTGATAGATCACCACAAGAAAAGCTCTACATGTAATTACTGTCCATATAATAAGTAAAATTATACTACTTTCATTATTATTATTATTTAATAAAGAGATGAATGATGTAATAACAGATATGATTTGAGAAATTATTTACATCATATATAGGAATTAGTCAGCAAGAAATGAGCCCATTTTCACTCATTACTGGTTACTTCTTCTGCGAACCCTTGTCGCTCACCTTCTCTAATAAACGAGAAATGGTGGGAGAAATGACGATTTTGAAGATTTGCAGTCGTTTGAATGTGTTCAAATCCTGAACAAAAATAATACACTGCCGCGCTTTTGCAAGGGAACGGAGCCTGCACTTTCTAATTGAAATAGACAGAATTTAACATGGGCTAAATTTAGGTTGTTACTACATGAAAATATAATTTATTTTGATAAGGTATTTTGAAAAATTGACTATAATGACATAATTTTGTCGATAAAAATTAAAAATAGTGGACTATCATCTCTTCATGATCTTGCTTCGTGCCAAACTTCTTCTGGTAAAACCCCAACGGTGTCCAATTGATCATTCTCTAATAATTCTTCCTGATCCTTTGGGCCAGTCTCCAGAATCTCAGCGATCATTCGCTTTTGCTTTAGAAAATCGAAAACAGCTCTTTCATGCAAAATAAATTGACTGGCTCGTAGTTGACCTGGAATTTACCCCAAATGATTATTTCATCAGTATTTTTCATTACCTAATCTGAGTGCCAATAGAACAGGAGCAGAAACGAGAAATGCTTGCACTCTGCCACATAGTTCAGCTGCATCACTTCCCAATGCTTTGTCAAATCGGTTCAATACTCAAATTAAACAATTCTGCAGGGAATCGCTTGATGCATATTTTCATTCGGGGTTCTAACGGGCCAAAAATTATCGACCCGAAGCCTGGCCCGATTCGCAAAATACGGGCCAGGCTGTTAGAACTCTGCTTTTATCTCTCAATAAATGCGCTTATTTCTCCCATAACTATTTCGCCAAAAATGCCGAGTCCATGAAAGCTTACATTTGTCAACAATTTCCTTCTTGAGAGAATCATTTATCGGTCTTTCGTCTGTTCGGCTCCTTTCCAGCAAGCGTCGATCACATTTGTTGATTAGGAATACTATCTGAATCTCTACTACTAATTTGAAAAAAAAAACCATTTCATACTGAAGTGTTTCGTCGAAAGGCAATTTTAGCGAATGCCAGATCCTCGGAGGAAGGCTTCGATGAGTCGAGAACTATGAAAAGCGCAGTGAAGGAAGAAATATCGTGACGGCTAAATCGTTTCGACTATTAGATAGTTCGAGTGATTAGTAAAAATTACTCGATGAATTCGAAGAAGTGATTGACATGACTAGGATAATGCATTTCCCACAGCTTCACGTTGTAATGCAGAAGTTCATCTTCGAAGTCGAATCTCTCAATCGGATTCTTTTTCGTGTTGCTCTAAAGGAGATATTCCTTGAGGATTTAAATGAAGTTCAACTTTTCCAGCAGCAAGTGGATGTTTGGGCGCCATTCCTCGCATCGCGTTGATCAGCGAACTCTTGCCAACTTTCTTCTTTCCAATGAAGCCGTAGTTGAATGTGGTCTGAAATAATTGAGAGAATACGCGAATATTTCTGACTAATTTTGAATACAGTGGCGCTCATAAGTTTTGCATCATTTAAAAATTTTTGGTTCGATTTCTCATCTACTTACGATGCACCGATCCGGTTAAAAATTGACAGATTTTCATACTCTGGAGAAAAGAAAAGCTTAGGATAACTTGTAACACATTATAAGTAGCTGAATGTAATAATATACTAGTTTACCACCTTATAATAGTGCTTATTTTGGACCTTAGCACAATGTTACAGTCTAGTACAATGATATGCAGTCTTGCACTAGTCCTGCACCGATTTAACATTATGATACATTTCATTAACATTCGTGTTCCATGCCTGTAACACTTTTAGGGTAGTACAGTCCTGTATTAGAGTGTACTAGGCTATCACGTTTTCTGCAGAATAAGTTTTTCATTCCTAAATATATGAAAATTTTCAACCGAATCGGTCATCTAAAATGGGTGTGCCTGCGGAACAAAAAATATAAAATTATATAAAATATTTTGAGCTCTACCTTATTGTTTAGTGTTGATTTATGATTTTTTTTTCTAAACATCATACTTTTCCAGTTCTTATAACAGTCGTCTTTGGTTCGAAATTAGCGAACACTCTGTCATCTGTGCCGTAGAGAATTTCGAAACCAGCATCAGCCAGAACCGTACATTTCTCGATCTTGTCATTCTTTCTCATTCGTAGGGTTGGTGATTCGCCTTGGAACTTGAGCAAAGATCAAATTTATGAAGATCAAATGATTCCGATATACCTGTGAAATAACTTGTTGATACTTGCTCGTACTATCCAAACTAGTCCGTCGACTTCTCAATGCTCTCTACAAAATTTTAGAGTTTTATTGAAATAAAAAGAGAACAAATTTCTACTATGAAAGTAGGGGGTACAGCTCAAAAATTGTCGAACAATAATGATACGAAGCTGAATTTTGAGAAAAGTTTGAATTGGAATAACTCTCTGAACATTTTCAGACTCTGAGCGAAATCCAAATCAGAATTTAGTTTATCTCTCATTTCAAATAATTTATTGAAACGCTAATGGCCACCAACCTGTTCTTTGAGCATCATATCAAGTTCGGCATGACAGTTCTCTCTTAGATCGAGTAATCGTAACAATTTAGTTTCGTCCATTCTGTAGTGAATATAGCTGAAAAATATAATCTGAAACTCCGAAAGAAAACTACTGGAATTATTTACTTGGTTTTTCCAGTGAGAAGACTCTTGATGACGTGCGAACTGATGAACCAGGCATCGAGGTCGATTAGAATCTTTCCCCTAGTCGTTATTCGCTTCTCCAAAATTCCTCTGGCTAAAGAAATGCATATTTTGATAATTTGACATTATCAACCAACCTCTAGCCTCGAATTCCTTCTTGACATTTTCATCGAGTCTCCTTCCACTTTCTCTGCATTCCGCATCCAACTCTTCGTCGGTTTTTGTCAGAAGAAATTTGACTTCGTTTCGTCTGAGTAGAAATTTTTATCATTTCACGTTACCTCGTCTAGTATAAATTGGCGTAGCGTTTACAGTGAGAACGCCAACGCTGCTTTCGAGCTTTGCATACAAATTGGCTTCTTTCAATTTGCACTATTAACTTGATTTCTGGCTTTATTCGAAGGATTTTCGCGAATTTTTGTTAGTTTGGGAATAATTCAGTTCGATGAACAAAGAAAACAAACTAAAAACCTAGAAAGTGTCGGAAAAGCTGAGATTCCATTAAGTGAAAACAACAAAGACAGCTGCATTGTGCAGTGCACAACTTTAGACTCAGAGTTGCTAATGCTGCGCTAATTTATACTAATCCAAGGTAACATTTTCATTCAAACTGATCTGTTTGTTACCGAGCTTTGGCGACTCTAGCAAAGACAATGTCGTCATCCGAGGGACACCCATCTGGCAATAGAATAAGAATGCAACGGAAGGATGAAAGTTTGTGATCACTGCAATTGACATTTCACTTTTATGATGCTAATAGACAGACTCGTAATATCGATTGAATGTCTGATTTCTATCGTAAATATCAGTGACTCGGAGAAGTCGCGGATAGGCCATTTCCCACAAAACGGCTTGTTGCAATTCCTCTTCTATAAATCTGAAAATTTTAATATGTTTTATTGAATTTATTAACGGATCATAACCTGAATGGTTCGACAGAATCACAGGGATTCCTTCCAGCTGCTTGTGGATCAGAATGATTCAGACCTCGTAATGCATTAATAAGAGCTGATTTGCCAGATCCTTTCCTGCCACAAATGGCGATGTTCGTCTTGTGCTAAGCGAAAAATTAGTTGAATCTTTAAAGACAATCGTTATCATAGACATGCTAAGCTTAAATCTTGTAAATTCTATAATCGAAAATTCAATGCTAGATTTGTCGAAATCGAATTCGAAACCATAGTCATATTCAAATCGATTAAAACTCGAGTTTTCTAAATCAATTTTTTCACGCTCGTGGTCGTTACCTGTTCAACAGGATAAATTCCTTTGTTATAGCTGAGGGCACTTTGGAATGAAAAGTCGGTCAACGGGCTGTATAGAGGGTTTTCACCCAGCGACCGAGACTCATCTACACTCTGAATTATATTCGGAAAGTGTGCAGCTTCACGATAAACTCCTTACTGTGCTAGTCTCAGAATCATTCTTACGTCGCCGTTCCCTTGTTAAAGTGTCCAGTGCAGAATCATATTGTGATATCCTGTTCTGTAACTATCAATATTACCTTACATTAGTATTGAGTTGTTGTATAAGTTCTGCCCTAATTTGTGAAAATTTAATATCTCTAACATAGATCGATGAAACCGAAATTAGGTTTTCAGTGATAGAACCAGCTTAACTTGGACTTTCATTGCATATCATTTTTAACTCTTTCACTTTACGAATTACGCGTAAATAATAAAATGCAGCAACTTAGGAGGGTATTTTTGTCGTTTATTTAAGGCTCTGCTCATCTGAGAAAGACATGAGTTTTCGATTCATTTAGCATATTCTAAAAGCTCTACTCATTTATTCTACAGTTCTTGAAAATTTTGGTTTCCAACTCAGAAATATGCAATTTGATCGTTAATTGAAAATTATTACTTTTTTGTAAGGAGCGCTCAGAAAATAAAACTTCGATTTGTTCGGAGTGAATAATTCTTCACGGTCGCTTTACAAGTTTCTCCGAATTAATAGGACTATCGAATGGTGTCAAATTTGATTCGGTTCAGTAAATTTTGAATATCTCGATTTTCATTTTGGTCCTTCCTTATGTGAAAAATTGAAAGTGCTCCGAAATGAGTCAAATTGTATATCAAAGAATTGCCCTGACAATTCTAATTGACATCGTTGAATAATTATCCAAAAAGTATCTCCACGAAAATTTTCACGAGTGATTTTCTAAAAGAGCTCATTTTCTATTCTGCTCGACTTTCACGCGTAGTTTATAAGGCGACGGAGTCAAACATGGTATGGAATGAGGACCCAAATCAAATTAGTTTTACCACTGAAAACCCCATTTAGTTTCATCAGTCTATGTCAGGGATATAGAATTTGCAAAAGTTTGGACAGGACTTGTGCAAAATAACCCAATAGACTCTTTTTCACTGACTTTGTTCACCGCTAAGAATTTTTTAGCCTTAATGGTTGGAATCCTCGTGTCATTTGCATCGACTTGTGGAGGAGTAGGCGATCTGCCCAGTCTTTCCAGGATATGTTCTCCGAATCTCTTCTGCAATACATACCAATGTGGCCATTTGCATAAATATGTTCGGTTCTTTACTCGTGTCGATTCACTATGCAATTCACTACGTCTTCTGTTGCTTGGCGTAGTGGGCTGTTCGTCGAATGGGTTCAATCCTGTCTCGATTGGGGGAGGCTGGGAAGGTACAGGAGGGGGATTGTATGAGGGCGAGAGGAGAGGAGTTCGGGAGGAGACGTGACGACGAGGTGCAACCGGAGAAGGTGAACGAGATCCTGAATTGCGTCGAGAAGGAAACGACGAGTTCACTGCACTGCTGCAAATTTTTAGTAAATTGCACTACATTGAGGAGTACCGTTGCACATAGAAGTTTGGAAACAAGTTTTCTGATGTTTGGCATCAAGGGTGTTCGGAATTCCAATCTGATTCCGAATCATCTTAGACGAAAGTTTCGGGGTTTAAGAAAAATCGAAGCTAAGTCTTTTTTTCCATTTATGCACTAAAATACTTTTTAAAAACCAAGTATCTTGCATTTAGAAAGCATCTACAATTGTTAAACGCATAGAAGATGGGAAATGTGAGCGATTTTTTCTTAGTTTTTCAAGTTAAAATCCCTATTTCGATCTCGGGTCGTGAAAGTGTTCATTTTTATTCCGAATTTGAGTTTTTCAAAATTGAAGTTTCGAACCCTCTGCTTGATATGCATTCTTTGTCAATTTTCACTAAACAGGATCTGATGAAACTAGGCCCAATTATTAGAGAGCTTCGAAGAGCAACAATTTTCAAATTTCACCCAGATCCGTTGATAAATTGTGTAGACCAATTGCAAGGTTTTCATTTAATAAATTTGGCTTTGCTCCAAACTTCCTTGACCAACAACACTCAATGGTTAACCTTGGCATTGGTGTTGGTGGAGGAGCCCTTTGAATTGTCGGAGAACGAGAAGATGAATCGGATCTAGATCGAACAGAGCTGAAACGTAGCGGATAAAGAGAGCGATTAGCTGTGGACGAATGAGAAAGTGACCTGTTGCGAAGATCGAATGCAATTGGGGGAAAGGGCGCCGGAGGATCGTTCGGAGAAGACAGGGGAGTCGCTCCCGTTATGACCACTTTTGGCAGATCCTCCCCTGCTAGGGACCGTTTGGAGCTTTTCTGGCCCATTCGATGTCAAATTTATGGACTGGACAAACGTAGACAGTCTAAATCGACAAAAATCGAATAACCAATGTTGCGAAGATCGTGTTTACCTGTGCTAAATCACGATAAATAACTAAATAGTTGAATGGGAGAATGGGAAAATGGGAGACGGGGACTGATTGAATAGAATCGACGAGAATCGGCCTGGGGCCAATCGAATTCCTGTTATTCAAACGACTTTTTGCTATTGAAATGGAGTAGAAGAGAGATTGACAACGAAGTAGAGTTAGAGAGAGAGAGAGAGAGAAACACAGACTCGAGAGGATCGAGGGAGAAATCGCCTTCCGGTTGCGGCACTGCATAGATTATCATATGCCAATATTTCGATATGAGGCAGTCATCCTTCAGTTGTATCTCTTCATTTTTCTTTTCTCTTTTCTCACCCCATTTTCATTCTTCAATTTCAATTCAATCGTCCGCTCTCGTTGTTTCACGCCACACAATTCCATATATGAAATATGCATCAAATGCCAGAGATAATAAAGAAGTAGAATTTTTGAGAGGGAAATGAGGAGGTCAAGATTTCGAAGAATTTAAAAATCAGCTGTTGGATCTCGTTTTCCTGAGAAGAATAATCGAATACTCTGAAGATCTTTACCTTCGTGCTGGGAAGATAATGACTGAAACGAGGTGTTTGAGGTGTGTACTTATCTGTCATTAAAGATTTTTCTTCTTAATCGAAGTTTACAGCAACGACATATTTAAAAGTTAGAAACAAAATCTGTTATGCTTCCATAAATTATACCTTGAAAGAAATTAAAAAAAACCTTAAACATCGAAGACCTCCTAAATTGCAAAAAAAACTTTGATAATATGGCAATATAAAAATATTAATCTAAAATAGACTCCTATTATTCTTATGCCTGAATTTGTTACTAATTGAATCATAACTTTCATATTTTTAAAATGAAAAAATGACCAGTTGAAAATGTGTCATCAAATGATTATTATATACATCAATATCGCTGTAGAAGATCAACTTGTAGTGAAACATCGATTATGATTTGAAAACATTTATTTAGCAACAATTATGCCTAACAATTTATCTACACAAATCATTGATATCTTTGGCGATGCAGGTTTCCTTTTTCACCAACGTTCCCCCACCATGATCATATTTTTCTACGAATTATGAGCACGGGAATCTATTTCACTTTTTTCTATCTCTCGTTCCGGCTCTCGTCAATCTGGCGGCGGCGATCTGTTCGACCTCGCTCTCTGCAAACAGACTGTCCAAAGCAAGCAGCCATCATCCAGCATGATCCGGCAGTCCGCTGCCTTTCCTTTTTTTCCTCTTCCCGTCCTTGTCAGCTGCCGCGTTTCATGTATCTTGTCTGGCCGATGCTCGAGTCCGATTCACACGGCCCCAAAAAGTGCCGGACTATAAAAGCGATATCTGTGGCAGATCCAATGGCATTCGTTCGTTCACTCCAACCCCCATTCAAACATCGTTCATTTAATGAGGACTAACTCGCTTCTTCCTTTCACGCTTCTCTTCTCCTCCACAGTTTACAGCAAAAACAGCAAAGACTCTCATCCACAGCAGGTACTTTTCGTATTTTGGTGCATCTTATGTCCTTCATCCCTATTTAGACAGCAGTAATGGTGTCCCGATCGAAGCGTCATTGCAATTACGACGGTTGTGCTCCGTCAGTTTGCAATGTCTGTCCGACTTGTTGCGGCCCTCCTCCGATTCCTATTGCCCCCAGGGATTGTTGCTCTAGTCCTAGGTTGACTTTTTCTCTAAACTACAAATTAGTTTATTATATTCTTCGGTTAATTTTATCCTTACATGCATTTTATTTATTCGCAATTCATCTTATGATCAGGGGCGCACGAAGTTTTGATTTGAAAACTTTCGAATTCGAAGTCGAAGTTCGTGCACCCCTACTTGTGATGAAGATGATGCGAAAATCATGAGAGAAGAACTGTTTTTATCGATTTCTCATATCATGCTTTGATTTACGATGCTGAACTTTGAAATATCTATGAAGAATCAGAGGATAGTTTAGACCGTCTCCAATTTGCTGTAGTTTGATCGCAAATCCAGTGCCTTGTTGCTCTCCACCCCCGCCCCCTGCCCCTGAGCCTATGCCAGGCATATTTTTTCTTTCATCATTTTTCTATGTATCTTCGCGAAACTATTCGATTTCAGTTCCTCCAGCCGTCTGTTGCAAGGAGTTCCCAAGCATGCAGAATAACTGTTGCAGGGTATTCGCTTATTTTACTTATATATATTTAACAAAGCTTTTCGGAGCTCTGAGTATTATATATATATATATATATTTTTAAGATAATCGCAATGCAAATCCCGAATGTGCAGCCGTGCTGCTTGGTCGACCCTGTTCCAGCCAACCCTTGTTGCGTAAGCATTATTGCTCCTCTAAAATACGCAGATATCACTTAAATTTTTTAAGTCAGCCCCGCCACCTCCTCCTCCAATCCCGTGCGCTTGCAGCGCTCCTCGACCAGTACCGTGCCGATGCGCACCCCCACCCGTTCCCGATTGCCCACGTTTGTTAATTCTATTTAATTTGTTAAAGAGTTGATTTTAGCACCAGTTTGCAGTCCTCCTCCTCCACGGTAATTGATCAAATTTTCCAATGTCTAGCGTTTTTGTTAAATGGTCACTACAGAGTGTGTGTGTGTGAAAAGTTTGAGCCACCTTTAACTGTTCTTCAAAAATTACTTATCAAGATAACGACTAAAAATTTCTAAAAACGAAAATTATCATCTCCTATTCTGATGCTAACTATTTGCATAATTGTACTTCGTTCGGCCGCGAATTTAAGATTTTCATAACCTCGATTTTAAATGAGAAAACATACCCGACTTTTCGTTCATTCTGTACAAATGAGTTTGCTTGAGTTTACGTACAAGGCATTTTTATTCTACTTACTATTCAACCTTATATCTAAAATATTGTTCAATTTGGAATTTAGATGCTCCCCAATTTCGATAACCTGTCGGTTGAGTTATCGACACCGAAGAGATGCTCAACAAGCAGTCAGAACTCATCTCAGACTCTGGGTTCATTAATTTATTTGCTCCTACGTCACGGGTTCAGAGATTATTTGTTGCGTTCAGATTTATTTCAGAGTCTAATAAATATTTATTTATTACTTATATTGAAACGTACACCATGCACGGTTATTTAGCGCTCATGTGAATGAAATATGAAGAATGATAGCTCGAATTTAGTCGCTATACATTATGTAACTCAATATTTTGCTTCTAGTAAAATTGTTGTGATTTCATTTCTTTGTATCATATAATTAGGGCTTGCAAACACAAATGTATTCTAATTTTTGCTTATTCAAATTAAACTTTCGAAAATGTAAAAAAAAAAATTAGCGTTTCCTGGCTACAAGTCTGCGCACACTGTCCAAACAGTCACAATCGGTTCGCAGATGATGTGAAATGTTATGGCTCAGGTGTCAGGAGAAACGGATTCATAACTTTGCTGTTCGCGAACAATAACCATTGTTCAACTTTTTGAAAAAGCGGCGCAAGATCGCACGTCAAATGAGCAAAGAGAGTAATAAAGAATGAAATTCAACGAATTCAAACAGCCAAATAGTGTATGCAAATTTAAAAAAGGCAAAATACGTGCTCACATTTTCAGCTTGTTTTTACCTACCTTTTAGGCAAACATTTGTTCAGAGAAACTTTTCTAATAGCCCGAACATCTAGGTTGCACCAATATCTGCTCGCAGATATGGTTTTATCCTAGAAAATAGCCATGAGAAATGTGTTTGCGGAATCTACCCTTACTCCACAAACTCATTAGTACAAATCGTATTTTAAGGAAGCTACTCTGTCAATTCATAACTCATTATAAGATTAAGCTAGCTTATTTTTAGCTATCCTGTATTTTAATGAAGCCTTCCTTACAATATCAGTGCGTAAAATTTTAAAATGAAATATATCATTACTTGCCTAGAATTTTTTATGAGTCATTTCGTTCTGAGAAAATGTACTAATCACTGCGGGAAATTAAATACCGACATCTTTACTTTCAGGCTATTGTAGAACTTACAATTAGTTGTCTTTGCAATGATTAAGAAAAATTCGTGTCTTTCATTTCATCTGAAAGTTCTATTATTCGATTTTAAATCATTACATTTCGAGATGTTCGTTATTTAAAAAATCTTACATAATTCATTGAGAAATTAAAAAAAAAAAATGAAAATTCACATAATTCCCTGTCTGTAAAATAAATTGTTCGAAAGAATAGACTTTTTGAGGACTAATGGTTGTTTAGTTTCTTGCATTAATCTCGTCATGCCTCGATCTATCAGATCTGTGACGTAATCAGATTGTCTCCATCTACTGCCTCAATCGACCTTGGTTGTTCAATCACAACCTGTTGAATGTGAATCTCGTATTTTTACTGTTTATCAGCAGACAAATGACTGTTTGCGAAATGCAAACTAGAACACGAGACATGTGGAGATGAAGCTGAATGAGAAACTGAGGAGAGGGAGAGGAAATTGCGTCACAAGGACGAGGGAAGAGGGGAGTGGCTTAGAACGAAACGACACCTTCAGAATAATGGGTATTGTCGAATTACGAAAGGCAAACTCGAGAATTCTAAACTATTCCAATTATTTGCGCAAATAGCACTGACAGTATGACAGTATGAATGACAATGAAAATGACAGGGTGACAGGTGACAGACCCACGCATCATTCATCATTTCACATATTTCTCATACAAACCACAACAAAAAGCTGCCCCGTATCAAGACTGTCTCACTTAGGACAGTTTTGAAAGGGCATCAGAATATGGCAGTGTCTTTTATAAGTAATTCGAAATGCAATCAACTCGCTCAAGGCAGTTCGACAGTTCGTCTCGAGCGACTTTCAGTTTGATTCACTTCTTCTTTTACTTCTTTTGTCAAAATCAATCCAATTTTCAAGTAACAATAGAACTCGAATAGAAAAGTACCAAAAATACAACACACTGTTGTAACCGAATTAAAAATGGAACGCGAGAAATAGCTTTCCTAAATTTACTAGAAAGTGCAGAAGAAACCAAAACATTCAACAATAGAATTAAAGATTCCCGGAAATAGCTCCCGTGGAAGGGAAGATCGAACCCGTAGAAGGACGAATTGATACTGTCAACGCTGCTGAGAATGAATGGAGACATTATGAAACTGATCATCTAATGATTTTTGCCCCTTGATTTTGAATTATCTCCATTTTTAAACTAGAATAATAGTTTTCTGCGATTCAGCGAGCCAATTTTGCGATATGAAATGTTGAAGATTATGAAAAATCAAATAATTATCAACGAGATGAATTTACAAATTATCAGAGAAGGTGAGAAAAGATCGAGAAGCAAGAAATACATTAATGTTGAGAAATAGTGGCGTAGATCCAGTGGCAGCCAATCATACCTGTCTTCGTCTCGTGAATCAATGCGTTCATCTCTCGCACATCCAGGTTGTTAATCGGTCGGTCGAAAATACGGGCAGCAATGACAAGAGGAATTTCCTAGAGATCAATAGTTAACCTCAGGTGATCATTTGATAGACCTACTCCTGATCGAGCTCTCGAACTAACAAAGAGATCCCATAGTTGTTGCGCTCGACTTGCATTCTATAATAAGAAAACGGCAATGGTATGAATAAGCAACAATATTATAGTCTACCTGGTCTAAGAATGGTAGCAATTCACTTTTTGTTGGCAAGCATACTCGAAGTGACAAATCTGTGTAACTACCGGGTGGAAGGCCCTAACATTATTTATACTTGATGAAAATAAAATTGCTGTTCACGATAAGTTACCCTCGATGAACATTGAGCAGGTCTGTTTCCTTGATAAATTTGCACGAAATCACGCAGATTGCCTCCGTAATTCTTGCAGATGTCGCAATGAACACAACTTCCTGAAAATGTATAATTATCTTCAGAGACATTTTGTGACACTCATATGAATATAGCATTTTTATTCCAATGAATGCTAGTTAGTTTAGAAATACGCTAGTTTTCTTTTTTCTAAAAATACTTATTTGGAATTTTAAGGGACAAAATTCGGAATAGAACGTCGCATGTTTATAAATTTTCAAAAGTTAAATTTGAAAATTAACCTATTCCTCCGCAGCCGTTTGCATCTGCATTCACACATCTCTCAGGCTTTCCACTTATTCCAATTCTGGTCTCCAGATGCACGTAGTATTTCTTGTCACCTGGAAGACCCGGAGGGAATACCTAAAAACTCTTCAGATCGTCGAATCGATGGATGGAATTTTCAGAAAAAGCCAATAATTAGTGAAAGGGTGTCGATGTTTGTGTAACGAAATGCGGCAATTCGCAACACAAGTACACTTGAACTGTGTGAGGATGCTACATTAGGAGGAAGTGAAATGCTTTTTTAAGGAGGAAGTGAAAATCAAAGTCGGCATTTTTAATAGGAATGAAAGAAATTTCAAATAGCAATGCTAACTGTCGATGGAAACAAATTGTGATGGAAATCATTCAACTCATCCAAAAATATCCATTTTGAGAAGTAGCAACAAACTAGGCCAAGGGTGTGCAGAATTTGAATTCTAAAAAATTCGGAATCAGAATCGAAACTACTCACACATCTAGATTAGTTTCTCAAGAAACCATATCGGAATTCGAAATTTTATGATCACGATTTAAGAACATTTCTAAATAGTAAAATGTATATTGACCATAAGTTTTCTTCCATGAATGGATTCTGAACTTCAAAGATGCTCTATGGACTTTTGCATAGGTTAGCAAGATGGCCAATGACTAAAACTACAAACTTCGAAAGCTGTTATATTATCTTCATACTGCTATTTTTAGCTCCAACCAATTTGTCCTATCATCGCGATTTGTACTTTATCGATTCCTCTATCATTGTATATCACTTCTCTTCTTCATTCTCAGTTTCTTTCATTTTTTCTCTTTTCACGTCTTCTTGTTTCATCTTCATCTTCATCGACAGGTTCTCTTCATCAAAATATCATAACAAATAGTCCTAATGACTAACGCAATTTGATTATTGCAGTCAGAGTAGCCGAGATACTTTTTATCCTACAGATAGGCAGCAAATACTTTGTGCAGAATTGATCATGAACCTAATAACAATGGCGCAGAACATAAAATGACGCGAATTTAGCGATCAGAAATTCAGAAAATCCACGAAAATAGGTGAGAAAGTAAATAAAGGACCATTGTTAACCTAACCGTGAATAAATTTGAAAACTCTGCACTTTTAGTACTTTTTCCTACATGTAACGATGTATAAGGATTTGGATTCAATCGTTATTTTCGACTTTTTATTTTGTTTCCATGTGGTAATGTTGTACGACTTTCCAAAGAGGGAATTTTTAGAATATTAGAAAAATCAAATCGGATACATTGATTAAAACACACTAAAAATTGCGTGTTAATTTAAGACTCTAGTTTACTATGTCATAATATTTGAAAGTAAGCTCAATTAGTTTACCTCGACTTTGCCTCCAGCCATTCTGAAGCACTTGTGGTTCTGTTCATTGACTTCCTCATGAAATTTAACTCCAGCGGTTTTGTACGACGGGAATTTAATTAGGAGATTTTCCTTCTTCGGTCCTGGAAACGAAAGATCAGAAATTGATAGGTTAGGCGGTCAGAGGGGGATGAAGTGATAATATCTCCCTGATTAGCGGATTTGATCGATTTCCAATGGATAATAAAAATTGAGGCTTTGCATTCATTTTGAAAGAAAAATCTTTAACTTCAATGTAAAGAAAGGATAACTTCTTCAGTACTTCTTGTGAATAAGTGCAAGTTACATTGCATCGTAGTGGTCATTTATGAAAAAGTAAATCACGCTGTTTGATTTTAAAATGTTTTAAACCAAAATTCCTTGCAAAGTTTACTCTGTAGTATTTAAATCGGGAAAGTGTTTTGAAAGGAATAGGTGAGAGGAATAGTCTCCTTTCCCAAATTTCGGCCTCCTAATTTTTCGAAATTGACTATACCTGAGCTAGCAGAGCAAGGAAAATGTCGTTCTATCCGAACAGAAATGTCCTGAACGGCCTGGACGCGGAAAGTGGACGGAGAAAGGTAGCAGAAGATGAGGAAGAACGAGGGCAGAAGCAGTTGCAGTCGAATCATCCTGCTGCGAGAAGACAGAAATCGAATGGGGGAAAGACCTGCAGGGGCGGGACTGCTTGAAGGAATGACACAGTGACAGCGACCGGGGGGACAGTGACAGAGTGACAGGGGGCAGGGCGATTGCAGACCGCTCTCACTCACTGTCTGTCTGCAATCACTCTATCATTCACACTACCACTCCTTTCTCTATCAATTTCTCTCTATTTCGTATCAACTCAACTTCGATTATTCGCCGATCTTGGCCCATTTCATGCATTAGCCGGTAGAATTTTGGTCAAAACTCTGATCTTCACTAGAATTCTGACCTGTTATATTAGGACTATTCGCCTAACTTTACTTTACTTATAAATAGTTTATTTTTAATTTATGCATAGATCAGATTATTATTAGCGACTGTTTCATAGTGGTTAAGTTTCAAACACACAATAACATTATGCTATCATTAGTTTGTCATAACACTGAACGAAATATTATACTTTCAGTAAAATATTTTGATAACTCTAAACAACTGCATTATATCTTCACCTTTTCTAGGGTATCAATAGCTAACGAATAATTTATTTACAAAACTCAAGATCTACAAAGCTATGAACTCTATTGTTTGAGGACTTTCAGATTTGCGTAGATCTTATGGCAGGCGATGTAGGGCTGAAAATAGAAGAATAATTTGAATAAAAATGTCCCAATAACATACTTGTTGAGTGGCGATCATCTGATTAAATGGCAGAGACCAGTAGACTTCTGCTGGCAGTTGCTCGTTCTGAATCGAATCGGTTATAATCTCATTTGTAGTTACAGTAGCGAAGAAAAGTATTGGACTATCCTCTCATATCTGTTTATTTCAGTCACCACCTATCCAGCTCTTCATACTTATCGAATTGAGTTGAAATTGTACACATATAATGGAGTGGAACATGTAAGACATGCCAGTATACCAGTTTTCAGCTCAATCCGATAAGTGCTAACTTCTGGAATAAAATCGAATAGGCTATGAGGGTAACCCAATACCTTTGTCCGCTAATGTGTGCCTAATTTTTATTGAAATGCACCTCTAATAACTTCATATTTAGCATATGAAGCACCAAAGTCAGATATCGATTTCAGAAACCATGTTTCTGTTTATAAAGCCACAATAAACAGATAAAAAGTAATTTGTAAGTTGAATATTGACTATTTAGAAATTCAATAAAGTACCTTGAAGAGACTTTTCTTTGTCTTCCTATACACCGACACTACTCGTGCCTGCGTTGACATCTGCTTGCTGACATCGGAGTCGAATAGATAAACCGTTGCAAAAACGCCTGTAGCCCGCAAGGAATTTTCATTCTAAACTAGTTCATTTTACAATAGTTAGCAGAATTTTATCCACCTCTCCCTGTATCAATTGGAGGAACGTTTCTTTCGAGAGCCCTTGCGACTTCAGAATCTCTTCCATCTTGGGCAGACAGAATTGCAGATGAATGTTTTCGTATATTCCCTTCTTGAGTCCATCCTAAATTATATTAAATAAGTTTTTATTAAATATGGGAGAAAGACACTTCGACTTGTTAAAATTTAAGATGAAAGATGTCTTAAATGAGATAAAGATATGGCTGCAAATGCTTTTTTAAAACGTTTTTCATCATCTTACCGTGCATTTAACAGGTTTCCCGTCTAAGAGCAGTTGCGCCTCCACAGCCAATTCATCGAAGTTCTTGCAGACATTGCAATAAAGGCACGATCCAATTCCTCTAAAGTCTTATTTGGATAACCCTACTTTTAATTCGAAATAATAGTTTTATTAGCTGGAGTAACTAGGAATCACTAACCCACATCCGGTTTCCGGCTGCTTTTGACACATTTCTGGAACCTGCTTCCTGTTTGGAGAATTGCGAATTTCAACGAATATAGACAATTCCCCTGTGATGTCCTGTAAATCAACAACAATAATCTACTCTCCATTTTCTGAAATCGGTGTTCCACTTTTCTCTGGGTAAAAAGGGTGATGCTAAGCCTTTCCATTGACTCCCTCTTCCTCTTTTAACATTATTTTTACTTGCGATTGGTGTCGTGCTCGCACCATCGTTTTTGCCCGGAGATAGAAGCAACACCGATCTCAGGAATTATGTATACTGTCGAGGGAAAAACTAGCCAACCTCATGAATTTGAACCTTTCCTCCGATCTTGAAGCAATTATCCTTTCCTTGCACGGTTTCCAGCTTCGGCCCTCCATTCGCATTTCCCGCTTCGAACTCAATCTTCTTCTGCCATTTTGATTCTGAATGAAGTTGCGTCAGTTTTATCAGATCAGATATAATGACGACAATAAGGGCTATTCGGAGACCTCAAGCCATGAGAAATAGGGTGAGGGATGGTAGGGAAAAGATTCTCTTCTCACACTATTTCGTATAGTTTGAGATTCCAAGTTTCCGACAATAGATTTGAAACAATCGATAATTTAGGCATTCATCCTAATTTACTAACTTGCCATGATCTAAATACATTCTCTTTTTTCATTTTTGAGAGAATTATGAAAAGTGAGCGATGAAATTGAACCCAAATTTATGATTATTTTAAAACTTTAGCCATTATTTTATAAATTCTCTATTCGTACTCTGAGAGTGAACGCAGGGCTGGTGCTTGATGAGATCCAATTGGAAGGAGAGCTCGTCGTGGAAATCTAGTGCTGAGACAAAGTTGGTTAGCAGAACGGGGATGAACAGGCAAAGGGGATGGAGAAACATGGGTAGATCAGACTGGGGCAGATGGTGGCAGAAGTGATGGAGATGGTTAGGGGTTAGAGGTTGAGAGGGTAAGGCGAGGGAAGCGAGATAAGGAGAACCGGATAGACGGAAGAGGGAATGAATATGCTATATAACTGCTACAACGAGAATGGCTGAATGTTGTAAGTGTAAGCAGAAAAGCAGGTACAAGATTGGCAAATGAATGGAAGAAAAGAGAAGAAAGTGACACAAAAAGTGGTTGCTTTTACTTGAATGATTGAATGAGTGAATGGAGAAAGGAATCAGAATCAATGCAAAGCAGCATTGCGGAGATGAAAAATACAGTCCCATTACAACAATGTAATCACTGCATATATTGATTACGAGTTATTACTTGACACATTTAAAATAAATAGCTATCTTCGTCTGAGCACTTTAAAACGGAGAAAAATAAGCTCAATTTTAAATTAAAATGAAGGTGGCTTCTCCATATTTAAGGTATTCGGAGGAGAATGATATAAATTTAAAGTTAATTCTGAATGAACGCAGTTGCATGGAGTTTGTGGCAGGCGATGAAGTGGGACTGCGAGTGGAGCAGCTTGTTGAATGGCAATGCCCAGTGAGTCGAGGAGTCGAGTGGGTCTGACGATGACAATCCTCGAACTCGTCTGATCTCATTCTCCATATTTCGTTGAGATCTAAATGTCTTTTTTGTCCTTATGGAAAAGAACACATTTGGTTAACATTAATTTGTTACACACTCGATCATTCGATCATGTTGCAAGGCATAAAGCATACGAACGCACAGACTTACAATATCAAAGGCCGAACGTCGTCTTCGAACGCGTAGACTGTCACGAACAGATTGAGACGCAGGCCTCGGGCTGTCTGAACGAGTCCTCTTACATTTAGATAACTCTACTAATGTAATCAAATGCTTAGATTTTCTCGTATCGAGATTTTACATAGAGAAACTATTTAGCCTTATATAATATTAGAGGATTTCCTCATGGATGTGTATGGAGCTATTTCTTGCTTCAGGGAGAAGCAGCGAAGATTTTACTAACTTTCATAAAGTTGACCCCTTATACAGTTACGGACAAGAGTAGTGGATCATCCCTTATTTAGGTCTTGTTATTGCCAAGCCATTGCCACTGATCGGTTAAGGCCGAAACTTCATCATATACTTGCATGCATGCATGCGTGCATACCCCTCTACGAACGCAAACTTTTAGCCCGATCTAATCAGTGGAAATGGGTGGGCAACATCGAAACCTAAATAAGAGCGATCCAGCACTTTTGTTCGCTACTACGCAATTGAAAACCTTCAATTTGAAGTTTTAAAACTATCCTATATCTTAGTCATACATTTTTGGTGGAAGCAATCAAGTGATCGATTGCATCGTCCTCGATTCCCTGCATTTCCAAGAATCGTGCCAGCCGTGGGATGCAGAATTTCAGCCTGACGTTGTCGTAATGTCCTGGCTAAATTTCATCTTTCCACTAGCTTCTATAATCTTGATGCAAACCTCTACAACATCGCAGCCCAATGGTCTGTCATTAACAAGCAACTCGGCCCCTAGTAGACCTTTCCATTCATCAATAGAATTGCAGGAAGTGCAATACAGGCACGATCCAATCCCTCCACATCCCGTAGTCTCATTTGCACCGTAACACCTGAAAATAGTATCTACCAATTTTATGAGGTGAGATTAGAAGAAAAATGTATAATTAGCTACGAGACATTTCGCCAGGCTTGTGCAGATCTGCAGAAGTCTGTACATTGACGAACGTGAAGATCTCTGTGTCGATTTCCTCATAGATACGTACTTTGCCCTGCAACAACTGTCATTTCACAGATCATCGGTGGAAAACAATCGAGTTAAAATAGTCACCCTGATAGAATAACATTCGGGGTGATCTTCATCTTTCTGCAGCGCAAATTTGCCTCCTCGTTCGAATTCAACTTTACGGTTCCATTTCGAATCTGAGAGTTTTTTTTGTTTTTAAATAAATAATAACAATATCAAGCTCAAGCTATCGGAAATGAGATAAAGACGGATAAAATAGGTGATTTAATTTTTATAAATTTAGCACTCGAATCTGAATTATGAATCAAAGTGTATGAATCAAAACGAAAGCGGGATCTTATTCCCCCATTGAGAGTAACTTCACAAGAAATGCTTAAATCACGGATCCATACCAAAGTTACAGGATTCCGTTAATTCGATAGCGCTGATCCGAAAATCAAGTTAAACAATGCTAACCGTTCATGCTGATCCGAGGCTTTGACCCGAAGTTTTCCCAATGAAAACTGCTGCTACAGGGAGAATGGCATTGTCAAAGCTCGGATCACAATGTACTCTAATTTTTCATTGTGGGTTTTTGCAATGTAAAGATAAAGGGAAATCTTCAGCACCAAATCCTGTGTAAACAGGATGCGCGGCCAGTATTCGTTAACCTGATTTCGGTATCAGCATGCTCGAATTAACTTACCTTGCAATTTTAGGACGGATCCGTGATATTACACACTATTTGCATTCCTTGTTAGAAATCATTGAATATGATTAAATATGAAACTTTCTTAATTTGTCTCTACGAATATGAGATTCTAAACTATTACGCGAATTCCAACTGCAGCCTTGATGTCGGTGCAGTGTCAAGTCGATATGTTCAGCAGTAATGAGCAAGATGGGCAAGAATATGGGGAATAAGTAAACCATCAGTTAGACAATAGTTGGGCAGACAGCAGACGAGTCTATCTCCGATCCATCGACTGTGTCGGATCGATTCATCCGCATATTCTCCAGCTTTATCCGTCTCTTCCCCCACTATCTCCCTGTCTTTCGTTGTTTCGCATCCAGTTCTCCTCTCGCTTCTCCTCAGTCATTATCAGCCATTATCTTATGGCAATTATCTACTTCTCTTCATATATTTTTCATATCGTTCAGATCGATTGCTATATTTTTTCTAACTACTATCAGTCTCCTAATTGCTTTTGAAAATTAAGTCGATGTTTTGTCCTGTTTTCGTTTTCTGCACCAAATAATTTTGGACTTTTATTCACAGATAGAAATGACGAAATACTTGTATATATATATATAATTGAAAATCATGCATATTAATAAATAGCTATTTAGAACTAAATAATACCCATCATGCATACGATATTTCTGAAATGCAGTTCAAAAACTAATCAGAACTGGAATTGTTTCGCCCAAAATTAGCTCGTGACATTGCATAATGAGGAATGTTTTCTCGCGTCGTCGATATCAAACTGGACCAAAATTAGGAAATAGGTAAATATTGCCGAGAAAAGCTGAATATTTTGCATTTTTGGCTTCACATTTTTAAAAATTTTACTTACACTTATTAGAATTTTTCTGTTCATCGGGAAGAAGTGGCTGGCTGATAGCGAAAGTTTTGTGGCAGATATTTGAAATGCAAGGAAATTCATTTGACTCTGAATTATTTATCATTGAAATGGTGCAATATTCATAAGAGGTGTTGAGTTGTAAAGTTGGACTTGAGCAAGTTTTTCGACTTACCAAAATGAGCAAATCTCTTTCTTCGCAAAGCGTTTCGTGATACATTTTGAATGAAGCTGTCAACAGCTTTTCTCCCTGAACTTTATTGTTACAGTTAGCTTCGACTTTTATATGAGGGTTTAGGTTGCAGTTAAAATTCTTATTAAATTTCCGATATCAAGGCTTTTGCCATTGTCATCCATTTTTAAATTTCACCAAGTATAGGACTAAGGAAGAGTTCGGGCAGGCTAGGCAAGATAAATGAGACTAGAACTGTCCCATTGGATCAGCTTATCAATGTGAGACCAGATATTCTCTACCTCATCCTATACCTAGCCATGTATATTCTAGAGTCGTAGATGATGCAATATTGAATGCACTTTAGAAATGGACGAACGATAAGTAAAATGAACTTTAGTAAAAGCCCAATATCAATTCGTCCATGATATAATCGCTGTCTAATTTTGAAGTTACCTCTTCATGAACCATGAAAGCTGGGAAACTAAATAGTCCCAAAGTGATGAGAGTGTTAGTGATCCAGAGACCGACTGCCATGTTCTCCATGAAATCTGCACCTCGATTGCGGAAGGAAATGTAGCCCAATAAACAGGTCAATGGAATACAACATCCTAAATTTGAAAGAAAATGGCAATTGAAACGAATTTTCAGCACCCTCGTTTTCTTATCCTGGCTTTCCCAGAAACTTCAGTTTTTTTTTCGAGCTTCCCAGAATGTTTTCAAAATATTCTACCCTATGGTCTATAAGCTCGTATCGCTAGGAAGAGTGCCTCCCCACATGGCAGTGTGGCGTAGTAGATAGCGAGTTAGATTTTTCCCTTTCTCAAGCGATAAGCGAGAGATCGCCGGTTGGGAGAACGCAGAGAAGCGCGAAAAAGTCGCAGTCTGTGGGAAAACGGGAGAATAACTCTACCATAAGTGTAGAATAGGGCGAATGAGAAATTATCCTCGATGAGCAATTTTCCAGTGAAGATCTCCTGATAGTGCAGCTGCACATCGTGAATCTGCTGCAGAGATTGCTCAGGAAGAGGACAGCTAAATTCGCCAGATTACATTTTTCGCTTGAAATCGGATATGAATTATTACTCTTCCTTCTCGGGAGGAACCATTTCTTCGACTAATTTGACGATCGATATTTGGAGAATTTTGCACAGTTGGTAGAATAAAATAGCCAGCATTGAGATAGAACTCTGTGCTAGGAATATCTAAATGCGACAGCCACTAAAGCATACATTCTGAATGACTTACAACGTAACCTTCGAGGATAACGAAGTAGAATTTATCATCGATTAGGTTTGGTGTATCTGGCAACCCAATTATACCCAATTTAGTCACTGGAATTCGTTACTTTTTTACTAAAATGACAGGCTATTATTACAAATTTGGACAGCAGCCATCGCGAATGAGAAACAAAAACTCATTATGACCATCACCTGAATCATAATAATTTTTACTAGTAATAATAAACTCATTATCTAACTCGGTTCATGAAAAAATGCTTTTCGTCAAGCTCTTTGGATCGATTCTTTCCAAGGCCTTGGTCGAGGATCTGTATTATGTGTATTAGGACTCTTTGTATGAAACGAATCTTACATGATACATTTTTGATCTTTGTTTCTGAAGTTTGAGTAGTAGAAAAGTTGCCGAAGTCCCACTGAACAGAAGCAATGCGTGACAGAGAGTCAAGACGAAGGTGGGATCGAGAACGGATCCTTTGAAACCTGCATCTGCATCTGAAGAATGGCTGTTGCTGCTCTTCTCCCCTATTTGGGTGATTCGTCGAATTGTGCAGCAGATCTAATAATTGCTGTTAATTTATCGGAATGAAATCTAATTTACCAGCAAAAGTAGTGCCGTATAGTTGTAGAGCATCATGGGAGTTTTCCATTTCTTCCCAGTGAACGTGTGATTCAACCCAAGCAACATCATGTAATAATATAGTGGACGCAGAATTTCATCACTGTATGTCCCCTTCATGTCGATCTCTTCTGACAGCTTTCTCTCCGCTCCAAGGCCTGAAATCAAAGAAATGATGATATTCCATTTTCATAATTTATGAGTCAGATTTTATACTCGGAATTATCACTATACAATGTATCATCTTTCTTCCCGAACACTTACTCATGGAAGACAAGGCCTTCTCCCTAGCCCAGTAATACTTAGTTCTGATGGATCTCATGTTGAGCATCTGGCAGCGCCTTGCAGCTGCGTCTGCAGTGCTGTGGCCGTTCTGCGCGAACATTCGGCCACTGTTCGAGGTGTGATTCATGGCAGAATAGCAGGATTGGGGTGGAATTAGACTAGAGTGGAAGGACAAGTGAAATGAAAACAGGAAAGAAACAGCTGGAGAATGAAGGAATGGGGATAATGATTGGAACTGAAGAGGGAGGAATGGAGTCGGATGACAGAAGCGAGAAAAGGGGGAAAGGAGCCGCAGACGAAATGGCGGAAATGGGATAGACAATGGAGTGGCTAGATGACTAGAAAACGAGAATGCACCGCATATCCAGGCATTTATCACTGTTTCATGACGAGTACGTGGGAATGGAAGTGCTGACAATTGGGGGATATTTGCCAGTTGCCTGTTGCCGAATTAGCGAATGTCTCAGACCTCGGCACTCAGTCAATTTATATGCCATTTGCATGCATTCTGCTGTGCTTATGTTTGTTCTCAGTGCTTTATGACTCTCATGCACTCATATCCACCCATTTGGATATACACAAAAGAATGAAACTGAGTTTCCAATTACCTAATTTGCCCCTCAGATATTTTTAGCTAACTCAAAATGAGAGCAATTTCTCAAGTGAAATGAAAAGGGAGCAAAAATTACTTACACACCAGTTTTTGGCAATTTAGTCTTCGCCTCCATTCGCGTTCTAGTCAAGAAGTTCAGTTAATTTTTGCCTCGCAAATCAAAGAAGTCAAAGATGAAGTGGACTGCAAGCATGCGATGATAAATCATTGCAGATGTTTAGAAAGAAGAATAGCCCGAATTTTATACCTTCATTTATTTTTCTGGGCTATTTTGATCTTCATTCGAGGTTTATCAGTTATGAAATAATTTTCAAAATTAACCTGTTTTATCGAGCCATACAGCGAGATATTTTGGGATGTAATTCATCCTTTCTTCCTGTTCTCCATTCTCCTCAATCCCACTCAAACTCAGACATTCGACTCGTTGCTTGCATTGCTCTGTATGTCGAGGTGTTGCTTTGAAGCGACGAATCTGAACTATTTGATGATTTCCAATTAACAACTATTTCAACCCTAGTAAATATAGATCGACTCTTGGCGGTGCTGATGGCTGCCAGTGTTTCGTGTGGAGAGCATCGACCATTCGCAGAGCATCTGCGGGAACTGCTCGAGGAGTGCGACATCACACCAAAATGAAGGGAAAACTTCTGAAATCAGAAATGATGATAAATTCAGAATTAGGGAGAGAGTGGAATTCTCACTCAGAATTAGCAGCCACTCATCAGTTTAAAATCAAGTGGCTGAAAGTGCCAAAATTCTATCGAGGTGCCGAATTATGTCTCGAATTTCGCAATGACAGGCAAAGTTGCGAGGCTGTGGAGATGAATATGAAGTTACCACGATGTAACCCGAATATCTCACTTCCAATTTCAATTATGGCCCATTTGGAGCAAAAGTTCGGATGCTCGTTCAATCTTCAGACAGATTGTGTTACCACCAGACAAGTAGAAAGAAGAATAAACCAAAAGTGATTGTGAATTGAAAAAGCTGAGATTCTCACGGTGAGGTAGCAGTACAGAGTTGTGCAGTTTGAAATGTTTATCTGAGATTCGCCAGTCTCCTTACCTATCGATTCAACCCATGTCCTTTTTTCATCTGCTCCTGCTTCTATTATCTTCCATCCATCCAATCGATGTTTTCCACCAACCGACAAGCAATAATCCGGGTGAGTCCACATTTATCTCATTTTTGCATTTATAATCGCAAATCTGCACAAACAACGGCGATTTTCGACGCTCGATAAGGATGAAATATTGCCTGAGCGCATATTTTGAAGCTGTCATTTTGAGACTATTTTTTTTACACATAATGCCAAATAATATAAGCAAGAAATAAGATTTGAAATAATTCGAAAATAAAAAAAAACCTAAAACAATACGATTGTGTCCCTATATAAGGACTTAAAATTATGTATAGCATGCCGGGGTAAAAATGCACTCCTGGGGCATGTAATCCAACTGAGTGCGGAGTGTCAACAATAACTGTTCGCAAGAAATCGATTAACTATTTCTGCTATATATTTTTAAAGAGTTACTTTGAAATTTATTAACGGACTGAAATTACTATAAAATAAATACTGGATTTGGTTTGAGGCTATGATACGATATTTGTAATATATGTAGCTTCCAAGTCAGCATAACCCGCAGAGATGTCCGCACCACTCTCTCCTGGTCTCTATAGGATAGAACGTGTTCTAAATCACATTAAAACCATGAAGAACGACATTTGGAATCATATCTGCTCATAGGTATCGAAAAATCGCACTTGTACTTCTATTATAGCCATCATTTTCGACTCTTTTACCTATCTTAAATATAAAATGCGTAAATAAATTTCTCATAACTGTCAAATCCCTTTCCATAACTAATCAAAAATTTTACACTTGTAACATACCTATGGCAGCCCTGATATAAGTTAACTTACAGTGCAGAATCCGTTAGCCACCCACTGGGGACATCTAAAAATTGCAAAACTAGTGATATTCGATGCCAAATCGTTAATAAAATATTCTCAACATTCGAGATTTTCTTATCGAAAACATGACATTGATGTACTATCAGATAAGCTCAATTTAATTGAAATGTAAATTTTGAGGCTAGACTCCATCTTTTGCCATAAAGAAAACATGAAAAATCGTATGAAAGCAAGTGGAATTGTTATATTTTGCCATGTGAATAATTTACGAATAGGATCTGGCCATCTTAAAATATCATTGGGTTGTTAATTTTCAATATTTCAATTATACCTAAGAAATGGTTCAACACAGAAATGAGAAAATTTTCGAAGAGGGAGGGTATCCTTAAAGATTTTTTAATGAAACTGCTGGATAAGGTGATCTTCACCTAAGATTTGATTTAGAATTTTCAAAACCTACGATGGATTGTCCGGGCTAGAGCAGGGTCCCTTGGTTGAATCTGAATCACCACAGAAACCACAGGTTGCCTTCAATGTTACAATCAGAGCATTCTAGACCATTCTTTGAGGTTTCTACCTGACAAAACTGGTGCATTATTCCGGAATACTGAGGATCGTTGCATTTCTCTGCTAATGCTTGGCAGTTGGTTCCTGGACTATCAGAGCACTGAGCGGTGGCTAAATGTTTATGTTTAAGAAAGGTATTTAAGTAGAGTTTTGCGTTAGTTGATTTTCTATTAAACTTAAAATGACTGTATTGCACTTTTACCATAATGCTGCCGAATTTTATAAAAGGTTACTTAATTATTAATACTGGTTTTTGCGCAAAATTCTGATTTTTGAAAAGTGATTTTACTTGATCCAGATGCAGCCGCAGTTATGGATTGAGCGGATTTAAAATTTCTTCTAATTTAGTAAACATTTGCCCAAATGAAATTTTAAGAGCTGTGACATACTATGCTTGATATTAGGTGATGTGGTAAGTAACTCGCCAGTCGGTGATGGTGTTGTTCTACAAATATAGATATTAAGGAGTAAGTTAAGAATAAATTCTAACCTTACTGCATTCTCATCGCCAGCACAAACGTAATTCAGGGCCTTACTACAAGGATATGTTAACCTAAATTCAGTCATTTATAAAATGATTATCTTTTTCATTTTATATTCTAAATACCATTTTCCATCAGAAACCAACATTGCACCACACTGCTCCGCCACCGGTTCACCTGATAGCGAGATGCGATATTTATAAAAGTGATTTGTGCAAAATTATACCTTGACTCCAAGCCCAATAGTTGAAAAACGAATTGTCCGACCATTTCCATGTTACCAAGTCGCTCGTATTCAAGCCGACCCAGAAAAATAAATCATCTAATTCAAACTCAGTTTCAGCTGTTTCTAAATCACCTATGGTGAACTGTATGGAATTGGGAAATAACTTACCCTTTATAAATTGATTCTCAGATGCGCTGAAATAACAACCATTATTATAGTTTTATGAATGCAGACAAAATTACTAGCCTGTGAATTGAAACGAGATGAAGTCCAATCGATTTACAGTAATTTTCAGCTCCATCAAATGTGTCAGGAACTTTTATGAATCGAAAACATCTACAAAGGCATGTATTTTCAGAATTATTTATTGTCATACCTCGAATTAAATGTGTATTCCCCTGGCTGACAATCCGCATTTACCGAATTAAAATACAAACATAATGACAGGATAAATCGATAAATAAGCTGCATGTTTTCACTACTATCAAATCATTCGAGATATGATAGAAAGTGCCGCTGCATAACAACTCTTTGACCCCACTAATTTGCTCTTTTTTCTTATCTAATTTAATGTATTATCAGCCAATTCGCCGATTTCTTAATCATACCAGTGTTTTATTTATTGATCCAATAATTTATTGAAATAAAAATAAATAAATTTCGATTAATTAAAACATTTATGCCAAAACGACAAATCGTGGATGAGTTTCGTTGAATATTTATCTTTATCGATTTGAATATAGATTTCATATATAATGTAGCAAATAAACTTCAACAATTAATTGCAATAATTGGGCCCGCCGGAACTAAATTTTTGAAAAGTAATATTTTGAAACAATATATATTCTTACGATGCAGCAAATACTGCATCCTGTACAAACTTGACTGTTTTTCCTGTCAGACCATCAGCTTTTTGGGGGAACGATGCGCACTTAACACCGCCAGCAACATTCTAAATTTCCTAATTTATTTAATTTTAACGTCAATTGGATTTATAAATTTATTATATTTCACGAAACCTTTAAAATCGCCTTATTGCTAATTTCTAGTCCATAACCAATAGTCAAAACCCCGTAAAAGTTATTGTCACGAACGTATTTTGCTTCAGAGATAGGATTATCAGTAAAGCTAAAATTTAAGATTATAACTGGATATCTTTATTTACGAGCTTTGTCGTCGCTGTTAAATATATGAGCACGTGATTGGCAATATTTGAACGATAACCGTTTCCAGGTGACATATAACCAGTTGATGACGCCATCTCCAAAGCCCTAAATTTGGCGAATATAAAGCTGCTATATATTTTGATTATAATAAATAAGATACTGCACAAGAAATAGTCATAATTTGAAGATATGTTTGACAATATTTTACGAAGTCAAATTTTGTCCCGGTCGAGTATCTGTCCATGAATTAAAGAAATTATCGAGGTATGCTAGAAATACATTTCTGAAAAAGAAATTGAATCGTATTATGGACTAATCAGTTGAACGTAATAAGTTTAGCACTTCTAAGCTCTCTCGAAATGGTTATGAATGAACGATTTTTCGAACGTCTTAATAAAATATACATAGTAATCGAGAGATTTACCGAAGAAATTAGCTCTTTGAGATGTTCTTATCCTATCTTTCTCGTCTTTTATTATTTACAAATTCATTATAATTAACAAAAATATGCTAGATTATTAAGAAATACCTGCTACCAATTGAATTTAATGAATTTATATTAATTGAGACATCGGAATAGACAGCCATAAGGGCGATTCGAGTATATTTGCTCGAGGAGTCGATTGTCCATGGAAGTGTCACGATTTGCAAAAATTGTTTAAACTAAAGAAATAGTTTAAATTTAGTAAATTATTTTAACCACCTTACATCGTCATAAACGCTGTCTTGTGATTTCCCGCTCATATCTATCATGAACACTACATCTGCAGCCATTGTAGCAGGAGTAGGTTTACTAGTCGTTGCGATATTTTGGCCTAAATTCTCTAGATAAATTCGTAAACGAATATCAACCGAATATCTTTACTTCTAATTTTTGTTTTTAGTAATAGTAAAGTTGATGAGCAGCAACTCTAGATTATGAATAATGCTTCTCTTTTATTTGAGTTAGTTTTTTTCAAGCTTCTATCAAATTTCATCTAATTAATTATTAGGCATGCAAAATTCAAGCACTAACTTGTAGGTAAAGCAGGACTTGTGTGGATAGGGTTGGTGGATGCAGTTGTCCTATAATTTTGTATTGATTATTAAAATACAAAATAAATTAGTTCATCGGTTTCAATAGTAATAACGTTGTAAAATTTACTCAGTTTTATTTTCATCACCAGCGCAAACGAAGTTTAGATAATCATTGCAGAGATGTGTCTTCCTGAAACATTATTCAATTACAGTATTCAAATTCAATAAATTATTAAATACCATGTTCCATCTCCAATATACATTATAGTACACTTATCACCGACCGGCTCGCCTAATTTTAAAATTACGCAAATGAATCTTTCGAAACATTCATTTTTAAAGGATAAATTTCCTTACCGGGTGCCCAATTTCGATAAATATAGTCGCTCATGTCGGTCCAATTCCATGTGACTCTATCGCTCGAAGTTAGACCAATATGAAAGGAGAGATATTCGGAATTAAATTCTTTCCCAGCGGTTACTAAAATGGGGTATTAGAATTAATTCATAATGCAAATTGTTGATTCGCAATAAAGTCGTTATTCCTTTGAAAATTATATTAATCTTTAAATAATTCATGTGTAATGCCATGGAAAATTAACTACCTAATTTTCTAAATATCGACTATTTCTTCAATTAATAATATTTCATTTCACTTACCTTCGATGAAGTTGTTTTCAAAGGCACTGAAAGAAAATTAAATTATTAAACATTAAATGGGTTTGTAGTCTGACCTATGAATGGAAACTAAATGATAGCCGAGAGTTTTGCAATGTTTTTCAGCACCGTTGAAAGTCACTGCTTCGTTTATGAAGCGAAAGCATCTGAAAGTTAAATATATTTTATATAATACAAAGATGCTAGCATAACCTTGAATTTAAGGAATATTCTCCCGATGGACAACCAGAAGAAACAAAATGAAAATATGCTAGAAGAACAATTGATCGATATGGTGATATCATTTTCTTCAAAATTAAAAATAAAGTCTGGCTGTCATTAATGGGAATCTCATCAAAATTTTTAAATCATACTAATTAGCTCTTTTTCCTTATCTAATTTAGTATGCTATCAATCAATTATGCCGATTTCCTGATCACACCAGTGTTTTATTTATTGATCAAATAATTTACTGCTCGAAAAAAATGAAGTCTACAATAGAGATAAATTTTCAAAATAGCTGATGAAGTGAGATAACTTTATAAATTAGATGAAGAAATGGTGAAATTTAGAATATGAATTAAACATGATTCATTTCATTCGATTATGGTAATGTTGGTCTTCTCCATAATATAATGTGCGAGACGTTGACTGAGCTTTTTCTTCGTTCCCAAATTTGATTCCAACTCTTCATCAGACTTGAAATCGCATTCAAGTGCTCATAAATTGCTTACAAAAGTTAGCTTGGATTATGTTTGATATTTTTAAAATGTAAAAGTTTTAAAAATATCTTTAAATTTTCAGACAGATTGTGTTACTACCAGACAAATCGAAAGGAGAATAAGCAAAAAAGTGATTGTGAATTGAAAAAGCTGAGATTCTCACGGTGAAGTAGCAGTACAGAGTTGTGCAGTTTGAAATGTTTATCTGAGATTCGTCAGTCTCCTTACCTATCGATTCAATCCATGTCCTTTTTTCATCTGCTTCTGCTTCTATTACCTTCCATCCATCCAATCGATGTTTTCCACCAACCAACAAGCAATAATCCGGGTGAGTCCACATTTATCTCATTTTTGCATTTATAATCGCAAATCTGCACAAACAACGGCGATTTTCGAAAATTACGTTACGTAATGCTACTTTTAATCTACTATTTATAATAATTAGAAAAATATTTCTTACAACAAAATTTGACAAAAAACGAAAGAAGAATTGCAATAGTAAATTTTAAGGAATTAAATAAAGTGTTCAATTAATATTTTTGATTGAAATTTATTGTCTGTTTTGCGTTTCGTTATTATACGATTTTTAAAAATTTTCGATAACCGTTTCGGTATAGAAAATACCCCAAAATGCCCATTATTCATTATGTTGCGTTATATAACGTACAATCCTGATTTGCAACACGATGAAACTATGTTGTTCACACTTTGTTCATATTTTATTATGTGAAAGATGAAGAATTTTCGATCATTTTAAATATTATCAAAGGTTTCCCTAAATTCAGTTCGACTAAAGTGCCCCGACGAAATCGGTGATGAAATACGGTCTGCCATTCCAAAGAAATGTGAAAATGATGCTGATTGCGGATCGAATTATTATTGCGAGTCATTCGTCTACAGCCATGCTGCACAAATCAAGATTTGCTGTCCTCATAAAGGTTTTATCTAATTTGTTTCTAATCCCTTATGAATTTTCAGAAAATATTTGTCGTTTATCACCGGATCCAGGCTCAGCTAGTACCTGTAAAAATAATTCGATGCCACTGAATCGATATTATTTCGATTCTTATGAGTTGAAGTAAGAATGGAAAAATTCACAACTTCTTTAGTAACACTTATTTCAGATGCAAGAACTTTGAGTACTTTGGATGCGTTGAAGGAAATCAGAATCGCTTTAGAAGTGAAGGAGAGTGCATGAAATTCTGCCAGAATACTGGTACTAGTTCGCTTAGAGCGATCTTTAGTAATATTTTAATGAGTTCAGCTTGTTTACCTGGAAGTGTTGTTCGACTATCTGCAGGCGGACCTCATTTGTGTGACAATTCTCCATGTCCAAATTCCGATGTCTGCCGATTCGATTCAATTTACAAGAAGCACGTTTGTTGCACGATGGAGATTCGTCAACGTATATTTTCTTAATTATTTTAACCAAAATATTCATTCGTATTTCAGAACCGACTCCAATATGTCCGACGGACTCATATCCATATCTCCTCGCTTCATCCCACCAACCTCTCCGTTGCATTCCTCATCATGAATTCGACAACTGTC
Organism: Diploscapter coronatus; assembly: GCA_964036155.1. NCBI lineage: Eukaryota > Metazoa > Nematoda > Chromadorea > Rhabditida > Rhabditidae > Diploscapter > Diploscapter coronatus. Next base: position 18,046,242 of record OZ038423.1, on the reverse strand, counting down.
CTTCCAAATTCGTTTGCTCTTTATTTGGATATTGCTGCTCTTCGATTGGTTCGAGTGAGTTGATTGAAAAAGGCATAACCTTCAATATTATTTAGCATCATGCTCATTCGGTCGACTTCCATATTTCGATTCTACCCTTTCTGCTCCTCAGAAGTGCGCATTTTCTACAGACAAAAACGACTGCCCTTCGTCATTCTACTGCTCACAATCTGTAGACAAAGCATTGTTTGGCTTTTGCTGCTCCCAATCAATCATGGGTCATTTTAAAATGATTCTTAAACATTTGAAATATACATTTAGCTGTTTGTCCAGTATCTAGCACTCCGTCCATCGATTCAACCACTAGGCAGTCAAGCATTTGTACCGTTGGAGTCACTCAATGCAGGTGTTCAATTGGTGATTTATGAAATTAAAAATGCATAAAATTTCAGTATGGGATATTCGTGTCAGAATACAACCAATTCGATGCTAGGATTTTGTTGTTCTAATTTACCAACTACCACAAATCTTCCACTAACAAGCAATGATCCATTTTTATTCAACGGCAAGAAAATTTATAATTTCCTAAGTTTCGTGTAACTCTTTCAGATGATGCAAATGAAATAGCATCAAAGCTGCCATCTACATTCGTAACCAAATCATTTCGACGATCAATATCTAGTTTTATTACTACAAAATCACGACATTCCACAACCACAACGATGCCGTCAATTCTAAACCATTATCGCATTCTGAAGTGTCCAAGGGGTAGTCCTGTTTATTACCCGGATACTCAATTGGTAGTGGAATGCACGTCTGCAACTGGTTTACAGACAAGTTGTCCAGGTTTGTTTGATTTATTGAATAAACTCCCTGATCAGACTCGATTCTCGAATTTTCTAGGCAAATCGATCTGCGTCAAGGCAGCACGTGACATATTCAATCGCTTCGTTTGCTGTTTCATTCCGAATGCAATTCTCATCGAGAATGTAGGCAATTATTTATTAACTTCATACGAAAATTATAAAATGAAATATTATATCACAGACCGAAGATAATTCGAAATTGCACGGATTCGTGTATAAAGTGACTGTCAACCCGAGGATAAACTGGGAAACTACACCAGGTTAGTTGATGCGTTTACAGATAGGAATGGATGTACGTGTATATAAGTTATTCTTCCAAACCGAAGAAAAGTTGACGTTTAACGACACGACCCTTTGTAGCATTGCATAGGAGGTTGGCAATCACATCTTTAATTGAGAATTAGTCATATCGAAATGAATTAAACTATAAAATAGATCCTCTACCTGTAGCACTTTTCTCCTTGTTTCACATAGCACTGCCCAGTTGGTGGGACATTAAATTGGAGCTGAAAAAAAGAAAATCTGATTGGAGATTAAATTTCTCAAAAATTATCCTTACAGTGGCCACAATCACAGCGAAGAGTATTACCAGTTGAAGAAGAATAGCTTTTGTTCTGGCGAAATAATTCATCCTTAAATGGATTTTAATTATTTCGAGGGAGAGAATATGAAAAATTCCTAAATGCACGCGAGAATAAATTCAATGCAAGGCGAAATATTTTGAAACGTTTCTAGACAATGAAAGCAATTATTCCCGAGACTCTAGAGGAGAATAAACCAGAAAACTTTTGATGAATCGGAGTATAGAATATAAATATTAACGATCAGCTGGCACTTTGAAGAGCAGAAATGATCAAATAAATTGGGCAGTAACTATGAGAGTAACTGTTTAGAGGGGAACTGAGGGGGAGGGGCAAATCGATCACAAAGACTGAAAAAAATGAGGGATGACTGACTGGAAAGTGGAAGTGAGCGGCGAGTGAGTCAACAAATGGAGCACCGATAGAGAAAAACGGAAAAGTTGAGATAAAACAGGGAAGGATAGGGTAATAAAACAGAAAAGGGCAAACTGCGCAGACAGACTCTGGGCCCTATTTTGATTACCAGTTTGCGAGAAAAACGGTCATAAATCAAATCGCGCTGTATGTTAGTTTTCGTTGAATTTAAACCGCTTCGATGTTGATCTTGCCTTTATTTATTCGCCAACCAAGCATTAAGACGCAAACAATAACGAAGACATACTACTGTTGTGCAACCCTTATTATTATGACGAATATATGAATCATGTCATTCGATTCCAAATAGCCATTTTATCACTTACAGGTGTATTAAAAATGAGGCGGAGGGAAAATAAATTAGCGAACTTCATTTCTGACAAGTAATGGGAGAGGTCAAAATGTGCCAATTTCTATAGACAAATTATCAAGAACCTTGGAAAGCCAATTATCGAGTTAATTAGGGGGTTGTTTAAATTGGTCCAAGTTGAAATTTTCTTCTTGATACATGCACTTGAACGATCTCGCAGTATTGTTTTTTGCAAGTTTCAATCCCCGTCAACATCAAATTTGAGAGAGCACTTGCTCTCTCTCTCTCTAACTATAATCAACGTTAAATATGTAAACAAAAAATTCAGATGTGTTTTGCCCGATTGTTGCCCCCTCGACCTCCTGCCTGCCCTCTTCAGATGTCTGCCCCTCTTTCCATCCCTCCTCCTTCTGTCAATTCACAATACCTCAACAAACGTATCGTTGTTGTCGATTTAGCTAATCATCGCAATTGGCTCTACATATTCTGATGTCAGTCACAGTTTTACTTTTACCTTCGAACTACTGATCTCTTATTTGAGATATTCTCTTGCCAAAATTAAAGCATATTTTATTTATTTGAATTTTCAATAAAATACTCAACAACTGTTCAGTCGGTCTAATCATTATCATATAAAATATGAGTTCAGGTTCAAATTTAATATTTCCGTTATCAATAATCAGATTTATGTGCGATTAGTAAGCGCTCTTATCGGCCAAATTTCATCATCATACTCATAGATTGTGTCTCCGATAAAATAATGATTACTAAAATTTTTAAAACAAGAATCGAAAGGACTAGTAATGGCAAGAACAGATCTCTTGAAGTCTATGACTTCAGACTTGAGATGAAAATACCCGCAAATAAAGATAAGTAAACGATGTAAATATTAATGACACGCCAAATTTAAATATCCTAAGTGAATAGAAATGCCGAATTAACGTAATAGAAAATTTGCTTAAAATCAAGCAAATTATAATGAAAAAGTATGCAAAGCATATTAATAAAGCTAGAATAATCATTCTGGGGAAAATATCTAAGTACTGATTTTGAAATAATTTGATTTGAATATTAACTAGTATAGATACAAAATCTTTCCTTGAACGTATAGACATATTTAGCGTAAAATTTGTTTCCGTTTTCGTTTACAATATGTTGGAATGTCTAGCAAATAAACCTGTTTTTCCTCAATATTTCGAGTGCTTTCTTCGGCCTCGGAGGAATATCTGCAAGAGTTGAATGCATTGCCTTGAATATGATTGAGTTAATCATTGCATTATCACCCACCTGTTCTTGTTCATCATTCTCAAGCAGAGGCAGTCTCGCGTCAAACATTTGTCCTTCTTTCCCCAACCCCAATCTGCTTCCTCCTTTCAAGTCAATTGCTTCTTTCCTCTCTGTAACGGATTCCAATCCAATCATTAACCTTTTTGCCCTTCGTCTAATAACTCAATATGGCAATAAGTATATTCAAGGCAGCAATTAGTCTAGACACTTTCACTTCGGAGAATTCAATATCCTTGAATAGCTGAATGTCGATAGGAACGTAAATCAATCGGCAAATATTTAACGCTAATATCATCCATAAAAAGTTAAATTATGTGAATTGTTCCAATGGAAAGTGGCTTTTTCATGTACTCACCCAATCTGGTTCCCTTTTCCCCTGCAGCTTTCCCTTTGTCATTCTTCCTGCATTTGCCAGGATTGTCATCGTCACTTTCCATGCCCTCCTTGCATTCGCACATTTCCTCCCTGCAAATGTGTTGTTCTGACGGACAGTCTGTGTCCACTTCACAGCCTATAAAACGTGATCTCATTTTTGAATAATAAAAAATACATTTGTGAAAACAATCAACTAGAAATAATGAACAATTTCAAATGATGCAACGTTGACTTACTGATCGAACTGACAATGCACGCACAGTCCTGACACCCCTTCTCGTTGATTGTAATGAAGCAGTTCAATTTGCAAAGAGGAGGCTTAGGACAAGCTAAAATGGCGTATTTAATTATGAGTAGCTGATTTAATTTATTATATTTTTGAAGATAGATCGTGAACTAGACAACATTCAGTCTCTAGATCTAAATTAGACCTAAATTTTGCGTGAAATTTTATTTCAGCTTTTTTCAAAATATGACTAAACATATTTAGGGAAACCAAGTTAATTTTTGGGGCCGATAATCATTGAAAACTAACATTGGGGAGTGATAGGTGAGGTTAACCGGATCTGAGTGCTTTTTAGGTCTTCGAAAATGGTTCAGTGGGAGCAAAGTTATGAGCATTTTTTCTACAGTCACTTCCCATTTTATTAGGCCAGTCATTTCTCATTGCATTTCGAAAAGATACAGAATTTTAATTTTATCATTCGCAAAATTACCAGCATTTCTCACAAAGTATCAATGCGAGATTTCATTATTCAACTACTCAGTGCTGCGCCTTGCGTTAAAACTTGATAAAATTCTCGCCAATTTGTAATCCGAGGAAACTTTTCGTCCTCGCTATGCTCGGTTGTGCTAGACATTTGTAAAAACGGTGAAACACGTCGTAGGTAGATTAGTATCGTATTTTCAAAATCCGTTTGCACTTTTTCTGTCGAGGATTTTATTTTCGAGATACCGGGATACCGATATCTAACTTTCGCGATTTTTGAGGGTTTTGGAGAAAGTTTTCAACTACAAAGTCCGAGGGAAAAATCCGTAGTATGTCATACAGAAACAGTTTTTTTATGATTATCAATTAGGGACTCGATCAGGTAGGTCTGAAAAAGTGACGATAAATTTCAAACGCATAATTCGAATACTAATTTTGGCATTTCTAAATATATATTTGTTTATCAAGTCTACATAAATAATAATAGCTACTGAAACAATACTTAGAACTTGGTGATAATATTGGGTCGGTCAGAAAGTCCTTGTCGAAGTTCAAATTATCAAAAATGCGAAAATTTGATAAGTTATACCCGAAAGGAGATGATACGCGAGCAAGTTGGCAATGATATTAGACGACAATTTCAGCGCAAAATCTGATAGAAGTCTAGAAAATACTTGTAAAACGGTGGACGATATATAATCAAACTCAATAAGAACTTTCTAACTGACACAAAATATACACATTTTTTATTAACTCACTATCGATAGCCCCTCTGATGGCCTTCGTTTCTCTAATCTGATTGATTTCATCATCACTGAGCGGCAGGGGAGGGACTGTTATTTCCTCTTCAGTGGTTGTTTGAATTCTGAGTGGTGTTGTAGCCTTGTGAAACTTCTGAAACAATTGCGTGATTGAACGTTCTTGACTTTTTCACTTATAAGAATATTCCAAACTACAACTAAAATCTATTGAAAATTGTCAGATTGGATGGAATCAGAGAGTATATTGTAAAGCTAATAAAATTATCCAACTTTTTCATATCTGATCCCGTATGATGTAGTGGAACTTAAAGTAAAATTTATCTCGAGTGGTAAGCATAACATGAGTTTTGATTTTCCTCTACCAAATCAATAATGGTCATTTAGATTTGTAATTTATTAGGCTAACCTTAATTTTGGTCGACGATTGTTTCTTCTTGGTAACAGCCTTGACTTCAATAACCTCTTCATCTTGTCTGCTATTTCTCTCCTCCTCAAAGTCATTCTCCCCCTCGCTTCTCACGATCACTTCGGCCAACTTATCAGCAGCTTCTGCCTGTGCGATATTCAGCTCAGTTTTCAGTTTCACCGTCGATTTCTCTTCAGGGATCCTTTCCTCTCTTCGTTTCTCGTGCTCTTTCAATGTTTCTGCTTGCGTTTCTGTCGAATTCTTCGTGATGTCTTCTCCAGAACCATCGAATTGATCGTCTTCATCGAACTAAAAGTGTAAAACTCATTGTCAGATATACATAAAATGTTCAAGAAATTTTGGCTACAGCAAATATGGCGGTATAGCTGCATGAACTATGAAAAGTCTACCGAAAATAATTTGTCTCTCTCTTCTTGACTCAATAACGCTTTCGCTTGTTCAACATCGATAAATCCAGGTGGTAAAGGCACGGAATCAGGTGCCGATGGATCTGATTCCGAATTAGGAGACTTGAATGGCATGAAATGGGTTTCCAATTCTGAAGCTAAACGTCTTACTCTTATCTCGTCTTTCCCTACCTTTCTTGACCCAAGCCATTTCATCTTCACCGTTATTCTGTTTCTCATCAAAGCCCACAAATACATTGCTCTGGAAATCAAATTTTTTCCCCTTTTCTAATCTAAATATTTGATTTAGTCTTACATTTTTGAATGCCTCTTGTCCATGTTCAGTATCTGCAGTTTCTGCATCGATAAAAGGATGCCCTTTCGGAGTTGTGAAGGGCATTTCCTCCTCATTGTAGTCTTCGCATCGGCCGACAAAGATGAGCATGGCCAGAAGAACGGAAGGGGACCAGAAACGAGATCGAAACGGATTGAGACAGGGATGGAGCAGAGAGGGACGCATCTGAAAGAGAATCACATTGGCAATGGAAAGAGGAAGAAGAAGAAGAAGAAGAAGGACAGGGGAGGGGGGAAAGTTGCCAGGGGGAGAGAAGAGTGTCAAACCACCTCTTACACAGGCAGGTGGAAAAACTCACCCTTCTGCGGAAAGAAGCAGAAAAGAGGAAGCTGCTTTTGGCAATGCCAAACTCGACATTCATCCACACAAATATGGACTGCTATTCTCCCCGATGAATGCAAGAGAATGGGGCATTCAAATATGCGCATTACACAATGCAAAGCCACAAGATTACAATCATCCTTTATCTCGATTTTTTGCCTAATTCCATTATTCCTATCCATCAAAAATCGCCGATGTTGCTTTCTCGTTATTACCTACATTATCAAAAACTACTTTTACAAATAAAATGAGAAAAACATGTCTGTATATCTTTGAAATATTCTCATTCAATATCCATGCTATATTTTTATTAAATGTGTTTAAATTAATTTCGTTTGTTAAACTTACCTTCCCAAACTGACTTTCAAGATAAAAATACTCTTGACTAGGTTACTTTCAGATCTTTTTATTCAAAATGTCTATGACATTATAAATCAACAAGAACAAACAACGTTGTTACTTTTCCATAGCAATTATCCAAATTCTTTGCATAAATCAGAAGTAATGAATGAGTAAAAACTATGACAATGATGATTGAACCGTATGAGATACAAATCGAATTGAATCATTGCGGCTGGCAAAGGCAGAGGCAAAAAGCGAAGGGCCAATAGCCTTTGTGCCAATTCTCGAACTCGTGTCATTTCAAGCACATATTTTCATAGTGACAGTCGGGTTTTCTTTGCTTTCTCCTTTTGCATATTGCATTACACTTGTTGTGTATCTGGGCTGACCAAATTCATAATTCTGTTACACTGGAAATTCACCTATTTTACTCGTTATCAATAAGCAAATTTAGGATAATTATCTTTATTTATAATTTTCCATATAAAAGAAATATCGAAAAGTAGTTAATAAAAAAATCAATGACAAATGCACTGGTATGCGATATATTCGTTTTGCAATTTTATTATGTTTTCAGTCCTACATTTTATTTGCACCGCATTGTTCAGTTATTCTTGTGCATCGTGCTATGTTAAATGTTGTGTTGTAACTTTATAAATGTCACATAATGATCTCATTTTAACCATTCATTGAGGGAAGTGAACATCTAGCACTTGTCTTTTTCATAATATAAACTAATACGAAAGTGAATGCATATCTCACTTCATTTCGATAAAAAAGTGAAGATCAGTTTGATTATTATTGAGATCAAAACGATTCTAAAAAATTGTCGAGCTTTAATGGAATTCATGTTTCCTTGGTAAATTGAATATTTGAAAGAAAAAAACTAGTGATGCAACGTTTTAGCATAATTTCTGAATACCGTATGCCCTTCTCTATAATATAACTAGGGCCCACAAATACTATGCACGCTAATTTCCATTGTTTATCCGAAATCGAAAGTTTTACTAATGTAAAGAGAATTCTCGTTTTCTGGCTGAAAGTATCTTCATACTGCTCAAACGGTTCTCAATTGATCTGTGCTAACAAGACGCAGGTGTCAAACCGACAATGAGCACGCAATTTTTATGTTCTTGACAAAAAATCATTTTTCAGCTTTTTGAACGAGCAGCACAGGAGTGCACATCAAATGAGCAAAGAGTGAAATTCGAATAGTTCAAACAGCCAACATGATGTATCCAAATTTAAAAAGGCAAAATGCGTGTTCACATTTGGAGTTTATTCTCATCTAATTTTATGGGTAAAATAGGCATGAGATTTTTCAATGGCCCAACTAACGAGATAGTTGATCAATTAACGGGAAATAATCGAAAAATAGCAGGAAAAATTCGAGAAAATAGAGAGGAAAATTGATCGATTCTCACACAACGCGACCGCGTTGCGTTGGAGCTCAAAGAGAGAGTCCGTACCATGTACACGAATGCATTTTTATCGTCTTTTTCTAATGATTTTTCGTTAAAAACGTGGGGAAATGTGGTGTTATGAATGTTTATTATATTATCGAATAAAAATTGATATTATTCAATATTATGCAGCAGGCATACGATCACAATGCACAATGACGAATCATTGATTCATTATTCCATGTCATCTTAGATATTCATTTTGAGTTATGAATACAATATTACTACGAGCTATTTATGGTTTTTTTTCTTTTTGATAAGATTTATTCACTTCAAAATCTCACTGATAAAATTGAATTCGCAGCATTCGTTTTGCTGCTTTTTCATGAAAGCATCAGAATGATATGCATTCACTATTTCGTGACCTTTTAAGAAGCATATTTCGATAAAAAATACTCAGATTTTCCGAATAATGCCGTATGACAAAGTTTCACTCGATAAATAGCGATTTGAACATCATGTAGATGTACTTGACGTACATGTTTTCATGAAATTAAAATAATTCCGTCATTTTCGCTGGGCAAAAATGTGATTAAAGAAGAAGCGAATGATAATGCACTTCTTTTGACAATATCAATACATTGCAGCACATCATTCGCTCCATCTTTCTCATTTCTTTGATGAGTGAACTCTTTGTAAAATCGTGTATGATCGTGCAAATAATAAAAAATAAATATAACAATTTTGGTCTTCCTTACAAGAATATTGTGCTTCGCAATGCTCATTTCCATCATTGCAGCTTCTCATTTATTTGTTGCAATTCCGTAAATTGATCATTTCATGTGTTTAAATATCCGACATCTTGCATGGAAGATTTTTAAATCTCCGAACTGTAACAGAATTACTGATTGGTCTCGTTTATTTGGATCAATCTGTCGATCAGCCCAGTTCACAAATCACTTTATTCATTTGCAATTACCACCAGTGTTGATAGAATTTTAAACGAAAAAAAAACTAGACGATGATTAAATGAGTGGATTGGGCAAGGAAGGGGGGATAGAAGCTTAGATAAAATCAACACTTAAGACTATAAAACAGTCAACAATAGTCTTCGTCATAGCAGTTCTAAACATGTTCTGAGAAGACGGACATTAAAATTGAAACAAGTATACGGAAAAAAATGAAAGTTTAACGATTACCCGAAATAAAGATGAGTAGAAACCGAAGAGGTCGACAGTCGATGGTAGAGGAGTTTAGCTGGAAGGGGCTGGTGGGTTGAAGATCGGGGGAGGGGGCGGGACGGGAACCACATCGAAGTCCATCGGAGGAGGAGGAGGAGCTGAAATACGCAAAAATTGACAATGAAATATAAAGAAATAAAAAATAGTGTAATGATGTAATTTGTGTAAGGTTTCAGTCAGACGGACAAACGAGAATGGAAATGTGGAATATGTGAACGAAAGTGCGCAAACAAGTAGAGCTCACCTAGTTCGCTTAATGTCATCGCGCTTTGACTATTTTTCTCACCAATAGAAAGCCCTTCCGCTATTATGATTAGGGTTTGAGGTCAAAAGTACTAACGCATAGTCTACCTGACCTTGGTCATCCCCCCATACAGCTGATTGATGCAGTGGAGAAAGATAACATGTGAAAAGAGGTGAATTGGAGTATGCGAATTCTGTATTTCGAAATTTCTTTACTAATTCTCTTTTTCATATGCATTTCTTGACGAAGTCAAATAATTATATATATCGTGAAACCTCGAATAGAGAAGTTCGAGGGCTTCTACTTTCAATGCCCTTCCGGAGAGATCTTCAATTAGAGGTTTTACGGTAATTTCAAGCCCAAGAAGATCATGTTTGTACTTTTTTGACTTCAAATTTATGGCTAGGACGTCAGAAAATGCCTTAATTGGTTTAAAAACAGACAAAGAGTTCTCTATTTAGGTGAACATTTATTGTGAGTGAGGCAGATTAGTAGTTGTTGCTTGATCCATCATATTTTCTTTGCTTTTATAACCACTTTGGGTCTAACTTTGCGTACTTTTATTCGCGCAATATCGCACGTTTCATCCACAATTTAGTCCTTCTGGTCAAAAGAATAGAAACGAACTCTTTCAAAATTTGAATAAAACTCACGTGGTGGTGGCAAGTCAGAATCGCTTGCAGACGGTGTTCCAATTCGAGGCGCTTTTGGCGGTGGCTGCAAAGTCGTCGGGGCTGAAGATCTGACGCAAGAGGGAGGGCTCATTCTCCTGGAAGGATGGAAGGGAGGGAAACCAGGTGGAAAGCTGAGTTTGGGAACAGGGCAAGAGGGCATAGAGGCGGGAGATGGAGTGAGGACTGGAGCCGTGTGTGGGTGGTGGCCTGCTTCTGGGACGAACGAGACCGGACTGGGGGGTCGGAGAGTGCCGCCGAAGAAAGGAGACGGTTTCCTGCCTTTGTTTGGACCTGGGGTCACCGCGAACAAAGGCATTGGCTTGCCTCTGGGCGCGGGAATGAGAGGGCCTTCTTGCATGTGCATCTGGGAGGGTGGCATTCGGCTTGGACTTGGGCCCGGACCTACTTGACGAGGGAAGTTGCCTCCTGAATTTGAAAACATCATTAACGAGAAATGCCAATTTTTGTGAGATAAGCGATTTTAACGAGTTGTGCTATAAAATCATGATGAATAAAAAGTTGAGAATATTCGCATTGAACGCAGCTCGCGCATTTTGAATGGGTGGGTGTTATTCTTTGTGTTCATACTTTGATGGAGTTCGATTCCTCCCTTTGGGCCATTGACATTTAGGGGTAGGTGGTATTTCTTATATCAGTGTCAGTATTGATATCATGAGTTATTTATATGGTGTGGTTTATAGAAGTGTCCGGAGTTGAAAATTGTGAGAATTCGGGATCGTAATCGATATTTCGATACCCGAAATTATCATAGAACTCCGGACGATGCCCATTGCGCAATTATTTTCAACGGAATAAATAATATACCTCCTCTATCGAATCTGCCTCTACCTCCTCTCTGATTCTGCCAATTTTCTGCACTCTGACTCGGCTCGTCCCGTTCATACTCGCTCCAGGCAAAGTTCGAAAACGGCGAACGCGGATTAGTGAACGAGCTTCTGAAATTGCAAAATAAACGTAATTCATTTCTAAATCTAATGGAAATCATCCGATTTTTTCTCAGAGTATTTGAAACTGATTGGTAAAAGCATACGAGACATTCGATAATCGAACTTCATGTTTCTTGTATAAATAGAATTGCTATACCACATCTTCTATAAAAAAAAATAAGTATCGATTTTAAGTGGATAAATAGATAAATGAAATTTTCAGTAAAATGATGAAAAGTTAGCAAAAGTATTACTCCTCATTCCAACTGTCATTGTTGGCCCAGTCGTCGTAATCGTCCTGCCCCCTGCCCGGTTCTTCGAACGAATTTCTGCCTCTCTTCTTTCCTCGCTGTCTGAATCCTCCATCGTTGAACGAACTGCAATCAATATATCTGTCATTCCCCTTCACCCTTCAATCCACTCACTCATTTCCCCAATTCGGTTCATCCTCAAACCCTCTTCTTCCTCTGCCACCTCTGCCTCTGCCTCTGCCTCTGTCCATTCCCATTACTCTGTTTCTGCTGTCAAAGGGAGGCGGTCCGCCCATTCGAATTCCTGAAAATCAACAATATGATATGGCTATTTTTTTCTATGTAATCCGTTATGATAAATATGGTATCAAAAACTTTGGAAAATGAAACAAGCTTACATGAACAAACTCTGCTCTGCATAATAAGTTCAATTTTAAATTGATAAGTCTTCAAAAATCTTGCCTCTCATATTAGGTCTGTTCCTCTTCCAAGCATCGGGTGCTTGGTATGCCTGATTGAGATAAGGCTCTGCATTTCCGCCCGCCCAGTCATCGTAACTTTCGTCATAGCCTCCATCGTCATACCCGTTGTCGTAAGGCAGGTAGTTGCCGCTCATTCGACCTCCTGCAAATTTTTCATCATTTCATATGCTCTCGAAATAAGTCATTCATGGAAAAATCAGACTAAACATAAGTTTTCAAGAATAACATTTTAAATTTCGCAAGAGATCCGCTAACAAAGAGTTTGCATAATGCAAGTCCATTTTCTTCGAATTTCTTTTACTATTAGGGCAACTAGGGGCTGTATATTCCGAATATAATATTCAAATAATTAAAAGATTTCGAAGAACGCGAATTTACATTACGCAATTTAAAATAATTTCGGGATTGCTTTCAATGTTTAAAACGCAACTGATTTAGTCTACCTCTCATATTTTGTTTATTCTTCTTCCAAGGCTCAGCTCCGTGACGTTGTTGTTGCTGTCCTTTGCCTTTGCCCCTGTTCTTGGGAGGAGGAGGAGGCTGTTTCTCTCTCCTTTGCGGAGGCACATCCCTGTGTTTGGTGCTTCCAAACTCGAGGACAGGCATTTCCACGTCCCAGAAAGGATTCTCCTGCGGCTCTTCTTGCTGCTGCTCCTTCTCCTTCTCTGGCTGCTTTTCGAACGACATTCCGATGTCTGAAATTATTCTAATATTAAAAAAAACCTAGTTATCTAAAATCCTACAATGCCAATAATGAGAGCAGTTTTGCATGATTTATGTATGAATATTTTCGAAACACGATTTAATTAATGGTGATTTAGGATCAGAATGGATGAGAAATCGGTTATTGACTTTTTCTTTGTTATTTGCAACGAAAATATGATGTGGCATAATTCACCCTTAGCCTTCATGTATGTGATCACGTTTTAAAAGAGCAATTTTTGAGGCTTCAAAAATCAAGCAATTTAGCGTCAAATATTTGGATAGCTTCCCTTGCTAGATACTAGAAAAAGAGGAAGAGTAGAAACTCTGGGCAGATAAAGAAAAGGAAGAAAGTTCTATAAGTAGTGTAAAAATAGATGAAAAAAACCTAATAAAATGGAATAAACAATAACATACCACTGTCATCGAAGTCGTCAAATCTGTTGGCCTCCTTGTCCTTGTTTGCAGCCTCCTGTGGTGTCTTCTCCACGACAGTCTGGGCATCCATTGTTTCCTTAGCCGTGTTCGTCTCGTCTCCTTCATCCACTTCTCCCTGCTCTGTCTCTGTCTGCTCCTGCCCTCCTGCAGCTCCATCCACGAGCTTCTTCTTCTTCTTTCCGCGAATCTTCTTTTTTTTCCAGGGATTCTCTTCTTGCCAGGCATCTTGGTCTTGCGCAACCATCGGTTTCTTCCATTCTCTCGATCCTCTGCCCTGAAAAACCAACCATAAGGCCATGATGTTCGTAAATTGTCATTTTTCTACTAAACCACATAAGAAAGTCGCTTCTTATTTTGAAACATTTTTATTCGTTATTGTGAATATAAAAATACACATTTTCTATACGAGCAAAAACAAAAAGTGCTACTTTTCATTTTCATCGAGTAATTGATTGTTCAAAAATGCCAGCTACCTACCTCTCGGTTCTTTCTCTCGTTGGGGTCTTCGTCATCAGAAAGTCTGGAAGACATTTCACCGCCTCTGATCTCCGCATTCACCGCTCTGCTCTTCTCTGCAATATCCATGACTTGTCTCTTTTCAGTCAAGTAGATCCAAATACCTGCAGCTTGCTGGGATAGTTCGTCCATTCTCTCGTCCCACAGCCCGCGCTGCACTTTCACAGGACCAGGCAACGATTCTAGCATCTCTTCTTCCTCAAATTATTTAATTTTCATTTTTTTTACTGATTCAAAGTTATTTTTGATTTTTTACGAAAATTTGTTTAAAAGGAATCTTTTAATCATGCTTACACAGAAGAGAAACTTAGAAAATAAATAAATAAAATGAGGCTCACCCGCTTTCTCTTTCTCTCCTTGTAGTCCCTTCGTTCCTCTTCCAATCTCCTTCTCCTTTCCTCCTTCTCATCAGCTTCCTGGGCTCTTCTCCTGTCTCTTTCCTCGATCACCTGCTTTCTGACCAATTCGTACGGATCAGGCGATGGAGTTCTGGGCGGCCTGGGCGGTCTGACAACTCGAGCTCCGGGCAAAATTCTTCTTCCAGCTAAAAACACATTGAATCAAAAACTAATTGCATGTTCGAATGCAAATTGTATATAACTTAAAATACGAATTTTCATTCTGAAAAAGATTCAATAGCGCAAGGAAGTTCTTACCGATAGTACTCGGTCGAATGGTTGGTCTTCTTTCAGGGCTCAAACTTGGTCCGGGACCAATTTGGGGAGAGCGGGGAGAGCGAGGCGAGCCTGAAAAATTGTGCATAACTTCATTGTTTTCGGAAAGAAAGCAAATCAAGCTTACCATTAGGAGAAGGCGATCGACTTTCGCTTCTTGTTCTGCCGAAGCCAGGAGCGATTCCGCCAGAGAATATCGATCTGAAACAGCAATTTGATTGATCAGTCAAGAAGTGGAAAGGCGAACTTGTTGTGGATGAGCTCGGGAGGAATGGGAGCGATTTCCGTGGTCGGTTTGAATCCGCCCGCAGAGTTGAAGAAGTCGATGATGGAGCCTCGGTTGGACGTGGAGTCGATGTGAGCGGCCACGAAGGGTGTGGCTGGGACGGGCTGGTTGAAGAGGGACTGAGAGGGAGGGAATTGAGGAAGCGGGGCGTTGTAGAGAGGGCCTGGATGGGAGGGGTACAAGGGAGGGGGTGCTGATGTATTGAACAAAGGAGGGGCCATGGAAGCTGAAATCGACTATTTGAATACGAGAAGCATCTTTAGTTTTGAAGTTGAGATTCTTAGACTCAATTCGTTTTCTTCACAACTAAATGAAGAAAACGAAAGGGAAATTTTGAAAATCCGACTTGGAATTTTTTTGCAATGTGGTTATCGCATCGCATCGCACCGCAGTTGCGATGGAAACGTCCCAAGTCTATTGAAAACACCTTGCTCATTCTAATAAAATAGCTTACTCATTGGCGGTGGCATTCCAAATGGACCGAGCGCAGATGGGAGCGTTCCTGAAATCCAACAAATTGTTCTCTTTCCTCGAAAGCAAATATCTTACTCTTGCTGGGTGGCGGAGGAATTGTAGGCAAAGGAGGGAAAGAAGCTTCTGCAGATGGATCTGAAAAATTATTCTTAGTGAAAGAATTCAAGAGGAAAAGTGAAAACTCACGAGAGACGTCGCCTGCAGAGCTACTTGGTGGAATCTGTAATTTGATACGTGGAATATTTGTGAATTTAAATACTATTTGAAAAATTCAAACCATTTACCTGCATATAGTTTGAATTTTTAAAATTAGAAAAAAACCAATCATCATACCGTATACTTTTCAGATATATCGAATTCGGGAGTGTGAGGGCCGCGAACGGAGCCTGCTTCACCAACCATCGACATTGAAGACTGAAAATATCGAAATTTATTACACCCTGATTCATTCAGAAACTTGTTAGAAATGCTGAAAAGATAACTGTTTAAGAAAGAATTTTTTCCAACCTTTCCTTCCAAGAATTAAACTAATGGAATGACATGTTCGGTATGAAAAATGATGAAATTACCACGGGAACTATCTCCCTGGAATGTGTAGGATCGCCTCTAGCTGCATCGATTCCAACTTCATTCGAGCCCTGCAAATTCTCATTTTCAACTTCAGTTGCTCTTTCATTCTCACATTGAGTTTACTCCTGGCGCTATCGATGACAGAGTGAAGTGTTTGGTCAGCGAAAGTGGAGCATTCATCTGTAGGCTGGAAGTCGTTCTCTGCCGAGACAGTAGCCTCTTTGCCCTGCTGCTCGTCGTCTTTCGATCTGCGCTCGCTTTTTTCGCCATCCTTCCTAAAATATAGGAATGAATTTTCGAAGAAGCTAAACACCCCTAGTCGTCACTACGTAACTAAATAAAATATAGCACTTTAGCCACGCCAACTGGCAGCTTGCAATCATTGTGCAGAGAAAAGTTCTTCGTTAATGAAGATGAGCGAGTGGTATGAAATTGAAGGGAAATCATCTTTTCAAAGATCTGATATCTTTACGAAATGGTATTTACGAGGCGTATAAAAATACATCAGAGAAATTAGTGAATAAAAAACTAACATTTTCCTCTTGTTCTTGGCAGCGGTGATTTTGTTGACGACTCTCGTGCGAATGAGCTCCTTTTGCTCCTCAGGGATCGAGTCATCCGCCATGAAACGGGCCACCACGTCTTTTATCAGCTCTGAAAGTAATAATTGTTGGAAGAATGGCAAGTAAATAATTCTACTTGGCGATTCAGTGAGTTCGATGTAGAGGAGGAGATCTTCGAGAGTGCGCACAGAATTAGGGTCCATGGGGACGGCTGCCGAGATGCTGTCTGTGGCTGCCGTTCCTGACTCGTCTTGCTGCTGGCCTTTCTCGCGGATTCGATCGAAGAAACTGGAACAAGCACAAGTTAACTAGCGGTGACATTATCGAATGTGAAAACCTCAGCAACGTTTTATGAACTTGGGAGTTTTTCAGATCTAATTGGATTTTCAAGTTTTAGTGAGTTTTTCCTTAAGAAATAAAAATGCAAACTTGGCAGGGAAAAGCTCATCAGATTGCTGCTGTTCGGGAGCATTTGAAGTAGAGGAGATGTCCTTGAGAGCAGGTGCAGGAACAGAGGCTGGCTTGGACTCGTTCAATGGAACTACATCGGAGTCATGCGACGAGTCAAGTTTAGCTGTCGGAGTGGTCATTGGGGCAGAAGCGGCCAAAATCGGAGCTGGCACAGGGGCTGGCAGAGAGCCGGAATGAGGAGGAATTGCATCCGCTGAGCCGTGAGAAGCGGCGTCCGTACGGGGAGAGCTAAACATTTTGCATATATGAATTTTTGAAGAATAAAATGAGACGATTATTTAGTGGATGAATAAATGAGATGTAATAAAGGAATGAATGGGAGAATATTGTATCAGTCAAATTAAGTGATAGTTCGTGTATTAAAGAGTGCCTTGCGAGAAATGCGCGTATGAACTATGCGCAAAGAAGAAGGCTCGAGTAGAGAGAGTCGACGGGGACAGTGGAAAGAGTGGTGTGCAACTCCCTGTATCGCCTTCTCGCTATTTTTAAAACACGAACTTTCACTTAATTTGACCGAAATAATAAGTGGAAGATCATTCATTAGAGTTTATTGTGTTTGCAAAAAAGTTTTCTTTTTCTCTTCAAACTATTATATTGTGTCCGTCCGATTACTTGATGAAATTGAGAAATATTGAATTTTGAAAGTTTGAATGAATGATCATTTCCCGAGTGCACCATGCACATTATCCTACGGCAATTTTATGTCTTTCACATATTAAGCGTCGTAAGATAATATGCATGCATAAGAGAAATGATCATTAATTCAATTTATAACAATTTTATATTTCTCATTTTCATCAAGTAACAGGATCAACGCGATAATTGGGACCATTTCTAGAAATTTTAAAATTTACCTGTTAGAGAGTTGAGAGATTCGTCCATCCACTGCAGCTTTCGCCTTCGGCAGAACTTCATCCAGACTGAAAACGATAAATAAGTTTGAATCAGTTGTAACAAAGTCCGCTTACCCTTGCGGTTCAGTGTCCAAAGTCATAATGCAGAGAATCATGTGGCCGTGGCTCATCAAAATGCCTGGTCCGTCGAATGGAAGGAGATAGGCTGAAATTTTCGAACCTTAGGAATGATCTAGAGGAACTAATTTAGGATCGACATGAATTTGAAACATTCAATTATAAGGACTCAATTTTCTAGTCAGAAAGCAAACAGTTCGCTCCGATGAAATATAAAGTAAAAAAATGTTGTCGTTTCAAAATGCAAAATCTACTAACCGGGAGGATCCTGTCCAGGCTGCAGTGGGAGGAGATAGGCCTCTCGGACGAGTGGGCAGGGCACTTCGATGACAAAGTTGCGGTCCTTGTTGATCATGTCCATGTACAGGTTGATGAAGCGGCGAGAGCCCTCGTCGTCCACTCAAAGTTGTTCATTTTCGTATAAAAAAGTAAAGATTCAAGCATCGTGGCTTCGTAAATCACTACAAGGTATGGTGAAGGAGCAATATTTTATCCCTCATTTTTCTTTAATTGAGAAAATAGTTCTACTAGACTGCTGAAGTGATTAGAAACCTCATATAGTTATCAAAGCCTTTATGAATTTCATGTAGTTCTTACTTGGCTGTTCGATCTGGTAGAGAGCGATGGAGTACATCTTGTTGAGCCGTATGGAGGAGAAGTAGTCGAACACCACGATCGGAGCGATGCGACCCTGTACAACAATACAAAATAAGAAAATCATGAGGAAAGAGAAATTGGGAATACCGTAATCTTGAGGGAGACGGGCAATTGACCAGTGAGCTCGAAGCAGGACGAGCCGGACAGGGCGACCAGAGAGGAGACGAACACCACACCGTTGAACACGATCTGACCTCGCCAGATTATCGGATTCCTGAAATGAATACAGCATAAATTGTAAGTGACAGGTGAAAATACGCAATTTTAAAGTTCAATATGTGAAAGATTGTTTCTCTCGTTCTCTCCTTCTGCCCTTTTAATAGTACAAGTGATAAAATTCGTAAATTTTACAGATTTTGTAATTCTTGTCTCCTCGTGAATTGAAAAAAGATATAGAATTGTCTCACATGAAGAGTTGTTGGAGCTGCTGCTTGGTGATCTTGACGCCTTCCGCGTCCCTCCTGCGGACCTCACTTCTTTCGTCCCTTGATGTGCCAGGTCTCCTTTCATCCCTTTCCTCCCTCTCCTCCTCCTCCCGTCTTCTTCTGTCGAAGTCCCTGTCCCCCCTTCTGTAGTTCTCGTCTTCATCCTCGTTGTACCTCCAATTTTCCGATCGGCGCCACGAATCGCCACCACTGAAAATTCGATTTTCATTGGGAAATTCCAGGATCAACTTTTTGCCATATATAAGTACTTTCATGAGTAAATTTTTTTAAATACACATAATTTTGCCCATACTATGCACCAATTGGGGAAAAGCTTTGGAAGAAAAAAAATCGAATGTTCATGAATAACAGCATGAATAACTTACGATCTGTTGACGGAATCGTCCTTCCTGGACGATCCCCTGCCAGGCCTTGCATTCCAGTCTCTGTCTCTGTCCCTGTCCTCATCAGCCTCATTCCACCTGTCTCCAGGGGAGTTTTCCCCAGCAGGAGAAGCATAGTCGTTATCGTCGTAATCGTCGTCCCTGTCGTTGAATCGATAGTCCGAAGATCGCTTGCTGTCGAATTCGAACGATCTGTCCGTGATTTTCAGCTCCTGCAACACATCTACTACTCGCTTGTTCATTTGATTTAGTCTAATTTGGAAGAAAAAGCTTGATAAAGAAGAAATGAGTGAGTTTTTCAACTAAGTTTTTCAGTGTATTTCCAAAGACTTCATTTTCCTGCCAACCTGCCGTTTCTTTTTGATCTCCTCCTTCATCTTCTCTTTCTCCTCCCTATCCTTCTTTTCCGCTTCTGCATTCGACTTCATCTTCGTCGCACAAATGCTGCAGTTCGCATCGAAGAAGTGGCTCAGATGTTGCGAAGTGGTGTCTCGTTTTCCGTCTCCCAGAATAGAATCCAGTGCATTTGCAGGGACCTGCAATGATTTGAATTTCAGTTGTTACTATGGCTTGTAATTACTTTCCAGTCAGAATTTTTTCTATCAGATAAGAATACTCGTCAAGATACCAACGAATACTAAGCTCTCAAATAGAAATGGACAAACCTGTTGCCTCGTGGGCACTTTCTTCTTGGGAACCGCATATCCGAGTCCAGGTATGGAGGTCTTGAGGGTGAAGAGAGGAGTCTGCTGCTTGGCGGCCTCTGCAGTTGTCTGGCTCTTGGAAGTGGAAGGCTCCTCAGCTGCAACCGCAACTGTAGTCGGTGTCTCCACAGACTCGACACTGTCCTGCGTGTCCCCAGACACCTGAACCTCTGCAGGCCGCAACGGAGCCAGCGATTCATCACATTTCAGCATTTCAGGGTCGATCAAGGCCAATTTCTGCACTGTCAGAGAGCCGTTCATAAGGCGGATTGAGATCTGAAAATAAATGTCTTGGAAAATTGTTTATTCGAAGAATCAGAACAGGATGACGCTTTTTGTTTGTGTTTTATTTTCAAAATTTAAATACATGAATAGGATAAGCCAAACTACGTCCTAGTTGCCTTCGAAGATTGTCCACTATCATTGCAGTTATGAAAGAGTGGATTTTGACTCGTCTTTGTTCCTGATAGTGGACAATAAAGTTTCGGTTTGACATTCATTACAAAATCACCGAGTCATATTTGCACACCTCATTTTTGCCCTCTCGGAAGCACATGATGAGCGCCTTGACGAACTCCTTGTACTTGTTGCTCTTCACGTTCATCTCGCACTTCTTGAACAGAATCATCTCGAGCTGCTCGATCAGTGCCCTGCTCTTCGTCAAATCGCAGCTCCCAGTCATTGCTCGAATGCTGAATTCAATTTATCAACGCTCTATTCTATAGTTTTTTTTTGATAAGATCAACTCAAGTTTTTCATTTCATTCAATAAGCTGAGAGATTCACAAAAGAGATGAAAACTTCCGCGAAAAAATGCGAGTTTTGGTTCGTACACGATAATTCTGTGCATTGAAATTTTTATCAATCAGACTTATCAACTCATTGAACAAAACAACCATTTTCTACCCACCTCTGGGTGAGTTCCTTGATGAGCGACTGCCGCACATTGAATCGAATTGCATCGGATTCCTTCGTCAACGGCTTAGGGGGTGCTTTTTCCTTGACGGGTTCTGGAACTTGTCAATTTTTAGTGAAATTTTCGTTCAATTTTCCAACCTTCTTGTGGCTTTTTGGCGACAGGTTTCCCCTTAGCAGCAGTTTTGGCGGGAATAAGGGGCACATAAATGGGATAGGCTTTGAGGAAGTCGAGCAGCTCTGCCACCGCGGGCTTGCACGAGTGCAGACCGCCCGAGGAACTCACGATAGAGACGCCTTCGTCCTGGGATGCAAATGCCTGAAAGAGTGAACGGGGAGAATGAGATTTGATTAGGAGAAGAGACAGACCTTAGTTGCCTTGTTGACGATTTCGACGAGGCACTTTTCAGAGCAGTAAGCAGAAGTGTCGTCGGGCAGAGCAACAGTACAGACGGCACATTTGCTGAAAAATGAGATATGAAATCCTATTATCTGAAATGGTTGGTCAGATTCGAGTAAGAATGTCGACTTTATTTTCAATTCCTTTTTTTAGATAGCCAACTTTAATAGAAAATTCAGATAGGCGATCAGAAAGAGGAAAACGAGTGAATATTTACCGCATTCCCTCTAATTGAGGAGCATGCCTTTCTGTTCTCAGACCCCCAATTTTCGAAAAGCTAGAATCAAAAGTAAATATGCTCTAAATATTTGTTTTAAAAATGTATAGAATCACTTCATGAGATGATTTATGATAGATAATGGTAGTTCTAGCATTTTAGGAGTGCCCTTCAATTAGAGAGAATACGGTAGGTAGAAACCTTCACTGGTTTAGTTGGATAAAATGTTCTCATTTTGAAGATCAGAAAGTATATGTTCAGAAATACCGAACCTTTCAGTGATAACGACCGATTTCTTCTTGTTAAGCGACAACTTGCCACTGTCTCGAGTGTCCGTCGAATTGGAATTCGATCTCGATCTGAAGGAAAGAAAAGTAGAAAGAATTCAGGCAGTTATGAATTTTTAGAAAATTCAAACAATTTGGTATTAGAAGAGTCGTATATGTCGATAGAAATAATTGAAGAAAAAACTTTTAACAAAGAAAACATGATCTATCAACCTGTCAGAAGAACTGGATCTGCTTCGGGCCCTGGAGGGTTTCTTCTTGAAGGGTAAAGTCGCGTAGAACATTCCTCCCTCGATGATTTCCGGCTCCAATTCCGCGACGGTCAGTTCGAGAGGGACAAAGCCGAACTTGGTGAAGAGTTCGGACTCGGGCACAGTGCTGGCATTCTCCACAGTCGGCTGGAATGAATGCATGAATGAGTTCATGATCAGAAGAAAGGGCAACTCACATATTCAGCGATAGGAACCATCGACTCAGGACTAGGTTTCTCCTTTTCCTTCTCTCGTTCCCGTTCCCTCTTCTCTTCCCTTCCAGGTTTCTCCTTGTCTCGATGCTTCTTTTTCTTCTTCTCGTAAGTTTCCTTCGAATCGGAATCGCTGTCGGAGGCCTGAAAGGTAATCATTTGAAAGAGTCCATTCCCATATCTATCTCAACTTCTTGAAATGCTAGATTAGTTGGATATCGATGGTTTGAAAGGTTTACAGTTTTTTCTTTTATCTTTATCAGAAATATTTCCCCTAGGAGTTGGGCAATTCCAAATGAAAGACCAGAACTAGTCCAACTTTTAAAGTCTAATCTCTCACCAATCTGGATGACTTGGGCTGTTTTTGGGGCTTTTCCTTCTCTTTCTTCCTGCTAGGCTGCTCCCTGTCTCTGTCCCTCTCCTTATCTTTATGTTTCGATTCCTTGGTTCCTTCCTCACTGTGCTGCTGCTGTGACTTGCGGGATTCACTCGGAGCGAAAGAGCCCAACAGCATCTGCAACTAGTCCATTCACTCCTTGTTTCAGTCTATTTGGCTCACCTTCTCAGGAAGTGCAGAAATGCTTTGTAGTATCTTCATGCACGTCTCAGCCTCGATCGATTCCAGGGCCTGTTCTGCAGTGACTCCGTTGTGATTCTCGTACAGTCGCGTGTACATCGGTCCTCTGCCCTCTCCGCTCGAAGACGGCTCTACCTGATGTGCTTTAAACGCATTCTCCTGAACATTGACCATGTGAATTCTATCGCAAACCTGTGAACAGGAATGTTTGTAGTGCACCTCATTGTACGTCAATTTTTACCACTTTGCATTAAAGTGCGTTTCAAACAGTCTTGTTCGTAAATCCATCTTTCAATGTATCACCATCAGGATTTTTTTTTTCAAAAACATGCGCCACCTCTTCTCGAAGTCGATGAAAAAGAAAATCATAAATGACGGTGAGCAAGATGAGTAAACTGCGCTGTTTCTATTCATCGACTCGATAAAGTAACAGAAAAATGCGAAAGAATCAGAATGTCTATACAGAACAGCGACTAATTAATGTAACTTTTTTCCTTTCAGTTGCTGCGCGATCGCGTTTGCACGAAGTTCAATTTGCAGAGCGGCGAGAGTATCACCACTGCCTTCAGAATTTCTTCGAAAAGAGGGAGCGCAACTGAACACTTGTTAAGAAGAGAACAAAATAATGAATTTGAGTGGCATGACAAGCACTCGGGCTCAATATTTGGACCGATCGATCAAATTTCGTTCTCCAAACCAACCTTGCTAGGTGCGACTGCATTCACGGACTTTCTGGCTCTCGACTTGGGTGCCCCAGGGGTCGTCTGAAATGAGCCGAATCGTCGAAATTCCTCATTCGAACAGACCTGAGTCGTAGAATTCATTGCTCCGTCCAACCCTCACTTTACAGTGCACATAGCCCAGCGTCTGCACGTTCAGAGCTACTCTAAAACCAATTTCGTCGTTAAAAAATTAATTTTCCAAGAAGAAAATTGACAACGAAAAAATACAAATTGAAAATCCACAGCGAACCAAACAAGATGTTCCACAATTGCAACGTATATGCAGAGCAATTCGTCAAAATTGCTCATTTCATCGCAAATCGATCCGGAATTTCGGAAAATTAGTCAAATTACGTAGCGCAATTTGCGTGGCGATATGCCGCGTCTGGATCGGTCCAATTCGTCCACATTCTCCCACGCCTGTGTTCCCCCAGATCAATATAAAGATGATCTTGATGTGTAGATGCCAAGTCGAGATTATAGTTGTAAAGTTGCATTTCTCGTGGAAAATGCTGGATTTTGCAATCTTTTAGTTTTGAAAAAAGCTCGAAATCGGGTTTCCAGCTTTACTACAGGAATTATAGCCTTTCTTTTCAAACCGTAGCTTCAAACGCTAATTTTTTGGCATGAGTGAAGCGTAAGCATGCAAAATTTTCGACTACAAAACATCAGTTTCTGATTAGCAAAAGCGCAACTTTAGTTTCGTGAATTTTCTAAAAACGTTTATTTTAGCGAAATTGCTTTCGTTGACCCTGTCTTCACAGACTGATCGGGACTTGTGCTCTCTAGCTATAGCGTCTCGTCGCATAGTAATTGTCGATACGAATATTCGGAGTCAGTTTCCGAAGTAAACAGTCCTCGATTTTGCGAAACCTTTTCATGCGCTACTCAACACCTTCCTTTTTTATGTGTATTTTAATGATTTTCCTTTCGAAAACGTTTATTGATAAAGTAGCTAAACTAAACGATTGATCTAGTAACAGGCCCAGTGTCGGGGAAGCAGAGCATCGACGGCTGAATTCAAATAGGGCAGACAGTGAGATCTTCTCGCGTACCATTCTTGTCCGTAAAACGATATGAACATACCCGTACCTGGAGATTTAAAAGGCTTATTTAATATTCTTGAGTCGTTAACGACCAGAGCTGAGACGAAATTTCGATTTTGAGATTTTTAAAATGAAATGTCGATTTCGTCTTCGGAAATTTTAAAACCAAAACTTCGTGCATCCCTGCTTCACAATAGAACACAATGATTACCTACCTATAAGAAGATTGAACCAGAGTGCTACATTCCAGACACTTTTATTTTGAATGAATCTGGACAACGAGAAGAAGATGCCTGAAAAGTAGTGTTCATTGTTTTCGAACAATTCCCAATAGCTTTTTAGGACGGTAAATTGATATCGGGAAATGTTGGAGAACTCATAAGTCCCTCAATCTTTGACATAAGAAAAGGCTTGGTCAGCTTTTTTTTACGGAGAACTCTTGTTTCGAAAGAAAAATCATGAACATTTCTTTCTCACTCATTTGATTCGGAATAATAACTATAAAATCGTATCAAAAAGTCATACTAGCCTCCACAGATGAAATATAAAATAAACATGATTGGATAGAAGCATCTGAACGCAACTCCGAACCAGTACTCGTGGACGAAAGCGCTGATGAAGAAAACGGCCAGTTGTCCCATTTGTCGCCCTTTCTTTCCTCCTACCAGCTATAAAATATTTGTGATTAAATTTGTATAAAAATTATTTTACCTACATTTGATATGTCCCTGAAGTCAAGTGTTCAAAGAAGCATTTTCTATCAGGTCAGATTTTAGCCAGGGTGAGACGGAATTGAATTTTAAAAGGTCAAAATCGGAATTCGAATAGCCCTCTAAAAATTTTCGAAGTCGGAATAGGTGTTGGAGTGGACGCGAAGACGCCAGAATCGAAGCTGGAATTCCGTCTCACCCCCGATTTTAGCTAACAAATTTTTTTCTTGAGAAATTGAGATCTCTAACAGTTGGAACATGATAGAAAATGTCCTGAACCTGAAAATGTAGGCGTAAAGCCAATCATGCACGACTAAATTCCAATTTCGGTAATACTCTGCCATATTTTCGGATTCCCACCAGTTCTGAGTAAGTTTGATTAATTTTGAAAGACTTAATGGGAAATACTGCGTAGAATCGCCGATCTCCGAAGTACATCAGTTCTGAGAAGATGTTGAGCCAACAATGCAGAAGTCCGTAGAATAGGCACAATAGACAAATAATGCCCGGGAGAATGCCAGCGAATAGGGATAACGTTATGGTAGATACTGGAATTGCACGATACTAAATTTGTCATAATGAACTACTAGAAAGAAATGATGAAGCGATTAACATCTTGGGACGATAGCCATGGGAACACATATTGAGTGAACGCGAGATTGACGAACTCGATGAGGCACAGAATCTGCACAAAATAAATTCCAGCAGTCTTCAGACAGCGGGTCGATCGCCTATAAAAGTGGGTGATGATTCATATTTGATTATCCAGACGATTTGTAGCGTTTCATTTTAGAATTAGGAAGGACCGAGGCAAGACTACTTTTTAACGTTTTTTTTATGATTTTTATGTTTATATTCTATCGTTTTTTGAAAATTGAAGACTAACATTGGATACTCGTCTCTGTAGATGAATGTTGGACAGAATTGATAGTACAAGAATTGTTTTACCGTCGGAAATGTCTAAAACTAATGAGTTGGATATGGAGAAGAGTTTTTCGGCCCAACCATATCAGTGCTTCCACTTCGAATTTGCAAAGCTCGTTGCCAATTTTCTCGAACGAACGAATGCATCTTCATTGCGATTCTGGTCTGTTGAATAGGAAACTAAACTTTTAGTTTGAAAGATTCTTACTGTTTCGCATGTAATTATGAACGAGCAGGCGCAATTGAGCTGCCAGTTGAATAAGAACCTGAGTGGATAATAGAAGAAGCAAATCTGATAGAAGATGTAGGCAGCGACGACGAACTTCTTGAATATCAAGCAATCAATATTATATTATTTAAGGAGAATATTACTTTTGAACCCGAAGAATCTCCTTTGACTGCTTGATAAGCCCAGTGTTTGTATCCAGCATAAAGACATAATGTTGACAGGAACATTAGAGTCCAGACGAACATCGTCGGGATGAAATAGGCGAAATTCCACCAAATCAGCCACGTGTGATAAAGTGGCCTACAGAGCGTTGCCTTGAAGTAATTAGGAGAGAATCCTACATTTTGTGCACAAAGATGTCGTCGATGCAGGCTCTTAGGAAGAAAAGAACGAAGATGCCGCAAAACACATGAAACACTATGGAGGAATGGTTTTGTCGGTACATGACTCTGAAGGATTATTGATTGTCGAAGATTAAAGACCTTCATTCTCACGTCAGCAGCGAATCTCGATCCTCAAAGTGTTTCGGTCGGAATTCCATTACCCCTTTTTGCTCCTTTTCCCTTGTCCTGCAACGGACTTCTCCCTGTTCGTCCATTCAACTCACAAGCAGTCGGGTGTCAGATATATCCCTCGAGATATGGATCTGATGTTTCAATGTTCAACCGCAACTAAATTAATTAGATCTCAGCATGAATCATTAAGCACGGATGATAATAAGTTGGATCATCGAATTCCATGGACTCGACAAGGAATTCGATGGGAAACTTCTACTTGAAAATAGGAAAATATCGGAAGAAAAGAAGCCATAAAAAGGATGCAGATAGAAAGGAAGGAAGATTCGATTCTTCAGTCGATTGCTATTCGTATTCGATTCAAACCGCAAAATTGGGACAGTCAGAGAGTGCAGACATGAGGAGGAAGAGAGGGGAGGAAGGGATAATGCTGGGAAGGACATCCAAACCTGCTAATGCAGATCTTCTGGATGAAGATGTGATGCAACAGCACTCGGGAAAATCATCAAGAAGTTAACGTTGCTTGATTAGGCCGAAGGGATGAAGTCACTTTGACGATTGTCTGTGATGAGAACCGAAGGTTCAAGAGAAAGTGATAGATCAATTTCATCATACATCGAAAATTTCAAAGAGTACATGCCTGGTTACTAGTTTCGCAAGTCTAAATCTAAACATTTACACGTTCGCTATAAATTTCCTAATCGGATGATCAACTCTAAGATTCTAATGTTCATCAGCACGTTTAAAATCTGACTTTCGATGTAATTTACGACTGTATTTTATTTTTGACGTGTAAGTCTTTTAGCAAGCTGATCTTCACGATATAAGGTCTTTGGTTATTATTTTATATCGCTGTATTGCAAAGTACTATTGGTTAAAGCTGATTTTCCCTAGCTAAATCTTTTATCCTAATGTTCTGAATGAATTATTGTCAATTCTTGATAATCCGAGTTGATCTTTATGGACGAAAATATTATCTAAAATGTTGCATGAAGTGGCTAAATTTCGACATTGGAAACTTGAATAAATTTAATTTTCCCATTTTTATGTTTATATATGTCCATGAAAATTGCATAATTTTGAATTCTTTGCTATTCACTCGTGCTGTTTCCATCGAACGCGCAATAATTAGCTCCTTTTCAAACGTTAGTTCTATTTTCATATAGTTTCAAGTTCAAAAAAGAAAAAAAGCACCATTTTCTGTGACGATTTCTTTCTTCGTCTTCTTGCAACTGCGTCTTCACTCTCCTTCTCTCATTTTCCCATCGCACTCATCATTTTGTTTTCTTCCTCACGTCCTCTGCCCTTTATCCCTTCTATTTCTCTTCTCGGCCCTCTCCACTCCTCTGCCTGCAGCCAACTCGAATAGCTCCTCTGGCGAGTCTAAAAACCGACCACCGGCTCATTCCCCCTTCCCCCAAACTCAACGCACGTGCCTCGCTTCAAAATTGTGAGTCGACTTGTTTACCTCACGCATTTTTATCAGTTTCTCCCTTTCAAAACAATTTCAGCGATCGATTTTGATTGAGTCGATTATTTTGTGGGCAGCATGTGAGCGTGGAATGACGAGTGTCATTTGACAGTCGCTCTCCTCCGTTTCTGTCATCTCTTCACCCTCTCTGCCTAGTTTTAGTTTTGCATTTATTTGGTATTTGATTTAGTCCAGAGACGCAATGACATGTGCCCTTTCTGCCTTATGTGGAGGTCTCTTTTCTATCCCTCTGCTCGAGAGAAAGAGATAGAGTTTGTCTGTGCGCTGCTCTTTTCTTCCAATCGATATAATTTTTTCATTTCGAATTTTTTACAAATTTGTAATGCTTTACTGGATTTCAGGAGTTCTCAGAGAAAGTAGCTGTAGAAGAGACAGGGACAGGTAGAGGCAGTGCAGAACAGGGCAGGAATTGCAGTCAGACAGACAGAATGGGCAACAATCAACCTGGAGGCCTCAACAACAGCAAGCGGGAACGACCTGGAGAGGGAACTGGCGGTATGAATCTTAAAATACTCAATATTCCAAATTGAACTGGTTACAGGTCAGCGAATACGGAACATCAGCGGCAATCAGCAGATGTACTCTTCCAGCAACGAGGACGGATGCCCTGTTTCTGTAAGAGTTTTCTCGAATAATTCATCCGTTCTATTTTCGAAAAAAACGGAAAGTTTTATTCTGTGTTACCGAAGAATTTCATCCTGAGAAACTTGTTGAGTAAAGCGCGTTTTAGCATTATTAAATTTTCGTCTTCAACTGAACAATTATTCCAGGTAAAAATAGCCAAATCCGATGTCTCTCCAAATGTACAGTTCTCCGAGACAAGTGAAATGCCTGTTGTCTTCAGATGGACATGCAACAATACAAAGTATATTTTTCCTAATTTCCTTTTTCACTTTGCCAAGTTTTAGTTTTCCTCGAAATGTGCAAATTTGTGGATCTTGGGACGACTGGCAGTCGAGAATTCCTTTAGTCAAATCGCAGAACGACTTCTCCACTATTCTTGATTTAACTCCCGGTATGGTTTTTGTAAACTTTCTTTATCGACCAGGGAAACGATTAGACTTGCGACTTTTCGGAAACTTCTCACTGCAACTTCACTGAACTGTAGTCCAGACTTGTAAATTTTCAAACCCACGGGTGCCCGCATGAGCGGAATAGCGTATCTTATCGAGAGAGGAAAAGAGCATGTCTTCTTTTCTGCTTCTCGAAAAGACATTGTTTCGTTTATGCAGGCTTGAGAAGTTACAAGTCTATTGCAGCTGTTTTCTTGCAAGTCTGGAAACGATATTTTGATGATTAGTTGAATTGCGAATGAAATGCGTTTATTTTTACTCCTTTTCCAACTTCCATTTCAATTTATTCGTGATGTTCAGGAAAGCACGAGTACAAGTTTTTCATTGACGGGAAATGGGTTGTGGATGACACGCAGCCCAAGACTGGAAACAATCTGGGAGGCGAGAACAATGTGATTTTCATCGATGAAGCTGATTTTGAGGTTGGCATTATCTTATTTACTTAAACTGTTTTTCATTTGAGGTGTTTGATGCTTTGGACAAGGACTTGGCTTCTTCGAATGCAGGAGAAGTGATGCGAGGATCACCCAACACACAGCCCAGTCACGACACTCCTAATGACAGGTTGGATTTGAAATTGTTCTATTCATTTTTTTTTGCAAATTTACACATCACGAAAAGTGATATCGTGTTCGCCACTAGAATTGGTGCTGGAAAGAGCGCGCTCCAATGAAAAATGAATGTTACTTCTCTTTTCGCTCGTTATTGGGAAAAAGGAAAGCGCGCTCTTTCCGGTCACGAATTCTAGCGGTGAGCACAATAAGGTAAACGTATTATCCCTAACTTTTACTTTCGGACCGACTGGAGAATCTGCTCTAAATCTAAAATCGAAAACACTAATGAATAAAAAGATGGTGTTTTCTCCATTTCGCCTCGCCCACGTGCGTCTCCTCTACTGATTGTCGTTTGTTTTTAGCTTTGAAGCAAATTCTCCATCCTTGGAGAATATGAACAGATTCTCGATGCAACATTTTGTGGCATCAGTCATTATTCGAATAGTTTTGTTCACTTTTCTTCTAACTCCGTAAACTCATACAATCTTGTATAAACCATTTAGGGAGCTGGAAAAGCTTCGTTCGTTTGGCCAGGACATCCCGGATCGAAAAGAGTTCAGCAAGGCCAACAACCCTCCTCACTTGCCTCCCCATCTGCTACAAGTCATTCTCAACAAGGACACTCCAGTGCAGTGTGATCCGAATGTTCTGCCCGAGCCAAACCACGTCATGCTCAATCATCTCTATGCTCTGTCCATCAAGGACGGGGTCATGGTTCTGTCTGCCACTCACAGGTAAACTATTCTGTAAAAAAGTGAAATTTTGATTTTTCACGTCTAAATAATAATAAAAAATGGCATTTGTATGAAGATCGTTTTCTTTTGTTCCTTTTTAGAACTAAATCAACATGCAAATTTGGATTTTTATAATTTGTTGGAACCGTCAGAAAGCACAAAAATAAACCGAAACCGAAAATTTCACGTCTCTGGTCATAATTTGAAATTCAAGAATAAAATATACAACAAATAACGCTTCAGATATCGAAAGAAATACGTAACAACGCTGCTGTACAAGCCGATTTGATGTGTTCGTGCAGATGCATTCGAACAGCCAGGCAACATTCCTCTCCCCGGGCATCTGCTTCTTCACTCTTCCCTCCCATTCTTCCATTCAAAATGTAAGATTCTCCCTGTGGAGTCGCATTATTTCATATTGTGCAAATTTTTGAAAACATTCTTTACGAAATTCAAATTGCAATTTCACGATTGAGAATTCATAATTAGTGATAAAATATTAAGCTTATTGAATGTGTAAAATCGCCGATTGTGAATATCTGAAATTGCAACCTGCAAAATGATATTATCACTAGAACAGGATACATGAGAAATTGGAGCCTTGAATTCTTTTAGTTATTCGACAACAAATTCGTGTCTTTATCGTTCTGATTTATCGGTGGACTTAACTCTTTTGATCTTTGCCGTTTTTCTAATTGATCATTTAAGTTCAACTCGAAATGATTTAAAGTTGTTTCTAAGAATCCCATGAAATTGATCATTTTTGAGTGGTTTTCAAATGCCTTCTATTTTTAACCAACTCTTTTTCATAACCAACACAAATCAGACATTTGTCTGTGTAGACTATGAGCTGCTCAGGATATTCGAAGCGATATGTCGAATTTCGAAATTCGATGTTCCATGTAAACGTTAGTACTCAAAATTAGTTGGTTTCGTGCATTCTTGGGGTTGGTTTCCTTCTTTTCTCTTACTATATTTATATCGGTACAGTTATCATAAGATTCATGTGAAATCGATCATGAAAATTTGAAACTGAACGCTAACCTATCATCTTTTATCATCCATGATATTTTATGAGTTTTATTGTACAGGCCGATCGTATATACATATAACTATTCTATATTTTCATAAAATAAAACTACCAATAAATTTCTATGATCTTGTCCAAGAAGATTGCTAACAACCTGTTTTCATTTGACAGAAGTAATTATTTTTAGTGAAGTAGTGATTGCAGAGAAAATGCTTGTTCATTCAGAAAGTGATGACAGATCTGAAGACGTTGATTCGATGGAAGGTGGAGAGCACTTCCAGTGTGATTCCTGTGGCACAGGCAATGTTCTACCAATTGAATGCTAGAGTGAGTTCTTTTCTCGATAAGGTAGAAATGAGCTTTGAAGTTATTGCAATGCTTTGAATTGCGATTAGATTTAAAAAATATATTGAAGAGCAGATAGAATTTTCTAGCTCATTTCTAACGACTAAAGGCAATTGTCTTGAAGAATGCCTAGCTAGAATTGCAATTCTTGAGTTTTTACGTTTCAAATTTTTAATCATCCATTTACAATCTTGGCAAAAGGTTTACAGAAAATCTTCAATACTATTTGACATTGCATCCTAATTAATTCATGAAACTTAAGAAGAACCAGGTAGCAGGCGGGTATCATTTGTACGTGACTGTGTCTGCTCGACAAGACTTGGAGGGAGGATTCGATTGTCTGGCCTGGCTCTCCATCTCCGTCAATGGACACGTCATTTATGTGAGTCTATTGCCTTCATCTTCTCCATTCAAGTTGAATTATCATTTCAGAAAGCCCGTGATCTGTGGCTGTGGAACGATCGCAGCTCCGAAGAGCAGGTCATCTTCAATGGACTCGCCAGGGCATTCACTGGTTTGTTTGCATTATAATTTTGCTAAAGAACAAGGGCTGTTACTAACTTACAAATTGAATCAATTACGGGTTTTACGAATAAAATTCCCCCGACTAATAATATTTGCCTCGGCTCTCATCTCCCTACCCTGCCTTTTTGTACGTAAAATATTAAAATCCGTAATTCATAAATCGTCCGAAAATATAGCAAAATGATTTCAAGGTCAGCTCTCAATCGGCGTCAAAATCGAGTCTCTTCTGGCTGCAATCGACTACGAAAAGCCGCACTGCTCGAGGCAACTGCTAGTTCTGGTAACGTTATTGACTACGAGCCTCAGCTTTTGCTTCGCAAAGGCTTCGAAACACTAATATCATTCCATTTCGACACATAATCACAAAAACAAACAACAATCAATGACAGACAATAAATAGCAACAGCTTTCTATTTATCATTTTTTTTTATAATGACCAACTTGAAAAAATTTTCCTTGTATAAATTTTCAATTTAAAACTAGCTTGCTAACTATATCCAAAATTAGCATTTCCTTAGAAAGAAAAGTTTTTACCGCAAATTAGCATACTATCAATGCAAAATCGATCAAATTTTTCTACGTTGCGCACCTACAACAAATTATCTTTCCAACCATGTACAACACATGGGGATCAGACAATAATATCATCGAGATCTAAGCTTGGCAGACAAACTCAACAAAAATACTAATTGTTTCGATTTTTATGAAGGAAAGTAATTTATAAATGGTGTTGCATGAAAATAATTGAAAATGTTCACTATGCTTCACTAGGAATAATAAAGGCGGTGCTGTGATAATTTGCTAGTTCTCAATCTCCGATCATTTTTCACTTCCATCTGATTCGAATCAAGCAAACGATAGAAATAAGATTATGCCAGAGATTAAATTTATTAACAAAGCAGCATTTTGCTATCCACTATCGACAGTAGACAATTTAAAATAGCTGATTTCAGTGCGAGAATAAGTCATACTTTGTGAACCCTGACAGACTCGTGGAATTCGGTGGAAGTCTGTTCGAAAGCTGGAGGAAGCGATTCGTATGACGAATTTGAAACAAAATAAATATATAGGCAATCTAATATTTTAGGAAGACGGTGAAAGAAGAATTGTGGAGCAGTTGGATGGCGTTGACTTGGAAATGCTGCTCGATGCCACATTCAAATATGAAGGACTTGTCATTCATAGGTAATAATGAGTTATGAATTCAGGATCATGAATTTACGCAATAAGTTGGTGTTTTTTTTTCTCTCTTATAAATAGGAATCAAAATCGATTCAAGCAATTCCAGAATTCCGATTTCAATTTATCAAATGTAGAACTCAAATTCCGAACGTTTTTGGTAACAATAGGTACATTTTTCAGAAAAAATATGCCCCGTTTGGTTACCCTCGGACAGCATTATCACATGGTTCCTTTGCTGAGAGCTGTCGAAGACTATCTTCTGGAACTGCCTATGTAAGTGAAAATGACACCGAAAATGCGGACATAATTTTGAAAAATATCTCAAGTGAAGTCTGATTTATCCATTAACTGATTTCTTAGAAATTTAGTTTGCTTTTTATTTTTGTTCCTCAAATGTGTCAAATTAAAAAAAAGTCGGGACAATATAAACTAATCAAACCATTTAAAATCATAATTGCTCTAAATGTTGATATTCTATGGATAGATTTTGATTAACTTCAACTGAATTGCAGGCATCCAATTCAGCAGATGGAAATGGCGATCGAGCTGAAAATGGCCCGACTCTACACGCAGGCCGAGAATTGGCTTAAGGAACGACCGTCCGCTATTCTCGAGGTAGAATTTATCAGTATTTTGTATTTATTGAATGGAATTGGGAGCTAAATTTTCAAACTATTTTGTGGTTCAATTTTACACTTTGTACAATTTACATTTGCAAAATGTGAAATCTGATGTGTAACGATAACCATACTTAAAGTATGATAGAAACAATAATCATCGGATTTTTTTAAAAGAAGAAATAATTAGGTCCACGAATATCTGCGTGACAATGGTCTGACTCTGGACAATTTGCATCCCAAATTGTTCGACATATGCGGCATCACCAAACATTATGTCGTTATTTAGCTGCTGGTAGCAGCGTATGATTCCTAGTTGTTATTAAAAGTTTGTTATTACTTTTTTTTAAATTTATCAATATTAAAACCGTATCAGTTTGAAAATAAAGACAAAACATCGCTGAACATGAAATCAGAAGAAGATTTTTACGAATGGAATTTCTCAGACATCATAAGAAAATGATTCACACAACTAAATTTGACATTTTCAAAGATCTAATAAAGGGGTATGCATAAATTAGTAGCATAAGGAGAGATCAATTACAGAAAATAAGGCAGTTAAAATACAGAATACAAGATAACAAGATAGAGTTCAGCAGAATCAATCAAAACTACCTGATATGGCAATGTATGAAAATGAATGAATTAGTGAATGTGAATGGATAGATCGTTGGTTTAGTTGCTAGTGAACTGCGATCTGTTGCTTCTTTATATTTGCATAGTCCTAAATATGCCTGACTACGTTTCACGTTCATTTGTTAACAATCACCTTATAACTCAAATTATACTTGCTCGACTGGAACCGTACCACTTCGACGGCCCTTCTGAAGGCCTCGTCGATCGGTCCCTTGTACCCGCCTTTTTGTATCAAATTATCCAGCGTTTCTACATGATTCCACCCTAAATTCGGTCAGTTTATACTTTATATCTGTTGGTCTCCTAACTCCTTCTATTTTTGATAGGAAATATTATAGTAAAACTACTACATTAAGAGTAGCGCAAGTTCAATTTAAAAACCGCTAATTATCTGAGCATACATATCATAGAGACTACTTATCATTAGGCGAATCGCTAACTTTTCAAACAATACTCTTCATGGGAAAATCTTAAATTTTATGCGGAAAGACATTATTATGTTACGAGGCAATAATTTCGTGCCTTGTTCTGCCGCCACTTCAGGCAAATAGACAGCATTTCTGTTGGCAGCTCCATCCCAGAAGTTGATGCGTATTCCGTGAATGCCCACGACCCAATCGAGGTAGTCCCTGGCCGGTTCGAAGTCCACCAGCAGAGAGACCTGCAGCACAACTGTCTGTATGCAAATAACGAATTCCTACTCCACAGTGCAGGTGCGAGATTTCCTCCCTGCTGATCGGTTCGAATCGGGAGTCGTGGAAAGCACTCGTCACTGCATATTCGCGCAGGCCCTGAGGCAGACTCAGATTCGAGAATGTGCCAATGCAGCCGCGCAGGTGATGATGATTGCCTTTCTTCCAAGTCACAAATAGCGGGCTAAACTAACTCTGTAAGGGGGGAAGTTGGTTGGAATGTTTGAACCATTTAATATGTCTGGGAATGGAAGTAGGCATAGGTGGCTCTTTCTGCTTGTTGGCATGTGCGTGCAGGATGTCGAAGCAGTACACGGCCATGTCTGGAGTCGCTTGAATCGATTGGCTCATTATGTCCTCTTGGTCTCGGCTTCTTCTTCTTCTGCTGCGGATCGATTTATCGATTCAATTGGTCAACTACCCAAAACGATCACCGACCACTAAATTATGACAATCAAATATTATCTGAATTATTTAGAGGAATTAGACAAATGATAATGAATAAAGTTAAACTTGATGCAGTAAATGTATTCGAGAAGAGATCAGCTGATGATTTAGAATGAATTCAGAAAGGGAGCAAGGAAAGAGGAAGGGAAGAGAGGAAAAGTGAATGAGGTGATGGAAGGGGTCTGCAATATTTCTGCAGACTTATGTGTACTCTCGTATTTGAATGTGCCAAAATTGCATTTTAGTAAGAATTTAGTAAAACATAGTACATACAAATTTGATCTTTTTTTTTATTTATTTTGCAGGATAATTCTACATATTCAACAATTGAAACGATGATTCAATATTATATCGTTCGAAATCACGAGTTCTATCATTCTATCTGCACAGATATCTCCAATCAAAACCCTATGACTTTCGTGCAGATTCATAAGTTTGAGCTCCGAACAGGAAATTGAATGTGAAACTGGAGGGAAATTGGAATTTAACAGGAACAAAGCAGAGTTAAAGGTGAGATCGGAGTGGAAATAGGAAATGTAAACTTCAGGAGAGCTTGCATAGTTGTCTGGGTAACAAGTTATTCGTTCGGCTTATCGCAATAAAGTTTTAAATATATTCCTTTTTATTCATTTATTCTCATTCGCGCGGCCATCAATGCATAGCCAATCTTCTATATGACATAATAATAAGGTAGGTAATCTGCAATTAATTACTGATTATATTATCTTTAACAATCCCTTAATATCTGTATTTATGATATTATGGTAAAAATTGAATTGCGCATGTCTGAGTTCCGAAATTGCATCTAGACTTCCTCTGATTACTCGAACATTCTAGTCAATTTTAACACGAGATTGAACCGTAATAATTGCCGAAGCAGGTGCATTTAAAACTCTAAAATGCTTCAGAGCATTACAATCCTTCTACAAGTAGCTAGAATTCACTAATTTCTAATAGTGAGATTCGCTTATCGATTCTTCTGCTTGGAATAGATGCCATATTTTTCTGTAGGGATGTCTAACACGAATTCAACCACGACGATGCCGACAACAATTATGCCTGAAGAACTGCCTCATTATGATGGTTTTTTTTTTTTTTTAAATAGTAAATTTCTTTATTAAAGCATTTCAGTTGAAATGGATGGCTTCGAAAGTTACACTCGGATGCTGCAGATTTTGTTGATTGAGGACTGCGTTCGGTCTACTCTGGGCGTTATCATCTATACCTACATAATTGTTGTCAATCTGCGGAAAAGGTCCGATACGAGGCAGATTTCTGAAGTGCAGAGGATTGTTTGCATTATAGCTGGAATATCATTGCTATTTTTTCTGCAAGGAATTCTGCAATTTGTCGCATTGGTATTTTTGCTGATTTCTTCTAATCAATAATTACATAATATAACCTCAGATAGGTGAGTGGTTTCACTTCAACATCAACAGAATTTTCGACACGGACCTCTATATTTTCTTCTTCGTGTTTACAGCAATGGTTGCCGTTGCGAGGGAGACATTCTACGTTGTCCTTATCGCCTTCAAAATATCCGAATTTTACAGGCAAATTTACTATTAGATGCTTGGACTTATTGCGATATGGTTTAGAATGATTGTGACGAATATCTTCTCATGCATCTTTATTAAATACGGAGATGTTTCACCATGTCATGATAAATCCAAACTTTCTTCAATTTATAATTTATTATTTCTCAGATAATAAAGAGCTGATTTTTCAGAATTAATTCGCGCAAGGCCATCTATTCCGCCGCGATATTGACGATAATTGTTCTAGAAATTCTTATTTGCGGAGTTTATCTGCAAAGTTACAAGACCGAGGCAGTCACATTTGTAAATTAATCTATCCTGACAACGGCTTTCCAGAATCTACTGATCCTCGAAGTTTTTCCTCACTACATCAGTTTTGTCTGCGCAGCTGCAGGGAAATTTTTCGTCGATCGACAGCAGACCAGGCAAAGAATGTCGCTGAGCGCTAAGAAATTCCAGAAGAAAATTACATTGCTCATTCTGATACAGGTATTTTCAAAGTGAATTTTTTATGTTCGCAAAATTGTAGGGAATAATTGGGTTTGTGATCAGCGTCGGAACTATTCTCGTGGTTGTTTTTGGCAGATGGCTAAGCGATAAGATCACACATTTCCAGGCATATTTGCAGATTGAATCTTACATTTTGGTAAGTTGAAGAGGAAGTAACAATTCCCATTCATTATGATTTTTTCTGCAGCTATATTTCCATCTAATTCAATGGAGCTATGTGGTCAATGGAATTGTACTCTATCTGCTGTCGAGGCGAATTCTCAAGGTTTTTCTCCAGTCTTTATCGAGTAGGAAATTTGAATTTTAGGGGGCCGATTTGTATATGGTTGAGCAAGGGAATAACAAGCACATGAATCGAATTGGGATCACAGTTGTCGGCAATATGATTGAGGATTAGACGAATTTGAAATTGTCATATGATGACAACCTTCTAATGAATTTATTGAGTACACATTTGATTCCAATTTCTTTATATCGTCAAAGACCAATTAATTGGGTCAGAATAAATTATGTATACTATACATACACTTGACAATGTGAAGTATAATTTGTGTAATTTTTTAATTGTCGTCAAAGTCATGTTTTGAATCATTGAAATATCGTTCAGCTGATTACAAACAACGTCATAATTTGAACAAACGTAGTATTCATGCATTTTATCTTGATCAAAATGATCAATTTTGATCAAAGATAAAATTTCGATTCAGCAATTTTAATTATGTTGTACTATTCTATTTCATGAACAATGAAGATCATCTCCACTAAGGTGTTTATTATGGGATCGCTAATTAGAATTGTGTGCGCCTATCCTTGGCTCTAAGCATCAGCCTTCTCCTCATTGCCCTTGTCATGCGGACTCCTCGACTTCGGACTCTGCTTCATCTTGACTGTTTCTGGCTGAATCGCCTTGATCGTACTCATCTCTTCGTTTTCCCAATCGTAAGGACGCACCTGTAATTTGGCATTCTGATTGATGTGTAATGATGACGAATAAGATTGCACGAAAGGAATATTATATTTTTAACAAGATAGACTTATTAAGATTTTGAGAAAAAACTATTATCAGAATATCTCTGAAATCAGAATTCAAGTTAAAAATCTTTTCATCTTTAATTTCATAGAAACTTCCTTACCCGCAAATTATTTTTCTTGATCGCCTCTCGCAGGATCTCGTAGATCTTCTCATATCCTAGGTCCTCTGCGAAGAAATCCAATCCAATGATATGCCTGAGAAAATATCGGTTTGTGAAGTAATTTCTTTTCAAAATATTTGCATACTCGAGAATGGACTTGCACTCATCGAAGAGGCATTCCTTGAGGAATTTGCGGATCTTTTCTCCAGTTACATCCTGACATTCCCTTTTAATTTGTGCAACCTGTAATATTTTGTCTATTATTAGAAATTAGTCTGCAATCACCCGACAATTATCAATAGTTAGGAAAAGTTATTTCTTCATGCAACGAAAATCGTGCCTTTGAATTCGAGTTAGCAACAAATTATTATAGAATCGAGCCTCTTTCATACCTGAAGTGATTTTCCGAGGCAAACTGGCATTCGTAAAGTCGAGGAGCATGCAAAACCTGAAAAATATTTATTTTTAAAATTCGAAATTAACGATCTTTGAATTGAAATTTAGTTTTGAAGAGAAGTGGTAACTCGGAAATCTCGCAACCTCGCCACTTTATGAGATAGTATGCAAAAGTGAGAGAACTTTTTCCTATCCTTACGTATTGTTTCGCAAAATAGCAAAGTTGTGAAGATTGCGAGATTTCCGAATGCCCAGAAAAATTCAATGAAAACTGGAGGATGTGTGTTGTCCAACAAAGATTCTGTTGAACAACGCTACGGACTCGAGAAATAGCATGCGAACATTGAACTTTGCTTTGTGTTATTTCCTTCTCAAGTAGCCTATTCATCGTGTTAATCTCATGATTATCAACGTAACGCAAGTCAGCGCAGAGCTAATGTATTCATGCGTGTGGCTCGTTGAATATGTTGAATAGGGTAGTTTATTCGACTG
This sequence comes from Diploscapter coronatus, assembly GCA_964036155.1. NCBI lineage: Eukaryota > Metazoa > Nematoda > Chromadorea > Rhabditida > Rhabditidae > Diploscapter > Diploscapter coronatus. The sequence goes on along the minus strand of OZ038423.1, from coordinate 18,005,632 downwards.
CATGGCTGCAGAAAGATATTACGGAAAATTATAATCTAATCAAATCCAATCCTGCGTCTGCTGCAATTCAAGTCAGCATTGGCTATCTATTCGGTTGAAATTAATGTAGAAACTAGCCAATCTAAGAGTTTCTGATTATTTACTCCGCGAACCAATCTTAACTTTTCTTTTCGTAAATCTCGCTATTTTTGTCAGCATTTGAGCGTCTATATTTCCCCGTTGTGTTTACCTGTTTTTCTCGACGATTATCACCTGTCCGAGATCAAGCTCATAGTGAAAATGGTTGAAAACAATAAGCTTGAGACTGAAAAGGAATAGAGGTGTTAGTTGCCTAGGAGCTGTATTGCAGACTGCAAAGTCAGACTGTCATCAAAAGCACTGCCAAGTACGTGAATGAACAGACAGGATCACGATGCTTCATGTGGCTGTAGCTCGTTACTTATTCACTCATTCTCTATTCACATGCTCCACATGAAATTCAAATACTCTCCATCGTTAATTACTTGAGTTTTCATTTCGGCTTCAAAGTTCTTTCAGCACGCACCTTTCTTATTTTAGCTCTCAACTCTTGGGATATAAAAGCCCGCTCTTCTTTATAAACAATGCTTACTTTATGATTTCTGAATTTCACAATACCTCAAATCATTTCTTAAAATAAGTTTTCTCCAATTTCACAACTTCAATTCGATGTAATTTGACTCAGTATACTATTTTCATTAGCTTTTCAAACATTTTGCATTATTAATTTTTTTCGAGTTTTAGGAACTTTGTATAATTTCAAAATGGTAGAAGAAGGTGTACTTCTAATATATGATTGCACCGTCATTCCAGCGCATATCATAGCAATTATACTTTACCTGCTCACAATTAGGTATTTCTTAGTTTTTCTTTCAAATGACCCAATTTTGCATCAGAGCGACAATTCCCGAAAGAGGTGGTCAAATGACAGCGCTGAACCGATTCATTCTTCTAATTTGCCTAATTTCTCTAGTATTCCTATTCCCCTCACTTATTCTAGAAGTTGTAAGTTCATCTTTTCTTGGAATTCACATAAATGAGCGTTTTAGCTTCCATTATTCCACGTTATGCTCAATGTTGGACTGTTCAATGTGTACTGGATTAATCACATGATAACTCTGCGAGAAACTTGCTTCTGCATGCTTTTGGCTCACAGAACTCTACTCCTTTTACGGTATCAAAATGAAATACGCCTGAAAGACGAAATAATAACATTCAGAAGCTCGTACATAAAACTAGTATATGTATTTGGTATTCCCTCTGTGATAGTTGCGCAAATCTTTCTCTACAAATTTGAAGCAATGGTAAAAATGTATCATTTTGAAAAATACAGTGGCACACAAAAGTTTGGAGCATTGCGTGATGATGTTAGACATGCTACGCTTATGTATTTTAGTTAACCAATTCATCTGAAAATTTTTTCACATTTGGAAATGACATTGGATAGAAATAGTTCTACAAGTTCCATCCAGATTTTTTCATGAAAATGGGCTTTTTAGGCAGATAAAAATAATGCATTGTTTGTTCCATACCTTTGTACGCCACTGCATTTCTTCAAAGAACCAACAACAATTGAAACGAAATAATGATCTGAAGATTTAAATATTTGAAAAAATCCATTGGGCAACATTGAAGTGAATATCAAAATATTTAAATAATTTGAATTTTATCAAATTGAAATATTGAAATGCACCGATTTCTGCTAATTTAATTTCTTCATTTATTTTGTATCAATTCGTGCCAATACTGAGTTTACAAAAAAAACACAGACCGAAATCCGTTATGCTCTTGCGATTCCATACGCCCTGTCTTGCATCGCTTCGACCAGCAGCTTCATTATTCTGAACTGCTGGCTGAGTCAGCACCGAGACTGCGACGGAAATAAGGAGTTTCAGACGAAAATTTCCGTTATCTTCCTTCTTCAGGTAAATTTTCATTAAACTACTATTTTCTCTCGTTTATTTCAGTCATTTTTGTGTCTATTTTTGAGTGGTATTTTGGACAAAATTGTATTAGAGACTATCAAATTCATAATCGTCGACATATTTCACAATGAATTCGAAACGGAAACCGAGCTAGAAATTAGCGGATATTATTCACTAGTAAGAATAATATTTTCTTTGAAGATCTTAACTCAATATTATTTTATTTTCAGGCTTGGACTATCTTGGTATGCAAGATTTTGCATATTTCCTACTTGCTTGGGTTCTGCATTTTAGATAATTTACTTTTTTAGGTCTACGTAACTTGGTCCATCAATGGTCTCTTTTTATACATAACAACTAGGAGATTTGTCAAGGTACGATTAGAGATACCAAGTCAATTTGCGGGATCGATAATCATGGAAAACTAGCATTGAAACGTAATTGATGAGACTAACCGGAGCAGAATGCTTTTTAGATTTTCGAAAATGGTTCAGTGGGGGGTAAAGCTATGACCATTTTGCGGTGCGGGCGTTTTTTCTGCAGACGTTTCCCAATTTTTTTGGCTATTCACTTTCGCGTTTTTCGACTTGATACATTACTTGAGTTTTATTCTGCTCAAATTTATCAGTTTTTGCACATTCCCACTGAAATATTTCATTATTCAACTGCGCCGCGTGGTGGACTGTCGCTCTTCTTCGTAACTTAGAATTTTTCGACCACCTTGTGCTCGAGTGTGCCAGGTTAGATGAAAAACAGTATAGTATATCATACAGAAACAATTTTCCATGATTATCAACTAGGAACTCGGCTAGAAGAGTCGGAAAAAGTAACGATAAATTTCGAACGTATAATTCGAATGCTAATTTTGGCATTTCTATATACGATTTTGATTTTGAATAACCCCCTTTTCAATCAAATTGATACCTATAAAAATCCGTATGGTATCTTTTTCCATACTATAACAGCTTTATATCGTCAAGCTAGAGAGCATGCTATATAGAGGAAAAGATACCATACAGATTTTTCTGGGTACCGAGCTGATTGAAATAGAAGGTAACTTTAACCCAGATTATTCTTTCGGGCTATTTTAGGCAGAAACGCAATACCGTGATGATCTCCATATGTATCCGCATCACTCAATGCATGCATCGATTAGCATGCGCAAAGTATCTGTTATTGATGTTTAAACCTAGATTTTTTTTGTAAACAGTTGTACATATTCATTCATACCCATAAAATATGCATTGGTCCATTATATTACTTGTAATATTATCACATTTATTAACACATTTTTGAGTAAGATTACTGAGTGTAGGATTGCAACACTACGGCAATCTGGATTTGTCTCAACATGAAAATGACGCGGCGTGTTGTAAGGTAAATTCGATATTGAAATATTTCGACATAAATATTCTATTACAACACGTCGCGTAATTTTCATGTCGCGACAAATCCAGGCTGCTCAACAACACCAATAAAGAAAAAGATTTGAAAGCTTTCACAAATAAATAAAAATTGACAGTTAAATTTCAAGAGAGTGAAAGAGCAATGCGTACTCTTGTCGTAGATACGAGATAGTCTGTTGAAAATCCGGATTTTTACAATTTCTTCCATTCAGCTTTCGAATTTTAAAATTGCTATGATCTCGCTATCACAGAAGATTGATACATGTGATATATCGTTTTCTTATCAAAATTTGACTCATAATGCATAAAAATTGACCATTTTCTGGTTTCGAAATCTCCTCCTTAGCAAGACTAAACACATATTCGATGTTGCTCATTTCATTTATTTTTCATGGAGATCTTTCTGCTCAAGTTTCTCGATCTCTATTCTTCAATCTCTCGCTATTGTATTATAGTATTTATGACTAATTAATTGAATGAACATTAATGCGACATATAAATCTCTACCAGTTCGATTAAACCCATATAATCCGAGAAATGTCTGCTTTTTTCATAGCAAATCGGTGTGATCCTTTTAGGTAGTAATTTCATCAGAGCGATTTTGATCCTCATCATTTGTCTATAAAACGGCTTTAATTTCTGCTCTGCCCATTTTAATTGTGCACTTTCTATATCATTTTGGATACCAAATATGATATATAGGGTTGTTTAAGGAATTTTAGAAATCATTCTCATAATGCATGTCTATTTTATCAGATTCGTGCCATTCTTTGAGCAATATATCTCTTCGTGCACATATAAATGAATTTATTTGGCAAATTCATATTTTAGTCTATTCATTTTTGTTGCAGGACTTGGCATCGGATCATATCTCCCGAATTACAAAATGGGTTACAATAGGCTGGCGTTCTTCATAGCGATTTCTTCATTAATCGCTCTTTCCTATGCCCAAACCCAAAGAGACAAAGCAATTGCAAAGGTTCTGAAGATGAGTGGAATCAAGCTATCCGATTACCAACTCAACAATAAAACTGTAGTCAAGGTAAATTTATTTATATTGTAGATTCTGAAGTTTCGCGTTTGCATTTGATATTTTGGAATTTATCGATTATTATCTTCTAAATTTTTTTTATAAATATGACATACCATAGGGTCTTCAATGCATTGAACCAACAATCATCGATATTCTGCCTTATGACGGCACCTCAGCGACGGACAACAAGCTCTACAAGGCCGCGATGAACTGTGTCACAAAAGTCGCCACTCTAGGCACTGCCTCCATCGCCACCAGTTTCATGAGTCAATGTAGATAGAATTTCTAATCAGACTGATGTATCTCTTCTATTTTAGGGAGCAATTGCATCAAGCCTTCAAATGCCACCTGTTTGGCTGCGAAAGTCAAGCCGAAAGCAATGAAGGCCTTAGGAACACCTTATGATGAACTGTCTTCTATCGCCATGAAATGTATGCTATATTTTCATTCACGATCAATAAGTTGAATTCTCAATGCGTAAGACTCACTTGGACGAATAACGGAATTAAGAATTCAATGTTTTCTTCTCAAGCAGGCTTTTCAGACTGATTTAAATTGAGTTATCCATGCCCATATTTATCGAATCGCATTGAGTGTTCAAAATTTTGATATTTTGATGCGAAATAGAACAAACCATAATAATAATTATTATTATATTTTAGGCCGAACAAACAACGCTGGACAGAGTGGCATGTACGAAAAATGTGCGAATAAGGTCTACGAAAAGGTTAGACCTTCTACAATTCTACAGACATTCTTTTAAATTGTTTAGGCTCTAGCATACGTCTACAAAGACTATGTAGATCAAACTTGCTTGAAACTGGCTAAGGTTTGAATTTTATCCGCTATTATGATCTCATAATTCAAATACAGGCGATTAACGTAGCCGAATACAATTGCTGCAGGAAAATGGTCGATCTCGTTGTCAAGAAGGATGTTTCTGGAAAATACTCCTGCTACTCGAAGGCACAACCACTGGCCGGAAATACACCAACCTGTCCAAAATAATTAGATCTAACGCAATTTCATCGATAATTGTTAAAAATAAACTAATTTTAGTTAGTACGATAATTTTACGGATTATGCTTGTAAATTATTTCTCATTTTCTATTACCAAATTATTAATGAGAATAAATTTTCGACTTTACATTTACACTTACTCATCATATCGATTTGTAAATTCGGTACTTTCAAATGGATTTTTGAACTCATTGAAAATCGACAGACACACAACATAATCTTCTGCTAATGGAAATCCATTTCTAATTCAAAACATAAAATGATCATTACTACAAATTTTGTCGTTTGATGGGGAACGAAATTATTTTGGCATTAATAGGAAATAATTGAACTATGTAATGATTCTTTCAGATCATATGTATCATTTATTAATCTGCAGTGGCGGCAAAAAATTTGGGACAATTATGATTTTGAATACAGCCTGAAGGCTGAATTATCGTGGATCGATTTGAATGAAATCTTGCATATTCTTTTCCTACTGAGCTCTGAATTTCTGACAAGTTTCGCTCAAATTGAGCTTATCAGAGTATATTCAAAATCATAAATGTTCTAAACTTTTGATCGCCACTATTTGTAAAATTTTAAACTAATTATTATATGACATGGAGTGTAATTTGCCCAACTTGAAGATAACCTCTATATTGAAATCTGCAAAAACTAAAATTTGAGATCAGTTTCATAAGTCTTCTGGCACGCATCTAATTCTACATCGATTCCAATTCAGAATTGGGTCGAAAGAGCAGCTGAAACATTTTGATACTTAGCCAAAGTATACGATTTTCGTAGCAGTGCTCTCACAAGGGGACCTCCCCAAATGTGTACTCGAATTTCCGGTCAAGACCAAGACCCAGTTTTGAAGTACTCGGTGAGTCAGGAAAGTTTATATAGAGATTAGGGGCGGATATGCGGTAATGCGCATTTTACGCGTACGAATACATACTTTTTTTTAGCTAAGAAGCCAACTTTAAGAAATTTCCTAGAAACTCAGAATAGGAATTTAGCTGTTTCGCCTGCAGCGGGTTAGTTATGACCAAATTTAATCTTCGATAGTATAAACTATTTTGACCATCAAACAAGCCCGGGTTTTTTTTTCATATTTGGTTCGATTCAATTTGCAAAAATATTGAAACGCGAGTATTCCTGGGTTGTTGCCCCTAAAGAACCTCAAAAAATGAATGATTTCCCAAAATGCAATCTATAAGAAATTGCGCAAAATTCCTATAGTCTATATTATTTCTTCAAATATGATAAAATCTCTAATTGGTCAGTATGGGATATTACATCAAATTAACGAATTTGTGTATTTGTCTCTCTAAATTTCTAATTATCATTTTGACCTATTTGGATGTAGAAAACAAGATTGCGTAAATAAATTTGTTCAAATATTTCGACTTACGCGCTAACAGCTTCACTATCAGTGATATCTCGCGGACAACGAAAGCTTAACGGGCAGGCGCATTTCACAGATACAGCTGCTTGACGCAAATGCGAATCGAATACGACCTGCATGAATTATTAATTGAAATAAATCAATATCGTCCCCAATGAATCAACCTCTTGACAATAGTTCGATTCATCGAACACATTGCAGAATTCATCGTTCCTGTTGGCAAAATTCGATTGAAGATTCAAAATGAGATCATCTGTGTCTGAAGGGGTGCTTGTCTGAAAATAAAGTAAAACCATAATGACTCTCAACTATAAAACTCACGAAAAGCTCTGCAGATATTGATGTGATTGATGTGAGAATGAGAACGAGAAAAATCATGGCAATCGAATAATTGAAGTGCAAACGATACAAGAAGAAAAAATCGGAATAGAATAAGTTGAATGACCTGCAGTCAGATGGACTGTCGAATGTTGAATAGCGATTTGGCAAGTGACGGATGACGAATTGACGAGTGATGAACAGGAACAAATGCAATCAAATCGTTAGGCAGTCAAGCAGTCCCTCTGTTTGACTGCCACCTGCCACCTGCCTCTGCCTGTCAAGGTTCTAAAGTCACTCTCTCTTCCTTGCCCCCTCGACCCATCTCTGACCCTGTTTCACCCCTGCTTCAGTCTCTGCTTCACGCTTTCAACCTCATTTCATCCCTCTTTCTGCTTTGTTGTTCAACTAATTTCGTGTAACAATAGTGTCTTCGTCATTTTTATTGTCTTCAATTCATTTCAACTGTGAAAGGCAACTATTCAAATAATGAAATAATGCATCGTTGAATTCTTACAATTTGAGCCTTGTATCATATTTCAATAGCAAAGTCTACTTTCCATTTGATAATCAAACTAATTTCGATCAGAAATATCCTAGATTTTTATAAACGTAGAAATCTTTTGAGCTTTCATCTATGGGCAATTTCGGAAACGGCTCCACCAGTCTGCACGGGAGTTACACGAATTACTGATTGTTTACTTAATCCGAGTTTATGGAAAAGTGCATTTCTAAAATTCAGCCTTTAAAATTACAAATGCAATGCGATCAAATGTATGGAACTAAGCATAAACGCTGTTTGGACGTCTACATTCCTCAGTGGAATCGAATCAGAATGAAATATTTAAGAAATTTTGGTCTGGTTTGGTTATTCAAAATTAGTATAAACTGGCAACAAGAATTCAACTATGTTATGCTCGATTGCATACTTATTATAATCTTTACCTGATATCAGAAGAGGTCGAAAATACGACAATTGCATTCGTAAGACTCTTTGAAATGTTCAGCAAGTAAAATATGGACGCATATTGAGTCATTCCGAAAATATCAAATGTCAGAATGGCATCTGGGATAACTAGAAGTACCAAATCTATGGCAACTAATAGGCCTAAATTAATTGATAGTGGCATAAGAGGAGCTCAACTAAAATATGAATTTACCTATGATTAAGCTTGTCCGAATAGTTTTGTGAGATTGCGATTTTTCTATCGAAGAGTGCAAAATATGGGGATTTTTGATTATCTAAAGTACCAAATCAGTGTAACTTACTTGCGCGAAAGTTATCTCGTAAACTAGCTAACCATTAAAATTTTAACGAAAACTGGGCAATATAAAATGACGCATATTAAATTTCCACAGAATCGAAATCCTAAATGATCCGGTGATATTGCTTTTAAGTTATGAAATTCATTTACCTGTCAAGTAGTGTGCAACACTGGGTGAAACTGATGTTGCCAGATAACATAATTTTGACACCAAGAATTGTGGAGAAAAATATGTGTATAATATGCAAATTATTGTTCCAATTATGGCGTAGATAACAATGTCTAAATAAATGAACATCACTCATTTTTAATTTGTGAAGTCATGAAAAATGCTTACATATGAAAACGATTATGAGCGAATTAGCAGTGAATAATCTGTACCTTATTGGCGCAAATACCGCAAAAATTCGGTCAAGTGACAAACAGATCTAAAATCTTGGATTAGTTCAAAATTCAGATGATACTAATAAAAATATTTATACTTCTGCCAGTGGGCAGATTTGATACATGATGACAATCATAATCATGAAGTGTTGTGTCGCGCAATAATTGACATATCCAACTTTATTTGCTAAGGTTTAAATCAATTTCTATGACTTAGTCAATTATGCATCAGTACCTTCTGAATTTCGCGATGTTCCATATCGATGAACTGCTGCGAGCAATCCGCACAATGCATAATTCATATCGGCTAGTGATAAAAATCCAATCACCAATAAGTCTTTCTGCCTCCTAAAAATGTTTCAATTTTTCTAACACAATGAACCGTAATTCGGAAATGTCGCCATAAATAAAGGCTCCCACATATATTTCATCACATCCATCTGGAAATGTCGTATTATCAATGACCGATTACTTGATATAAAGTAAACGAATCAGATATTTGAATATATAAAGTATGCATTGGGTATATCAAATAGTCGTCAAAGTCATTCCTCAAATTGATGAAGCGTCGTTGAGTGCGTTATAAACAACGCACTATTTTTCATTCATCAAGCTTTCGTCCCTTTTATTTTGTTTCAAGTAATTATGCGAGCGCAAGAAAAGATCGCAATTGACTTCCTCTGGATGTAGAATACACAATTGATGTCTAATACAGTTGTAGGCCAATTACAAGATTTTTTCCCACCATTCGATCAAAGGACAGACAATAACCACCGAGCAGCCGTGCTCTACCCGATCCGAAGGGAGAATTAAAAATGTAATGCGGTGAAAAGATAGGGAAAATAACCCGATCACACGATAAAGGCCTGCAGTCAAAAATAGGAAGAATGCAGGAAAATCTGTCCAAGAAAACGCCGTCGAGTTTCAAGGAAATTACACAAACTCGCGGTTAGGATCCCTCAAAATAGTCTAAGATAAAAGATCATTCGAGATTACCAAGATAGGGTAAAAGGGCGCGAATTTCCGCACAGTAATGCCATTGTCAATGGCATTCATTTTTCTTGGTAAAAATTTGACGACATTTCCATATTTCCATAATGAACTAGCTTACTTCAAATTATTGGATGTCACGATGGTCAAAAGTATTGGGAAATTCATTGACATTGTAGTGACTCCTAGATTCATGAACAAATTTTCAAATCAAGATAGAAATAAAATATCATTCTTTACCTAAAACCATCTGAACAATACTCGTCAAAACAGGATCCATGTCAGCCGATTCCGTCATAAGAGGAATTAAGTCCTGTGTAGCTCTCTCATTAGACAAATTAGCTTTATGAGAATAACGAATGTAAATAAATTGTCGAATAACACTTCGAATCAGATTAGTTAAATCTCATCTCATGATTGTTTGTGCAATTGGAATTATTCTCATTGAGTTACTAGAGGATATTTAATTGTGTTATCAACCTGCCTGAATTCTCCTTAATCAGGCTTATGACACATGTATTTAATTTCAATTTCAAAATCAAAGAATAATTACATCAAAATCCTGTTTAAATTCTAAATTTGAAATATGGACATAAACATTCTGTGTTTTGAATACAAAGCTCTTGTTAGGCTAATTTGATCGAATTCAAAATCACCTACATGCCTCGATAAAACTATAGTTGAAAATTTGCAGATGATTAATGGAAATACCAAATTAACGACATGCAATGATTACTGCAAAACAAATAAAAGAAGTATCCTGCTAATCAAAAATAGCCATTCTTTGCAACTTATGATGATAAAAATCATAGAAGCTTAAGCCTGAGAATACAACTAGATTCTCCATTTCACACATTACAAATGCGTAAATACTCTACAATGGAACTATAATTAATCCACGAAGCTTTAACTTATAATAGAAGAATGTACAACTCCTTACTCCTTACAATCAGTAATCCATTCACATTCTGATCCCTCGAGAAAAATGTGGTGTGGATTTATGAAGTTTACTGCATAATAATTTATCTTTATGAAAAAATAGCTGCAAATTGTTTAACAATACATAATTTTCAGAATAGTGAAATTGTAGTTTACGCAACTTTTAATGTTTCTTTTTAGATTGCTTTGAAATGTGGCGTACAAATGCTTGAAACAATCGTAAATATAAATGGAGTATAGGAAGACCAACATGAAATAGGTAAGATTTATCAAAACTTGGCATAAATTAACAGCTGAATGAAATGAGAACATGCCTACAAGTTATCATTAAAATTGGTTCACTGTGGGTGTACCAGACTGCGTCTATGATTACAATTGCTCTTAATCGTTGGGCTCCATTATAAATTAGATTCTTCGTCCAAGTTAACATTTTATGGCTATAAAACTATGTTGTCAACAAAGTTCATAAATGATAGCTTTCACAAGATAATCTCTTATAAATCGTTTGTTTATTATGTACAAGAATGATTTCTTCAATATTGGCACTCAATATTGCGTGAAGCAATGCCTATGTTATTCAACAAGCGAAAGGGGGCTTGTATCCGTCAATTGCGGGAGCAGTGCAGGCCCAGTACATCGACATGGGATGGAATCCGGGTCCGACTTTGACTTGTGGAGCTGTGAATGAGACGAAGGAATTCTGGTTCGAATTGTCCAACTTAGGCCAGTTGAATCCGACGTTTATGCCGCCGGTAGCTGGAGTCGGGTTGCTACAAAATTAGCTAAATTAGCAATTCTCAGAATTCAAAACTACCCAGTCACTACGAAATTAACGAAGGCCCCGCTTGTTACTCGATGAAGTTCATTATCTTGAGGCTGGCAGGTATAACCATTGCAATATGAAATTTGAGAATTGTTTTGAATTGAATGAGCAGCAGCTTACAAGTATTGTAGATGTAAGGCATTTCCCAACCATGCGGCACTCCTCTCAATTGCGGGTAAGTTATATCCGGATAGGCTAAACAAGGCTTTGAGAAATAGTAATAGTGCAATTTCTGGGCAAAATTACTTACCTAATGGGCTTAGATAGTCGAACGAATAGAGATAAGTGGGAGAGCCTGTATAAGCGAAATAGCGAGCATCTCGGAGCACGGGGCCGATAAATACCATTTCAGTCCAGACCTGAAACGAGCCAGTTGGAATTTGAAAATCACTTATTAATCAAACAAGATTAAACAAAATGAAAGTGAATCGAAATTCCATCATATCTGAAGTGGGCAGTGCATTCTCGACTAACCTGCATATGAAGAGCCAACCAGTTCACGTGATCGTCGTCAGCGAATTGTTCATGATCGAAATTATAGGCCTGGGTGGCGCCATTCAAAACAGAATCTGAAGAAATTCACTAGCAGAAATGACAATATTGGAAACTAACTAGCGTTATCCCAGTAGGTGATTTCATAGGAATTTTTCAGACTATCCTTCACGCCCTGTCTTGTAGCCAGAGAAGAATTTATGTTATGTTGAATAAAGTACATATCTAAAAACTAAGTTGTTTTTGAAATATGATTAGGAAAGATTCTACCCCAGGCCATCCACTCGTCATGAACGTCGCCGATCATCACTGGAAATTGTGGTCGTTTCATTGCGAGATTTTCAAGACGATCTGGCAGATATAAATTGTCCTAAATCCTATATTTTCGACTTTTTCTTTTCTTTAAAGCTTGATATTTAAAATTTCAACAGAAATCCAAACACTGACCTGAACAAGAGCCCACTTCATGCGATGATTTGGCAGTTTGTCGTCTGCTGCTTTCACTTCGGAGAAACTCTTCGATCTCAAACAGCTCATTATTTGCTGAAATAACATTATCTAGTTTTTTTATTATGAGGTGTTCATTTGGATTTACAGGAAAATTGTTAGAATTCCACTGGTCAGCTCCCGTGGCACAACCGAGTTGCATGGCCAGAGCCAAACTGGTATTTCGAGTTCTGTCAGAATATGACATCAGAGCTGCGCCGAAGGCAGAACCAGACTCGATTACCATTTGATTGAAGAGGCCTAGAATTTTTTTTATGGAATGATGATACTCTCCATTATCCCTGAGATCGGTATTGTCTCTTTCTCTGGTTAAAAGAGGAGGTGCGAGGTCTTTCTTCCTTGTCTTCGCCGCATTCTCTTCACTTTCTGCACTATGTTCACTTGTGTATCGCACGCGCGACTCGCACCAGTCTTTGCCCAGAAACAGGCAATACCGATCTCGTAAATAATGGCGAGTATAAAGGTTTCTCGGTTATTCAAACCTTTTGCCACAGGAGTTAAGGATAGCGTTGACACGGCTTCTCCTCCAGAACTCTGAAATAGACTCTTTATTGCAAATAATTTTTGATAACCAAAGACCTGGCCTCCAATTGTCAATCGATTGGCATTGCCACCGAAGAATTTGATGTACCTAAATAAATAGGTCAGACTGCTAATGAATTTGGAACATCATACCTGTGAACCCAATTTAGACCTTCGACCCAATCGGAAATAGCAAAATTTCCAGGAGCACTTGGATCACGAGTCGTGAAGAAACCTAGATGCTTTTTGTCCAAATATAAAATTCCGTCAAAGTATTAACCCATCGGCCCTAATCGGTAGTTTATCGTGACAAATACAAGAGGTCCCTTGTTGATGAAGCCTTTGAAGAGGTCTTCTCCTCCCCAATTTCCATTTCCTCCGACGAATCCACCACCGTAAATATACCTGAATGGAACTATCTTGTGCAGTAGTTATGAACGAAAAATACATGTAAACTGGCAGAGATGGGTCGGAAAAGTTGGTGTTCTGGAAATAAAGACATGTCAGAGTGAAACAATTTTGGCGTAATTTAATGAAAATATTGATAACATTACCAACGGAACATGAACATTGATGTATAGACCTGAAATAGTTTCATCTAGTGACTATCAAATAGTAATATTCTCCTACAATCATCAGCATCTTCACAGGAATTCCCGAATTTCTGAGCGACAACGAGCCCTTCGGGATCAAGTCTTTCTGCGTACTGAAGATAAAATTTTACGGTTATTTCAATTCAGATAGGAAAAAACCTTCCAACGCCGATCACCGACTGAAGGTTGAGCAAATCTTATGCCATCAAATCCATAGCTAAAATATGGAGAATAGGAATTATTTTTCGTTTATGATTATGCATTCTCACCCGTATGAATATTTTATACCTGAAATAATCAGATAAGATAATTCATTTTTAGCAAAACGATATAATTCACCTCGTATCGTTGCACTTCCTCCGTTTTCCAATTTAACAACGACATCAAAATCTGTATCTGCATTGACCAAGCAAGAAGATGCTATCAATAAGCAGACAATTGCAAATAGCATCTAAATTTTCAAACATAAAACAACAAAAATTCAATTAAAAACGAATTCAATCTAATTTCGATGAGGAATGGGGCCTTTCTGAACAGCAAATGAGCTTCCAAAATTGTGCTCTCGAGGTTATAAAATAACAATAAACTGCCGTTATCATTCAAACACGATTTGCTTATCGCAGAGTGCCGCATTTTTGAGAAATTTTCCTTGAAGCATGAACATTGACGTTGCTCTATGAACAACTGGATTATTGAGTCCAAAATTTGGAGCACTTGATATGAAAACTGCACAATATCATATGAAAGTATTTATTATGGCAACCAAAATTATGATGTGATAACTTATTTACAAATATTTGAAACATCGATAGTGAGAATTTTAGATTATCAATTTTTAGCGTTTCCAATTTTTGTAACAGAATTCACAACGTCTGTTCCTGTCCAGGGTTGAGAGAATGCTCTTATCCGAAAGATGGCTCCGGGAGCTGAAACTATGAACAAGCATGATATTTAATCTATTTTCCTAAAATTTATAGGGGTGTATCCTGTTAACAAAATAACATGAAATTCTTGCTTTGACTACGTGAGACGAAAAATTCGAATTAGATTTTCTCTAGGATAACTTCCGAGTTCTTTTAGGAAATTGTACTTTTGGCGCAAGAAAAATTATTCCTCTTTATTTTGGATATGCATTAGGACTTTCGTCCGTACATACCTGTAATATTATGAAAGATCTCTTGATTTTATTAAACTAACCATTTGACTGTTGTGGAGCGCAATTCTTATCTGTGACTTCAAAAACTCGCATATTGTTCTTCATACAGGTCGATCCTTTATACAGGACCTGCATATCATAATTCAGTCCAGCGACAACCTGAGTTTTTGCGGAAAGAATCTATAAATTAGATTTTTTTCGATAGATACTTTTTCATACCTGCGTTGGTAAATAATAGTTTGATTGGTTCGCAAGTGACGCATCTGCATTCACCTGAGGCATCGCTTTCCATGAAAACTTTATCAAATCTCAAATTGCTCATGTTTTCAACTCAAAAGTTTTATTTAAAACCTGGATCATTAAGATTCTCTTGATCTGTCCAGCCTCCGACAACTTGTTGAGAATTTAAGGTGGTCGTAGAAATGAAGAAAATGAGTAATATGCAATAGAGCATTTGATAGGTTCAAATCAGAATAGGAAAAATAAAATTTGCCGGTAAAATTTGTTGAGGAAAATAGAAATTTGATTTTATATGCCACCTTCAATCGAAGGAACAAACAAATAGTACTAAACAGCAATAATAATTTCCCAAGAAATTAATGTCACAACTCACAATGGGAATGCTTGAATGTATCAATCAGTCGGTCGCAATATTTGATTTCACAATAACAATCTGATCTATTATCAATTCGTTGGTCTCGTTGGAAAATTTAATTTGAAATGAGAATAAAATGAGCCAATCAATCGATATTTCCGAGTTAAAGAGTCAGGAATTGCTGCGATGATTCTCACAGACTGTTTTCATTCCATTCAACTTTTATATTTATTCTTCCAACTTTTCACCTGCTTAACACAAACAATAGCTCAAAATAGCAGAAAACTATGGAGTTTTACGGTGTCATGGAGCCATAAATAAAGGATTAGAAAACCAGAAAAAATGAACATGGCAAAATATAAACCTTGATGTTGTTTGTGTGTAATGTCATCATAATAGGCCTTCAGATTTTTAAAACTATCTGCAATTATGGTCCATTTTAAAAAGTTTAAAAAAATTTTTCCGAAAGTACTCCACATAATTCCTCCAAGTTTACAATGACGAATTGACAAACGATTTACTTCGAAAACTAATAATCAGAAAGTGAGCATTAGTTCCTTTTCATCCTTAGAAATGATGCCTAATCGCGTTATGATGAATTCCCGCGAACGATTCCTCTTCCATCGATGTATTGATGACATGACATCGTCACTCGTCCTTATTCTATGTTTGCCATTTCTTCCTGTAATCCGATTTATTCCCTCCATACACTCGAATATTCGAATTCACAACTGCTAAAACTTATGAAAACTGAAATATTGAACAGAAGTTTCGAGAACTATCTTTCACTACTGACAAAGATCTGATATTTCACCCATAGTTGGTTCGACTTGATTTCAATTTGTAGTTGAGGTTTAGTTTAGGCTATAGAAATTGTATGAAATAAGATGTACAGGATGGTGCGAAATTACGGACCCAGTTCATTTTTCTTAATTAAATAAAGCTGTATGTAATGAAGAACTTTTCTATTAAGATCTGTGAAAAGGTTGATTAGCCCTCCACCTATTAGAAAATATTAAATTTATTTGAAATTATTAAAATTAAATGCACTTCTGATGGCCTACAAATTCAGTCTAATTAAAAAATTGCCATCCACGAGTTTTAGTCAAAATCGGCATTAAAATCACATAAAATGCGAATAGCAATACTTTAAGTTTATGTTTTCATAAAGTATCTGTTACTAGTTTCAAAATAAGCTAAGATTTATAACCTATCCCACAGAAATATGCTTGCAGCGACATTTTCTGCTCAAATCTGACGAATCAAGATACGCCATTTTGCATAGCTACTTTTCACACCGTCATCTTCAGAAGACTGCTATCTGAATAAGAAGTGAGCAGCATGTGGCAAGTTATGCATCAAAGTAGTGCTCTATATCAATAGTCTTTAGAGAAATTAAACTATGCATTATGAACATATTTTTTAACAATTTTAGAAATTATTTTGCAGTGGGATCCGTAATTTTACACCACCCTGTAATTGAAGCTTGTAAAATTGTAAATTGGTAATTTTTTCTGAAGTTTCGTGTACAACCAAACTTATAATTTCGACTAACTCTTCAACCTTGACTTCGTAATACGAATTTGTGAAGTTCGATTAGAAACAATCATCAAAGCTCTTTTCATTAGACTGGCACTCAATATCTCGTGATGAGTCTGTGTTGACTCTTCGAATTGCTCATTTTCTGAAACTTAAACCGTAAATAAACTTTTGATCCTATTTCTACCAATTCGACTTTTCCCAGTTGGCAAAAATCAGAAAGATTAAAAAGTAAACGATCAACTTTTCGAGGCATCGAGAAGCGAATCACTCATTGCGCGGCTGTGCTGTGTTTATAGCCTGTCGTCCTCAGCACGAAAATCGCTCTCCGTCATCGGCTCGTAAACATTTCACAACGACTTTATTGTACTCTTCCTTCGCGGTTTACTGTTTTGGACCTTAGCCTTTCCATGATTCTTACGAATTCGCACTTCGAAAGAACAAATGACCTTATGATTAAAGTACAAATATTTGTATTTTTAAGCTATCGTTTCCGGAAACTTCTCCAATTATTCACCAACTCCTTGACTTTTAATTTCCCATTTTAGTATTTCCATTTTAGGGCGAGTCAAGTATTCTCACTGATCACGTTGTACAAATAAGTTGCCCTGACCGTTTTGACAGAGAACTGCCTTCGTCCTTTATAAACATTCATTTGGAATTGAAAATTGAAACGAATTGCACCGTTGTTCATTTTTGTTCTATTGAATTCGAGAGATCAAATAAATAGGCGATAAGTTACATAGGACCGTGCAAAAGTTTACTCAATAATTTTTACATCACCTCTAAAATGTTTTGTCTCGTTTATCAAAAATTGAACTTGCAAACAGCTCTCATAGGGTAGACCATGTGCAAAATCGTCATGAAATGGAGAAGAGATGAAAATGGAGTGTTAGGGAAAATACCGAGAAGAACGATATTAAAGATTGTCGAAAAAGATAGCAGCAAAGATGCGACTTTGTCAGGGAAATTCGCTAATTTGATAAATGATCTAAATGATGTATTTGTGACAGATCGAATGTTAACTCGACTCTTAAACCATTGAAATTTCATCTTTGGAAATTTGACCGAAAACTTGGAGATGTTCGGAGAAAAGCGGAGAAGGAGTTGTGTATACACTTTGCAAATAAATAATCTTACAAAGAATATATTGAAAAAGCATAAACAACTCGTTTTTTTGCTATGCGAGCGGCTGTAAATTTTGTCATAAATTCGGGAAGTTCTTGAAATTTTTGCTGCAAAAGAATTTCGTAATCTCATGAAAATGGGAGTGATTCTGATCGTTCTGTGAATTCATTCAGTCATATTCTCTGTGTTATTCGCCGATCTCTGATGTAACTACTCGGCTTCTCTTCGTTGACTAATTTCTTGTTTTTAATTCGCCATTTCTTGTGTATTTTTGTTTTCGTTTGTTTCGATCGATCTACATGTGTCACCATTCTCCGTCAATTAGTGTCAACTAATGTAATTAGTCTCGTTTAGTAGACTTTTAAAAGTCGTTAAATAAGAAAATATAAAGGCTGAAGCTCGTTCTGATAGGGCAAAAATATACAAATTGCTAAACTTTAATCATATATGATGATTCAGTTACATTTACAAAATTAAAGCATATCCCATTGAAATTTCTACGATATTATTTGTAGGAGTTTCGACACGGTAATAATTTCATCATTTTGGTTGTTTGGTTTTTAATCGAGCTGATTTATTGCTGGTCGAAGCGCGTTTCAGCACATTCTCGAAATGGAAAATGACGGCCGTGATTTCGTGTTTGTATGTCAATAAAACTGGAATAATCATATTCGGGTTATTTCAGAGAACAGAAAAAAATGTTGAAGGGAGGAGGGAAGAGAGAGGGAATTGGTCGGTTTTTCTTTTTGCCTCGGTTGAGGTCATTTGATTTTATCGTATTTTCATCGTTTCATCTTCATCTCTAGGTGTTCTTTCAGTCTGTTGCTCTGTTTGTAGACTGTTGATTTCTCCATCTCTATTTCTCTGTCAGTCAGTCATATCGATGTCATGACTCCTCTCTCTCTCCCCTCCCTTTGCTGATCTCTGTCATACAATCTCCACCCCTTTCCTCCTCCTCCCTTCCAATTCCCTGTAACTCCCTATCGGCATAAATATAAAACAGGGCCAACGTGACTGGGAATCACTCTAACTTGGTCTGTTTCCCATTCATTCGTTTCGCACTCCCAGCAAGCAGCTGTTCTCTGTTCTGCCTTTGTTCACTTTTCCGATATCTTTGATCTGTTCATTTCACTCTTCGATTTATTATCCCCGTCGATCAGTTTGTTTTGGCAACATTGCATCATTTCAGATCCTCACATTCCCTCAGCTAATTCGTTCATTCCAGTTTTCTTCCGCACTCATCTTCAATTGCAATGAGTAAGTCCGTTCAAATTATTCTATCCATGGCTTGTGACACGTTGATTTGCATTTCGGTCTGAGAAAATCCTCTCCGGAAGTCACTTTGCAAACGACAAGCAGACTGACTGAGGCAATGGAGCAAGGGCAGCGAGGCTCAGCTGTTCATGCAAAGAATGCAGCCAGCACATTCCAAATACACGTCAAAGCTGCGAGAGAAAGGCAAAGGGAAAAGTGTGTAGAGCGGATAGACGAAGCCTTGATTTCACGAGTCCTTCTTGCCTCGGCAAAAGAGTGAGTCTCTTCATTCTCCCTTTCCCTCCCTCATTCTACCCTCGGGCAGAGCACAAGCCCTTCCTCCTTCCTACTACTCATTCCTCCTTGCAGCTCATTCCCCTTCCCTTTTTCATTCAATTCATTTCCATTTCCATTTCCATTTTCATCCCCCATTCTCCATTCTGTGTGGTATTCCAACATTTACATGCGACCAGCTGAAAACTGAATCGAAATGCCGAAAATTCCCGCTAAGAAATCGAAAAAATCGACGACCCAACGAGCAGCCGATCCATCAATCAGAGGCACCAGAGGAATGAAGGGGAAATCGGGGAGTGTAGGCAAGAAGTTGAAGCAACAGACAATTGGGAAGAGAAGAGGGAAACGCACTGCAATGGCAAAGGCAAAAGCCCCGGCAGTTAAACAAACAAAGAGGAATTCGAAACTGGAGTCCAACTGCTCTCGAAACAAGGCTCAAACCCCGAAAAGGAAAAGGACCAGCAAAGGTATTCTTTCCAGAAGGCAGATCAGCTTTCGCGAGATTTTCATTACCAAAAACAGCCGAATATCTCCCCAAAGGCATTGCCTGGCCCATTTTGAAGCTGCGTCATAAGCTGTGAAAATTAAAGAGGAAGGAAAAGGACGAGGATTAGAGAAAGGGGCAGGGCAAGCTGAGCTTTTGTCACTTTGTCCATAGTAGAGGAGTCTAAAGGATCCCGCCCATATTCCCAAGCATTCAGTCAGTCAGTCAGTCCGACAGAAAGAGTCGGTCGAAATGCCACAAGCCCTGCACGAGCGAAGACACTCGGCTTGCGCTAACAACGTGTCCACTTCCACTCTGCCTAAACACAGACATTTAGCTCCCACTCCCCGTCAGTCTCCCATCGACATCCGAACTAACGATCTGTGCCACGATCCCAAGGAATGCAAGGTAGTTCATCGAGTTTCTATCATACATGAAATTTGATTGTAAATAGGATCTTCATCGTTTGAACCCATGAGAAATTTGCCACGATATACGAAATAATATAAACACAAGTTACCCATCTCTGACCTCTTTGAGGATAGGTGCAAATTATTTTAAGCGGCGAAGAGTTCAGTTGATCAATTTTAGAAAGTTCTCTTTTTTGAAAAGTAATGACATAACAATTCTGATGTGTATGAGTTAGCTTGGTCTCAATTTTCTATTTAACCTTCCTTCCATGCCACATGTCGCTACTTTCAAATTTTATTTTGATCTAAAATCACTTCTTATGCGCATGTAAAGTTCGAAAATGAAAAATAATCGCATATTAATAGTTTCGAGAAATGAAAGAACATCTGAGTGTCGTTCCAACTCATATTTCAACCACATGCACATGAGAGCATGTGATGATGCAATCAGTGACTTGTTTTATTCCCCATCAAACTAGCTGATTTGCAGGCAGATTCTCTGAACATCGATTGTAAATCTGGGGACTGCAGTGATCTAATTTGCACCTCTACTGGATTTCGAGTCAATCCGGGAAGAAATTGTAAATCCAGTAAGCAAACTCATTCAAGATAAAAAAAAAGCTGACAAACATGAACGTATGGCAGTTTGGGAGTCTCATGACAAGCAGAGTTGAATAGGAAATGGATAAAATCATTGCATGATTTGTCCTTTCTTTATGTTATTTTATGAAATGATATTTTTAGATTGTCGAAAAATAACCTTTCAATATGCTTTATGGCGAATTCAAAAATTCATAAAAATTCAAATACTCCACAAAAAAACTGCCCATTGACATCGCTCAATGCCGACAGGCAGTTTTTTGCTGAGTAATAATTCACACACAAAATTTCCCTTGTGAATCATGCATTTTACATGCATTCGAGCTCTGAGCTCTGCAATATATTTGCCATTCAGCATTTTCGTCCTCCTACCTGAAGGATGTCTATGAATTCGCTCAATTCCATGCACACTGGGGGCAGGATGCCAGTTGTGGAAGCGAACACACTATCGATGGAAAGAAATACGCGGCTGAGGTGAGAGTTATATTTTGAAGTGTTAGCATAAAGTCCTAATCAAATTATCATTTGCAATGATGTGTAAAATTGCATAATTTTCTGAACTCAGAAATTTTGCACGAGTTTTTGATGATCTGCAGCCCTTCTGCTTCAATTCCTCCAAACTCACCCTTTTGTGCAATTTCAAACGCTCATATTCCAACAAAAATATAGAATATATAAAAATATCGAAATAGATTTTCATTTTCTGGATTTGATAAATTACATGATGGATTATTGATACGTAATGCCGTTTTTATTAAGATAGGAAAATGCACTATAAAAAGATATTACGGGAATATCTATACATCAGTAGCTGAAAATATTAAAATAAAATTAGGAGAAACGTAGTAGAAAATCTTTCGTGAATACTCATATTCTAGGTCCATTTTGTGTTCTACAACACGAAATATGGCTCATTCGCTGAGGCAGCCGAAAAGGATGATGGTCTTGCTGTGATCGGAGTTCTGCTAGAGGTAAAATTTCTATATTTTATCGAAACTATTCAAATTTATTATTACATCAAAAATAAGAAAAAGAACAACTATTACATTGTAATGAATGTTAATTTTAATTGAGTTGTATGAGTTCAAAATTATTCCTTTGCAGAAAGGTGATCACAATCCAAACTATGAAGTTCTAATTGATACCGTGAAGAAAGGCATTGGAAATGACAAACCAGTGCCGATGCCGAAAGGCTATTCTTGGGAAGGACTTTTGCCTTCTTCGAGTAAGCATTTCTATCCTTCAACTCATGTTAAAACTCAATATTTTGTAGACAAACGCGATTTCGTCACCTATCTTGGCAGTTTGACTACTCCTCCATATTTGGAATCTGTCACCTGGACTGTCTTCCTAACACCTGTTAATATTTCTGACCAGCAGGTAATAAACGAAGTTGAGTAGATATAAGGTTGACGAAGTTTAGCTATCCATCCTTCGTAAGATCACTCCAGCCAATTACCGCAGTTGTCAGGACGTGTGCGGCAGAACTGTCCGCTGCAGCAAGGGCGGCAGCAATTCTAACGTTTACTTGTGATTCTCCAAATCAATGTCACCAGTATTATTTCGATCAAACATTAACATTTTAGTCCAATATTATTTTATGCGCTGTTTCTCTTCTATCATAGCTTTATCACATTGCCCTTCCAAATAATCAAACCCGATTACCCAAGTGCACTAATTCGAGCTGCTTCAGGCAACTGTTTAAACGAGTCATTTGTCACGAAAACATGTATTCTCTCATCTTCATTCGCGATTTTTCTAACTTTGTTTATGTCAATTTCCGACTTTTCGATTCGTTACAACTTGTGATTATCAATAGAAAATAATCGCTAGCGAATCAAATCTACGAATTTTCGTTTCTTCACTTTGCCAAAAATTCTAGGACAATTCTACTTTGTCAAATTTATACTTTCTAAAAATTCCATATTTATACACATACTTTATAGAATGATAGATAAACTTATGAGAATAAAGAGATTCCTAAATAGCAACTTTCGATATGTGCAACAAAGACGAGCATAGATATGGTGAAAAGATATCCGAAAGATGCACTGTTTGGATTCGCTGCAGTCCTATCTGTCTTATCCAATTCATTGATCAGATTTGATTCTGCAAATTCACTTTTATAATTTTTTTCAAATTTACTTCTTCGTACCTTTACAATCGCGTAAATTCTGACCTATCAAGACATTTGTAAAGTTGGAAAATACGTCGCAAAGAGCTGTCGTTAGATAAAGCTCGGGGTTCAGTGATATGTAGACACTTGTCTGGAAAACATTGCTCCATAAAATGAGAATTCAAATTATAGTCAGAGAGCACAAATGGTTTTCAAACCCCAGTTTGGTGGAATTTGAGCCATACAGGCTTATAGAGCGCCTTCGAAAGTGCTATAATCAAACAGAGTTTTTCAAAATGGTCCAGAATAAACCCAGTTTTATATTTCGCTGACGGACTTTTGGCCAAAAATCATCAATGCTAATTTGGGCAATTACGCCCTCTAGTTATAGCTCACTTCGTTGTGCGAATCTGCGATTGATTCTAGAGAATCTAGTGATAAATTAGCGAGTTTGTCATTTCGGTTGATGAATAGAGCAGGGCCATATTCTGAAAAATATGGAGTTCAAATAAGAAGTATGAATAATTTCATCGAAGTTCTTATAAATTCTCTTTACTTGACCATTGATTTAGAATAAAAAGATTCTTAAATTGAGGTTATCTGTAAAAATAAAAGGTACCATAGTCAAAATTAACGATCCTCCTTAGCGCGGGCATGTCAATTTCTGTGAGTTGTGTCTGAGCAATGTTGACGAGGCCATAAATTTCTCGAATTGTAGATAATCGAATTCGCAGGGCTGAACTATTTGGATAGCCTTTCGGGTAATGAATATCAACGAGCTTACAATCATTTTGAAAAGTACCCGACAGCCACAATCCAGCTGTCAGGGTATGGCATCCTGCTGGTAAATTAGATTCTGTAAAATATGATACTCCACTTGGTAGCCAACAATAGGTCTCTAAATATTTTCCTATTATTATAGTTTGTAGATATTTGCCACTGATTTTAGTTCACTTGTAATGACAATCAAAAAATGACGATCATAAATGAAAAGGAATTCCTACTTCGAGAAAATTTTAGAAACAACTTCTATTCAGATTTTTCAAATTTTAAAATTCCTTATTCATGATGCAGATTATAGGCTTTGCATATTTACAGAAAATGATCTATTTTAGGTAAATTATAAAATCGAAACTTATATCTAAACGCGATTGTGCAAAGTTCTCTCAATTGAAAAATGTTCCCACCGTTCGATCCGCAAATGACTGTCTGTTTGTTTTTATATCTCGGCACGGAAATGAACAGTTCATTTTCTTGAGTCGCTAAGCAAAGTCTGCCATTTTTCTCGATTAAAATCGAAGGCACATTTGTATTTGATGACGGGACGATTGTCTGAGACATTTAAAATTTCACGTAACTTGAATTATTTGTACCGTAAGACTTGTCAGATTGAGTTGTGTGAGATTCCGATTGTTGCCGATGTAAATGGCCGTTTGATCTACAAAATGCCACGTTTTCAGTTCAAGACTTCATCAATATTATATTCCCATTCAAGGTGCAGAAAAACTCAACTGGGTTTTGCCCTTTTCATGTTTCGCAGTCATTTTTGCATTCATTCTTTCGAACTTTCCATGTATTTCATATCTAATTGCCGCGTCGCCAGGCAACACAGCCACTTTTTGCATTGCTTTTTGTGCGAATCCACACAGCACACAATGTAGAAGACACGGGGCAAATTAGGGAGAATGCAAGATGATTGACTCAGTGAGTCATATACCTGAGGATGAACAATTAATGGACTGCAGGTTCGACAGAAAGTTCAGATTCGGCAAAATGGAGCCATTCACTGTCAAACAGCCATCTAATCCAGTTACAGAATATAACCGATTGACTGCCTAGAATTAAAAATGCGATTCTGCATTTAAAAAAATCTATTCAAATGCATCTTAATGATACAACAAGAAAGGCAGCTTGTAAAATACGGCACGTTTTCTATTAAGATAAGGCAGTTTTTCTTTCTTCGTCATCATGATATTTCACATTATTCCGTTTATTTTTTTTCGTGTTTTGTGTTTTCCGGCAATTTCTATTCGAAATGACGACGGATGACGAGATCTAGAGTTAAGGATAGGTGAGGAAAGTAGAGACAAGACCAAATAGGATATAGGAAGAAATATATCTCATCATCCTATCATCTATCCAAGTAGTAGCCGTCGTATTTTTCACATTCCGGAGAGAATTTTTTGAATTATGACATCTAAATTCACTCGACTGTGGACAACATGAGTAAATCTGAGAATATCGACGTTTCCAACCGGGAAAATCATCTAATTATTATTACTTTATGGAAAGTCTGCCGTATTTGATTAGAAAGCGTACCGTCAAATACTGGGTGCCAGCAAGAAATATTACACCGAATTATAAAGACGAAAGGATAAAGATTTTCGGCAGTTTGGAGATTGCGAAATGACTCAATGCAAGTGGTCAAATGAGTGAATCCTTCATTTTCTCAAATAATTCCTACCAGTTACTATTTCACTCCATCGTTTCATCACTATTTTAAATTTATGAAGGTATTTCATTGTTTCGCACTACGACATTCTGTCATTATACCACTTTTAAATTGCCGATTTTTTGTCTGGCGTTTTTGTATTACGTATTGCAGAGTAGCAATGAAGCTATTATAACTTGCTAAAAATTATTTTATCATAACTTACATCATACGTTTCCGTCGTAATTATTAGCGATCCTATTAATTTTGTGCAGTTCAGAGGAAGCTGTAAAAGGCTACCTGTTATATTGCAATCTGAAATTTTAAAACATTTAAATTTATATGAAATGATGACAAACCTGTACAATAAATATCTGGAATAAGAGAGAATAATACGATTACGAATATTTGAGGCACCATACCAGATTCAGTAGTGGATAGCTTGAAGTGAGTAATTACAAATTAGTTAGTAATTCAAATGTAAAATACAATGTATCCATTGTGTAGGAAGGCTTATGAGAGAAATATGGGCTGTGGGTGTGCCTGGGAACGAAAGCGAATAACTGAGTTTGTGGAAAAATATCCTAGTTTGGATGTGATTGTGCGATTGTGAGAATAGGAAATGAGACACAGTTCGACAGGAAAGGAATATAATTTTAGCGCAGAATATGATAAAATTACATGCATATACATAGAGAGCGCAATTGGGTTTTGGAACATGAAGCTTGATTAATAGAAGCGAGATATAATATGGGAGCCCGATTTTTACTGATTGACGATCTTTATCAGTTTTAAAAGGGATAACCCCGTCGAAAGTTATGACGTCGAGAAGACGTCTTCTGAATTCGCGTTCAGGATTTGAATAAATTCAAACGACTGCAAAATGTTGAAAATTGTCATTTTTCCCGTCACTTCTCACTAATTAGAGAAGGGAAGCAACAAGGTTGAACTGGAATAATTTTAGAAATGAATGAAAATGGATGCATTTTTGCCTGAATGTCAAAATAATGTCTCCAAATTTTCATTTTACAACGGGAGAATACAAAATCGGTGCGACAGAGTCTCTTCATGCATGGTTCCTGTCTAAAAATGATCGCAAGGCTTCAATCCATCATAAACCGTTGGGGGATTTGATGAGGGTGGTCCAAAACGTCGTTTATTTTGCATTTTGGAACTTTGAAATCCGATTTGACTGGTTTTGTCGCGAATTCGCGGAGTATGAAGGAAGGAAAGTTGTTCACCTATCCCCCGGGCACATTTTTGCCAAAGAAACTTACTCATGAAAACCCTTTATTTGTATGGTATCCCAGGTGAAAAAAATTCTTAACGAAATCCGCTTCAAAAATTTGACTCTACTTGCTCTCTCTACATCTCTACATATGCACATGAAATCACTCAATTTACGACACTTATTAATTGCGAAATACT
Organism: Diploscapter coronatus; assembly: GCA_964036155.1. Lineage (NCBI taxonomy): Eukaryota > Metazoa > Nematoda > Chromadorea > Rhabditida > Rhabditidae > Diploscapter > Diploscapter coronatus. The sequence goes on along the minus strand of OZ038423.1, from coordinate 17,978,572 downwards.
AGATTAAAGCTGCACAATTAGATATTCAAGTAATATTATTTCGAAACTAGCTATTGCCTATAATTTGTCATTCTTATTGTTTTTTTATTTAAACCCATCCAATTATTATATGTACAATTCAATTCCTTCTAAGAGTAAAAAGTGAATTAATGAAATTCAATTTCAGATGCAAAGTTAATTTCATCTTTAGAGAAGCATCCAATTTTGGGTCATCGATATGTAAAACATGGACGACACATCGTAAAAATATGCTAGTTTATTACTACAAATGTGTTCTGCAATTTTTCAAAATAGTTTTTCACTTAGTTTATGCCAGTATTTCCGAATCATTTACTAAGACTATGTTTGAGTTGATTTTTCGAATACACTTATTTTCATATCTTAATGTGCATTATTTGTGTAAGGAAGTACTTTCTTTAATTTTTTTTTCTTAAAATCATCGAAGCAATTTTCCTTCCCCATTCATATTCCTTATTTTGCCAATCAGAATTGAAACTATTCTTCATCGGCATAACACTTTTTTTTTTCGAATATATCCAATTTTCTTTGTTTATGTTTATTAGACAAATAAACAGTTATTTTTGTCATTAATAAGCTTCAACTATAACCCCAGCATTCAAGTACTAGTATGCTCTAATTATGATAACATCATTCACATATTGTTTATGGAAATCAGAAATCACGTATAATTTTTATCCGATTTATTTACCATATGTAATTTTCTCAGGCCGTTTTAGCAAACTCCAGTTCTAATTCCTATACGGGTAGCTCTTAAAAGGTTTAGAAAATAGTCATATTTAAATTTAAACCACCTGACAAACAGCTATACTGCAATTTATTTGAAAAGTAAGAGATGAGTTAATGTTTAAATTTATCTAAATAGATAAGTCTATTTAATTAGATCAAATTTATTGAATTTAATTGTACTCCTTTATTGCCGAGTTACTTCGACTTTTCAATGACTTCAGTAAGATATTCATTATCATAAGATCGATCATTTTCGGCTTTCTGTATTTACAGAAGGATATAGAGAGTAGGGAATATAGGGAAAAACAGAGAAGTAAGAGAAATATCCGTTTGTAAATACAGCCGTCTGTGTCTGTTATTCATCTGTAAATACAGCAGACCATGATTTTCTACCTTAGGAAATTTTTGGAAATAAATTCATTTGTTATCAATCTTCAAGTGAACTCTTATTTAACATACTCCTATGATATTTTCTTTTAGCTAGCAACTTAACTAATTCTTATTTGTTTGATATTATCTTTCGCGAAATATATGCACTTTTAGTCTGAATTTTAGAAACGAAATAAATTTTATCAGCATTGCTAGGCTAAATAATGTTAGCAGAAAATATAACTACCACGATGGCATCTAATATGACGACAATTCAGTTTGATTATGCCTTTCACAAGAGGATCATCTATTCGGGGGTGGCTATTTTGACTATCGTTGGACTGTTTGGCAACCTAAACTTAATATGGTTGCACATTAGAAAACCCGCCTTGAGAACCAAATATGGTGAGTATTTGATTGATTGAAGAATTTTGTATTATATTCAATATTTCTGCAATTGCATTTTTAAACACTCGTTTATATCACATTTTTACCTGAGAAATTGCTGTGAAAATACTCAAGTTTTGGAAGAACTCTTGGTTCACCTCATATTTTCACGATTAATGGAGAAAAATAATTTGCCAGGAATATTGCTAACAATGCTGGCAACAGCACAGAGTCTGTGCATAGCTTTTGAATGGATCGGAATCAGTTTCACACTGACTCATTCAGTCGTCTATCGAGATGACTGTTTCCATATTCTTGTCGTATTTGTATTCTTTCAATGTATGCAAACTGGATTACTAGCCACTTTGGCAGTTGACTTGTTGTTGTCAATTATCATTCCAATTACGTAAGTTTGCACTTTTTCATGAAAACTGAGATACGAAGTTTATTTCACTATCATTTTAATTCTGCTCATCAGGACGTTATAGAACATGGTCACTTTTAAGACAAGCATCAAAATTTAATTCCGAAAATTGTTTGAATTTAAGTGTACTCAAAATTCGTTCTTTTTACTTTTACCGTTGAAATGGAGGTTGTTCGATTTTAATTTCCATATATCAAAAAGTAAAAATAATCTTGATTCCAGACATAAATTCAGTCCAAATTACCGGTATTGCTTCTATATATCATGTCCAACCATAGTATACGGATCATCGACCGTCCTTCTGGGATTTCTTTATCTGGACCATGAAGTCATCAAGTTGTGCAATCCCCCGAGTTCTCTTCAAACCACAGCCAATATTTACTGGTATTTCGTGGCTCTCGTTGCCTGTGGAATCACTGTTGTTTCCTACTGCATTGTATTCGGACTATTAACAAAGAGAAGTCAATATTTTTCATAAAGTTTGAATTCAGCTGTTCATGTTTAGGTTCTCGAAACAAGTCAGCGAATCACGACATCGACAAGAAGGGCTTGCGGAGCCTGAAGGTCATTCTCGTCGTTTTTCTAATCACCCGGTTTAGCGGCACTGCCATTGCGAATATTCTCAGATTTGCAGGTTCATTTACTTTGCTACTTTGATGTTTCGCTGTTAAAATTATTATAGGTGCCGATCCTGCTATAGTCGCATTGAATCAAGATTATAACGTAAGTAGAAACCTTATTAACCTGCAGTTTGTCATAGCCTACCCTTCTAATTGATAGCTAAGATGAGGGAATCTGTTTGGTAAATTGTGTAAATTGTTATTTATAATTTTCTGATCCAATTGGTATCCTATTCAAAGGCTTCAATTATAAACGATCTTAGGTGTTCTATGCGATGCTTTGCGAGTCTCAAAACTTCTACGTCTGCTATGCACGAAGTACGGAATATCGAAAAATGCTAAATGAGCAGCTAGAAAAGCTAATTCGACCCTTCAAATGGTTAGATTTTTATTACACGTATCTGAATTCAAATTAGACGACTTTAGGCTATATCCTTGTTGCAGGGTCTGTGATAAAGGTTCATCTCAAAGCTCTGTCTGCAGCCACGTGTCCTTAGCGATTAGATCTGATGTATCCGCTCATTTATAAGCTGGGGTAGAAGTTTTATTATATCGGATTATTTTTTATTTTTGATCATATTGAATTTTGTGCAATTAATAGTAATTTAGCTATCGATCGATATTCTTAAATTTAGATACATTCATATTGAATGCTACAGAATGAAAAACTCGTTTCCTATAAATAGCCTTCTTAAATAAAAATATTTATCCTCAAATATTATGTTTTCTTTACAATGAATGTAAATAAGTGATTCGATAGGGCGCGTTCAGACGTTTAGGGACTGCAAACGATAATGAGAATTGCATACCAGGGGGAATAAATGTGGTATCAAAGTCTGAACGTGCCCACAGATAACTTGTCTGCTATATTGCATACCAGTAATGTAACGAGCTTCGTAACCGAGTTGCAAATGAAACAAACACTTCACGATAAAAAAAATCACGAAATAGCACTAATAATTAAGAGAAATTGAATTAAAGACAAATTAAGTGGCTGGTTGAAGGGAAACCAGACACGAGATCGAAGATGATATTCTTTGAGTGAACGAAACTGGAAATAAAATGACATGAAACGGAAGAGGAAGTGGCATGGATGGAGCAAAATGATCACTATTTTGAAGGGAATAAGTGAATTAAAGTGAAATGCACCAACAGCATGAAAGCGAGTTGGCTAATTAACAAACAATGAAAACACAAAGTGATAATCAATGTAATAAAAACTCCTAAATATATTAATTGATGATATGATTCTGAGGTATTGTGCTATTGTTGAGCGGGCTCGATTTGGTTCAATCGAATTGATCCTTTCCGAAGTAAATCGTCCACTGGCTAAATTTAGCGAATAATTACAAAATACGCAGAATATTGTCTGGTTGTTCATTTTCATGAAAGATATTACAATTTTTATATGTGAATTATGATGAAAAAGAATGAGAGAATTCAGAATAAATTTGTAGCAAGATTTATGATTCTTGTTTGTTTAATGAACCAAAACTCAATAACTATGAGAGACCTACCTCATCTTTTACTTCCTCGTCAATCAGGTTCAATCCCTTTGCGTGATACCAGACATACACATCGCATGAAAGAGCTATCGTCCTGATTATTACATACAACAAATGCATTCTGCAATTGAATGACTCGTTTTGAAAAGGCATCGAATTATGTGCTTACTTGACTCGCATTTGGACAGGATCGTAAATACTACAGGCCCCATTTGCACCTGAACAGGTCTTCTCCCAAACAAGGCAGGTTCCATCGATGAGAAAGCCCCAGAAGACAGGGGAGGGAAGAGTGCCGAACAGAGAGACCATCATTCCTTGCACGCCCAGGGACAGGGAACGGGTTGTGGGCGGTACTGACCTGAAATAAGGCTTCATAACTAAATTTTTACCGAATATTATCATTAAATAGCAAAATACAAGATGAAAACTCCTTTAGATTACTCAGGTTTATCAAATACTTAATCAATCACTTCAAAAATGCGTCTATAATATTTACTCTTTTAGTATCTAAAGTAGATAGTCTTCTATTGTATATGGCTACGATAACTAAATGAGACGTTTATAATTCGAAAACGATTTTCGTGCATTTATTTAGTAAATATTTAGCTCACCTAAGAAGAATCATAATTCCAGGAACCATTCCGAGTCCACCGATGAAAGCGGCTGGAAGGACCGTGCAGAAGAAGAGAATTGTGGAGAAACGACAATCGTCTTTGCACCACTCTTTCTTCACGACACCGCCATCCGCACAGTCACATGATTTGAATTCCTAAAATGATAAACACCCATATAAAAGTCTTCCAAATGAAACGCTCGTGGAGGGGGAGAAGTAGGGAATAAGCGTGCGAGACCTTAGCATTTCTTTTTCTCTCAATTTCCTTCTCGCCCTCAACTCAATTACCATCGACTTGAGACCTCTCGCTCCTGTGCGTGCGTCTATGGTTTTTCTAGCCGTCTCTCCACTCACTTCTCTTTCAACGCTGTTTCTCTCCTCAGGGCTAGAACTACTCTCGCCGACACGCCCCCTCCACGAGCATTTCAAAACAAAAACATAGTAAAAGATTGGAATAACGAGTACCATGTTCCAATTGTTGTTCTTGACCTCTCTGCACCCAGCGTGACATGGCGAATAGAAAGCGTATCCATTTTTGTCGCAAACTGGGAAGAGATTCGCTCCATCACAGCCACAATCAGCGTTGCATCCGCGGGTGAAATTGTAGTTGGTATCCCTGAAAAATTGGGGTAGGTGATCAGTTATGCGTATGATAGAAGCCGTAAGTTTGAACTTTTTTTTTTCGAGGTTTTAGCCATATCTAGAGAGCGCAAACAGAGTCACGAGAATGATATTTCGGTATTATTTTTGCGCAGAGGTATTTATTCCGGCGTAACTAAGACTTTTGATAAGCAGAAACCAGATATAAAAATTGATTTTGGACGAAAGAGTTGAATTTTCCGGATCCCAAAATTAACACGTTTTCGCAAACTTCAAACTGCTTGCAGGTTTTTTGCAAGGAAAAATTATGCGCTGATTTTTGGCACAAAACCGTTTCATAAGGTTTATTATTGATCTAGGGGTGGTTCTTCATGACATTTGGTCTTTGGAAAAAAAAACTTGCCTTCTATTTTAGGGGTCACACATGACTACTTTTTGTTATATGCCGCGCATTTGCAGAGGGGAGAAGCTTGCGCTCTCTAGCCATGTCATTGCTATTCTTCGTGAATGAATTCCGGAACAATTTTTAATAGTATTTTGCCATTTAGTCTTATGAAAGTACGTATTTTGAAGTAAAGTTTGATAATTAATGCCATAATGAAAAGGGAAAATGCCTTAAAAATTTCGAATCATTATTCCTCCCCTACAATCTGTTGAACTCTATCAATAAACCTACTTTGCATTGACCCCTACAGAATTGACGACAGAATTGCATCCGATGAAGATCTTCGAAGTGTAAATGAGAATGTTGATTACGGATACAATCAAAATGAACCCTGCTGCTCTTCTGCCATTCAACTGCAAAGAGGAAAATCAATCAATTCTGAATACATTTGAGAGTTTAGAAATGCTTGGTGATTTTTATGTAGTAGATGTTTGCATCGAAAATTCTCGGATTTGCTCGAAATCCGACTCACTGAATATATACATGGCATATTTAGGTCAGGTCAAATTTTTCTTAATTTGAAATTTACATGTCGTCAAAATGTTACGTTTTCAAAATTTGCCACTTTACTCTCTAATGATAATGGTTTACCTTCAACCTCCTCATGAGGAGTCCTCCACAAAGCGATCCCAACCCAAACCCTAGCGTGCCAAATGCAGCCATGTATCGATGCACCATGTAACGAGGAATGCCGAATTGATTTTCCAAATATTTGGGCAAAAAGACAATGTAGCTGAAATTGAATGAGCTTATAACATTACTGCGCGCTCAGACTGTTTGTGGAGAGAGTCAGAGAAGCACCCACACTCTGCGTTCTCCTCATGAGCAATGCTATTTCTTAATGCTCACCCTGAAGCGAACAGGTCTGAACGTGTCCTTAATAAAACACAACATTTACCCCTTGACAGCGAGAATATCGGCAACTCTTCCGATCACTGAACCCATGTAGAGCTTCGATTTGCAAATGCTCACGAAACAATTGCCGAAATCTAAATTGCTCTTCAGTTACCAAGATATTTGCAAGTTGTATGGGTAATTAATTGTAAAATATTCTAACTTACCATCCATTTTTTCAGAGCATGTTTTCTCTTGCTTTTTTCCTTCCTTGTACTTATCGAATAAACTGATTGTTTGGGTTGTCCCCTTTTCAGATGTTCTGAAGTTCACATTTATGTTAGTCAAGTTTCATCATAATTCGTACTTCGAGGAAGTGCTTGGGAAGAAATAGATCATGACACTGGGAATGAATGTGATGACTGCGACGAACAAGAACCCAATCCACCAAGCACCTATCCAAGAGGGATCTGCCGGATTGAGGCCGGGTGGGGCTGAAGTTTACTATTTAAAAGCTCTTACAAGTCTGAATCATACTGTTTAGAGTGTAGTAGAATTTATTACATATAGAACCAATGATGTAACCGCAAATGGGCCCGAGAATGCGGATTGCAGATAAGCCCCCTGAATTTAAAATTACTTGAGAACTTACGTTGGTAGTTAGATTTTCGTGAAATTTAAAACTTCGAAGTCGGAACTTAAGTTAGAAAATTTACATTGCCGAAATCGAAGCGACCTGTTTCTTTCAGAATGTATTAGGATCCCAGACCTCATCTAGTTGAAGTCTCGTGCAGTCATGTCTTTTACTTACCGAAATATGCAGGAGTGTTTTTCCTCTTGACATTGTCATCCAGCAGAGGCATTCCAATCGACCAAGGAACTGTTCTGCCGATTCCCAGAATGAGCAGAGCGAAGAACATCAGGACGAAGGGGCCGTAGTTTGTCGCGTGCTCTCTGCACTTTTCCAACTGAATTTAGATTATAGCTGAAAGGTGTCAAAATGGTCTCAATTACGTTCAAATCCATCCTCAATTTATTGACTACTGTACTGCAGAATGCAAACGAAGCAGTCGAACTACGACGAATCTAAAGAGAATTCCTATGAAATTTTAGGGAAAAATTTCATGTCACTTCTTCAATGAAAATTAAACTTGCAATAGAACCCCCGTATGTGTAGAGGGCACGAGTGGGTTTTGAAATGAGAAGTCTAGTGGACAAAATTAAATTCCACTCATGTCCTCTACATATGTGTGATTAACTTTGAAGTATTACGCTATTGCATAGTTGCATACTTTGAACAAGTCAGTGTCGGAATTGTTCATTCGTCTTCTGATGAATTTGAGTAGCGGCGCTCGGAGAGCTGTCTGGTTGACTTTATTGTCGAGCAAATCATCAACCTCATCCAGCACCTAAAATTTATCAAGTGTAACTTTCTGTGCATTCAAAATAACGCTCGTACTTGACCAATCAACCATCCATCAACCGAATAGGAAATATGGTGATGAGAGTGATTATGGGTGCTTTTGCTAAATTGCAACATCTCTTCGGGAATCTAAAAATAAAAGTCAACAATTCTCAACTTGATCATATAATTGTGTACATTGTACTTATTTTAGGCATTTAGAAAAATTATGCAAAATTAGCAATAACTAGAAATTGCAGCTATCAATACAATTTGTTCATTATAAAGATAGGCATAAGCCAATTTAAATTTAATTCACTGCTCTTACGATCTTTTTCTTCTAACATAAAATGGTAATAATGATTTCCAATTACTAGATTATTTGAGTCAATAGTTGCAAAGTTATGATTATTATCGAAACAATACGAGAATTTTCAACCTCTTGTGTGTCATCTTCCAATGCTAACAATTGTGCTCGTTTGGGTTTAGGAATTTGATCCTTGATGAGAGGATAGTTGAGCAATTGTCTGAGGGTTGCATTGGAGGAAAGCTGCTCTGGCAGAGGAGTCAATTCTTGCTAAAGAAATTTTCTTCGTCATTTTTGTTTCAATATCTAACATACCTTTATGTCAGAAACATTGAACTGGGGTGGAGTTGGCTGGAATAGGAAATTCGGCAGAGTGATTGTGAAGTAGGCTGTCGCCATAAGCATGGCTCCACCGCCTATCCATTTCGCTCTGAACACTTTTACTTTATCTACAAGAAAACTGCAATGTTGTCTGCTTCATAATTTCGTGAAGAATGCTATAAGTAAGAGTTTCAATATTCTTTCATCTAAACTAACGCAAAACAATTTACATAATTTATGATTTCTAGATAATAATCAATAATCTGTTAAATGGCCGAATTTGTCCAATTGCGAAATCAGAGCAATAAAGAGACCTTCAGAAAACGGAGATCTGCACGAGCTTATTGCAAAATATCGCGTTTTCTTCAAATCATTTTACAGTACTAACCTATTCCCTTTCGAGCCAAAATGGGCCACAAATATCACAGAAGGAATATAGCCAATGTCACCTAAAAATTGACTAATTTTCTGCAGAATCGTTGGAAAACGAGTTTGTTTTCTCGCAGAACTTCATCAGCACTTTTGTAGATTAGTGGGAATTTGGTGAACTCGCTATTTTTGATGCAAGATTAACTTAAAACTGAACAAAAACGGTTCGTTTCTAACGTTTGGCCGATGAAGTTAGCTGAACGAATGACTATGCTGCACTTCCGACAGCTTCTCAAATTCTGAGAAGATACTCTCGATTTCTGCCAAATGTTCTCCTGGCTTCCGATTTTCGTATGGTTTCTCGTGCTCTCTCTTCAAGACACTTCTTCATCTCTCAAAGACGAATGTGTCAAAAATTATGCAAAGGAGATTTGAAACTGCTACCGATAATAACTATTTTCAACGCACTACTACCACTACGCTAAAGTCTTTTGCACCCATTTGCCCTCTGAGGCTAAATGCCTTGAAGTAAGCGTGTATTATAGAGATATGAGGGAAATCATACAGAAGGGAAAGCTAGGGGAATATTTAGCGGAAACGAAATACACTATAAAGTACGCAAAATGCTGTAATGAAACGTGTGGATAGTTACGTAAACATTATTCATTACTTACTGGCAGATACCATAAACCCGCTAACTTTCGAAGAAATTTGGAATTGTCGCTCGATGTTCTGCAGGGCTGCATTGATGTATGTGCTGCCTATTGACTCGAAGAAATATACGATGCCGAATAAAATCAGAAAGACATATATCCGATCCATTGCGAGTACCTGAAATGAAATGTATAGATATAAACTATCTGAATATCATCATTGAAAAACGAGAGAATTATGCAAAGTACAACTCATGAAGAATACCGTATCTGGCAGTTTATGTCTAGCTATAAGGATCATGAATATTGTATGATTGTGTTTAAATAGAAACAATTCTAAGAAGGTTAACCAAAATATGCGGAGGTGAACAAAATTAACTTCAATTTCATCTCAAATTTCAATAAAGTTAATTTTAAGTTGAAGTTATAATAGTTTTTAATTGCATTTATGTAAAGGTAGTAAAAACAAGCAAACAGCGGGGTAAAAGTTATGGATAAAAATGAAGAGGATAAATGAATTTTAGATAATGACTGTAAATGTTGTTCATGGTGAGTGAAGGCGACTATACTCTCTAAACAAATAGATCTCTATGAAAGTAAGTTCGATTTTGAAAGTAGAACCGCAACACTAATTTTGGTGTGAACGATTCACTAAATAGGGAAGAATGCAGCGCGCACATTACTACTGATTAAGTGATTACGATTAGATTTCTAAGGAAACCACGTAGATAAATACGATAATTGCAACAGAAATCAGAAATATTTATGAATTCGCCGAGGATTCTCAAGAAGCGTGACTTGTTTAGACGATGAATTGAGGAATTGACAGATCAGAAGGGAATTGGATGGAGAAGACAGGCATTCAAAGGCGGCAATGCGAATGCGTAATACGATATTCACGAGGAAAAGAGGATGAAGCAAGTCAGGTTTGTTGTGGAATGTCCAGCAGCACTTCATATCTGATCGACGAAGCGGTCGTTGCTCGACTCCGCTCCCCCATTCACTGTCCTTTTATCGCCACCCAATAAATCATCCACTGTCACGATCATTCCAAAATCGTTCAGCGAACTAGTGACGTACAGGTCATTTTTGAAGAGAATTATAGAAAGTCGTTGAACTGTTTTGACCCGAATCAACAGAAAGCTATCAAATCAAACCACTGTTCGAGAAATACCTTCCGAGAAGCAAACAAAGATCAGAATTAGGTATTTGCATGAAAAATAGAGAGATTGAACTGATGTGAACCCATATTGAAGTGTCAAAATACCAAATACTAAATAACATGAAAGTGAGGTTACAAAACCTGTTTGCTTACAAGAAGCAGCAACAGCAAAAAGACAAATGGAAAGTTGACTTTCAAAATTATGTCGAGAAAAAGCCTGGAAACTGAAACGAAACCGAAGTGTTGATAAATATGAGTGTCGGACAAGTAATGGGTAGAAAATTCGACGAACTAAAGGAGGACTAAATTACGGTAAATTGAAACGCTGACGCTGCACTCGGATCAGAGAAGCGTTAGTTGCTTGAGTAAGCATGAGCAATCAAGCTATTAGGGGATTTTTGAAGAAGATGCAGAATTATGGTCGATAATGCAGTGTATTTAGACAATTACAAGGCTAGCAATTAGATGACCTGAAAGGGTGAGCCCAGATAGTTATGCATTGTATGATTAGATGATGTGGACCCTTTTCAATGTTCCTCTTCTTCTCGTTTTACATCATGACTTCCTGTCACTCCCTCTGTCACTTTGCCTGTCATTTTGTCAGTTGTCAATCGACTTCCCTTGCATTCAGCCCAGCCAACATTCAGCGAATAGGCCCCTCACTTATAACTCGATCGTCCTCTTCTCCGTTCTATTTTCCCCTTATCTGCTTCTTTTCTGGTCTTTTTCTTCTTCTGCTATTTTGTCGCTGATCTATGAAGACCTACCTGCGCTACAACAGCTACAGGACCCCTGTCCTCGCAAAATTCGTGCGATTCAATTACATTCCTTATCGTTATCGTGATTTTTGAATGACGCAATCGATTAGCACTCGGTGTGAAGACGACCTTTTGATCTTTTTCACTTCTTATTGAAAAACGTGCACGAACATTCTTTGCGCGAATAAAAATAGCTACGCAACTTCCGATTACTATAAATCGGTTCAGAGGTGCTTATTTCGCCAAAATTTGCTACAACATTCGCTAACTTTGGTAGCGATTATCATTCCTTGCAGAAACTGATAGAATATTTTAACTTCGGTGAACATAAAGTAATATTACATCACTTCTTATCACTAATTGCTAATCATTTGCGAAAATTTGTAGAAGTTCTAGAAAGGTTTTAAAGCAAAGAAACTGCAGACTATCAGAAAACGTAAAGAAAGTAGATTGTGCCTGAGTTGAATGTGTAATGATGTTTTCGATGAGAAGAATGAATGCAAACAATTGGGCGTGAAAATTATGTGTCTGCGAATTGCGAGTTGTGAATGATAAATAAGCAGATTACGATAAAGAAATGGAATACTGTAGTTAGTGAAATTGTTGAATGATAGGCAAATTGGCATGAAAATAGAATTGCTATTCATTAGTACGTACAGAGAGCAGAGGAAATAATATAACGGTCAAATATAAAAACAACGAAACGGAAAAACGAAAAGAGATGAGGAAAGGAAGAAAGAGCTGCACAAACAAAGACTGCAATGCGATTGTGAAGACTATGGAGAACGAGGAATGGAAGGAGACTGCAAAACATTGCAGAGGACGAAGGGACGTCATTCGCTCTTTCGCTGGAAAAGCTACAGATCTAGAGCTACAGCAGATGAGATAGATGTTTTCAGAAATCAATCGATTTATTTTAGTTCTGTTAGTTGTTTTTCAAAATCCCCCACATAAATAACGAAACCAATGGATATATCTCGGAATATCAGAATCGAACAAAATATCGAAAAGGTTTCTAAAGTGACTAGAATTTGAAACATTTTCCCGAATCATCAAAATCAAATCGAAATAAATATCGTCACTATGTCCCATCAATGTCCCGTCTTTCTCTCCTCAAATGCACGTCCTTCCTTCTCTGAACACAACTTCAGGCTGCACTTTCTGCTTCTTTCAAATCAACAAACAAGCAAACAAACAAACAAACAAACGAACAAAACAAAAACACTCGAAATGACCTCAATCATTGAGCAGACAGATCACTTCTTGGGAGTTGCTGTAAATCGGAAGGAAGAGAGGAAACTTTCAGTGATAACCATCTAAATCAAGATAAAGAAGACTTTCAAATGTCGATTGATTTTTGTAAACTGACTAGAACCTATGGTTCTGATACAAATCAAGTTTGATATTTTTTGACTAATTTCTAAAGTTATTCTCTTGAAGAATGAAATGAAAACGTCGCGACTTTTTCAAAATGCCATATTACTACATGAAGTTATCGTAAAATCTAAAATAGAATTCCATGGACTTCTATTTTAGATTTTATGGTACTACCCTTAAGAACCTAAATAAATAAGATTTACCAAATAAAATTTAGTTTTTTTTTGGAAAAAAATAAAGCACAAAAATGCGCAGATTCATTATCTACTACAGATTTATATTGATCAAACATCAAACTAATAAAACGCTCAAGTTATTGATATCTTAGATATGCATGATAAATATGCATTTTGATTGAGAAACACGATAAATTAGCTAATGTCAACGAATAATTAATATTGAAGAGATGCGGTATGGACAAAAGATTTCGGATAACGAGCAGATTCGAAAATATTGACATTTCCACTCTTTAAACTGTCACTAGTTTCTCGTTCTCACAAAGCGTAATTGCAGTGCTCTGTTCGGATGAGTGGATTCAAAACAATCGATTCTATCCTATACACCTCAATACTTCATGCAACATAAACATAAACCTATTTCGTGCAATTACCCTTCCTAGTCATCATACTCATCACATTTCTCTTCTACAATATATCCAATGACCTCAGGGAAACGTTCCCCCCAGCCGGAGGAACTTCTCTCTGAGATAGGACAATCTGTGAAGAACTCGATTTCACAAATAGAAACATGTAGTTGTCCAAATTCTCAGTTTCGCCTTATTTCTGGAACCTCCCGGAAATTTGGACTATTATTTTCAGTTCGTTTGTTTCTGAGAATTTAAAGTGGATATTTAGATTATCGTTCCACAAAGTATTGTATAGGTCATTGATAGAAAATCGTGATTTATGTTATAGAATGGAAAAGAAGACAGATTTCGACAAATATCTCCTAATTTAAACAAATGCATAAGTGCATAATTTCACTGATCATGCAGCCTATTTATTGCAATAGAATCGTAGTCACTGTGCTCATGTTCGCTTAACTCTCTGATGACGTTTCGAAACTGCCAAAACTGTGGTCTGAGTGGGAGGAAAATGATAGGGAGGAGCGAGGGGCGAGAGTTTAGGACGGCAAATTTGCATATGGAGGGATGCGCAACAGAGCAGGGCAGGCAGACAGGGCTCGATATGGATGTTTGGCCATAGATGGGATGAAGAGGCAGAGAAAGGCAATGAAGTTGAGAATGACCGTGAGAGGCATGTGTTGGAGGTGGAAGGGAGGTGAAACAATTTGGGGATGATCCCCTTCTGAGTTTGCTATGAATGCCTAGAAAAATCGAAGACAGAAAGAAATAATGCATACAGGTTAGCACGACGACGGCAGTTTTTATAAGAAATTGTACAGGGAAAAGCAGATCAACAAATGCACGACGAAAACACGAGTTTGCATGGAAAAAGGCGAAAAAGTTAACGCCTCATTTGAAGATCGCAATGCGAAACGACGGAATAGGATGGATGATGAATAAGGATTGGAGAATGAGACAGGGCATGGTATTTAGCTGGCAACGAAAATATGCAGAATTCGCTGAGTTGATGGTACAGAAAATACTCAATAACTAGTAGTTTGATATAAAAATGTAGTGATATAAATTTGATTAGATTCAATAATAAAGACAAGTTGAATACAATTACCACTTGTCGATGCACTGCATCACAAATATCAAGTGTTCTGATTTGTTTGTTGTAGTTCTGCCTTTTCTATGTCACTCTCATTACCTTTCTTCTTGATTCACTTGATTCACCCAAGTCATTCTTTCATTCAGTCGCTGATGCAGATCTATTCGAGGTTGGTGAGCGAGACAAATTAGAACGGCCCGTCCTCAGAAAACACCCGACAAGTCTTCACCAATAAACCGAAAAAAATGCCGCGAGAAACTGAAAGTAGATGAGAAAAATAATTCTGATGATGCAAAGAAATTGGACTGACTTATGAAAGATGAAGACTAGGCCTAATCTGAAAAATAATTGCTATCAATACCGAGAAAAATAAACTGATATCACAGATTGACCTTTTTCTGTACACAAATGATCGAAAAATGCCAACTAGAAATGCACCATGGATCTCGGAAAACATTTTTTTGCCGTGCTCATTTGCAAGTTCAGAAGGCTAATCCCCGAGAATGGACGTGATTGTTGATTGGCCACAACAACCCTCAGCCACATGCAAATTCGACTCCAATCATGCACTGCAGAAACGCAATGTGTCGTTTGTGCCTTATCTGCCGTCCCTTGCATTTTTTCACAATAAATATAGGATTGACTGTCTGAGTGTGAAGTCTGGTCAAATTTTCGCTGTTCAATAGTTATCATTGAAAATATTATCTAAATATCAAATAGTGCAATTAAAATTCGGATCATTTAAGTAAGATATTCCGAAATAAAATATGAAGTATAGAAGATGAAAAATATAGAGGTTTTCTACCTACCCTATCCTAATCTTGGTGTGTTGGAATGTCGAAATGCCACTTCCGAGTGACTCCAAATTTGTGGCTACTTAAAATTTGTTTATGCATAAATTTCATTAATATTACCAGTATTTTTATGAAAGAATACTTTTCAAGTATTATGTGTTTTGATTAATGCATATAAAATTTAAAGGTTGTTTCCGATTTTTAATTTAATAAATTATCATGTTCGATGCTGATCATATGAATGACAACAAACACCATCCATTTGCGTACAATCTTGAACTAAAACAGGTTGGAAGGTGTTATCAAAAGGCAGGGGAAATTGGGAATTTCGAGGTCACAATTTAGAAAACGATATGCGTTAGAATGTTTCGATCACTAAAGGTTGTGACATATCTGAATACTATCAGTTGTTACTAATTTCGCTGAATATCGCTATAATCATTAACAGTTTACATATAATGTGTAAAATTGATGTTTTTAATTTTGCCATATTTTCTAATAGCAGTTAGTACTGCTACTTTTTGAAAATGTTTCCTTTTCTCCCATTAATTTGGAACATTTTGCACTAAAATTTATTTTACGAACTTTCTCAGAGAGATCTACATAAAATTATCAGAAATCAGATTCAATTATCGTCATCATTAAAAAATCACATATCCTATATTGAATTGAACCATGATAAATTATCAAGTATGCTCTGAAGATAAAGTATAGCTTATTATAGTAAGTCACAAATTGCCCGTTTCTGTTTCACTAAAGCGATCCTGTGTTTGAACTTCGTTTGTATCATCATCATTCGTCAATTCCGTGTCACAAGTATCATTTACAGTATCCCCATTGTTATCAGGTATAGTTCTTGTCAAGTGTGCCAATTCTTCTTCTTGTTTGAGATCTTTTCCCTGTACAGTATCATTTCGAACCTCTTCCATGACGGTTACAGAGTCATTTTCCATTTTGATAGTCTTCTCGGGGACCTTAGAGACTTCAGCAGCTCTTTCCTTTTCCGCTACCGCTTCATTTCCTTCATCGGCCTCTTCGGCTTCTTCCTTCTTCAGCTTTGATTTCCTTTTCTGTGCTCGTTTCTTCGGCTCGAACTTCTCCAGAGAATATTTCGATTCCCAAATTATTGTGTCTGTAAGAAATATCAACGCGATCGTAGTCATTCTTCAATTGCAAACCTTTATCCTCGTCTTCATATTTCTTAGGCATTTGTAATTGCATCAGTTCCAAGACCTTCCTCATAACTTCATCCACTTTCCAATGAATGGCAATATCAGCTTTCTTTTCCTGTAATATCATTTTCATCTTCAAAGATATCTAACATAGTTGACCACCTGGAAAGAGCGCAACTCGTCGAAATAGTGTGTAAGAGCGAGAGAGCATTCCCCTATAATCTCTACCCTCTCCTATCCCTACGTACTATTTCATCTTGTTGTGACGTTGGGCCCTTTCCAAATAGCCACATCATTTTATGACTAACATGTTTAGTTTTCTGCAGATTGACAGTGACAATTTTGCCCCCGGCCCGTTTTGTGCAAAGAGGCATGTCTCCAACAGGGACGATTTGGAGGGAAGAGCCGAGGACTAGACACAAGTCGGCATTGTTAGCATAGGAATAGGCAGTGGATAGTTCGGGTTCGGGCAGAGCGTCTTCCCAATCCAGCACCGAGTCTTTCAATTTCCCTCTGCAGGACCGTCCGTTTGCAGCCCCTTCACACGATCGACCAGTCGGCTTCAAGCCTATTGTTCCCACAATATCTGGCCGATAGTAACGTCTGAACAGGAAGTTGAAAGTTACACTAATTCAAAATAGTTTGCCTCGAACATTTGGGGCATTGCTCGCAGAAGACGTTGCCGTGCATTTCTGCTAGTCGATTCAATGGAAATCCAGACTTCGGATGCAGTCCATCCACATTTTGGCTCACCACATATCTGCACTTTCAATGAATAATCAAAGAATTTTTAAAACTCTCGAAATAAGATCTTTTCAAGGGGAAAATGCACTGATAAATAATTTGACGAGTAGGCTCGTGCGAAATTTCGATTTTGCACTATTGCAAACTATCTGTTAAAAATAGTCTCTACGATTAACTTTTCACTGAAGATCTATAGTCTGAACCTATTAATAGTCCTAAGCCATCAGGTTATTAGCCTTTAAATACCGATCTTATTATGCGATCCAATCGGTTTAGGACACCAATAAAACAGTGACTTACTTGACAATTCCCATTTCCTCCAGAAGTCTAAGTGCATAGTGAGTGAATGTGGGCCGAGCCTGTACGAAATCCACGCTCGCTGCTGGTTTCCCTTGCTTTTCCAAAGTCCACACTCCGTTTGGGCCTCGGAAATCTGCAATCCCAGCCGATGTTGAAATCCCTGCAAGTTTTTTAGCTCTATAACAAAGCTGATCGAGGATTTCCATCTATTTATAAGCTCGGGATTTGTATTTCAAAACATGATACCCAAAGAAAATAGCATGGTCTATATTACGAAGTCACTAATGAACACAACAAAGATTTCGCTATTTAGTGCTGGCAAAAGTGTAAAACCAATTCAAAATATTCAGTACCTGCTCCAGTGATTATAAAGCAGCATTTAGAATTCAGCAAGAGATCCGCCAATTGTTTGCACTTATTTTCGAGATCAATTTGATTGTCGAAAAGCTAAAGACTGAAAGTTTTGTAAGGCAAGTTTATGAAAATTCTTCTTGCCTCCGGCATCCCGACAACTCCCTTATTATCGTATGGAGCTAGAGCATCGGCATAGCAGATTGACATTATGAAAACCTGTAAGATGACTATTGGTGAATGGGCGAGAAAAAATGAAAATAAATATGAAGTATGGCTAAAACCATATGAAGAATCGATAAAATAGATAAATCAAGTTCAACATTTATTGAGAATAACAGCCAACAAAATAAGAAAAAACAACAATAGAATTCAAATACCTAATCAACAAAGAAACTACCACATAGGATTGTTCGAAATCGAGTCGGAATTTCGGCGTATTTCTTTTCTCCACACTTATTCGCTCTTTCTCCCCATTTGTTTGAGTCTTCGAAATTCTCAAGTGGGATGGTAGAGAAAGAAATGCCGGAATTTCGAATATCTCTAATCAGATATATTATTTCGAAGCTAATCGGCGAAATTCTCAGCGATCATCTGTAAGAATGTGATTTGCAGAAAATCAAAGTATGTAGGAGAATAAAACTAACCTTCCTCAATCGGGACTCATCCGAGTAAGCAGAATGTCCCCGGACGAGAAGAGATGGCAGCCTGCACAGGATCGATTGCACGCCATCGTGACTCTTGGATAGAAGGTCTTCGCAGAGGGATAGGTATCGCCTTCTCGTTGATGCCGAAAGATTCCTGAAAGCAATAAACAATTTTAAGACTAGAAACCTGCAAATGATTATCAAAGAATCGGTTATAAAACATTAAGAAGAATGCAGACTTTTGTTAAATTCGATAATAAAATCTACTAAAATTTCTTCTCTCAAGTATTTTTTGAAAAATGCCACGTAAATTTTTCAGGGTTTTCTAGCCACTAATAAATTTATGAGCATTGAATTTCGCAAATTGTTCTTTCGTAAAATTTCTAGTATACTCACTCCAAGGACCTGAGCTGCCGAGCCACGATGAGCAGGGCGATTGCAACAGCCTGCCAGCCCAATTCGTCACAGCTGTCTGTTTGCGATGCAGATTGATGACGAGAAAGCAGGAATTTCTCTATTCTGAAAGGCAGAAGATTATGAGTTATCAAGAAAAAGTAACCTATTCAGAGCGTCATCGGCTAGGGAATCGAGTGGAGCAGAAGGCACCTGTACATTTTCCGACTTTTCCTGCATCAGATGGAGGATTTGCTCAACGAATCGCACATTCAGTGAACCCTTTGCATCGGCTGGCAGCTCTGCTCGATCAAGATTCACTGGACTGAAAAGAAACAAAGTTGATGATTCTAATAAGCAAAACTGGACACAAAATGGCCTTAGTCTTTCATTTTTACCGTAAAACCTAATATAGCAGTTCATGGACTTCTATTTTCGATATCTTAATTTTTGAAAATTTCGACATTCTTTCAAATCGTCATATTTCGTCATGTAATATAACGATCGTAAAAAATAATGATAAAATATGGTTTACATGCAGTAAAGAACGTATAAAAACGATTCCTAAGAAGCTTTGTGTTGGATAATGAGCAACAGTTATGGCAATTTCGGGGATGGACTTCGAGTATAGAGGGAGTTGTATTTTAGATTTTACGGTGAACGTGTTTTTTCTTTATAGAAAAACCCAACCTCTGTCTAATGATATGCTCGAAGTAGACAATCGAAGCTGCATCGTTTGGCTGCTTCAAGTCCATGGAAATGCCATACTGCCCAAAGTAGATCTCATATTCCTCCAGATTTTTGAATTGGCGGCATAACGCAATCTGCAAATTCCAGTAAAATTGTTTTCGTTTCCAGTAAACGCTCACTTCGTTCTGATTGATGAGTCTGTTGAAGGAGTCGAGTGCAAATCGACGCTCGCGAATGTCGTCCGACCGAGTCAAGTTGGCCAGCAGAACGCGACGAATCGAATCCACTCGTCTGAAAATGGAAATTGTCGAAATATGTTGAAGTTTTCTTGAAAGAAAGGAATATCTCACAATAAAAATCTTGAGTTCGAATACATTACCCACATACTGTTTTTCTTTCTATGTCCTCTTTGGAACAAAGCTATTTAACCTTGAGGCAAAGATACTCATTTTCTTAGAGCGAAAATACTCACTTGTAGAACAAAAGTACTTGCAGTCAAAAATCTTCATTATGAAATGTTACCTGTCGTCATCCGCATCATAGAAATGCCGACTCCCATATCGAAGCAGACAGAGCAGATTCATGAGCATAATTCGCTGCACTCGGTTCAATTGGAGGAAGGAGGAGAACAATTCAGAAATCTAAGAATCATGAAATACTTCTTCAAAATTCCAGGAAGAAAGATACCTTTCCAGTCCAGAGCTGCTGATGCTTTGCAATGAACACGAACAAAGGGCAGCCGAATCGAGTCGTCAATTTGTGAGACACGAATCCTGCAATGGTTGAATGGTATTTGCATGAAACCAAATAGAAGGAGAATTTTTACCATAGGACATCATGGCTCCACTTCTCACACTGAAATCATCGTGATTCTGCAGCTCGATGCTCTGGGAGAAAATGACATAATAGGCAGAGGATGGCAACTCTGAAATAGTAGTTATGGTATTACTTTCAAATACAGGATGATTCATGCTATTTTTACAACTTATTTTTGGCCTTAACTGTTCCGGTGAATATTTTTAGAAAAGGGCAACATTTCTATTCTCATGCCCGGAACACGCATGAAAACGCAGTTTTGCCCATTTTCCACCTGCACTATGCCCAGAGAATACTGTAATAGAAAAACGGGTAAAACCATATATTTTCATGCGTGTTCGGTCATAAGAACAGGAATCCGTTGATCTCTTCCAAAAATATTCCATAGGGTCATTTTAAAGTCAAAAATAATGCATCATCCTGTATAAAAAATCGTATGGTATGTAGAATG
Source organism: Diploscapter coronatus (assembly GCA_964036155.1). Classification (NCBI taxonomy): domain Eukaryota; kingdom Metazoa; phylum Nematoda; class Chromadorea; order Rhabditida; family Rhabditidae; genus Diploscapter; species Diploscapter coronatus. The sequence continues at coordinate 17,957,645 of OZ038423.1, read as the reverse complement.
AGCAATGTTATAGATAAGAAAGCGAAGAAATTTGCACCCATAGCACATTGAGTGATCTTGACGCAGGGCGTTTCTATTTTTCACTTTTCTGACTAAATTTCGAAACATACATCGATCTACAAGGATGAAAGTTTGAACCAGGACCTGGATCTGGTTTTCAGGTTCTAGGCCCAGACTTTGAGAACACCCAGGCCTAGGCCCAGGTCCAGGTCCAGGCCGGCATTTGAACCAAACTTTTAACCCCTGATCTTCGCCAAAATAAAATTTTCAATCCTTTTGTAAAATTTGCCATGTCTTCAATGAAGATGTGCATGAATTTGGAATTTAATTATAGAAATTTTATGAATAAAGCTTATTGCAATTCAATGGACCACTAAACATAGTATAATATAAATTGCCTTACCGCAATTGGATTTAGCCAAGAAGAGGCAGAGTGTCTTGAGAGTTCTTCGGAGTAGCCCTGGGAAGCAGTCGAGAGCCAGCAAGTTGTTCTTTTCGATTGCAGACCAGAACTGCTGGAAGAAGGAAGGACAGACATCGCAGAAGGACCACAGCACACGGGACAGTGCACCTGCGCGCACTTGGGCCTCCTTGCAGGACAAGTAGGAAAGCACCTGAGACGGGTAAAGTAAAGAAAGAGTAAAACGAGTTTAGAAACCTCCTCAAACCACTTCTGCAGATTGGGATTGCCACGATTCGATAAAATTAGCTTGTTCAAATATTCAGTGCCGCACAGCACAACCGCCTGAAATTCAGAATACTAAAATTGTGACATTATTTTGGAGAAAAATCATCCAAAAAACTATTGAAGGGTAAAAGGGTGAAAGGTTTGATAAAATGGTTACATTTTCTTCATTTTCACTAAAGAATCCTAGTATTTCGTCCATTTTCTTCTATGAGTCTTCATTAAAGAGCACATTTTACACACCGTCTACATTGAAGATGGAAAATTTATTTCATTTTCCATTTAAAATAAAAAATGAGTCAAAGCGGGTTCCCTATATAGTTCACCAGGCTTTAGGGTTAGGAAGTCTAGGCAAAGGAGAGAAATAAGAAAAGAAATGGTCATTTTACAAATGATGGTCATGGTGAACTGATGAACTATACAGGGAGCCGTCTAAGTGGTAAAAGATGCGATTAAATTTCTTCATGTAAATAAATAAAAATATCGATGATAGCAGCGAAAATTGAAGGTTTACCTGCAATCGACATCTCGACGTGGCGGTCCAGATATTCATGAATTTGTAGTTCTCGTCGTGTTCCTTCGACGCAAAAATGTATTCAATCAGGTTCTGAAAATCACATAGAATTTGCTGGTAGGCAATAAAGAAATCCTACATTGACAGCCTTGGTGTAGATCCTGTGGTGGAGTCCGTGTTCGAGTGCATTCGCATAGAGATCAGGAATTTGAGGGCAGATATGCTTCGAAGTCGACCCGCTCAGTTGCAGGAAAATCTCCAGCTGCTTTGCAAAGTCCTGAAAGCCCTCAAATAAAAAATGCAAATGGAATAAAAATATCGTTAATTGGAGAGAGCAAAGTCCGATATTCATGCAGCAGCAATTAGAAATAGAATGTGGAAGAGCTAAATAGTGAGTCGCGTAGAAGAGAAACGAGATGCGAATTTTTGAATATCGACGAGTTCTCTCCCATCAATAATACCATCTGATCAATCTGTCCGTGTTTCTCAAGTTGTTTTCGGATTTTCTCATCCATTTCCTCATTCGATTCAGTGCCGTAATAGAAACGAGAGTGGACCTGCAATGTAAGAGAAATGAAAATAAAACAAAATTGAATGACCTCTTCATCACTCTCCATATCTTCGTTCTTTCCATCGCTAGTAGAAATGTTCAGATGATTCGATTCACCCAAACAGCGATTGCAGATCGACTGCGCAAGTTGTTTGATCGCCGAGAGATGCCACTCCAGACCGATTCTCACCAAGCGAGCCTCCTGAATTGAATTCAACAAAGTAAGAATTCACTTTTCGAGGAAATCAAAATTCGTGTTTCATTTTGCATTGCTCATTTGAACGAAAATACATGATCCAATGCCTCGTTGGTTGAAATCTTTGGACAGTTGCTTCGAACTCAAAGTACACATTCTATAAAAGACGTAGATGTTCACTTTTCAATCATTCTTTCCCCTCGCTCAACTATTGAAAAGCAAGTACCAGGAATAAAATAAGAAAAGACTTTCTATACTTTCTTTCATGAACTAGCCAAAATTACCGAATCTTCGTCCGTGAATTTGAAATCGGAAGGATTCCTCAGAATGGACGAATTCAGCACAGTCAGGTAGGTGAGCAGAATGCGATCCTTCTCCCAGATCGGATCCTCGTCCTCGCGGAAGTTGAATTGGGCATCGACGCAGGTCACAAACTGAAATTAGAAGCACTAAAGACATTTTAGCAAAAATGCGAACAATTTCAGAGCTTAATTTTCAACAAGTCAATTATACCGACTTCAAATTGGAAAAAAGATAACACGTTTGCAAAAATTTCAGGAAAGTACATATGTAGAATTTCTGGATTTGTCAATATTCTTCCAGAATCTATGGTAAGAAAGCTAACCCTGAGATTATGAAACTTGAGCGGCCAAATCGGGTCGTTCTCAGGCCCACACGAATCGAACCACGCTTCCAGCACCTGTAGTAGATTGCGGATGAATGGAGTGTGTTGCTTGCTGCGGCTCATTCGATTCAGCCACGACATGATCACGTTCGAGCGGTGGGTACTCAAGTTGATTTTTTATTTAGATTATCAGACGTTATCTTGAAGACAGCGGTTTCTAGAAGTATGAAACCTAGATAAAGTGCGGCGTAAAGGTAATGTTTTTCTCAAAAAATATCCTGACCAATTTATGTTTTGTCTTCAAAAACTCCTAATTCAATTTTCAAATTCTAAAAGAAAAACCTATTGATAGTAGACACGCTCTGCACAACCAGACTCAGTAGGGCAGGATCGTCAGGTCTGAGTGCAGAAATAGCCAAGAGTGCAGGGGAAACAGAGGTGCAGCGAATGTTCTCCACGGTCGAAGAAGAGAATTCCGCATACACAACAGACAGACGGGATTCAATCTGAAAACTTATGGGATAAATCAAAGTTTCAAATCGGCTGAAGCATACGATGTCATGGAAGTGACCCTTCGCAACGAGCGGAGACTCGACCAGAGCAGCCAGCACCTGCCACTTGCCTCGCACACCCAAGGGGAATTCATCCACGCACATTTCGAACAGCTGGAGATAATAAAGTATGGAAGCAGGGCTGGTCAAAGGCGAACATTTTAAAAATTCAAAGTTAAAGACAAAGAAAATTTTTTTCAAAATCCCCAAAGACAAAAACGGAGCTTTGTCCAGTCCTGTATGATAGGAATGACAAGAAATATTGACCTGCTTGAAAATGGAGTGATTGAAAACAAATGTTCTGCAGGCCGCTTTAAACAAGGGCGACAGATCGCGATTCCACACATCGTGCATCACAATCAGGTTGATGAAGATGCGTCTGAAATAAGGGAAAATGTTTTTAAGAAGTTTCAGGAGAATAATCTTTAAGAGTATTTTTGTAAAATCGTATGAAAACAGCATACCTGATAAGACTAATGTAGTCAGATTCGGATTCCGAAGCGATGCGAACGAATTCTGCCGAGGAATTGGAGCAGCGCTTCATCAAATCCTTCGTGTAAATGTATCTGTCATCAGTGAAACTGAAAATGAGCTTGATACTATTGTGCTGGTCAAACGAAGTGAAAAATCGTGTTAAAAAGCAGGGGAGAAGACGGGAGTTGTAGAGAAAATTGCATACTACTTTTCAGTTTCCCTCGCTTGCTTTCTACCCTCCTCTCTGCTCATAGTTCATACACGCATTTCTCGCAAGGCACGATTTAACAAACTGTATTTCACTTCATTTGGTCAGCACAATATTTGATTGGCAAAAATTTAAAGATCCAAATTGGTGCATGGTTATTTTTGGCCTTATAGAGGAAGAAGCAGATCTTGAAAAAGAAAGAGACTAGTCTAAAATCATTTCAGAATCTCACTCCACAAAGAGATCCTCGAACGAAGCAAATGCCCATTTCTGGAGAATGACTAGAAACGATGGAAAGTCCGCGAACTCCACCTTGTAGCAGTCAATCGAGGTCTGAAATGGAATATTCCCCTCAGAAAGTTACTTAGAATCTGTACCTGATTGAATAGCTGAGCCAACTCATCAGAGCCGATGTCCAAGTGGGATTTGGTACGATCCAGAAAGCCGAACACCAATTTCTGAGCATTGATCGGGAGACTCTGAATAAAAATATCTCAAGGGTATTGAATGACTTTTATAGCTCTTTCGCATAACAATTTAAATCGGTAAATCATAGAATTAAAAAAAAACAAACCAAACAAACAAAATCAGCTAACCTTCAACTGGATGTCCCTGTTTGTGATGACCGTTTTCAAGAGTATCATATCATCCTCTGTCAGAGTCACATCGTTTCGAGAGAGCTGCTGAAAATTAAATAAATAATAAAAAGCGAGAAGCAAATTCAAACCAACCTGGCATCTGTCGACGATTTCATTGCATTGAACTCCGTCAGCCGCCATCGTCAGTCCTCATCTAGAAGTTCTCTGCATTCATTTCACGTTCAACTGAAAAAATATAATTTTACAAAAAAATAACAGGGCGAGGGGGAGAATTTGAAAATTCAATTTGAGATGACGCGACGACACTTGACGACTTGTAAAGCATAACGCATTGCGATAAAGAGTTGGAATGCTAGTCTCTATAGAAAAGAGCACGACTGTTTGAACCTATCTGCAAAGCCGGAGAAGTTGCCAATCTTTCAGTTCATAAGGCAAATGAATATCGACATTCTCTCCCATCAGTAATAGCAGAATGATCGGAATTCTAAAAGTTCAGGAGAAAAACGACGCTGAAATTGTGTTTGGGCAAAGAAAAAACGTACACGGTCTGTCAACACACGATAAATTAGTGCATTGTCGCTGTCAAATTGAATTTTCCCTAACGATCGGGGATGTTGACGGGTCGAAAAATTGCGACCCGACCCGTGATGCAATTGAAAAACTCCAACCCGATCCGACCCGCGGGTTAGGGTCGGGGTCAGCATCCCTGCTAACGATGACTTCTTGTCGCGATTTTCTGCCACTTGTCTTTATTCATTCGTCGATTTTTCTTCTCGCAATTTTGTTTTAAATTTCTTCACATCGACCTCATCAATTCTGCGCCTGATTTCCGGTCTTATAATCAAAAATTCGTTAATCAGGCATCTTCACGTCTTCCAAAAATCTATTATTTTAGGCCACCAAGCCATGACTCTTGCGTTTTTCTTTTTTATGGCTTTGACAAACATTATTCCACTTTAGGACTGCGAATGGACAGCAGCGAGTTGCCTGATTTCATCAGAAAGGCAGAAGCCGTGCCTCGGTGGATTCCCCTTCTATTCGAGTCGATTTGGCTGGACTCGGGGAAGACGCGAGAGGAGAAGCTGAAGTGTTTGGAGGAGGCATCGCTCTGCTGGCCGCCCTCGGTCAATGTCGAATTCCACAAGTGGAAGTTTCAATTCAAGGAAGACAAAGGAGCTGAGGTAATGTTTGTTTTTTTTTTTTACAATTCTAGTACTTTACGTGACCGCTTTTGCTATTCATCATTCAGCTGAGATTATTTGCAGTCTTTAGACTATTCATATAACGCAATTGCACAAGTTACGGCGGGAGTAAAAGCCTTGTATCCTCTTATTGTTGTGTTGCAATTTCATAAGTTCGCAAACTAGAAATTTATCAATACGAATGAAAATTTGGGCGCATGCTAATATATAATATAGAAATGTTGAAGCCTGCCTAGTTCATGCCAAATGGGTAAATAAACACAACAGAATGGAGAATGTTCAATGTCTAAGATCTTCTGATTTGATTATCGTTTTCAGATAATGAAGATGATGAATGAAGAGTCCGATTCACTCAAAGAGATCGTCCAGGTTTTGATCGAGAAGTATGGAGATCAACTCGGTAAGCAGTAATGAGAAACATGACCCATCATTTCTTCTTGATAGAGCAGTTTGCCTTGGAATATTTATTGAGTGAAAGTGTTCAAATTCAGAGAGCATTTCTGAAAAGCTGAAGACGATCCGAGGTGCATTCGAAGATGAATGCTGCCTTCACAAGTGGCTCAAATCCGAATATTGCATCATTCCCTACGAGTCTCTCTTCAGATGCGGATATCCCAAGTAGAGATTTCCACTGAGAAAAAAACAGGACAGTTTATTATAATCGTGCCGTTATAGCTAGGGAGCGCAAACAAGTTTACAAAAACCATATTCCGCTATTATTTTTTGCTCAAGAAGATGTATTCTGGTGTACCGTAACTAGATTTTTGATAAGAAAAAAATCAAATAAATGGATTTTGAACGAAAGAATCGGCATTTTCCGAACCCCAAAATGAGCACGTTTTCGCAAACTGACTACAGGTTTTTTGCAGGGAAAAATTATGCGCTGATTTTTGGCACAGTACAGTTTAATGGGATATATCGTCGATTTAGTTTGAGTTTTGATGACACCTTTCGATCAAAACGATGTTTCTTTTTCTTTACGAATGCCATGTTTACATCGTTTTGATTATTTCGAGTAGAAAATTCCCGAAAGTTGTAAATAGTGCAAAATCATATGCGGTCCCTAATTATAACTCAACCCTGCAAAACAAATTATTTTTACAAGTATCTCCTTATTAAAAAACTCATACTTCAGATCTCTGATCATCAAGATGGAATCTGAAGAACCATACTTCGAGATGCGCATCGACCTGGTCTCCTCTCCTGCACTCGAAACATTTCTTCGTCTCATTACCGGTTGGTTTTCACACAATATTTAATTGAAAATTAGATTGGATTATAGCATTCTAAAAAGGAAAATGATTCGATTGAGTAACGAATTTTTGCCGTCTGTCAAGATCAGGGCTTAAAATTGTTGACACTTGTGACACTGACACTGGAGCAGCAGTGTCAAACACTTTAAGCCTTGGTCAAGATGAATGATTTATTTTCTGAAAGTTTATCTAACAATGCTTCACTGATGCCAATATTGTCGACAGACTTACTTGCGAGAAGCCTTTTCGCTGAATTTGCAAGAAAATATGCTCTAACAACCAAAATTAGCATTGAGAAACGCTTGCAGTGAGATGAACTAGTTTCAAATGAAATGTTTTCGATACAATTCTTAAAATTTTCAGGCGACAACTACTTTTCGGGAGACTTTTGCCCCAAGAAAACGCCGCTGCATTGCCTCACTAAGTCGCTGTACGGCACCACGAAGGAACTGGGTATGTTGTGGCTAGGAGTGGAGGAGTCGATGGACAAGCAGCTACTCACTCTGCTCAGCGATATGACCGAGCAGTGCAGGGGCAGGTCCGTCAACATTTCTCACGACAGGAATATGCACATGCTCTACGTCAATTTCGGTCTCCATGTAAGTTCCAAAATGGTTCTATTTGATTATGGACGCTTTTAATTTTTTCAAAAATTAGTAAGAATATAGTTGTCGAAAGAAGCGAAGATATTCGTCTGATTTTTACACATGACATATAGGTAAAGAACGCAAATTCTAAAATTAAACATCCACAAATTATAATTTTTTTGCGTAAACGAATTTTTTGATCGAATTTCTGAAAATACCCGGAATTTGAATAGGACTTGATAACGTTTTGTAGAGGATTTCAAGCTTCCGTTTGATCAACACTGGAAAATCAACGAAAATACCTGTTTTGGGGTTTGAAGGTCAAACAAAATCTCGGAAATTGACAGTATCTTTCTATTGGTATTGAGAGGATATTCTAAAAATTTCGAGCCCCAACGATGATAGGATCCGATAGGACACAATCTAAAAGTTTTATTCTTTTTATGAAAAATTGCGGAAATTAACAAGTTTCATGCGTAAAACCAACCATTTTGTAATTTGTTCGGTTGAGTTATGAGCACTTTCAAACTTACGCCTAGCAAGGACTCGACCGATTTTGAATGGTGACAGAGGAGAAACGAATGAATAAATGCGGTATTTTAAAGGTAATGAACCAAAATACCAATTTCTATTGCGCGAATAATCAAACACACTTGGAAGGGCAATTATAGAGTTAATTAGAGGGTTAAGACTGATCCAAATGGGAAAACTCGTTTTGATTAGTGTTGGGAGGGTTCATTGACACATTAGTAACTTTCAAACCCCGCTAAAATCAAATTTGAAAAACCATTTGCGATCTCTACCTATTAGACTCTTATATAGGTTAAATATTTTTGTGAGTGAGTGATATAATTTTGCATGCATTCACTACTACAATATTTGGTTCTTGAAGAAATTAACCTCAGGATGAATACGAAGACAGTGGGATCGAAGTGGGTCGGGTCGTGGAGCACAACATCAAGTCGGTCGTGAACGAGGAAGATGAGAATGCGAGTGACGAGGAGGACAGGGATCAGCTGGAAGATATCGAAATCACCGACATACAATTCATCTACTAAATTGTTTGATCATCCCTTTGTGGTTTACTCATTTTATCTAAAAGTAGATCATTTCCGTTTTTTTATTTCATTTCTCTACTTTTAAACAACTTCCTGATTCTTGATATCACTGGGTTTCATTATTATCTCACAAGATTCTTGTACTTTATTTTGCTGATACTTTTCTTCCGTAGTATTTTCGGTTTGCTTTTTCGTATTTCAAAAATCAAGCTGTTCTGATCAGCAACCTATTATCTTCGATTTGACTTTTTATTGCAATTCTTTTCATTCAACTGGCAATTATTAAATGACGGAGTTCTATAATTAGAGATAGACGAGAGGCTGAATTTGAGAAAATAGTGTGAAAAAGACACTCCGCCATATAGTAATTGCTTATAACAGTTTCTTAGATAATCAAACATTTATTCCAATCAATTTTTATTCAGAACCACTTAATTTTTGCGAATTAGGTATTGATCATCATTTGAGTAAGATAAATCGATTTTCTAGATCTTTTTTAAGAAAATTTGATTTGTATCGATCAATGTGAATATATTATTTGTTGATTAATTTTATCTGATGACGCTAAAATATTTTAACGGAAGAAAGCGAGTGAAAATATGAAGCATTCTTCTTTGGTACATGAAATCTAAAATATTAGCGAGTTATTCACTCATTTTGTAAAATTATAAACTTATTGAACTTGTTTATGGTATATAAATGACGCAATAATTATTGTCATTTCAAATTTCTCAAGTGGCAATTTTATAAACCTTGAGACATTTCAATGCCTTATTTGCACCAAGCTGGTGCTGTCGTACTATCCAACTTGCAACTGTTTTTGATTATTAGATCTTTCGTTACAACACTACTGTTTAGCTCGACATCATATTGCGTAGAACCACAGGTGTCAGTATTCTAAAATTCTACAATCAATATTACTTGAAACGGTGTTCTTCGATAGTTTAGAAATTAAAAACAGCTTCAAATTCTTACATTTAGAAAATAGTACCAAATAATATCGCTTGCTGAGAATTCGGCAATTGTTTGACCAGCGCCCGTAGAGAATACATAGCACATGTATTCTTAAATATTGTCTTTCTTTCTCGGCTATAATTTGATTGGCTTTTATCTAGATATGCCTGCGGTTAAAAAAACTAAAATTAATAGAGATGGAAATGGATAAGATAAATATGCTGGAGAAAGTGCAATCCGACGTGTTGATGATTATTTTGGTACAAGATTTCCCATACTTTAGACCCAGCATATCATGTACATATCAATTTTTTAATCTTTCTTTTTATATCTTGCTCGCCGACATACAATGGAGAGCAGAAGTTTGGAACCAAACGTGAATTTTGCATAAGTACCCTTTTAGCCCACTTATATTGATCAGATCCGGCTGAAACTTCGTGCACATATTGGACTACATAAGACACAAGTGTATGACAAGTTCCAGCCAAATTTGATCATTATAAGTGGGTGAACAATGTATAGGCTTAAAATTCATGAGTGTATCCAAACTCTTGCTCGCCACTGTATATAAAAAGCATTTAATTCCATGAGAAAAAACATTACGATATTTGACAAACCCAACGCATCGATGCGTGCTTGTGCATTTGTCTACGCAATCCTGATTATCGCTGGTTGCAACTGCTTCGATTACTGGCTCCTGAATTAGTGTTCTGTATGTTTTCTTCTGAATGCCAAAGTCAAACAGATACTCAAGTTTATGACTCTTTATTGAACGAAAAAACCCGATAGTATTGCATATTTAAATTTCAAAATGTGCTAAATCCAAGCTTAATTTAGATATTTGGATTTCTCAAAACTTTAACTTCAAACGTCACCGCATGAAATTTTCTTGCACAGTAAAAATGCCAGCCACTCACTCCAGAACCTCCTTTAAATGATGGCCAGAAATTCATTGGAATGAAAATCGGATCCAACCAAGCACTTTGAGCTGTCAGCAGAATAATAATTGCCTAATCGTTAATGAGATTTAAGCCAAGCAAAAAATAACTTACGCAAAAACATCTTGAGATTCTAAATTCATTCATTGCATAAAATTGGTAAGAATGAGGGAGTGCCCAAATACGCAATAACAAGGAATAACATTTCCATAGAATTTTATACTCATTCATTTGATGAAAATATGCAAAAAAAAGACGATTGTCAAGGAGACGCGAAGAATAAAATTCGTTTTCTTGTTAGTAGAGATGAGTTTTCACTTGTGCTCTCTAGATATATTGTTGACAATGATGAATTAGGAACATACTAAGTTGTTATATCACAATTTCAGAGCATAATTTTATCTTCATTATCTAATCCACGACATGTGTTTAGAGAATCTGCACTTTCCTATTGAATTCTAAAGGTTACCCGGGCAAATATTTTGTTATTTCAAAACTTTTCGTAAAATGGAACGGCTGCACAAATATTACGAAAATCTTTGGGCTTGACATTCACACAATGGGAATGAGCGCGATAGATTGAGTCATTCGTTATTTCGATCCAATCAATTATCGTCATGAGATATTTTTCTTCAACCCTTCTATTTTTATTCAGCACATCTGCATATGGATATTACTTCACGTAATTTTTAATCATTCGAATCATATTTGAAGAGTTTCAAATTAGGTATCGTCAGCCGGTTTTCAATCCTTACACTCAAGTACCGATAAATACCTGGAATGTCAACGAAGCTTTAACTCAGGCGGCAATCAATTTGCAGAATAGACCCCAACCATATGCTGGTATGAATATTCTGCTTGTAAAATCGAGGATAACTTGAAAAATTAACATTAAGCTACACGCCTTTTTAATCATTTAGCCTTCTCTTTCGAATTTTATCAAATGATTGCTCAATTAAGTAACATTTTTTAATTAAATGGGGCTTCTGAAACTGAATTTAAATTATGATGTTTTCGACCAATTTGATTTCGAAACTGATTTTGAGAAGTTAGTGGTGATTCCAACAATTTCCGATAGGTCGCTTCATTTTAGACTCAGACTTTTCAAATTTGAGTTATGTCTTGATTTTCACAACGCAATTAACAACAATTGAAAAGCTTATGCATTATTTTAGTTGGAAACGTAATCGATAGTCAGAAGGCCAATCCAGCGGCTATTCGAATGCAACAAAATGGCAATTTATTCAACGAAGCTACGAAACTTCTTGTTCAACGGTGAGTGCATTACGATTCAATGCCACATGACACTTAAAATGTTAGTTTGAGATTTATTCGATTCATTAATTCTAGATACGGCTATCAAATTCTGGATCATCTAAACGACATCAACGCTAATCAATATCTTGGAAAATAAAGCCAAAAATCCTATTCTAATATGAACTTCTTCTATGAGATTCAATAGTCTTCATACTCCTCGTTATTTATTCTGGGGTTGATTGTTTTGTAAAATGGTTGGCGCGTCATCGGAGAAATAGTCGCAGTAGGGCATTTTCCGCAAGTCTAAATAAGCATTGCTTGATGAAAAGTTGTTACAAGGAAAATCCAATAAACCACTTACTCTTGCACATAGATTAGTTTTTATCATGTCATTATAGTATGGGCTTTTACAGAATTCGACCCCCCAATTTCCGCATCTGTAATTTGAATAAGGACGATGAAAGTAAAAATGATATAATCTTACTGTGAACTGATGTCTTCGCAAATAACGCCATCGCATAAGTTGCAACTCAAAATATTAATAAGAATCTAATTTTGCACAAATCAGTCTTACCTTCTCGCGCAATACTTTTGTTTGGTCATATCGGAATATTCCTTATTATTGCAAAAATTCTGATTTTTAATCCAGTATTTGCACCTTCAAATTAACTTTCTATTTCTAAAGTTACAGAAGAAAACAATTTACGCTTTGCTAACATCATAGCACGGCTGTGATAGTTGCTTACTTTCGTCTGAATATGAGAACGATTAAATTCACCACGAATATTGAAGGAAACTTACGAATCAAAAACGCTATCGTAACAAAACAGAACCATAGTCGAAGCATCCTAGGAGAAAAAATGTCAGTCAGGCGTGAGAACCATATTCCAATTTATATCGTTTTTATGCACATCTTCTGAAGTCGGATTGTTGATCGAATGGATTATTTGACTGCGCAAAGAACACGTCAAACGTGTAATCGCGAATGAGTCAGGCTGATAAATGTTTGTAAGCGAAAAAACGCAGATCATAGTAGGTAAACATAACGGACGGTCTTCTGATTTAACAACGTGACAATTGAAGAATATCAACTTTTCTACTTTTGAAAATTTATGCAAAATGTTCTAACTGATCAATTTACAGAATTAAAAAAATGATCAAATAAATATTTACTTTATAAAAATCCAATATAAATAAGCATTCTTAGATGTTAGAGAATGCAAAAATCCTATTTTGAACTTGGGGGATATTCAATTTTCGCCTTTCTTATGAAATTTCATTTTTGCACATCTCTAATTTATCACTTGAAACTAGTGGCAGGAGTTGATAGGGGTATTTGACATCTGACATTCAGTAATTCCAATCAATGTTAAGATAATGATTACCCTTTACCCTACCCTACCCTACCCTATCCTACCATACCATTCTTTCATTTATTTTCCCTCCTTTTATTTTCTTCGCTTTTCCTTTCCTTCTCTTTTTACACACTATTTCGTTTTTTCTTGCCTGTTTCTAATTACTTCATTTTTTAATTAATTAACATACTTATACTTATTCAATCGGACTATCATAAATGACCTGACTCTTCTCTTATACAACGTCAGTTACTTACAATATTTCATAACACCTTGGAGAAAGGAGTTTCATCACCCCAAACCTATTCTGGAAGGCTGAGTGAGTCCTTCCAGAGATGCAGACGCCAGGATGGAATTGTTAAAGGGCGGAGCCATATATAAAGCGACTCACTTGTTAGCTCACTTTGTCTACTTCGTTTTTACTTTTTATTGTATTCCAACCCAATTTGATAAACCTTTCCTATTTCGTGCAGTCCTACTTACCGTAACCCAAGTACAGCCTAAACCCAACACACCCTAAGTAGCCTGCACACGGACTGAAATTTTATAGGAAGTTTGGACAATTAGGGGCCCTTTCATTTGACACCAAAAATCAGCTTTCCTGGATGATCCAATTTTTGGTCGACCTTTATCCGGATTAGGTCGGATTTACGGGATTTGTTTCTATTCTAGGTGTCTATCCATGGATGACCAAAGGCTAATAGAAAAGGACACTGGGACACCAGTTAGAAAAAGATGTCACTTTTCTAAGAAATAGTATGAGGGAAAGAAAAAAAGATAGGTAAAAGTGATCTTTTTCTAACTGGTGTCCTGGTGTCCCGGTGTCTTTTTCTAGGAGCCATGACCAAGTCTATCACATAAACCAAAAGTTAGAGATTTCCGCAATTTGCATTTTTATTATTATATATAGATATAATATGACAAATAAATATTTAAATATTATAACCAAATAAATGCAAAATGAACAAATAAATATTCATATGAAGGACGTGTTTCTAGCAGGTTCGAGTGACTTGTTTCTGAATTCCGTGTAGAGTCCTTTCTCTTTCCCTTTCTCGGAATCGGGAGTCACACTTCTTTGAGGGCTTTGTCGATCTGTTGTTGGTTGAGAGTCCTTGAATTTAAACTTCTTTTCTACAACTAAATCATGATATTTTACGATCTGCTTAATAATCGGACGTGGAATGTATTGGTTTGTTCCATTCTCGTAATCCACTCCCTTCAGCCAGAAGGTTTCCATGACACCTTTTCCCTGCAAAAATACGTGCAATTTTCTGCGTTTCATCTCGACTTGTATTCATACTTTGATGATGACGTCTCCGCGGCTTTCAGTGGCGAATCCCCTTACGATTTGAGTGAGCATATAATTCGCCTCGGCAGATAAATGGATTCTGCCCGCTGAAATTCGACATTTATTTACTTCTTACATGGTACAATGATGGCACGTTTTCCGTTGCTCTCCATGCGGCTGGCCGTGTTGACTGCATCTCCAAAGAGACAGTATCGAGGCATGGTTAATCCGACGACTCCGGACACAACAGATCCTTAAATCAGTTCATAACATTGTCAGATGTGATATCTCCAAAATATTGGCTCTACCACCGATTTTTATAAAGGAATAGACGCAAAATTTGAATATTTTAAAATTATAACGAAGACAAATCTCAGCAATTAGATAGGGATCGCAAATAGTTTTGCAAAATGCAGTGTTCAGAAGTTTCCTACTCCAAATGACTAAATTCGATGTAACTAAGGTATTCGTGAAGAAAAGTTAAATAAATAAATCATTTTTTCCCGATAAAATTCATCAAAAACAGCTAGAAATGCAAGGGGAAGGAATTTGTGACCCCTACAGCTAGAGTAACTCTTCATACCGCAATGAATTCCGATTCTTATGTTGATTCGTTCAGTAGGCAAGTGAGGTACGCGGAAATCGACTAGTTCTTTGATGAGTTGCAGTGACATGAGCGCGACGTGTCTACAAAATACAGCCAGTTTTAAATTGTTTATATATCAAAGAATACCTTGCATGCTCATTTCCATTTCGATGAGGTAACCCAGAGACGCACAAATATCCGTCGCCAATCGTCTCGACTTTGTAGACGTCGTGCTGATCGATAATATTGTCGAATAGAGTGTACAAGTCGTTGAGCAGGTTGACAACCTAATTTTGGCGTCAGTACTGTCGAAAGTGGTCATATGTTACTTGAAGTGGAGTGCATTTTGCGGCGAGTTTAGTGAAGGAAACGACATCGGAGAAGAAGAGCGTCACAGATTCGAATGTTTCTGGCTCGACAGGTTGTCCAAGTTTTAGTTTCTCTGCCACTTGTCTGAAGAATCGGCGTTGAAATGCAATTTCTCAAAACCATTACTTGGGGAGCATTCGATAGAGCAACAAATCGCTTTTCTTCTTTTCCTCGACAAGCTCCTTCGTTCTAGAATCTACTTCATCTTCCAGAACAGTTGCATACGATTCCATCATTGTGAACACGTGATCCATTAGGTTATCAGATCTGCTAAATTACCTGGTCAAGTTATCTCTGAATAGGTCAATATTTCTACCTATCTGTATTCATCGATCTCAGCGAGTTTCTCACCATGTCGACAGTCGGTCTTTCTGAAGGTCTTTCTGTCCAACAGTCTCTGATCAGATGGAGCTGAATTGCTCGAGCATTAGTTTAAAGTTTCGCTGAATTTTATCCTACTAAAGCTGGATTGATTTCGAGCTGTTCGTGGGCTATTAAGCTCGGTCTAATTGGGTTCATTCCACCCTTCTTCAGTAGATAAACTATTTCTGAAGACTCATTTGATTGGTTTGCTTCGTAACTGAAGACCAACCTTCAGGTTTTTCTGTTCGGTTTTCCAGGTCGTAGACTGATTTTCTAGTAACAAGTTCAGAGCCGATAATGCCTAGACTGTAGATGTCTCCTTCTTGACTACCAGCATTGTTGTTCGTTCGAAGAAGCTCGGGTGCTGTCCAGAGCATTTCTGAAAGGAAACTTTTGAATTTTTTTTTTTTCGCACTATTTGTCTACCTTTGACAACGTATTTATCATAGTTCCTGAGACATTTAGGCCCGTGATATGCGACTTTTATCTGCCATCGATCGTCGATCAGACAGAACTCCGAAGTAAGATGGCCGTGGAATTGCAGAAAGGAGGTGTGGATGAATGACAGACCAGATACTATGTCCTTCAGCAATGCGTAGATGAAGAAATTGTCCATTTGTAGACTTTGCTGAAAATATCGAGGCTTGTTCGTAATGAGAAGAATTTTCACACAAAAATCCACCCAATTTGGAAGAGAATAACGTCGGTAAAGAATAAAAAAAACTGCGAACTACGTAAAGTTTCCAAGAAATCTGTCGCGACTTTTTCTTACTTCGTAATTTGATCAGTTCAAATTCCATTTTTGGAGTTATCATAAATTCTCAAAATTCCCATCTATGATCTCAATGTCACCGACGCACCAATTCATGAATCAGCTCATATTGCTTTGCATTAGAGTTTCCTGATTTCAATAGCTCTTTCTGTTAAGCTCTTCCCGGAAACTCAACCGTCCCCTATATAAGAAATCTCAACCAGCAGCATTTGTCGTCAATCTATTGTAGAATACAACTTCATAGCTCTCTTGCGTACTGGTTATTAAATAACTTCATGCAGCAATCAACTGTTAGGCTGAACTTGTGTCGGGCACGACAAAGTCGACGAATAAATTACCTTCCTGATGACGTCAGCCAGACTACCTCTGCTGCAGTATCGCCAAATCGAGAGCATTTGTGAGGAATCCAGACACAAACCGATGAAGCGACATACATTGTCATGTTCCAGAGATTTCATCTCAAATGTTATGATCAAGAAATTCCTCTCACAACTTGGAATAAAATAGAATATTGATTTAGGGTATTTTTTAAAAATGTTCGTTTCGATTCCGAACGCTCTTATCCATGCCATCGCTGTTCATAATTTACTCACAACTCTCATTTCCTTCCTTTCTGTTTCAGTTAGAAGAAGTCGAGAGGATTGATGTTTGAGTGCCACGACGGGATCTCGCTAAATTTATCCAACATTTTTTCTTATGAATTCACCTTACCTCGTATGAGTAAAATAGGAAGTTTCTTGTTTCGATTCTCGATTCGAGAGTCATTTTCGTCGACGTTGAAGACGGTCCACTGGTAAAGCTGCGCATACTGTTTTCCGTCTTGCCCTACAAAGGAAAGGGTTCCTGTTTATTTTGGCAACTTGTTGGTGTACCTTGTTAGAAACTTGCTTCAGCGCTGCATGAGGCACTTTCCACAAACTGTCGAGTCTTTCTTCTTCTCTGTGTTTGGCTCTGAAATCGTACCTTTGATTGATAATCATATTCAGTCAGTATCTTCACCTAATCGATGCATAGATTCCATAGATACCGGCAAGAATCGCTAGAACAACAACAGCAACGCCGGCCAGCACAAATCCGAGATAGGCACTCACGAAGTCAACAGGACACTAATGATTTTTTGGCGTTTTTATCTCGATTATTATCGATGAACCTGTTTTCCATCAAATCCACATTTGGGAACAGATAGCGGTCGATTTCCTCCCCAATTATACCAGACCTGAAAGCCAATTTTTCATACATTTGTAACATATAGAAAACAAGATTGAGCCTCCATTCCCTATCAATGTCATAGTCTGTCAACGCAGCGTGTAAATTGATGCATTGTCTCGGCGAAATTGGATTTTCCCTAAGGGGATTTATTGGTGGGCATTGTTTCAAAACTCTGTAACCCATTTCTTATAGCCACAGATCCCCTCAAATGGGTTTTCAGAACTGCAAAAAAAACGTCCGATAAGAAATCCTTAGGCAAAAACAAAACTACAAGGAGAGAAATAGTGCGTATTAGAGGAGCTGCAAAATTCAGCTCCATACACAGCTTGACAGGTCGTGATGTACTGTACTTCACCCCTCATTCCTGATAACCAAATTTGAATACACCATCCTTTGATCCCAATGATCTACTCAAATTAGCATACATCCACCGGTCAGCCAATGACCCAAATCCACATTCATCTCTTCCAACGCCAAACCTCGTTACCAACCCTCGTTCTCCCCTCGACCAGCTACTTCCTACTTCTTCTACCATCATTCGCCGAAGGCTCAACAAAGCAAGTAGCCCTGACAGACAGTTAAAAATAAACCAAGAATTGAAGCACGTGTATTGAACTCGCTTATTCGGCGGGCGTGAACCTGCTAGGCATTGACAAGCATACAAAATCAACTTACTCTCCCATAATCTCATATCAAAAATTGAAAATTTTCAAACATGATATTTTCATTGAGCTATGAATTCTTTCCAAGTTTCATTATTCTTTCGTGGTAACTCATTTACCAGATTTCATTCATAATCGTCATTTTTCCTAATTTTTGGTCAATATTAATTAGAAATAAGCGCTTTTTTATCTTATTATTTGTTATTCTCATGCTTTCCCCTTTAAAACTTTATCACTTTTTAAAATTTCTATTCACACCTCGGTATTTTCGTTCCTGTAGAGTGGAGTGAATGTCTGTAATTAGTTGAATTATCTCCCTTGACTTACCATTTTTATCGTTCATATAAAGCTTACACCTACTGCATTTTTCGAAGTAAGATAGATTGATGCAACAATTGTCGGCTCATCATCACTGTTCAGTATTTGTACATACCTGCAAGTAATTCATTCGGCTCAGTTATTGTAAATCTACAAGAAACAGCTCATCCTACAGTGTTGGGTTACAGGACAAATCTTCGTCTATCACTATAGGTCCAGAAACGCCTAAAATGAAATGATGAAAATAGCTTCAATTTTATCTCCGATATTTGGATATTTTTGTTAATGGACCAGACCCTGAAATGATTGCAACATGTGCTGGACGATGAACGTTCCATCTCGATATCGACTAGGGTCGTCAGCTATCGTTCGATTCAACGCGATTCCATAGCTGTACATTGCGTCGTGAAGTTGACCTGAAATATAAATCTGACAATAGTGCAAGTTGAATCTTCACAAAGGATCGAATGAGTTTTTCAAACCTGCATATTGAGCAGCCTGCAATTTAAAAATAGTCGAATACACATTTACGAGCTAGTTTATACCTTTCGATAAATTTGATCTTCACAGTCAGTCGTGCAGAAAAGTGGAGCGTCTTTCATTCGGTCGATTACTTCATTCCCAAAAACGCTAAAGTTCTCCTGAACCGTGCCTTGTCCCATCATCTACAATTATACAATGATGAATAAAATTTGAAAAAAAAAATATGATATAATTTTGATCATTTTGATTTTGCATTTTTTACTGAATCAACTTTCATGAAACTTTGTACATTTGTGAGCAATATCAAATGAGACAGTATTCTTCCATATTGAATCTTGATTGGTTCACAAAAGGCGAGTAAACGAAGTAAATCGAATATCATATATTTTATCAAACTTTTGTTCGTCACTACGATTTTTTTTTGCATACATCGACCACAAATATGGCATTTCGAAAGGCGTTTCTGGCTGCAATTCGCCCTTCTTCAGTGGCAATCTGGCTCGAATTGCCCGTTTCCCACACCAATTTGTCCTTTGCTCCCTCTACAGGAATAGCTACAATATACAATTTATCTACTCGAAAACACCCATATTCCATTACTGAATCCCTTCGATCTCGTGTCAGCGAATATGTACACGTATTCATTGCTGTTTACTTCCAGATCATTCAGAGCCGTCATAATCAGCAATTTGATTGAATCATCGTCCGCGCAGATTACAAAAACTTAATGAGGTCATGTTGATATTTAAAAAAAACCTTTTGATGAATAAATTACTTCTTCCGCGCAAACTCACGGCTCTTAGAGCATTCCTGAGTGGCTCGGGATTAAGATCGATTATTTCTGTAGTATAGGCCATGTCAACATCACTATACTGGTTCAGGACTGTCTTCAAATCTTTTATTGAAAACTTTTCGTTATAACCTAATTTTTTCTTACGAGAAAGTCGTTTTGCATAGTGAAGCATTTTCCATTATCGTTGAACTGACTGTAGAGGAAGACAAATTGATTCCAGCCAAATTCGACGCAAAGGTTGTAAACTGCTGTGGCTAGATATCGGCTTGTTGTTGTCAGCAGTGTTGTGGTCCCGAACCGCTCAGTACCGAGCAGAACTCCTGTAGACAGGATTACAAAATATTTTTCTGATTCAGTGCGTCCCAGATTTATTGCTACTATTATTGCTTTCTCGTTCTCATCCGCTCCGTTCCCAATTGAGATTTTCTACTCATTTTCGCCAGCTCCCGTTCCAGAAGAAATAAATCCTGAATCAGCCTACCTGCTGTAGCCGATCCCCATAGCATTATAGGAAGATTGTAATAGCTGCCCAAAACGCCAACAGCCACGGCGGGGTCGTTGCAGGTCGGCCCGATGATGGCGTCCACTTTATGTACCTGAATCAGCTCGACTGCATGCCCAGCTGCCAAGTTTTCGTCGCATTCGTCGTAAAGTATGGTGAGACTTCAAACGCTACTCTTTTTGATGGTTTATTTGAGTTTCAAACTTGAAGTCAGTCTCCAGAAACATCCCCTCTCGACGGAGTCTATCAATTGCAATGTTAATGGCAGATGCAGAGGTACGGTAGCCAGTGTATAATCGCTCACTTGGGTTATCCTGATAACTCTCATCTTTTGTGCAAATTATTTCACTCACCTTCACAAACAAGGCTCCTAATTGTATAACACGCTTCGATGAGGTTGAATTAACTGAAACAAATTGGGAGCGAACATTTGTCTAAAGAAATCATTTCACTTTTGAAATACCACACTCTCAATACCGTAATCCAAATGATAGCGGAAGCATGAATAAGCAGAAGCATATCAAATCGAATAAGTTTCCTATTTTAAAACGAGAAAAATAATGATCTGGCAACAATAGCAGAGTTGAGCAATGCAATAAAATGAAAAAATAATCCCCCTTTTATAAGAACTTATTAATATTGACAGAGACAAACCACTAATGAAGCCTTGCATCCACTATCAGATGCATCGCAAGTTACTTTATTAAATGTCTAGTCACAAGCCGAATACGATACTTGAGCTTATGAAATATATGAGAAACGTGATGACGTCTTCATTTTTTGAAGCTGATCTATCTAATATTACTCATTCTACAAAAATAGCAACTTTATAAGGTACTTCAATAGTCATGGCATTACCATAGCCACATACATATATTTTGTAAAGTCTTTTACTTGAATGTGTGACCATATTGTATATTTTCTGATAAAAAATATTCTTTACCTTTGAAGGAAAACTTCTGTATATCGAAACATTGTTATTTATTTTATTTGAAATTTTTTTTATTATTCTCGATAAAAAAACTCGTATTTGATTTGTTCAATTTTCGACGTTTTCTGCATCGAGATTTAAAGCTAACTTTCAGAGAATATTTTTATTTCACTTTACCGAATTATGTAATATTTTATTTTAAAAAATCCCTGAAAAACAATCCGAGCAGCAGTAGACAGCAAAATACAACCAGAAATGATTTTGAACTTTGATTTATTTCATCCTTTCATTATCATATCAAATGAAATTTGTGCAGAACTTCATGGTTAGAAGTTATCTAATACTTCTATAAAATTCCAGCAAGTCTGTTCAAAGAAAGTAGGTAAAATATGAAATTATTTAGAACCACGTTTTTATTCAAAATTTTTGCTTATCGTTGTTTCAAAAAAATCATAATGATTAGATCCTGAATTGTACAAGTCTAAATTTCGAGTTTGCAAGCTCTGTCCACTTTGTGAAGCAAAAATTGGTTCAATTTTTGGCCCCTCTTTAATTACCGCGTTAATTAAACAATTTCGCGTAAAATTATTTTATATAAATATTTAAATGAGGCATATAGATGAATGATCTGTGCCTTTAAAAAGCTGTAAAATCAGTCCAGAACTTTTCGGGAACCGTTCAACATTAGTCGTCAGCGAAATTTTCGGTTCCTTTTTTCCATCTGACAGAAAATTTTCCCGCATATTAGTGCTGAAAACCGTTTTTGATAACATGTTCTGTTGTCAAGATATTTCAAGGGTTCCGAAATTTTGGCCCTCACTCCCGGCCCGCCCCTGGTCCAAAATGTTCATGCTTGAGACTCGAGTTCTGTTCTGCTCGGCTATGTCCAATTCAGTCGGTGAAATCACGTGAGTTGTACATAGAAAATGGCAAACTGCTGTATTCAGCAACCAATTATGAGCATTGTAAATCATTTTTTTGACTGCAAATCGATAATCCTGAAATTGCATTTACCTCGTAAAATGAACAAAAATTAAAAGTCTACACTGATGAAGTATATAATCAGAGGCGGATCTAGGATCGGAAAAATTGAAAGTGCTAATGCCGTATAAATGGAGTTGAAACTGAAAGTATCTCTTAGATTATCCGATTCCGTCAAATTTACCGTTGCACATCGATGCTAAAAACAGGAGCCAAAAATGATATATAGGCAGGAAAATTGCACGTGACAAGTGGGAGGCAGGTTTGCACCAGCAATGCTTTGAATAGTTGACTTTGCAGGTCCTTCGTCCGTTTTGACATTATCGTTCGTTTCAAAGTGATATTCATTTTTACTCCACAGAACACCATAACTGAAAAAGTGAATTTGAATTATATGCAATTTTATTAGAAAAAATGCTGAACATTTGCTCACGCGATAATTTTGAAATATTAAGATTGTAACAAAATGATCAGGGCTATTGCGATGCAGTAAAATGACACATCGCACCACAGAAAAATTCAAATACTCAATTTCAAAGGAAACATTTTCTAAAGCTATAAATAATCCGCATATTTAGCTTTGCCTATATAACTATTGGGTTGGTCCATAAGTTCGTAGCACACTCGAATAAATTTCTTTGTACTTAACGAATTCAAACGGGGTTTTTATCATTCGTATTGGCTTTTAAAAGATATACTTTTCGACTTCGTTCTTTCGCATATATTACGCATAAACGGCATGCAAACGAATCTTAGTTTTGAGGATTGTAATAGAGGATTAACTTCTTGTTAGAGTACGAAAATTTTCTGTTAAATTTGATATTATATTGAAGCATTGCATAAGCACCCTGCGATAATATAAAAATTTGGAAACCGATTGCAGCACCCTGTATTTCGAGAATGAATGGCAGAAAAGTCGATAAATCCTAGGAAATTGTTTTTTTTTTATATTAATTTTTACTTACCCGAGAATGTGAATAAAGTAATGCAAATCAGATGGAGCACGAGAAGGCAGTCATTTGTTCGAATTCTCCACACTCCATCTGCATCAAAATACTGTAAATCATATAAATTTTAAGAAAATATTCCCCTAGCGAATTTCATACATGAAATACACTGCCTAAATGAGCAATATGTTCTATGTCCTCTTCATATTCCTGCCAAAATGCTTGTTTCACGTAGTTCATTACAAATAGCTGTGGAGATACGACAAGTATGCAGGAACCAGCCCAAAGTGTTGCCAGAAGAAATACGTAAAAGACCCAAATCAGTGCATAGGGGAATGAGAATAAGTAAATATTGTTTGGCCTAAAAGTTCGCATGTAATGACGAAACATGAATTGATTTAACAGGTTCACTTTTCTCTGAATTTTATTGCTCTTATCGGGCTGATTAAAACTGATCACAACCAATTTATCTGTGTTTTATCTATCGCTATCGATGATAAGATCTGTATATTAAAAATGAACAATATAATAATCGACGATATCAAAAGTTGGAGAATTTGTTTACCTTTGATTTTTTTACAATTTACCTGCAAATGCTGATGTATCGATAGATGAAATGAACGCTTAGAAGTGCCAGATTAAATCCCACGCAGCCACAAAAAAGAGCGGTTAGTAGTGGTCCGTATTTCTAAAGTGAAAATACAACTATTTCAATTTTTGATATAATTTTGCCATGTCATGCAATAGTGGACCACTCGTAAGGTGAACTATTAGACAGCTTTTATAGCTGAAGAACCCCTAAATTTACAACGTTTTGGTCAGTTTATGTTATTTCTAAAAATACTGGTTTTATAATTGCATCAAGTATACAATAGGCAATATCGAACGTAGCAAATGATATCATCAATATTCGATAATTTCCTACTACAGTTTTACTCTTCGTTAGAATCAAATAGATAAATAGTGAATTTGCTATCGTAGCGACGAAAAGTGCAAATATGGGAACGATATTATGAATCGGTAGCACTTTCATCGTCTTTGGCTCTTTGATTATTATTGGAGCTGTTCTAAATTTACAGATTATTACTGGAAATGTGTATACCAATAAATGTGAAAATGGCCAGCGAATTAAAGTATGTCGACTGCCTCAGGCTTAGTGGTTGGTCAGATAGATTAAACGGGTAAAAGGAATACTAATCCAATCTATTAATCTCAAACTTGGGTAATTCAATCTTTAAAAGTGGAAAATGATAAATCAAATTATAAAAAGTAAAATCGGCCAGCTTTCAGATATGCAGTCTAAGCAATAAAAATAATTCTCAGTTTGTTATTCGAAGGAAAAAGGGTATATAGTTAGAGAAAGAGAATAAAAACAATTCTCTTGTCTGTAGAAACCCAATACTGATTTTTGAGCTAAACTATAAATAAGTAAAATGGGTCGCAATTTGCGACAAAATAGACGTTGAAATGATAATTACATGCATACCGCACACTACTTAATTCGATATAAAACGGCCGAATTCGACTACCTCTACTATATAAACGTAATCATAATTTTTAATGAAATTCACGATAAAGGAAGTGTTTTAGTACAATTCGACCACGCTGATCAGGGAAAAACTGTTTTAATTCGATTCGAATTAAGCAAATGGTCGAAATTAGCATTAAACCGATATTTTGACGATTTTTCGAGGAAAAATCGCTCATAGCTTAGGTTAAGATTTAAATTTAAAAAAATCATCGGATCATTTTTAGATTATTTCATGAGGAACATTTTTCTTTCTTACATGTGGAGACAAAAATACACCCTGAGGGCAGGAAAATTAGCTAAAGGTGGGAGACCATGATGATGCAATCACTGGGACCCTCGTATCTCGCCAATGGTTTATCCATTTTGGAAACGAAAAAGTTTTTATACAATGTTATAGCGTAGAATCCGAATCTCGGAGTTCAGATTTGACTTCAGGGCCATTTTAGGGTAGGGTTATGGTACTTTTGGAGACGTAATAAATAGGAAATCAGTGAAAAATCGAAATTTTCAGTTCATATGTTGAGTCAAAATAGAGTTCATTCCACTCGGGGCGCGTACAGAGTCGGCTCGGCTCAGGCAAGCAGAAAAATAGTATGCGAAGACGAGAGACGAAAAGAGCATGCCTCTCACTTCCGCATACTATTTTTCTGCTTGCCCGAGCTGAGCCGACTCTGTACGCTCCCTTATTATAGCTTTGCTTTGATTAAGATTAGCCTTCTACAAAACAAGTAATAACTTTACTTTCAAATGTCAAATAAAAACAATTCGAAGGATAAATTCCGTGTACCAGTATTCATAAACAATGTCAAAGGAACAATATGAAGTATCGTTTGAAAAAAAATAAAATTTGATGAAGAATATCACCCAGTCGCATGTTTAGCCGTCCAAACCTCAATGAAGATATCCGTATTTATGGCTATTAACTTGCCATTTGGGCTCCAAGCAACGTACTTTATCTGAAATATGTACTTTTTATTATCAGAAATAAGTAGCTAAAGTAATGCTTCATTAGCTATAAGCGCATTGTACAAGCAAAATTTTTATAGAAATAGTTTATAAATTGCAAAAGGAATTTTATCACTTGCGAATGTTTGACTTCAAATATAATTTCAGTAGTATAAAATAGCGATTTGGAAACGTCTCAACACCGTTACGACGCAATATGGAGAAAATATGTGCAGGCTAAGTGAATATAGAGAAACTTCCTCTCACTTTTCACCCCATTTCTTCATATTGCATCGTTGCGACATTTCCAAGTTACCAATAAAATTACCCTTAATATATATAAACAAATACTCAATTAATTATCAGATAAATTTAGAGATTTTCACGTAAAACTAAGTGAACATTTGTTATACAAATCGATCATGGGAAGTTAAAAGAAATATCCCGAGTCATTTTGATCTCGAAAATTATCCAAATGAACATATTTTGCCACTTTTTGGCGCTTTTGAGTTTTTGAAAATTGTCAAAAAATAAACCAAAATCAAAAATTTGTGTATCGAACGTTTGTTGCAATATTAGGAGGTTATCTTTGACTATGATATATTTTATTTTAAAAAAATCACCAGTTATTATGAACAATAAACTACTAAAAGTTTAAATTTACATAATAAAAGTTAAGTTTAGACAGCAAAAAAGTTTTTAAAACAACCGCTAGTCGCAGGCTAGCGCCTAGAACGACGAACAAGCGGGTGCGTAGCGCACGCGAGCGAGGAATTCTAGTTCTTCTAGCTCATAAAGAATAAGCACAAATAGGCTTGAATTTTCAATATGTGCACTATTAATATCGAAATGTGCTTCAAAATTCGAGCTTGAATCTCTGGAATTTACCAAGCGGCCAGCTAATAAATTCGTTTGTTCTTGTATTTGGAATTTTATGAGTGCCACTCATTCACTTATCTCCCCTTAGTCTGTCAGAAGACAATTTTCATTTGTTAAAATATTATGCATGATTTTCCATACGTTTCATCTTCTCAATTGGAAGCAATTTTACGCTGCAACTTGACTTACTGTATCTTCAACATGATCCCTTTTGATGGCAGAAAACCAATATGAACTGATGTCATTATAATCTGTTGGTTCTGTTCGTGCAAATATGAACAAATCTCCAGTCACTGTTCCAACTGCCAGCGATCCTCAAAAGGTTGAATGATTTGCAGGTTCAATGAATAGTCATTACACGGGTCGATCATAGCTATAGACCCACCAATTTCAATTTTTTTTTTTTAAAATCCCTTTGTATTTTTGTTTGTAACATTTTAACAGAACTGTAAACCTCGAAGTTTTTTTCACTGTTAAGAAGATTATGAAGGAATTCATGCGAAGCATTGACTATTCAATTATAAACTCTATCGGATTTTGATGAATGGGTGGAACTGAGGTATGTCTCAAAATTACGAACGCACTTTGCATTCAAGGGCACCACAGACACACCTTATAATTATGATTGACCCAGTAAAAAAGTTAAATATAGGAAAGAATCTGGATTGAAAACAATTTTTCGCGTAAAATGATGAAAATTTAGTTTTATCCGTCTTATTGATAATCTTGTTTCATGCGAATAATAATCTATCATAATTACCTAATGCCACGTTATAATCGAAACTCGTGATGGTCATATTGTCTTAATATCCAGTGGTTGCGTTAAACGTATAAGCTCCGAAAACGCCCAAAGTCAGATTGAAGATTTTCAAGGAATTTCCCAGTGAACCGATTAAAACGTCTTCAAATAACATTATGTTATCGAATATTGGCTCAGATGTCAACTAAAATGGAAAAAAACTATTGCTGAAGAATGATTTATTCAACCTGTAAATGTGGTACCGAACCATCCATATTTCCAGCATACAGAGTTCCTTCCGAATTGAAAACAATAAAGCTGGACAACGAAAAGCAGTAGTCGACAAACAATATCGATGTGTCTGATTGCTTCAAGAATCCTTTGAAAGGGTAAAATCGAAATATCGTAATATACCTCGACACCTTGTCCAATTGAAAATGTACCATCTTCAAGAATTTTTGCTATTTCACCGTTTTCAAATCCGAGTAAAAATTCGGTATCCTCCAGAGAAGTACCATTTTCGGAGCTGAATTTTCTTTAATAGATCGATGATTTATTATCTTTGGTGGAGCTACAAAAATTGCTTTGTTTTGCCAGAAGTGGATGGAGTAGCATTGAAGCTGTGCTCAAAAAAAAGGGGAGTGTCGTAAGAAACTGAGGCAGTGGCTGCTTCCTCAGGAACGGTGAAATTCCACAATCTAATTGTGCCGCCTAGATCAACCGTGAATAGCAAATCGCCTCTTTCGTTCCAGTCCATTCCTAAAGGTTACTTGGCAATTTGTTATTTATCTTACTCAGCAATCACTCATTTCCTCGAAATATAAAATTATTATTAATTTGAGAAGAGTGTTTACCTGTGATTGGTTGATCATTTGAATTATTCAAGAGCTGCGAATAAACTGAAATAAATTCACTTTATGATATTGTGGGTGCTCAGTTCTTGGAGGTGCAAAGTGGAGTATGCCTTTGCGAACGTGGCATAATGCACAGGCGCGACGAATTCGATGAATTTACTTTCGCTCGGCCCTAAATTACGATAATCGCAATTGCTTCTAAGCGACTTAAACACAAAACTACAAAAACATATAATTTCAAAAATAATTCGTAAACATAGATCAATTAGGAGTAAATTATCCAATTAAATAGAGGTAAATGACTAAATTAGCAGAAAAGGCCACAATCGATTTTAGGTTCAAGCGAAAATAAATTCATCGAATTCATCGCGCCTGTGCATTATGCCACGTTCGCAAAGGCATATTCCACTTTGCACCTACAATATTTTCTTCTAATAAATTCATCGTTTACATTTATCGATAGTACGATGAAGAATTGCGATATTTCCATCTGTATACCCAACTGCTACATAATCGGACGATGGATGGAATACGTAACCGGTGATGTTCGACTCATAGAGATGACGGACATTCGCAGCTATTCCACCCTTAATGTTCATTTCAAATCACCTTAAAAGTAGCATAATGACTAACGACAGGGAAATTGAACTGTAATTCATCTCCAATATCCGGTTGTAATAGAGAGGATAAATATGACTCAGAATCAGGTGCCCACACAACTCTGCCGAAATGTTTGGTCGGATCGGGTTGGACAACTTCAGCAGCCGTTGTAGTAGTACTTTCAGCGTTTCCCGTGCTAGACATCTCAGTGGTTGTCATTTCACTGCTCGTCTGCATTGGTATCTCGGCAGATTTAGTTGTTCGTCTTTCGTATTCCAGTGTTCCTAAACCATTATCTTACATTCTTTCCCCATATAAATAGTTATAATTCAAAACGAAACATTTATTGGTAACATTACGGAGTTTCATATTTCAATCGGTCGACTGAAGTTTTAAAGAAATGTAAACTCGAACATTGCGCCACAACGATAAGCGGTGGAACAGTCTTTTTTGGAGAATGACGGTACGATTTTCAAACCATAAAGAAATGAAACTTCTCCATCTATTGAAAATAGTGACTTTTAATTTCGAATTGTTTTAAAAATCAAACTTTTACTAAACTTCTAAAATTACCCAAGACGTGTTCAGAAGTTAGGAATTCGATGTTATTCCCAGTGTTGACCAGTAACCATTTGCCATCAGGACTCCATTCGATACTTTCAACCTGTAATTAAAAAGTGAGATAGTTTTACTAAATTCTTCACCTTTAGTCCGACCCTCATTGCCGGTTGAATGGACCATGGCATGTTTGTTGCTGGAACGTCTGATTTCAGAATAAATATCGCTAAATTTCCCCCCGAAGTTCCAGCGATAATCGCGCCTGAAAATATTTTATCTTCACGATGAATAGGTTGGAATTTCATTAGCATTTCAATTCTTCAATTTCAATCTATGATATAAAACTTGCTGCTTTGTGGATGAATATCAAATGTGGTAATGATTTCATCAGCCCCAAATCCATTTTGCCCCAGGTAGGAAACGCTCTGCAATTCTTGTCCGTTGTCGAGGTCCACTGCATAAATATGAGTGTCATCATAGCTTGCAAGCCTTAGAATGATGATTTATGAGTGAACATAATTGGGGGAAATACCATTTTCCTATCCTCTTTATACCTCTGGAACTTGATAGTTCTAGCTAAAATAGTAGAATAGTATGTGTAAAAGTAAACTATCTACTACCGAATAAAGATCATAGCTGAAATCGTGGAACGGCATGATCAAATTGCCTGTGTCAGTGACAATAATAAATCCCTGCTTAGCCGCATAGTAGTCTAGAAATTGGACACCAACAGTCCCTTGTGCGATCAATCCGCCACTACTTTCATCACTAAAACTGTTGCGTAATTTTGAAATTACGTGGTGCGCAGAAAGTCCGAACCGCTTTTGATTCGCCTTTAAAATTCATCAACAAAATAATAGTGACTAAAATTTGTTGAAAAAATTGAATCTTGTCTTCTTCTCTACTAATATTTTCTATCCTCATGATTTTATTTCTTTTGCTCATGGATTTTTAATTTTTATTTTTTCCCCACAAAAGTCCCCTTATTTACAACTCAGACCGCCTTTTTGTTCAAAACTTTTATCCCAAAACACGATTTGGCATATCTACTTGGGAGCCCTAGTTATAATTGATGGGAAATTTGAAGAATGCATTATGATATGTAGCAGTTTTACCCAGACTACTTTTTCTAATTTTCATAAGATACCTGAACGATACTATTGATCCTTCTAATGTGCCAAGGATGAATTCAGTTCCATTTCTTTCATCACGTCTGAAAAAAGAACACGTAAAATCTTGAATTTCAATCTATGTTTACAAAATTTTGTATTTTTTAGACATCGACGTGAAATTCATGCCGATGGAATATGGCAGAGTTGGCTCGCTCGTGAAGTTCATGGCGCCTTGTTCACCGCCGCTGCTCACTTCGTAGGCTTGTATTACACCTTCCTATGACAAGTCAACTTCTTTGTCGTCATACAAATGAAAGAAAATACCGTATCAATTGACACAAGCAAAGTCCCATCGAAATTGAAATCGATCCCAATAAAAGATGTTCCGTCTGCCTCACGGACTGTGTGCAGTGCTGGAGTTTGAGACAATGCATGAAACTTGTATGTAATTTGTTGCATTTGCGTCTTTAGTTAAATAACTTGGTTGAAATTTGTAGAATTTGAAAGGTATCGAATAAGAATAATTCTCCAAGTTTGATTCAGTTCGTTTCGGTAAAAATACACAACAAATGAAGCTCATCAAATGTCTTTCTTTGCTTCAACATGTTGTCAGCTGCTATGTATTGGAGATCAAATTTACTATGAACTAGAAGGCATAGTTCAGGTTTAAAATCATGCAAATCACTCACTCTCAATCGTGGCGCGTTCAATGAGTTCGATTGAGCCATCGCTCCAGCCCACAGCCGCGTATGTCGAGCTCGGATGCCACACGATTCCCTCGACAACGGCCCCACCACTCTCCCTTTCCACATCAGGCCCAAAACCGTGCTGATATTCGGATGCTATTAATTTCAAAGCAATCATTTTCACAAAACCGGTGGACTCGAGAATATAAAGGAGTGCGAGTAGGTGTAGCCATCGGTATCGTGATATTGATACGCAACACTTTGAGAATTGGGCGACCACTTCATTGGTAATGAAAATCCTGTAGAATCATCTGCAACACACAATCAGACCAGCTATCCTTCGGAAGGGTAAACGTACTTTGAGAATTCACGAATGGAGAGTAGAACGTCGATAGTGTAAGTATCAGATGAACAACTGATTGCATATTTCTAGTAAATTACGAATGACGTGCGAAATATCGAAAGGCTGACTATGAACTCACACACACTGGTTATCTTCCTTTTTCTTTGTTAGTTATTGCCAGATTGTCAGACGAAAATTAACCGTTACTCCCTGCCGTGTGAGTTCTGTTAATCCTATTCCCTCATTCGCCGTTTATCCTCTTCATTTCGATTTTAACCTGCTCAATTCGAGGGAAAGTAGACGAACTCGGTAAATCTGCTGCTGCACGCATTCGTTTCTTTATCTTTGGACAGCAGTTGCATGAATCATATTAAATTGAGTTGAATTTATGTCACCTCAAATATAACATCTTTAAAAAATATATGAACATTTTTATAGCGATATCATAATCCTTCATAGTCTGAAAATTTCGCTTCTGGATTAAACTTTCATTGGTCAGGAATCTAACTTTTGAGCTCCAAACCTCAAGAATTGGATGTTTTCGAATAAAAATTCAAAAGTTTCTGAATACTGCCTATTTTGTTAAATCATACAAATATCCTGGCATTTTCTCTTTCGAAACGAAAATAGGTTTATGAAATTTGATTTTAATGATGCATGCGACTATAATCCAAATGTGGTAGCAAAAATCTCATTTTTCGGTTTAGTATCAAATTGATTCTCAGCGTAATTTCATAATATACTACAGGGTATAACATAATTATTGTTGACAAAATTCAATGGTCGATATTCCAACACTAAACGATTATATTTTTTTTATATACGGCTGGTTTGAATTCTCTACATACCAATTGGCTTATCTGCCGATTTTCATTAGATTTTGGTTACTACTGTTGAAAATATTGGGCAGTATTTGAAAGTTCCCAAAGTATTCTTTGAAGATTATTCAACACTGTCTTTGACTCCAAAAGTGGAGAAGAAAAATATCAGAAATTTATATGAAAATAATTATTAGACCTACCAAGAATAATTAATACTAAACTTTTTCGATTTGAATCATAATGGCATCGCTAAGCCCTATTATCTTAGCAATTAGACTTTGTATCAGATGCAGTAAGTGAAAATTAGCTCAAGGAATCTACTAAACATGATTCCAATTCTAAAGTTCTCTACTTTTATATTCTTAGGATGCTAATTCATAAAATGCCAGCAAAAAGCATAAATTTTGCAATAATAGTGGGTTTACGTAACTTGAAACTGTTTTTTTCAAAAATAGTTATGCTATACCCTATAGCAGCGGAATTGATATTCAAACTGAAGATATTTTTGATTTAACGAGTCTTCGGAGTTTAACAAATCTACACACGTAGTATCACTAATTTGATTATCAAGTTAATAATGCAAATTCTTAAATTTAACATCTCCCTAACCAACATAATTCTGCCCGATTAAGAATTGTGATTGTGAGTTGTGAGTCCAGCCTCATTTGTCCGATTTGCTCCATTACCTACAATTATCAGATTATCAGCTGTGTTACTTGATTTCCATAGCAACTTGCGGAAAAACGAACAAAAAACAGATGCAAGAAGGACAGTATGTGAAGGCTGTCTTAGAAGCAGAGCCTCGATTATTCCCACGTCAATGCATATTTGAGATAGATTCAGAAAGCCCTAGTAACCCTTCATTATCGCTTATTTCTGCAAGTGTAGCTAAATTTGTTCTTCTCGAGAGAGCTTATCTCACTTTTATATCATTCGATATAGTATTTCATTAAGTAGATTTCAACTCTTCTTTTCTTCATCCGAATTTTTCCTTACATAATTAGAGAGTGCAAATGCTCAAATTTGAATATACACAAATTATGATTTTTTTTTGTGTAAACGAACTTTTTTATCCAAGTTCCTGAGAATACCTAAATTTTGACGGGATTTGAGAACAGGGGTTTTGTAGAGGATTTCAAGCTCTGCCGGAATATCCTAAATTGGTTTCTATGAAAGAAATGCCATTTAAAAACACCAAATTTAGACTAATTTTCGAACTCAGGTTTTATTGCCAACGAGGTTGGCAAATGAGCATTATTTTTCAAAAGATCACATAAAAATATTCCCTGGGAGCTTCAGGCGGCATTCAGCAAGCTTCGAAATCGGTTAAGCCCTCTTTTTACTAGAGGTTGCTTCAGTGTGTGCATAAAACAGAATTGAGAAATCATCATCAAAATATCATCCTAGCATTTCTTTCCAAAGTCATTCGTTTTATTTCGATGTTAAAATTACTAGAAATTCAACTTTTTATTTGTTTCTTTATTGGATAAAGCTCTATTAAATAGTCTAGACACAATGGGTGGTGTCTTGTGCAAAGAATTTGGGGATGACCTAGAAGATGATAGTCACGAGCGGCATGGCGATGAAAAACCATGCGACCCTTCCTACATCAGCTTCTACGAAATGAGTCAGTTTGCATTTTTATGTCAGTAATTTGCTGAATGTTTCTAGATGTGGCAGGAAGCATAGGTGTTCTCTTACTCCAGACAGTTCTGCTCATCATGTTCTGGATCTGTTCTTATGTGATCAAGAGGGACTTCACCCGATGCTATTTGATTTCCTGTGCCATTCCCATCAGTCTCAACACTTTCGTCTGTGTGATCGCAATTCCGATTTACTTCTCTTCCAAGCAGAAAAGCCATCACACTTTTGAAGGAGTGTTAGTATCTCTTTATTTGCAAGAAAAATATAACTTTGAGAAGGTTTATATTTGTGAGAAAATTTAATGCTGGGAATTCACTGATTACGTGTGCAATTTTACGTCGCTGTGAATGTAGCTCGATTTGGTGTAGATTTTTGCAAATTCTAGTAAATAGCAGTGACTTCTAACAAGGAAAATTTCAAAAGTATCCGCCTCTTATTTGGCTAATTTTCTCACCATAGGGGTATTTCGTGACGCTGATCACTGATCTGCAGCCAGACAGTGCAATGGGACCTTCGTAGTCTTGGAAATCCTGACATTGTGTTATAATAGAGAAGCGCTTTATTTTGTAGAGAAATCATGTATGCAAATTTGTGACTTCAACTTCGCATGTAATCTCTTCATTGTATGAAAAGCGGTTTGCGAGATTTCCAAGACCATAGAGGATATCGTTGCACTTTTTGACTTCGTATTCGTCATCTATGCACTGAAATGTCTCTGATGAAAAACTCGGCCAAATCGGAGGCGGACACTTCTGAAATTTTCCTTGCAAGCCAAATAATCAGAAGTTAAACTAACAAACTATATTAATCCATTTTACTCTTCTAATTCAGCCCGTCGATCTTCAGTCACGTGATCCGTCTTCTGGACGAAGTCACCTCGCAGACATTTGCAGTGGCCAGCTGCATCTTCGTCTTTCTGGCCATTCGTACAGCCAGCAAGAGAGAAGCCCTCGACGAGCATACAGCCTTGTAATCTGAAGCCATAAGCAAATTCCAGCCAACCAACCAACCATCATTTCAGCAACATTTTTCTGCCAGTCCCTATCGGAATGTTCCTGCTGTGTCTTGTGAGCAGATTGAGCCAAGTAACCTGTCTCGGAAAAATTGCCTACTGGATTGCAATGGCACTCGTGTATTCCTGTGAAATAGCACTGGCTGGACTTTTCGTTCTTGTATGCTCACTTCTAGGATGAATCTTACGCTTGAATTATTTTAGGTTCTGTTGTCCTTGTGTTTCTGCTCATCTCCCGCCCCATTCATGGATCAATCAGACCCAACCGTGGCAAATGCTCGACATCGTCTCTCGTGGCTCATTCCCTACACCTTTATCGCCCCTTTCGTCTCCGGACTCTATATCAGTAGTCGTTATGAAAATTATCCATTCTAACCATTTAACTGCAGTCTCATATGGACGCCGTTACGCTCTGTATATTGATGTGCAGCCGATGTGCATTCTTTTCGCCGCGTTCTTTTTCCTGCCTCCATACAGGTGATTTCGAGTTGTTTTCATCTAGAAACTCCTTAGTCCTATGACATGAGAAATAAATTAGAGGAAATGCTAGAATAGAGTAAAGGGACTTAGTTTTCGTGCGTTACTTCATGTCATGCATGATGTTGTTATAAGATTCTCAGATCTTCATTTGGTCTTTTTTCCCGTTTCTCGTTTCACGATCAATAACTTCAGGACGGCCCTGTTCACGTGCTGTAAACGCCCTCGTGCAGTCTCTGCCTCGCGTCCAGAGCCCATCCACACCCCTCCCTGCAGGGACAATCGTCCATCAGCCACCGCAGCCTTCCATTCGAATGCTCCCGTCGTCTCTCTTTTGCCTCCCATCTTCGCCTTCCCTTCTCCTAAGCCGCAGACCCACTCAATCTATCCGAATCTTCATCCCCCTGCTGTTACTCCACTCAACTCCTTCCATCCCGCAACCCCACCTCCTGTCTATCGCGCTTCTGTACCTGCATCCTCGTCAGGCCCTATCTATTCAGTCACAAGTGCATCTCCCAACTATCTCCTCGTCACTACACCTGCACCTCTACAATTTCACACAGGATATGTTCCTTCACCAAGGGGAAATATCAGCCATTATCAGCATCTCTGAAGATGAACCATTTCTGAAAATCCATGGAGTAGTATCAGATTGTCGGTGAGACAATTTTTTTCCGTAAGAGTCATCATTTACATATCTTCCATCAGCCTTTTCGAAAAAGCAACATTGGTTAAGGAAAGATGATCATTTGAAACTACGTAACGTGTTGTTTACTTATCCAGTTACCTATTTATTTTATTATTTCGACTAGTTCGGCTAACAATTTATATCGCGAAGTTCTCATAATTTACGATGTAAAATCTCTGTACTTATTACGGTGTGCACTAATTCATCTGACATTGGTTACAAAATATGTGTGGTTTAAATTGAATTACGGAGTTGAATAAAGATTTTTGAAAACTTTATCGTATGCAAGTGCCAAAATTTTTTGAAAAAAACCCCCTCTAAACAGACACAATTGTATATTTCCGGCAACCAATTTTTATCGCTAAACTTAAACTGTTTTTCAACTTTCTAAATTTAAACTTATCAATAATCGAACAGTGAATATTTACTCATTAGGGCAAAGCATAGGCAAATGATTGGATGTTTACAGTCTCGAGGGATGACTATTGAAGCGGCCTGAACTGATCGATAATAAGCCGATAGTCTATCAGCGGTATTGAAAAGGGAAAAGCAGGAAAAAGGCCGCCTCTTTCTTCGGACTGTTCTCTTCTTCGGCGCACTGTGTCTATCTTGGCATTTGTTCTGTCAAATTTATCATTTCTTAGATCCACCATATTGTTCTGTCCTAATAAAAGCTATTATTCACGTTTTATTAATAGATTATTCGTGGTTAACAACTCATAAATTGATTCATTGATCTAGCCTAATCAAGCCTCAAAATAGTCAAATAATTGATTGAACATTCGGAAATTGGTTTCTAATCTACTAGTTTAAACTATCGCAACTATTGGATCACAGTATTTGTGCACATCATTATAAATGACTTTGACCATTATGGGTTAGTACTTATTGATATATAAGACTTTTATCCAATCTTGTTCGGAAATAATTTGTTAATTAGGATAAATTATCGGATACAGCTTATTGATAGCATTTCATATCTAGGTGACAGGAAGGAGAGCATTAATCCACTAAACAACAATTTGGACGTTGAAAAAACAGACGTCGCAAGTATTCACAAGGTCTGTTTAATCATCAAATATATTATCACATCATAAATTGATTGTATCTCTTTCATAAAATGGCACGAATTATTTTTAATCGCTGCAAATCACATGAGCATTTGCATCCTTCTGTCCATCACATGTCCACATTTGCATGTTCACTCGTCCATCTCTCTGCTCTCCCTGTTCTTCGATTCTTCACATTCTACTGATTACTTATCGATAAAGTTAGAGAGCGCAAGTGCCTTTTCAAATTTGATATCGGCAGGATTTTAATCTTACAGGAATATTAATTGGCCGCTCAAATACCCTAATAAAAACTCTAATTGAATTAATCAAAACTCCCAATTAATTTGATAATTGCCTCTGCAAATTTCGCGATTGTTCGTCACGGAAATTGAAATCTTAATTCATCTTTGACGCATTTCATTCGTCAATCGATAATGTTTTAAAAAAATTCGTTTACGAAACATTTCACATTTTACATACTTAAATTCTAGTATTTGCGTTCTCTAGATATAGTCTCATTTCCTAATAATAATAGATAACAGCCTCAGTGCCAGGCTCGCTCCCCTTGCAATCAGAAATAGTGTGGTATCTGTCTATTTATGCGGGAAGCTATCTCTTATCTCTGTTCTCCTTTGATTCTGCATTAGTCCGTGAATTGGTGACGACTTTGCACCAAACAAAGATCTCTCTGAGCAGAACTCTGATAGACAGAACAATGTTTGGAGGAGAGTGATAAGGAAGGCAGAAAATAAATCTGCTCTAATTAACACACGAATAATCCCTGGGAGTCGATCAAAATAGCACAAAAATAGGAAAAATAAAGGAATTTAGGTATTCAAACCGAAACGACTCCCATTTTGGCATTATCGATCTATGAGGTTGGGAATATGCCTTCTCTTAGGAATGGGTCAGTTAAAGAAAAACAGCACTTTATCTAGTCATAACTAGTGAAGCAAGCTTCGCAATAAAATAGTTGAGTTGAGAAAAACGTATTGCGATATTGTATTTGCAAATTCCTGCCAAGAGCGAGATTGAAAAATTGTGCGAAAGGTTGAAATTAATAACGATAATTAGTTAGAAGATTGTCTCAATTAGTGTTCAAAAGTTATTGACTTTTGAGATTTTCGGAAACGGAACGAAAATTTTCGTACAGCCCTGTATTTAGCTATTTAAAAAAAAATAATAAATCGATTA
Organism: Diploscapter coronatus; assembly: GCA_964036155.1. Taxonomy (NCBI): domain Eukaryota; kingdom Metazoa; phylum Nematoda; class Chromadorea; order Rhabditida; family Rhabditidae; genus Diploscapter; species Diploscapter coronatus. The sequence continues at coordinate 17,919,297 of OZ038423.1, read as the reverse complement.
TCTTGGAGGATTCTTCATAAAAGTGTATCATAAAATATTTCATAATTATCTAAATTTCAGCCCTATTCGTGTGTCAGTCGATGTCAGTCTCCTTGGCCATGGGAATTGTAAGTTTTTATTTTTTATTTTCTTGTTAAGAAGAAGATTCCGCGGTCGGCAAAATGACCAAATTCTATGCATTATGAGCAAAATTTTAATAAGAGAATTTCATTTATCAATGGGTTATGACAGTGAGGTCATGATAATCAAGAAAAATCCGAAATTCAAATGAAAGGAATTGTAAAATACGGATTTTCTACCATCAAGTTATTTTTACGACAAAGGTGCGCACTGCTCTTCCTTTCCTCCGAAACTTAGTCGTTCAATTTAGCGCATTAGTGTAAGGCTTCAATTTTTCTCGATAATTATTTTATTCTAACTTGAATGCCAATAATGTATATTTTAAAAATCAACTGATAAAATGATCATGTCAAAAGTTGTGCAAATCACAAATGGACACTTTTCACGAATTGTGCAATTTTCTCGAAAACACGCGAGTATTTTATTTGTGAAGAAAATAAAACTAAGATTTGGACAAGTATTTTAATTCCTATTTCAAGAGCTATTATTGTTGCATCTCATATCCGACTGAGAGATGAAGGTGTGACATCTGAAAATGTATTATTTTTAGGTCTGCATGGTCAATATGACTGCATATCATACTGATCATTTGAATACATCTGCAAAAATCGTGAAATGTCAAATGTCGCTTGAAGACAGTGAAGCATCTATTCGAGCTGGCTACACAGTAAATAGCAACTAATTTTTTCCCTCCATTTTTTTTTCTAAATTATTAGGGTGATCTTCTTTGGACACCAACTCAACGAACGATTCTATTCAGTGCCACATTTTACGGCGCGTTCGCGACAGTATTCTATTCTGGCTATCTTGCTGACAGGTTCGGGCCAAAGCGACTGGTTATTGGTTTGATATATCCTTTAATTTCACTGATTTTTAACAAAATATCTTAGGAGCTGTAAGTATTTTCGTGTTTGTGACAATGTTGACCCCTTTCGTCGCCAGTCATTCATACGGACTCTTCTTCGCAATGAGAATATTGATGGGGTTTGGTGAAGGGTTCATGTTCCCCTGTGCTGGCTCGCTTGTGGGAAGGTGGATTTCTCCAGACGAGAAGAGCACTGCCGCAGCTCTATACACTTCTGGACGCCAAGTATGCGATTCTATAGTTTTTATCATGATGTGAAAATTCTCAAATCAGTTGCGATGTAGTGGAATAACATACCATGTCTCACTTCACAAATACTTCCCCGTATCACCGAGCTATAAAATTAAAAATTGCACACCTAGCTCCAAACATCTATCTATGATATGTAAATTGTGAGAATATTTCGAGTCGATTTAATCTTCAGACGGAAATACTCAGATCCAAAAATAACGATTTCACTCAAGAAATATGGCATCATAATTTTTGCCATGCTATTTTCACTTAACCATAATATGCCAAAATCTCAATAATATAAGCAAACCTAATCGATTTTCAGATCGCGGCATCCCTTACCAATCTGATAGCCTCTGAGCTCTGTTCCTCTAGCCTCAAATGGCCTGCCATCTTCTATCTGTCCGGCTCAATCGGCATAATTTTCTTGTGTCTGTGGACCTTCTTCGTCAGTGACCACCCCTCAACCAATCGATGGATTTCGCAAAGAGAACGAGAATTTCTCGTCGCGAATTGCACTCCGAAGAAGAAAGTTGCGGTAATTCCTATATCTTTCAAGTTTTATAAATAGGGCAATACAAACTTAGACGAAAGTACCATGGCGAAGTCTGTTCACGTCGAAGGCCCTACTTGCAGCAGTTCTGTCGAATTACACATTCACGCTGCAGGCTGCAATGATGCAAAATTTTCTGCCTAGGTAACGATTCTCCCGCATTGAAGCTCCTTTCATTTCGTTTATTTCATTACTCTTTGTGAGTATCTATCATTTCAGCTTCGTGAAGGAACAGCTGGGAATTTCACTTCATTCCAACGGGTTCTTCACAATGACCCCTTTCATCACTCAATTACTATTCAAGAATATATTCGGTAATCTTGGCGACTACTTGAAGAGAACCAAACGATTCTCTAATACAGCAATTGTCAAATTCTTCCAAACAATAGGTATCTGCAGGAGAAATAATAAATGAACTTTTCGTTTTCAGCATCGGTTGGATCGTCGTTGGCAATCCTGGGACTGATGTTTATTCCGGATTGTGATCGACCACATCTCGCACTCGTATTCCTATTCCTATTCGGTAGTTCTTTTGAAATTTGACTACTAACAAGGACCAACTAATTAAAGCAATAACTAATGTGCAAATCCAAAGACACGAGTTATCACGTTGTTTTATGCTAAAATTTGCAATATGCCAGGGATTTTTACACTAGCGATAAGCTGAAACTTGCGCAATGTTCGTATTAGTAATAAAAATTCGCGTTTCATTTGTCTTGCACTAAATGACTGATCGGTCTTTCACAATAAATAATCTTAAAAATTTCTATCAATCACTTCATGATCTAAACAATATAGCTTCCGTCAAATTTCTAATCTCCTGATTATTATACAATTTCAGGCGTTTGTTTCTCCGGAGGAATTCCAGGCTTCTACACGAGTTTATTATGTATTGCGCCAGCATATTCTGGCACAGTCACTTCTCTCGCACAAAGTTTTGGGAATGCAGGCCACATGTCTGTACCACTAATTTTGACTGCAATCATCAAATTGGTAAACTTACTGAAGATGTCCTTCTGTGAAAATAATTGGGATTCAGAATTTCTTTGTTGATTATCGATGGAGGATATTGGGTGTGTTCTGTTTCCTGATGAATTGCATATCGGCTACTATATTTTTGGCATACGGTTCTGCGGAAATACAACCATGGGCTAAAACGATGAAAACGTCGAAAGAGGAAAAGAACACCGGAGAAGTGACTGAATTGCTCAAAGAAAACAGCAGCACTGATGGAAATGGAAATTCGGATAAACAATGATAGCTTGGAATGAAAACTTTTAATTTTTAATAAGCTTATTTTGGAGTGTAATAAGGGTACTTTTAAATTTCTCACCTGTAATAATGTAGAAATTTGGAAAATGCATTTCACCAAAAAATAATCGATAACAAGTGTACAGATTGGAACTCACAGATCTCACAGATCTTGCTGAAACTTTCCAAGTAGGGGTTTTCAATGACGGGGATCACGTTGATAAAGTAAAAGTCCGTCAAATAGGGGCTTGGAAGAAAGGAATCGGTAAAAACCTCGATTCCTCACTCATGTTTTTGAATTTACAAATTTGCATACATTTTTGACAAACGAATTTGCTCACTTCTCGCAAAATACGAGTGAAAAACAACTGCGAATGCCCTGGGTTTCGGGTCCCTATTTGAATTCACCATTGTAATTCCCGTCATCGAAAATCCCTATTTGGAAAGTTTCATCAAGATTTATGAACTCGGATGATGAAATGCATTTTCCGGATTGACTAAATTGTCTAATAATATCATAAAGTGAGATACATGATGGATGTCAAAGAATTGTAGATTATTAGTCAGAAAACAATAGTAGATTATATGCGAGGCTAAACTTACGAATTATACCAAAAATAATCTACAATTTCTTCAAATAATTCAAATTTATTCGGGTATATGTAAAATTATTGTCATTTGTCCAACCAAAACAAACGTATGCATTGCTCATTCGCAAGAATGTTGATATCATCCAATCGCATTGATTAGAGAAGAATATTTAATTCTATTCGATTAATGAATTATTGCTCACAATCATTATAAGATAATCTTGACTACATTGGCATATCAATATCGATTTTCTTGGAATGATGATAAAATTCTCAAAGGTATTCTAAAATAAGTTATGATTAGATTTTTGAAACTTTTTGTATAAATGATTTTGCACTTTAGAAAGATGAATGAAAATGACGTGTGGTGTATTTTTGGATTTCACAATTGTTTTTGCATCATTCGGGTGGTTTATTATGTGTGATGTGTGATCGCTTTCTGAGTTTTTGATGCATTTCGCCAAAGAATAGTGCCGAGTTTAGGAGATTGCAGAGAATGGGAATTGAGTGGAAATGAATAGTGAGAGAAATGAGGATGGAGAAGAGAAGCTGGCAGAAACTCGCAGGGGTAATAGCAGTGCAAATTGAGAGACGAAAGGATGACAGAAGCAGCTTTTGCTGTTTCTGCAATGCTTCTGCATTGAACTATTGGTCATTCCATGCGCTGATTCTTTATTTGAAACTCTTTTATATTTGCTCATTTTCGCTATTTATTGTTTCACATATTTTAAAATTAATTTCCATATAAACTAAAATGGATTCTTATAGGAATAGTGAGTTCCTTGTTTAAATATTAGTCAGTTTTTTTTTATTTAAATGAACTTTCAGAACACAATATGGCTACTGAAGCGTTGTTAAATGACGATTCGAATAAACTATGCGCAGAAAATGGAACAACTCCAGAAAAAGTAATTATTTTCTTATCGGAATTTTCTAGAGTAATACAAAAATGATATTTAAAATGTTTGTGTAACATAACCTTTATTTAGGGCTATGATCCCGAGCACCCACTTCCATTCTTCTCGCTGCATTCGATGAGAATGTGGATATGCCTTTTACTCACAACCGCAATGTATATATGCCAGAGTATGAATGTGTCACTCGGCATGAGCATCGGTTAGATTTTCAAATACACATCACTTATTCCCTATGCCTGGAAACTTTTGAAATATAAGAAGTACTCACATTTGTATACGCTAAACTTATATCCAAGTCAAAAACTTTGGCAGCTTGAATGCCGCAAAAAGTCTAGTGCAAAACATACAAATTTGTGCTTACCCATATGAATTTATGCTATTTAATTCAACCAGGTCATCGAATAAAGGCGGCACATTTCAGCATCATCCAAAACACGAATAAAATTTCAGTATGCATGGTAAATTCAACAGCATATCAAAGCCACAACCTGACTGAAGGGGCGAATTCGTCCTTGTCAATTGGAAAATGTCAATCAGCCCTAGATGATCCAGAATCTAGTATAAATGCTGGATATGATGTAAAGGAATTTGAAACTTCGATAAAATCACAAATAAAAGAATTTCAGGGCGATTTGCTATGGTCGCCCGCTCAGCAAACGTTGCTCTTCTCCGCTTCCGTGTATGGCAGCTTTATCACGCTATTTTTTTCGGGATACCTTGCGGACAAATTCGGTCCCAAATTTCTGGTCATGGGTAGGTGAAGTCATTAATTAAAAGCACTAAGAGAGCACTTTCGTCAGACCGAAAGAGAAACAATGCCAGCTTGTTAATGGAATATATTTTCGTAAATTGCTTCCAACATTGTGAAAAGATATACGGGGAATAGGTTTCATAAGATTTCCGCTTATCGTCCTCCCTAGATCTGTTCAAAAATCATTTCAATTTTAGGAGCAACATCCATTTTTGTATTCGTCTCCCTTCTCACACCCCTCGCTGCAAACTATTCGTATAAGCTGTTCTTCGTGATGCGCATTTTGATGGGCCTTGGAGACGTAATCATTTGTGCCTGGTTTTCGTTAGGATTTAGTCCGAATTTCTAGGGCTTTATGTTTCCCTGTAGCGGAAGTTTGGCAGGACGATGGTTTCCTTCGACGGAAAAATCAACCGCAGCAGCACTTTACACATCAGGACGTCAAGTATGAGGCATAAAATTTGTGTTTAAATATGATTTTTTGTCAGATTGCTGCATCATTGGCTTCCCTGATAGCGTCTAATCTGTGTGCCTCGAGCCTCAAATGGCCATCCGTGTTCTATCTGTTTGGCACACTCGGCTGCCTCTTCCTCATCATCTGGTTCATTTTCGTATCGAATCACCCGAGCTCCAACAAATTCATTTGCGAAGCGGAGAGACAATACCTAATGGCAAATTGCAACACCACTAACAAGAAAAATACGGTGCCTTATAGATTTCAAATAACAGGGAATGCGTAAATTTCAGAACAAAGTGCCCTGGAGAAAAATGCTCACCTCTCTGCCTCTTCTATCCGCTGTTTTCTGTAATTTTACATTCATTCTGCAAGCCGCAATGATGCAAAACTTTCTGCCTATGTTCCTGAAAGAAAATCTCGGCCTTCCTCTGCATTCAGTAAGTTCAAATTAAACAGCTAATAATATACAATGGCGGTCAAAAGTTTGTACACACTCACGAATTTTAGATTAATGCATAACTCACTCACTTATAGTGATCAGGTTCAATCGAAATTTTGCACACATATGGGAGTACATACGATATGAGTGTATGTTTTAAATTTCAGTAAAGTCTGATCATTATAAGTGGGTGAATAATGCATAAATCTAAAATTCATGAGCGTGTTCAAACTCTTGGTTCCCACTGTAAGCAGAAATGCTTTGAATTTAAATCAGTAAAACTGAAACCGTAAAATATCGATAGACATGGAGAAATTGTGTTAAAGAATAAAACCTACTGCACACTTTCTTTCTGTTGTGTGTGGTGATGTTGCGCTGTTTCCAAATACTCATTTCAATCCGATAAAAATCAAATATAAAATCTCGATCAAAATTGATTTTAAAAATGTAAAGTTCGAATTCGAATTGAATTTTTTCTAAAATCTAAATTGAATTTCAAAGTAGCCTAATTCTATGGGTTATAAAATTTCAGAATGGAATATACACCATCGTACCGTTTTCAAGCCAGCTTCTGTGCAAGAATATTTGTGGTCCTGCAGGAGATTATATTAAAAGGAAGAAAATTATGACTGACACAAATTGCGTCAAAATGTTCCAGACAATAGGTATGAAGTCTGAATGCAAATCTTACAATTAGCAATATTCGAAATATTCAGCATCGATTGGCAGTTCATTTGGAATGCTTGCTCTCCTCTTTCTGAGCGACTGTGAGAATCCCAGAATGGCACTCGTTTATCTATTCATTTTTGGTAAGTCAAATTTTCAGTAAAACCAAATTCTCATACAACTTGTTCCAGGTACAACGTTTAGTGCAGGCATCTGTGGATTCTTCACTAGCTTACTGTCGATAGCTCCAATGTATTCTGGAACGTGCTTCTCATTTTCAATGTTCTTTGCATATTTGGGGCATTTTCTTATTCCAAATCTTCTAACTGCAATTATACAAATGGTAAGTTAATGCAATTATGTTATATACAGGGTTTTCAAGTATTCGCACAATTTGGTCATCGCGTAAGCATAGGAACCTTATTTACCATTGAAATCGGATCGGAACTTTTTCAATGTCTTAGCTCATAGTTCGCGGACTTTTCTTGGAAAATAGTATGACCCAGATATAAAAAAAAAAAAACCCGCGAAATATGCGATGGCAAAATGGTGAAAAAATAATTGAAAAATCCTGTATAATGGAAGCCAAAGGGTCGAAACGATTATGAATATAAATGCAGCCTGATAAGTTCACATATCTTGAACCAATTCGAATGAACTTTTAAACACACACATTCTTCACATCAAATTGTGAATTCCTGCCATTTTTCATTCGAATAGGTTCACGATCATTTGCCCTATTATATTGCAATCAAAAACATAATTGTTCCAAATTCTTGGCATCCACTGCAAAAATGATCATGATTTTTTCAATTGCAGGATTTTTACGTTGCATACAAATGGCATATGATAATTTTATTCTGTGTCGTGCTTCATTTGAGCTCCGGTCTAATCTTTCTGTTCTACGGTTCTGCAGAAGTACAAGAGTGGGCCAAACCTGCTCAACAACAAGAGAAGTTGGAAGAGAAGGAAATTCGCAGCGTTGATATTTATGGAAGTGCACTAAGTTTGGATGCATAACTTGAAATTTCGAAAGTTGTTCAAATAGCAAGAAGGACAGTTAAAATGATTTTTTGTCTCTCATTTATCATATTCCCACTTTTTTCACCAATTTTGGGTACTAAAAATGTTATTTGATTTATTAGAAGTATCAGTTTCAGTGATATTGTACCGCTAGATTTCGGAAATTATCGTGTTAGTGCTCAATTTAGTAGTATCGGTTGATTAGAAACTTACTTAAGCGAGTTTAACCAATCATTGTGTGCCATTACATTACTACGGGCTCAAAATTTCAAAACAAAGTTGTGTAAAATTTTGTAGGTATTTATGATTAGAATGTAGCAAATTAGAAAAAAGTATATTCATAGATTAACGAAATAAATTTATTGTAAACTTTATCTGCTTTCATATACAAACATAAATTTCAACAGGGGTGCTCAAAATTGTCTTTTTCTGGGACGGAGACGGGTCGACTTTTTCAAAAGTGGAACGGGTTTAAATTTTCAAATTTAGAACGGGAGAACGGACGGGAACGAATTTTTTCGGGACGGTTCGAGGATGGATCAAAAATTTTCACATTTCTTTCATGTCTGGATAGAAAAGCTTTTTTTTGTTATTTTTTAATTGGAATGGAAGGGTACTTTTTGAGAGGGGCTGATGGGATAGGATCCAACTGCTTAAGGATGAAGCAGGGAAATTTGGAAAAATCTTGGAACAAATCGGGGACGGGAATGGGTAAATCTTGGGCACCCCGAATTTCAACCTTTTACGCTAAAATGAGAGTGAACACTGAAATTTTGTCGATATTTCATTCTGGAATCAGCTATTAAAATGGAAGAAGTCATATGATCTAATTCCAGTCAACAATGATTCTAATTTAGCAAAAGAGTAAATGATGAAATAATAAGGAATGATTAATTTAATATCACATTTCACGATCTAGCAGTGCAGCTAATGCCTTGCCATTGAATATGAACATCTGTCGGCTGTGCAGTGTCATTCGAATTGTCGCTGTATTTTAATCTACAAATGCAGGCATAATCCTCTTCTGGTTCTGATTTATCGTTCAAATCAATACAATTTGATTCACTCGCACATAGATTTTTGCCTAGAAATTTCTTGGTTTTAAATCAACCACCTTTCTTCAGCCCTACCTTCACACTGGTTCTGGTTGACGGAGTCTTTAGGAACACATGCAGCAGTCGTCTTGCCATTCGAATATGTGATGTCGCACGCTTGGTCGTCTGATTCACAGTCGAGTTTCTTGCATTTCTTGGCTAAAATACCTCTTCTTCCGAATCAAATTTATCATAGAACTACCAGCTTTCTTGTCCTGTTTAAATCAGGGGTCTAAAGAGTGAACATTTTCAACGACCGAAACAAAATGACTTTTCTATCTGATAAAAATTGGCATCAATATGAAATGAGATCGAAATTGTGCTTTTCCGAAATCTAACGAAATAAGTTAGTTCAAAAATTTCGTCTTTGATTCCTTCTATAGATTTCAAACGTCTACTGAAAAATCAAACCATTTCTAGTACAATCAAAGCTCATTTTGTAGATAAAATTAGCAATTCTGGCATATTTTGGGTGATATAATAAATTTCAAATTATTTCGAAATTTAGACCAGGGATGTTCGCGATGCAGTGCGGTGCGATTTTTGAGATGTTTGATTAGACAGAAGATTTCTGTCCAACGTAAATTTTAATCTCTTTCTACTGTAGTTTTTATTTTGCTTAGCAAAACTTCTGAAATCCAGGATTTTCTGTATATTTTGAATAAAAACAAATTTCAAACTTAAAAAAACCTCACATTTATTGTTCGATCCGCCAACCAGGAGCAAGTGCTTGAAGTTGCAAACGAAAATGCCTCCATTTTCGGTGAGTTGTCGCATATAAAAATGCGAAAGAGCGGTACAAGTGCTTAATTTCGCCCTCCTTCATCTCCTCGTTGTCTTTCTTCGTCTGAAAATTAAATTTATTTTTCAAAAAAGTTCCAAATGTCCATTTTCCTTCAAAAATGACAATTTTCTAAATTTTTCCCTCAGAACCTGTTAACGTCTGAATCATTTAAAAATTAAATATTTTTAAAGAAATCATGATTTTTTTCAGCTTCTTCAGGAAAAAAATTATCTTTCATCCATTTTTTATTTTACATTTTTCAAGAAGTAGAGAAAATGGGAAATTTTACCGCATAAGGGCCATCAGCGACTTTGACGATATCCTTGACGGAGAGCTGATTTCCGTCCCGATCCAGAGTAATCGAGAATTTGCTCTTTCTTGCACATGATTGCCTGAAAAAGTCGAATTTTAAAAAGGTCAAGATAAAATTTTAAATTATCAACTTTCGTATCAATATTTTGCAATAAATAATCAATTTTAACTCAATTCAACTTCAACTTGAATTTTTTTAGATCAATGATTTTTAAATTTCATTTTATTTTGATACCTGAGGCTTGATCCTGACCACTTTCCCATGCATGTTCAGCACTTCTAGGGCTTCTTTTTCAATCCTGACAATGACCCCGACAGTTTGTTGGTCCAACTGAACCAGGTCGTGGAACTGGAATCTCCCTAGAGAGTCAATTCCCGTAGAAACAGCCGCACACAGACGTGCATCTCGGGACCGGATTTTCATCTGAAAAATTAAAATTTCATTTTTTAACAGGATATCTCTATCTTTTCCAGAGCTTTTTCATTTTCTACAAAAAATCTTTTCTTTTTTAATTTAAACCTCACCTCATTCATGTTGAGATCGAATAAAACGACAATGAGATTCGGCTCGACCCTTACGATCAGCCCCGTATTGCCTTCATTGTCGCCGGACAGAATCTTGATGTGATCGCTCGCTTTGAAGAGTTTCCGAAGTTCTCACGCGTTCAAAGTGAGTGGCTTCTGAAAATACAATTGTTCCCACAAAATTTCCCAGATGAATATTCTAAAGAATAAGATTTTGAGAGAACTTCCCAGAGGATATGCTTTCCAAAGATAATGTTCCCAAAACCGACCTTCAAGTCCTCGTGTTCCGGCATCATAATGATCTTCTCGCCGTCTACACTTTCCACTTTGCCCTTCAGATGATTTACCAAGTCGCCTTCGACGACCTGAAAGTTGCAGTTTGAAAGTTTCTGAAGATTCCAGAAAATGAAATTTAACTTCCAGAAGTTTCCAAAACATACCTCAACCATATCGCCCGGCGCAAACGAGTGTCCCTTTTCTCGGACTGTAGTAGTTTCCAATTCTTTCTGGAGGTCGTCAGCCGACTCTTGGACCTTTTCGAGCTCCGTCAGCGAGGGCTTCACTCTATCAACGATCTGCAAAAAGCGTACCGTATGATTTGGTTTCGAAAATTAGCATAAAATCAAATCTTACGATAGCATTCATGGGGAATGACTTGTACAGGAACCCTCTTCCGTAGTTGTTGCTCTCGAAAGTGATGAAATCACCGTCATTTGTAACCTCTCCTCCTATTTCCCTGAATTTTAGAGGTTCGCATCATTTCAAAAACCAATCAATTTTTACTCGACTCCCTTTAGATCGAAAAGTCTTGCGAAGGGCCGTCGAATGCGTTTGTAATTTTTATCAGCTTCTTGATATGTTAGTGATGCAATTTGTATCATTGATAAGGAAAAATTTTGCAATTAGCAATAAGGAGTTTTTATTATTGATAAAATAAAATCCTACCGTCCTCAAAGCGCCCCTCATTTTTGTTGTAGTCGACCCTGGGCACCAATTTCAGGCTCACTTTGTTTTGTGCAACGTCAATCCAATCGACCTGAAAATCAAATTTGAGGATTACCGTAATTTATGTCAATTTTTAGAATGAAGAATAGGGATAAGTGTATGCTAACTACTATCAAAATGTACAAGAATTTCTATAGCTGTGCTAGTTTCGAGTACCTGAGTGAGATCGTCTTTGTAGAGGATCCTTTTCAATCGAACGTAGCTTCCGGTTCTCAAATGTGGGATGTCCTTGGTCACCCTCAGAGAGTCAACCATGTCTTTGATGGGGACCATCTGGAGAATTTTCAATTTTAAAAAGTAATTCATTTAAAAAAAAAATACCGCAATATTGTATGAATTGAGGGCGGAAATGCCCTCGATTGCATATTGGACGTGGGTTTGTTTGTAGGCCTCGATGTAGATCATTCCCTTCAGGCCTTCCTTGCACACCACCGACTTGATTTGGAGAGGCTAGAATTAAACAAATTATTTTGGGGGACTGGAATTTGAAAGAGAAATTTGTAAAAGTGATTTAAGATCAAGTTCCAGAATATTAGAGGCTATTCTTCTGAAAAAAAATCAGAAAGTAAACATTCTCATGAAAAAGTTTGAAAAATCGTAAAATGTTTCCTACGAGTGTTTTTTTTTTTTTTTTTAAATAAAACAAATCACCTAATCCATATTCTGGTAGGCGATGAATTTTCTTATCAGTTGTAGGGCGACGAGTTGTTCCTCTCCCATTCGACGCTTGACGATCCACAAACTCTGGTCCTTGGTTTGAGGAAAGAAGAAGGTTTGACTGATGTCGTCTGCAAATTTCATTTTTATACCAAAATTTGTAATGTTCATATTTTTCAAGATCAAATTTAGAAATCCCGATTTCCATTATTCTTCAAGAAAAGTAGACTTTTTTTCTGAAAAATATTAATCTTCTACAGAAAAATCTATCTTTTTCAAAAATAAAAAAAAGATAAAAATATACCCATGATAAAGTCGTCATCCAAATCGACGTTGTTGATGGGCGTGGATTTGTACTTGTCCTCGAGCCGCTTGACGATGTCTTCCGCAGACATGTTCTGGAACGCATTGCGAGACTTGTGACGCTCCTGGTCCAGCTGCTGCATCGCGCGTTCCGCCTGAAAATTAGAATAAATGAGTAATTTTAGAGAAAATCTTGTCGGACCTTAGCCTGAAAAACGTGATGGGGCTTCTCGATCTCGATGTAGATCTTGACATTCAACGAGCCGAGCAGTCGTTTCTGCTCGTTCAGACAGCGCACAGCCTCATCTGCTCGAACATTCGCGTCGTCTCAAAGAGAGATTTCTAATTTGATCAGAAATATCATTTGGGCCGCGTTCATACTAAGAAAACGGAAAAAGTGCATGCAAATGGAGAGGAAAAGAAAAGTGATCTTCATTTACATGCCAAAAAACCTGCAATTTGTGTATTCCTCCCTCAACTTGTAAGGATTCCTCTTCAGAGTAATTTAATCATTCCAAAATTATCATTCATTTTCTATTAAATAAAGTTTTAATTCAAAATAATAGTGTTTATTCGAGTTTTTCATTCTGTATGTACAATTTTGCGGTAAAGGCGAGAATTGATAGGGAAGTAAGCGATTATCGTATTTTTCAACAAGTTAATATCTGTAAAAATGAGATGCCCAAAAAATCGTGATAAATACAAATTCAAAATGGCTACCAGTTTTAAATGAAGGATTCAATTCGAAAATAATATGCATGTTTTCTACATTTTATAAAGTGCTTCAAAAGCTTCAAAATACCATTGAATTGTATGAAAGGTTTTTTTTTCAAAATAAGTGAATTTCTTTGAAGAAGGAACAAAATAACAATGAACAAAAGTACGAATTAAATAAGTAACTAATGGTAGATAACAACTACCATTTTTGAAAGTCCTTTTAAAGTTGAGGTTGTTTCCTTCAGACTTGTCGTGGTTCGAGTGACTCTGAAATGTTCTTATCGACTCTGATATTAATTGTCATTTAGCATGAGTACTTACTTCCGAAGAAAGAAAATGACAATAAAGTTGGAAGGAAAAGTTCTCACTCAAAATATTTTAAAAGAAATGTAGAAATGCCATCATTTTAGGGCCTATAGAAGTGCTAAATCGATACCGTTGAAAGAAACCCGCCCTAATCTATGAATTTATGCAATGTCGATCTCTATCAGATAAATTTCAAGTCCAAGATAAATAGGGATCGCAAAATTTGCCCTCGCATTTTTTCGGTTCTTGAGCAGTATTAAAATTGATCAGATCGAATATTTTCAAAGGACAAAATTTAAAAAAAAAAAAAAAAAAAAAAACATTCAATTTACGATCAATATTATTTTAGAGAAAATTAGAAAGTGAGAGAAAATCGCAAGTTGGTACCACATAGGAATAATATTCTCCGTTGCTATAGAAGGGCTTAAGAAAAAACTAAATATCATGTCAGAGTTGATTCAAAATTGTTATTGTTTGTTTCATATTATAAATGTTTATCGTGATAAATAATTTTCCATGAACTCTCTAATTATAATTCAATTGCCATACACATGAAATTATCGTATTCCTTGTTCTCATTTTAGAATGAATGGAATCAGACCTCATCTTAAACGAGTCTGGCTGCCTCCTGGTTTCCTTCCCTGTTCGCTGCTTCTTGCTCCTTTTTCTGCTTTTCCTTCAGAATTGTATAGAGACCAGAGAGGACGACCATGTTGGACAAGCGGATCACTGAAAATAAAGTTTTTTTTTCCTTTAATCTTCAAATCATGAAATTTTAGAGGATAAAAAATTAGCTCGTTCTATTAATGTTAATTTAGAAATGCAAATCATCTTCTATTTCTTTTCTTTGAATAAAATACATTTTACTCTCAACAAATTGACTCATTTTTAATGAGACTTTAATAAACCCGAAATAAAGATAAAGCTTCCTATAACTTTCAGCTAAGTTTCAAAGATAGCCATTTGCCAATAAAGCATGTCTCAAAATAAACTCATCACACTCACGAGTGGAGCAGGCAGAGATAGCCGTGACGATGACGGCAACTGAAGCAGAGACGGACGACACTCCGATCGTAGAGAACATCAGCTTCGTTAGCGAGCCTGAAATTAAATCGCATTTTCACGTTCCGCAGAAATTTCCATCTTTCCTAAATTTCATAAAAATGTAGAAAAAATTCGACAAGCACACACCAGAATCGTTGTCTTTAAGTCTGATCTTTATTTCTAAAGGTTAAAAACTAATATTTGAATTAAAAAAAGACTGAATTTCTTTTCATAACAGATTCGATTATATGATAGTTGAAAACTGATTTTTCAAAGTTAAAATATTTTTATTTTGAATTCTTTTCCTATTTTTTGTTCGAAATCTTACCGTCATACTGCGTGAAGAAGACAAAAAAGAACTTGAAAATCACGAAGCTGACTGCGACGGATTTTACAAGTACGTAGATGACCATGTTGACAGTGTAGAACAGCCGGTTCAGCAGCACCATCGAAACAACCATCAGCATGCTGTAGATCATCTGAAATCTGGTTGCATAATTTTCCTCAACGAGCAGAAAAAGAAAGTGTAAGAGATGACGATTGGGAGGAAGGATTACAAAGCTAAATTCTTCTTTAAAACTTTCAATTTTATCATTCTACCAGCTTGCTGCATACTAAAAAATTAATTAGCTCATAAAAATTATCCACTATAGTTCATTTTCGAAGAATCAGGAACTTTAAAAAAAAACTTACTCGACCTTTCAAAATTCATAAAAAAAAATTTGATCAAAAATGAGAAAAATGAACCATGATGATGTACGCCCAAAAGAGACAGCTGAATCCTTCCGCGTAAAACATCGTGCCGGAGTGCGGATAGAAGAACATCACCAGGCTGAGTTTGAGCAGACATGAAATTCCATAAATCAATAAAACAAATTTTGCTTAAAAATAAGCTATGCGCATTTTATCAAACTGCACAGAACGAATTTTGGCTAGAAAATGTCAAAAATATGTAATTGGTCTTCATTTGAAGAAAAGTTCTGAATTTCCAATATTTCAAATTGCATGAATTTTGCCATTCAGTGAAAATCCAAGACTTACTGAAATGAATGAACAAATGAATCCGATTGAGGACGTTGACGGCGTCTTCGGGGAATTTATCCCGAATATGCTCGGACAGACGGAGGAACTCCTGGCGGTTGAATAAGGAAACCATTGGGATTTTTTTTCTGAAAAAAGCTACTTTTCAAAACTCGGCTCGCAGAAAAAAGTGTCGTAATGAATTAGGAAAAGAGAGTCTTCTTGATAAAAAAAAAAAAAACTTTTCTGCGGATCGAGTTTGACAAGTCTGAATTGAACTTTTGAAAAATTAAACAAGGTTCACCGATCATCCTGCTAGAAAGCTCACCCATTTAAAATTAATATTCCAAATTGTTCGAAAATTCACATCGGATGTCGATTATTTGGGTGGACTTTCAGAAAATCCAGAAAAATAACCATTGACGTAAAAGTTATAAAAAGAAAAAAAATGAAGATACGGTAATTCGACCGTAGTGATCATAAAATTCTATAAAAAAAAAGATGTTATTTTTATCGAGTTCATAGAAATCGTTACTTGGTTACGAAATAGTTTCAGAAAGAAAAACGATTTTAGATGGCCGACTTGGAAAAAGACGCAGAGCTATAAAATAAATTGAAGTAAACTCAAAAAAAGATCACAGAAAAAAAACTCAAATTTTAGGTTTTAAACCTTTAACAAAGATGAGGAAAGACGAGCTTTGATAAAATCAAATCGAATAAAACAGAAAATCGGAAAATATTTGAAAAATTTTCATTTCAAATATCTTCCCTCTCACAAAATAGGCAACACCTTTATCAATAATAAATGTTTGCTCAAGGATATCAATACCGGGATTTTTCAGCAAAAAAAAACAAAAGGGGGTGTGGGGGGCTTTCCTGCAATCGTGCCGTACGACCGTTTTCCCTCGTTCTCCTCCATCTCGATGTTGGTATCGGTTGCAGCTGAGTGCCGGATTCGAGCATTTTGGATTGGCGGCGAGACCTAATTTTGAAAATTCGAGGATTACTGTACAATTTTCAAGATTTTCAACTCACCCAAATGTAGGGCAGTCTGTCTGCGAGTGGATCTCGTGGGGCAGGGGCCTTGATTGAACTCGTCGTTGAAATTATACCTGCAATTTTTTTATTTGAAGTTTCGAGAACATAATTTTATTTTAAAATTTTTAATGAATACTTATAGAAGTATGGGAAACATGAATTTTGGTTATGAGAATTTTTTTTTGCAATTCTCTGAACGCTTTTGGGAACTTACTTGACCGGGATGGACCGACTCATGTCGATTTTGTTGCGCGAAAAGTCTACTGGAATCTCTTAGGTACATGGTCAGGATCTGAACATTTTTTTTTTTTTTAACATTTTCCTTATTTTTACAAAAAAAAATAATTTCAGATTTCATTTTTTTTAAATTCTTTCAAAAAAAAAAAAAAATACCTCGATTTCAATTTGCCCATATCATCGTCCTCTTCAGGATACGGCTCGACCTTTGACCCTGCTCAGATCTCTTGGTGCAATCCACCCAAAAGGTAGATCTCACCAGTCTCTGAAAATGATCTTTTATTTAATTCTTTTCTCCTTTTCTATCACTAATTTTTTGCTGACCTTGCTATAGACCGGGCAGATATCCGAGGCGATTTGAGCTGTCCGTGCGCACCTTGACTATCAAAATCGAATCATTCGTCGCCTTGTAGGAGACCCACCGCTTACTCGATTTGCTGAAAATTGTTTTTTAATCCAATTTTTATTTTTAAAATTTTTCATTCATATTTGTATTTGTTTAACTTACCTGTAGAACCGACATCATAAAGCAGGTATTCCCCAGATTTTTACCGAACTAAGGTTGTTGAGAACGTTGGGGGAATGCTCATCGAATTAAAAAAAAAGGTTAAAAATCCCTTTAAACATTTGATTTGTTTTTAAAAAAAAAATTTTCTGATTTTTTAAAATCAAATGTTCAAAGGTTAACAACAGACATATCGTACAAAAATACATCTCGACTTGAGACTTTTCCACCGTAAAAACAATCATCATCTCTCATCCCATTATTAGGGACATTTACGGTGGAAAAGCCCCAAGTCTGATTCTCTTTTTATCAACCTTAGTCAAGCAAACTTATGAGGGGAGGGGAAGGGGAGGGGGAGGGGGAGCCACGCTGGCGTCGTCCCTCAAGCCAGCGCTCGAACTGGCGACTGATCCAGCTGACAGCTTCACGGCTCGAGATTAACAGGCAAACGAGACATCCCTCTTGTACGTCAACATCGACCATGCCTAAATTTGCTTTAAAATTATCAATGATTTTAGAACACGACTACGATCATTTGTAGATTTCACCAAATTTAGGCCAAAAGTTGTAGGGAAAAGAAAGTCTTTAAAAATTGTAGCCATGGTGGAACTGTTGAAAATCTAGACGTTGCAGAGAATTTTAAAGACACTTGCCGGCTGAAGTTGGAACGGAAATGCAGAAAACAGGAGAGCAGGAACACCGAAAACTGATTAACCAGCGGAACGCTGAAAATTGACGAATTAGTAAGAACGCAAAAAATTGCGAAATTATGAAACCACTTGTTTTCGTCCACCTTTTATACCTCCCCTTCCAGGCCACGCCTACTCATTTCTCTATTTCACAATTACTGCCCTTTTCATTAAACCACTTTGCATTTCTCTGCAATTTCTTGTCTTTCTGTTTCATTCAACCGACTGCTCTACTGCAATGCCCCGCCTCAAGAAGGCTGGCGCAGGTGATTCTGCATCGAAGAAGGCGATCAAGTAGCCGGGACAGTCCGACGAAGCCTGGCGACAAGGACGAGAAGGGGAGGCACAGACTCAAGTTCAACTCCTACTCCGTCTACATCTTCCGCGTTCTCAAGCAAGTCTGCATTTAAAATACAAATTTTAAGTCTTGGAGGGGGGTTTGATTTTTTTAAATTTAGGAAGGTATTCATTTCTGAATCTGAAGTAGAATGGAAAAGTTGCTGAGAATCATAGAAGCGGAATGTAGCAAATTCTCTTGTGAAACATCCTTCGAGACGAGAATATTGACAATCCTCGTCGTTCATTCATTTGTTTAATTGCAGGCCCACCCCGACACGGGCATCTCTGGCAAGGCGATGTCGATCATGAACTCCTTCGTGAACAACTTCTTCGAGCACATCTGCCGCTGAGGCCTCTCGTCTGGTTCTCACTACAACAAGCGCTCCACGATCTCGTCCCGCGAAATCAGTAGCCGAATTCTTTGCATACAAGCTCGTCATCCAAGTTTATCATCGAAAAATTTTCGATTGGCAATCCAAAAAATTGGATGAGGACCTATGTCATAATCAAGCGTTTAAAATACAAACAAAATTAAAGTATTTCTACCTAATTTTTAGTTCATAAGAATCAGCTAGACATGACTGACGACCCTATATATTTTTTTTAATTTTTACAAATTAAAAATCCTTGTAAATCGTATTGGATTGGGACCTAACAAATTTGGATGGCGACCTCCATTTCAAAGCTGCTCATCAAGAGTTGGGTGGCGAGCTCATCATCCGATTGGGAGGTGATTGTGAGGTGGAAGTAGTGTGCGAAATCGAGAGAAAGATCCCAATCCAAAAACATTGTAACTCAACTTTTTGGATTGGGATCTTTCTCTCTCGATTTCGCACACTATTTTCTCATCTCACAATCATCTTCCAATCCGATGATGAGCTCGCCATCAAATTCTTGATGAATAGCTTTGAAATGGAGGTCGCCATCCAAATTTGTTAGGTCCAAATCAAACATGATTTACAAGGATTTTTAATTTGTAAAAATTAAAAAAATATATATAGGGTTGTCAGTCATGTCCATCTGATCCTTATGAACTAAAAATTAGGTAGAGATACCTCAGTTTTTTCGTGGTAATCAAAAATATCCCTTGATTGCCAATCGAAAATTTTGGATGGTAAGCTTCCAATCCAAAGTTCACCATCGAGAGGCAAAGAATTCGGCTACAGGTAAATTTCAGAAATCTTATTCAAACTTGTCCAGAATAATCAAAATCTTATTTCAGACTGCAGTTCGTCTTATTCTGCCCAGAGAGCTGTCGAAGCACGCCGTCTCGAAAGGAACCAAGGCTGTTACCAAGTACACCTCCAGCAAATAGAGCTCCTCACTTCTACAGGCAGGTCGATTTGTCCACTTCAATTCATCCCAATGGTCCTCGTTAGAACCAATCTCTCATGCTATTCCTGTATTTTGGAACTTCTTGGTTGGTTGATCAATAAATATTTGAAATACAAGATCTTGTGGTTCCTCAAAGTTGGTTGAATCCATTCAATTTTTGATCATTTCTGCCTTTATTTTTCCACCATTCCATATTTGAAGATTCCTTTTCAATACCACCAATAAGGGTGCTCCAATCAATCGTTCTATCTCAAAGCAAGCATAATTGATACAAGAAATAAATAACCAATTTAAGTAGAAACTGGATAAAAAATTAAAGAGCATTCTCCCCCGCCTATTTTTGTGCCTCTGCAGTTTGCCGGAAAGGTCACGTCTTTTTCATTCTACTTGAGGATTGGACGACTGTACAAACGGTTGCCTTATTTCAACTTGAAAAACGTTCCTATAGTTAACATTTTTGAATGGTTCGCGAATTTATAGAAAAAAAAAATCAATATTTTCTTCACTTCAAAAGTAGTTTTTTTTCATAAACTATTATTCTTTAGCTGGGGCCTTTTCCACCTGAAAGAGCCCACAACCATATTCAAGTCGACCGCCAAGATAATCTTCATTCCTCGACCCGAGGGATCCAGCGACAATGACGACGGGAGAATTGGGTTAGTTTGAACAATAAAAATTGCAAATAAGCTATCTTTCTCTCAAATCATATTCTTACTATATTAATTTTCTATTTTTTTTCTGCTGAACTACGCACTTTTCTGTCTCTACTAAAAATAATAAATCTGAATTTTAACATAAAAAATCTAAATTTAATTTTTAGGCGTCGAACTCCAACACGAATTATTCATGATTCGCCTCGGCAACGATGAGATGAAGAACGCCCCGAACGCCAACAAAGACGTCATGGACAAAGTGCTCAGGGTTCAGGTGAGTTTTGAAAAAATCAAACTATGGACTAGAAAATTTCTAAAATTTATTGATATATTTCTGTTGAACAAAGTCAAAAATCAAAAGAAATGTATCTATCATTAAAAAACTTGAGATTTATAAACCACAGATGATACTATTTTGGTTTCCTAAAAATTTGAAAGTAGTGAAAGAGCATTCTTTGGCCTCCCAAATTTAGCATCATCGCAATGACATGCGTCTGAACATGTCCGTCACGCAACATCGACTATTTGATCGGCGAAGTCCTTAGGGAAAATCGCAATCAACAGAAGGAAAAGGTTGGCATATTCAATATTTTCGAAATTTGAAGGAAATAAACATAAAATAATGAATGATTGTAGTCTTTATACCCCTTTTCCAATGATCACTATTTAAAATTGATAAATCCAAGCTCTAATGGGATAAAGCTATACACGAATCCTAAAATAATAACAGCTGCTAATGTTCATTTTTTCTTAATTAAGGGAGCCTCGCCCCACCACGTGCTGGTCGTGTTCCAATTCCCCGCTCTGCAAGCCCCCATGAAATCAACACAAGTCAATGCCATCGACTTGGACATGAGCGAGCTGTCCAGGATGGATGTATAAATATTTAGAATTTTTGAAAATTAATTTGACTTTTCATGTTTACGATACTGTTGCGCGATTTTTAGGATCACTTAAACTAATAATGAAATGAAACATAACTTTGGAGAAAAGTAGACAATGAAAAGAATTGAGTTTTTAAGGTACACTCCTCGTTCGTGGTGGATTTCTACGACGACGTGGGCGTGTTGACGGACGTGAGCACGCAAGTCCTCTTTCTGCCCGAACTCCTCAAGAGCTATTTCCAGGTCAATGTACGACAATTGGAATATTTTCGAAAAGCAATTATGAACTTTCAGGACATCCCGATTTCGGCAGAACTGAAGAAGGGCACTCACAAGGCCGATCAGAGGGTATGAGATTTTTCTATGTATTTTCTTTATTTGATAAGGACGCATTTATACTCTACTCGTGAATGTGCACGAACATCTAAAATGAGGCGAAAAAGATAAGAAAAATAGCGTGAGCGAACACGAAATCAGCGGAGAAAAAAAATATAGGACGCATATCAGAGAGCACATAGATAATGACGTGCTCGTGCACACGTGTTCGCCAGCAAGTATGAACGCGCCCTAATTGGAAATGGCATTATCCTGACTGAAACTATCGGGATTAGTGATAAAATAAATAAATTTCATTGAACATTAAAAGGAAAACATTTTTTAAAGTTAATTTTTAGAAAATAAAAGACGTACTTTTCCATCATGAAGTATTCGCACATTTTGTCTTCTTTATTATCAGCACTATTTTACCTAACAATTATATTGAGTCTCCTGTACTAGTAACCGGCTTTTTTCTCATTTCTCTCATTGCTTACACTCTCCCATCCTAAAATCCGGTTACTAGTACAGGAAGCCAGTTTATTGTATGTGATCTTCAGGGCTCTTTTATTTTTCCCTAGAGAATAATAATTGGAATTTTCAGCTGTACATCTGCGATCAATGGCAAGTGGCGCCGCGCATCAAGTGCATCGAACGATCGGCGTTCACTTGGAACCCGCCCCTCGTCGATGACATACTCAGAAAATTGCAGGTAAGCTCAGCAGTTTTCCCACTTTTTCATGGATTTTTAACATTGTTTAATGACTAAAGGTCATTTTGAAAATCTTTTTTTCTTCAAAAATGGCTTCGAAGTTAGTTCATTCATCATAGTCTTGGAAGTTGGCTTTTTTTTCAAATAAATTTTTAATGAAAAAAAAAACTGAATTTTCAAATTTTCCAAAAAAAAAGTTAAAGATCACTTTATCTATTTTTAAAATTGCATTTTCTTCCAGAGTTTCGACTACCGGACGACAATTCCGAAGGCGTTGCGGCGAACGATTCTAGATCCGCTGGACGCGACCATCGCCAGTGTCGTCTTTGCGCTGCTCAAACTCGTCACTCAGGTCGCTAAACAGGTACAACAATTTGATGGATTTATTCAATTTATTAACAGCGCAGTTCATTTAATGCAAATCTGAAGAGAAAATTTATTGTCTTATTCCATATTTTTGCCACTCGTTTAATTTTTCTTACGAAACATCCATGTTTCTGTACCAGTCCTAGGGAGGTTTTGATGCGGTTTAAAAATATATGGAGGTAGGTTGCAATAGAAAGTGACATTTTATATCAAATTCTTCATCACTTTGACTCAAAGTCTCCCTAGGTCTGTTTCTGTAAAATAAATCTTCAAATTATGCTAGAAAATTCTACTATCATTACGATGTTAAAACAAAATTACGTTATATTTTGTTATTCTTTACTAAATATTGCCGTCTCTATTATTTAGAATTAGGTTGCGTAATCTTTCTTCCCAAAATGCGGAAGCGAAAAGAACGAGAAATAGTGCATGAAAAAGAAAAAAAGCAGGAAGAAATAGCCTTTAGGAGGAAGATTACGCAATCGAATTGTGATAATTTAAAAAAGAAAAAAAAAGTAAAATTGAAGCTGAACTCGTTAATAACCTCAAGAAAAATTGATGATGAATAACATTTCAGGGCGATCGAAGGAGGAGAAGAAAAACGTACCACGAGGCCCTCTGAATTTGATTTTTTTCTTACCTGATTCTTCAAACCAAGCTTGAAATTCTCCAATGAAATAACCATTTATTTTCACTCGATTTTGGTATCATTTCATCATAATCAAGAAATTTTATAGAGCTTCTAAAATAAGAAATATTTGGTTTCGCATAATGTGAATGTAGAATTTGATAGTGCTAATAGAAATAGCGTAATTTCCTTTTGAAAGCTGAATTTTTTAAAAACGGTTAATTATTTATTCGACATTTGACAGTGGATAAGAGTTTCAAATATTCTTTTCCTTGTTAAAATAATCAAAAATTTATTTTAGTCAGGGTTAAAAATACATAATCTGTGGTTTAGGTAACCTAGTCTTGACCCTATACGAATTCCTGATAAAACCAAAAGATTCCTTTCTTTATCCTATCATAAACGGGATTTTCAATCATTTTTCCGATATTATTTTTCTATGAGAATTTTGTTGTGAATATTTATTTGAATTTACGTGTTTTTTCAATAAATAATTGCGATAGTAAAAATCAAATTTTATAATTCGATTCCTTTCTATTCTTGCTACAAATCTGATTTATCACACAGGAATGAAAAATGGAAGCACGCTGAGTTGATTAATTGAAGAAAACAGTAAGAGAGTCGGTCTGTTCACTTCTCCAACATAGTATAAAAGCAGAATTAGCCCCCAACCAAGATGTGCGACGCACCGTTTTTAATATATTATTATTATTATTATTAATTCGGTATTTGATCTCATGGATCCAACTGTTATTGTTTTTTATAGTCTCCCAAGAATCCTTCTAGGCATTGACCTCATCCCCGATTCGTTCCTCTCACCTTCTAACCACTAACTCAACCTCTCATATAAAAGTGAGAAGAGCATAGAGGGGGATACTCATCCTTTCAACCAACCACCATCCAACAATCATTCATTAACGTCGTTAATATTATTTTTTCCTCTCTGAATAAACTCTGGAATAACTAAAACCTAGGTAGCATCTGAATCAGTACAACTAACATTCGCAATCCTAGATAAAAAAAAGGCAAGAGCTACGTGCTTGCTATATAAGATCTATCATTCTCCTCGGCTTTTTCAATTGTCCCTTTACACAATGTCTCACCTTTTCCATTCATAACATCTCCCCTCTTCTTAATAATGTCACTTGACTCATAACAACTCACGATAACATCCAAGCCTTCAATTTTGCTAAACAATACTATTATTAATATGAAAAAATAACATTCAGATCATCAAAGCAACCTAAACAATTTCCAGCCAACTGTTTCTGACCAGTAGAAAGTATAATTACACTAAATTTATAAATAAAAAAGATGAATTTTTATATATGTATGGGACACTTTTCACCTTAATTCAAGGAAATACAAAAAAATAATTTGAGTAATTGCGAAAAATTGAAAATCTAGAGACATTCGTGTGTGTTTGTGTGTGAGAAATAATCATAATCAAAGGATCTTATAGCAATGACTATTTATCTTCTTTTGATGAATTAAGTAGATATAAGTGAAGTAAATTGCACGACAAAAAATTAGATGAGATTCGTTTATTGCCATGCAATGAAACTTTAGTATTTTCTTTGCATGGTGACTTTCGTGCATATATAGGTAGAGAGATCAAGTTTCCCCTTTCGAGTGAGGAGTTTTAGTGAAGTTATTCAGATGGTCGAACTGAATCCAATGGTCATTATTGATATACCGGAAGACGTCGAACATGCACAATTGAGGAGAACAGGTCGTTTGCAACGAAATGGAATAACGGTATGCATAAAAGCAATTGAAGAGATAATGTTCAACTCTTTCAAGATGGCAACATTGGTGAAATTTGGCGTGGTTATGGGAGTAGCTTTCTTATTGTTAGGTGGATGGGAAGTTGGAAACAGGTAAACATATGCATAACAATTTATGACCTAATAGAAAAATCCTAGAGCATTCTCGCGATCCAAGCGTTCAAACAGCGACGACGAATCTGAAGTGTAAGATTATTTTTTTAATATATGCATTTTTATGTTAAAATAGCTGTGAATTTTCTTCGCTCTAGTCGCTAAATTTGATATTTCTGTGAATGATCATCTCAAATTTGTAGTTTCTAGGTGGCAACTCATTAGAAAAGTAGAGTAAACAAAAAATTTGGATAATTCAATTTTTACAAATTTTTGGCAACGTTTAATAATCAACCATACATAAACTAAGTTCATAAGAAATATTATGTGATTCATTATTGTTAACGAAAAAAATTCAGTGAACTTATTTTAGCCAGATTATCGACGAGGTCAAAGAAGGAAAGCAGAGGGAATACAAGCGTCCAGGAAGCGAATCGTAAATATTTTTGTAATATTACTATCGTGTCCGAAATTAGTCACGTTCGTACCAGTAAGATTAAAATACTTTATTCATAGTAGAACACCAAATCAGAGAGGACTAAGAATAACCAGAAGAAGAACAACTGCCTTTGCTAAGTCTGACTATTTATACGAGCGACCTATCTAGCAATGTCAGGGAAACAATATGAATAATTTCAAGTATACTAAGAACTGAAAGGGTATCTAAGAGCCTACGCATCTTAGTTAAATGGTCTTAATTTCGGTCAATAGAATAGTTGATTAACTGGATACAAAAGATTAGTAATGCGAGAACATCGACGATATTGGTCTGCACATAGAACGTTCGCTCAACATTTGAACCAAATAATCCTGCACTTGAGAAGTATAAAAGGATAATTAACAAGCACTAATCAAATTGTTGATTGCACTCTGGTTGCAACAATTACTTAATAAAAGGGACTATGCACTTATAAATTTTTAGAAAGTATGTTTAATTAAAAGCAATGCTTACTTTCGAAGATAAGCATTATATGAACTAAAACATATTTTTAATCACATGACTAATTTAAAATTTTTAGCCACGAGGATCCAGCAAATAAGAAGCAAAAAGTGTGCGAAGATAAAGATAACGCTAACCCGGAGTAATAACCTTCTTTATATTATTGTATTAAAGTTAAGAAAATTTAGACCTGCTCAAGGCTGTTCGTCAAGGACTGACACCTCAGCTCTAGCATCACAGACAGAGTAAGATTGAAACTATTACATTTTGTTTAAAAAAAAACATAAGGGAATTGGAATTCACCGATGACGAGGAAATATGTTACATGGACGCAACTACAGCACAAGCGGATAAGGATGATTCTGACGAGGACAATTCAGAAGAAGATAGCAATTCCGACGAGGACAACTCAGAAGAAGATAGCAATTCCGACGAGGACAACTCAGAAGAAGATAGCAATTCCGACGAGGACAACTCAGAAGAAGACAGCAATTCCGACGAGGACAACTCAGAAGAAGATAAGAAACCTGGAAAACAGCGCGAAAAAGGGAAAGTAGCAAGTAAAAATAAAAAGGAAATTGCGAGGATGAAGAAAAATAATTTTTAGAAATTGATGAGGAAAGTAACACCGCCGATGAAGATCAGGATGAAGATGAACAGTTGGACTCGGACGATGTTAAAAATCCATTGTAAGTTTTAGTAACATCGAAATAAGCGGCTATTGGAATTTATGCAGGGAAAAGGAAGGGGACA